>CM075299.1:7717564-8917564 GCA_037672795.1 Lagerstroemia speciosa
TGTCTCCATATCAGAGCAATGGCAAGTCCGTCTGATGCACGTCCAGGTGCTAATCATCCGTTTAAGGCCGGAGCTAGAAGAGACCGTGTGTCACTTTCGGAAGGTCCCATTATAGCACTTTGGGCAACCGATTCAAGGAAGCACTAAATGGATTAGTAAAAGAGCACTGGGCTGATTATGGGAATGGAGAGACCGACATAAGCCCAGGTGCAGAGCGAGGCCTAATCCAAGTTATCGGACTAAAACATCCATTACTCAGCATTTGGGAGGACCTTTGCCCATTATCAAATTGAAAGCTTTTACACAACTTTTGAGGTTATCGAGTTTATCTCATGGCGTTCAACAATTCGAAGCTTGTCGTGCTCGTGGTCCGGAGTTTCTTCACTTCGAAGCCTTGGTTCGTTCCACATCTTGGCTACATGTCAGTCCTCAAACCCTTGTCTTCTCAATTCTGGTGTTCCACCCGTCGTTGTTCCCGGTTTCATAGCTTTTGTCTGTGTGGTTCACGCAACTGTCAACGCACAAAGTTTCAAACGCAACTTACATATCGGACGACTTGATGTCGACCATGATCTTCGTTATGGCAATGAAGTGATTTCTGGTAAAAGTTACGACATCTTGTCTCCAGATCAGAGCAAGGGCAAGTCCGTCTGATACACGTCCAGGTGCTAATCATCGGCTTAAGGCCGGAGCTAAAAGAGACCATTTGTCACTTTGGGAAGGTCCCATTATAGGACTTTCGGCAAGCGATTCAAGGAAGCACTAAATGGATTAGTAAAAGAGCACTGGCTGATTATGGGAATGGAGAGACCGAGATAAGCCCAGGCGCAGAGCGGGGCCTAATCCAAGTGATCGGACTAAAACATCCATGACTCAGCATTTGCGAGGACCTTTGCCCTTTATCAGATTTGAAAGCTTCTACACAACTTTTGAGCTTATCGAGTTTATCTCATGGCATTGAACAATTCGAAACTTGCCGTGCTCGTCGTGCGAAGTTTCTTCACTTCGAGGTCTTGGTTCGTTCCACATCTTGGCTACATGTCAGCCCTCAAACCCTTATCTTCTAAATTCTAGTGTTCTACCCGCCGTTGTTCCCGGTTTCATAGCTTTTGTCGGTGTGGTTCGTCCAACTGTCAACGCACAAAGTTTCAAACGCCACTTACATTTCGGACTACTTGATGTCGACCATGATCGTCGTCATAGCAATGAAGTGATTTCTTGCTAAAGTTACAACATTTGGTCTCCATATCAGAGCAAGGGCAAGTCCATCTGATGCACGTCCAGGTGCTAATCATCGGCTTAAGGCCGGAGCTAGAAGAGACCGTTTGTCACTTTCGAAAGGTCCCATTATAGGACATTGGGCAAGCGATTCAAGGAAGCACTAAATGGATTAGAAAAAGAACACTGGGCCGATTATGGGAATGGAGAGACCGAGATAAGCCCAGGTGCTGAGCGAGGCCTAATCCAAGTGATCAGACTAAAACATCCATGACTCAGCATTTGTGAGGACCTTTGCCCATTATCAGATTTGAAAGCTTTTACACAACTTTTGAGGTTATCGAGTTTATCTCATGGCGTTCAACAATTCGAAGCTTGTCGTGCTCGTGGTGCGGAGTTTCTTCACTTCGAAGCCTTGGTTCGTTCCACATCTTGGCTACATGTCAGTCCTCAAACCCTTGTCTTCTCAAATCTGGTGTTCCACCCGTCGTTGTTCCCGGTTTCATAGCTTTTGTCTGTGTGGTTCACCCAACTGTCAACGCACAAAGTTTTAAACGCAACTTACATTTCAGACGACTTGATGTCGACCATGATCTTCGTTTTGGCAATGAAGTGATTTCTGGCAAAAGTTACGACATCTTGTCTCCAGATCAGAGCAAGGGCAAGTCCGTCTGATGCACGTCCAGGTGCTAATCATCGGCTTAAGGCCGGAGCTAAAAGAGACCGTTTTCACTTTCGGAAGGTCCCATTATAGGACTTTGGGCAAGCGATTCAAGGAAGCACTAAATGGATTAGTAAAAGAGCACTGGCTGATTATGGGAATGGAGAGACCGAGATAAGCCCAGGCGCAGAGCGGGGCCTAATCCAAGTGATCGGCCTAAAACATCCATGACTCAGCATTTGCGAGGACCTTTGCCCTTTATCAGATTTGAAAGCTTCTACACAACTTTTGAGGTTATCGAGTTTATCTCATGGCATTGAACAATTCGAAACTTGTCGTGCTTGTCGTGCGGAGTTTCTTCACTTTGAGGTCTTGGTTCTTTCCACATCTTGGCTACATGTCAGCCCTCAAACCCTTGTCTTCTAAATTCTAGTGTTCTACCCGCCGTTGTTCCCGGTTTCATAGCTTTTGTCGGTGTGGTTCGTCCAACTGTCAACGCACAAAGTTTCAAACGCCACTTATATTTCGGACTACTTGATGTCGACCATGATCTTCGTCATAGCAATGAAGTGATTTCTTGCAAAAGTTACAACATTTGGTCTGCATATCAGAGCAAGGGCAAGTCCGTCTGATTCACGTCCAGGTGCTAATCATCGGCTTAAGGCCGGAGCTAGAAGTGACCGTTTGTCACTTTCGGAAGGTCCCATTATAGGACTTTGGGCAAGCGATTCAAGGAAGCACTAAATGGATCGGTAAAAGAGCACTGGGCTGATTATGGGAATGTAGAGACCAAGATAAGCCCAGGTGCAGAGCGAGGCCTAATCCAAGTGATTGGACTAAAACATCCATGACTCAGCATTTGTGAGGGCCTTTGCCCATTATCAGATTTGAAAGCTTTTACACAACTTTTAAGGTTATCGAGTTTATCTCATGGCATTCAACAATTCGAGCTTGTCGTGCTCGTGGTCCGGAGTTTCTTCACTTTGAAGCCTTGGTTCGTTCCACATCTTGGATACATGTGAGCCCTCAAACCCTTGTCTTCTAAATTCGGGTGTTCTACCCGTCTTTGTTCCCAGTTTCATAGATTTTGTCGGTGTGGTTCGTCCAACTGTCAACGCACAAATTTTCAAATGCCACTTGTATTTCGGACTACTTGATGTCGACCAAGATCCTCGTCATAGCAATGAAGTGATTTCTTGCAAAAGTTACAGCATTTTGTCTCCAGATCAGAGCAAGGGCAAGTCCGTCTGATGCACGTCCAGGTGCTAATCATTGGTTTAAGGTCGGAGATAGAAGAGACCGTTTGTCACTTTCGGAAGGTCCCATTATAGGACTTTGGGCAAGCGATTCAAGGAAGCACTAAATGGATTAGTAAAAGAGCACTGGGCTGATTATGGGAATGGAGAGACCGAGATAAGCCCAGGTGCAGAGCGAGGCCTAATCCAAGTGATCGGACTAAAACATCCATGACTCAGCATTTGTGAGGACCTTTGCCCATTATCAGATTTGAAAGTTTTTACACAACTTTTGAGGTTATCGAGTTTATCTCATGGCGTTCAACAATTCGAAGCTTGTCGTGCTCGTGGTCCGGAGTTTCTTCACTTCTAAGCCTTGGTTCGTTCCACATCTTGGCTACATGTCAGTCCTCAAACCCTTGTCTTCTCAATTCTGGTGTTCCACCCGTCGTTGTTCCCGGTTTCATAGCTTTTGTCTGTGTGGTTCATCCAACTATCAACGCACAAAGTTTTAAACGCAGCTTACTTTTCGGACTCTTGATGTCGACCAGGATCTTCGTAATAGCAATGAAGTGATTTCTTGCAAAAGTTACGGCATTTGGTGTCCAGATCAGAGCAAGGCCAAGTCCGTCTGATGCACGTCTAGGTGCTAATCATCAGCTTAAGGCCGGAGCTAGAAGAGACCGTTTGTCACTTTCGGAAGGTCCCATTATAGAACTTTGGGCAAGCGATTCAAGGAAGCACTAAATGGATTAGAAAAAGAGCACTGGGCTGATTATGGTAATGGAGAGACCGAGATAAGCCCAGGTGCAAAGCGAGCCCTAATCCAAGTGATCGGACTAAAACATCCATGACTCAGCATTTGTGAGGACCTTTGCCCATTATCAGATTTGAAAGCTTCTACACAACTTTTGAGGTTATCTAGTTTATCTCATGGCGTTCAACAATTCGAAACTTGTCGTGCTCGTGGTGCGGAGTTTCTTGACTTCGAAGTCTTGGTTCGTTCCTCATTTGGGCTACATGTCAGTCCTCAAACCCTTCTTTTCTCAATTCTGGTGTTCTACCCATCGTTGTTCCCGGTTTCATAGCTTTTGTCGATGTGGTTCATCCGACTGTCAACGCACAAAGGTTCAAACACAGCTTGCTTTTCGGACGACTTGATGTCGACCATGATCTTCGTCATAGCAATGAAGTGATTTCTTGCAAAAGTTACGACATTTTGTCTCCAGATCAGAGCAAGGCCAAGTCCGTCTGATGCACGTCCAGGCGCTAATCATCAGCTTAAGGCCGGACCTAGAAGAGACCGTTTGTCACTTTCGGAAGGTCCCATTATAAGACTTTGGGCAAGCGATTCAAGGAAGCACTAAATGCATTAGTAAAAGAGCACTGGGGTGATTATGGGAATGGACAGACCGAGATAAGATCAGGTGCAGAGCGAGGCCTAATCCAAGTGATCGGACTAAAACATCCATGACTCATCATTTGTGAGGACCTTTGCCCATTATCAGATTTGAAAGTTTTTACACAACTTTTCAGGTAATCGAGTTTATCTCATGGCGTTCAACAATTCGAAACTTTTCGTGCTCCTGGTACGGAATTTCTTCACTTCGAAGCCTTGGTTCGTTCCACATCTTGGCTACATGTCAGTCCTCAAACCCTTGTCTTTTCAATTCTGGTGTTCTACACGTCGTAGTTCCCGGTTTCATAGCTTTTGTTGGTGTGATTTGTCCAACTGTCAACGCGCAAAGTTTCAAATGCAACTTACACTTCGGACGAGTTGATGTCGACCATGATCTTCGTGATAGCAATGAAGTGATTTCCTGCAAAGGTTACGGCATTTTGTGTCCAGATCAGAGGAAGGACAAGTCCGTCTGATGCACGTCCAGGTGCTAATCATCGGCTTAAGGTTGAAGCTAGAAGAGACCGTTTGTCACTTTCAGAAGGTCCCATTATAGGAGTTTTGGCAAGAGATTCAAGGAAGCATTAAATGGATTAGTAAAAGAGCACTGGGCTGATTATGGTAATGGACAGACCGGGATAAGGCCAGGTGCACAGCGAGCCCTAATCTAGGTGATCGGACTAAAACATCCATGACTCAGTATTTGTTAGGACCTTTGCCCTTTATCAGATTTGAAAGGTTCCACACAACTTTTGAGGTTATCGAGTTTATCTCATGGCGGTCAACAATTCGAAACTTGTCGTGCTCGTGGTGCAAAGTTTCTTCACTTCGAGGTCTTGGTTCGTTCCACATCTTGGCTACAAGTTAGTCCTCAAACCCGAAATGGGTTGTGCAAAAATCGTAATGATGAAAAAGTCGTTCAAAGTAGGGTTTCAAAATTTTGTTTATAAACCCGACCACTTTTTTGAAGCTTTTAGGTCAGCTCTGGGGTCAAAAATGCATTTCCAAGTGGGTCTAAATATTTCCCAAGGTTTACGGATCATTTTTTGAAAATTAAGAATCATTTCTGATCGATTTGGGATTATTTTTGGTTTTTTTATCAGCCCAGATTTATTTCAAAAATTTTCAGGTTTGTTTCTGATGTATTTTGTGTTATTTAGAGTGATCTTAGGTGTTGTTAAGGTTTAGGGTCGGTCCTTGAAAATTTCAAATCATTTCCAATAGAATCGAAGTCTCTTATCATCTTTAAAAAAATCAGTTCAGCATCCATTCCGATTTTTCATATCTGTCCCTGAAATTTTGCTTTCTTTAGAGCAGTCCTAAGTGTTGGTAGGCTCTAGGGCGCAACCCTTGAACTTTCAAAGTCTTACAAATCAGCCACAGATTTTTACAAAACTTTCCAAGTCAGCCCAAAACTTTAGCGAATTTGCAGATTAGTCCCTGCGGTTTCAAATCAGTCCAGAAAATTTTATATGGCCCCAGAACTTCGTGGAATGCTTCAAATCAGTCCTTGGGATACTTTCAAGTCTTTTAAAAGCTGGAAAATTTTTCTTAAAATCTTTTAAGGTCCTGAACCATTTAACCCAATTTTTACGTCACTCTCCAATTTTTTGTACGTTTAACTTTCCCATTTTTTGAAAAAAAGCTTGTTTTGATTGATTCGATCGGTATATAATTGTTGAGGAATTCTCATTGATGTGTATTACTTCGATTGTATGTGGGAAGGGAAAATTCAATGTATTGAATGAATCAATGTAATTGGGTGGGTGTGAGAGAGAGAGGGATGATGATGGATGTATGTAATCCCGAATATAGTGAAAATCTTTACTTTCCGCACTTAGAATAGGACGGTTAGTGGCATGCTAGGGTCGTGGTACGAATTATCGAATTTCTCTCTGGACCATCGATTCGAACTTCGATCAGGGAAATAATTGGACAAATTAAAATGTGCAAACAAACGACCTAGACTTAGGGACGGGTACCAAGTTTGGGCGTATTTTGGCTCTCGGGCTTCAAGATACATAACAGGACCTCCGGACTCAAACCTCGGTTTCAAGACCAACAAAAAAAACCTAGGTGGTTAGTACGATGATCACTTGAGTGACTTCGGCGCCTAAACGGCCTTAATAAATGGTTTAGTGGCGACTCCAATCCAACACCGATTCAAAGTCCCAAGCTAGGCCTCGTGCTTGCCTCATGATCCTTATTCTTTTTCTCAAGTCAGAAGTTTTGACATCCGACAGCTTGGCGATTCCACTGGGGACATTTTTGAGGGTCCGTGCCCCATAATCCCTAGTCGTTTGTTTGTGCACTTTACTTTAGTATTGCATGACGGTCGAACCCGGATCGTAGGAACTTCCCTAGAAGGGGGTCAGTAGAAGTACGCCCATCATGGGAGCTCCCACCAGAAACGACTTTGAAACACCTCCGCTTGATTCATAAGCCCAAAGTACCCTGAAAGGGGAACCGAGGGCACTGCTGATCAAGGGCCTTTTAGCACCTACCCTTAGATCCAAGCCTCATGCATAGCATTAAACCTCCAAGCATCCTTGTCGATTGTAATTTTTCCAAGGCCCATAGGCTAGCTCATCTTAGGTTAGTCGGGCCTTTCTGTTGTATTGAGATTCTATTGTATTTTTTTATCGATAAGGCCCACAGATTAACCTATATTGGGATAGAGTGGCCTTTTTCTTGTATTTTGGTATGAGCTCCTAGCTTAGCTGATTTTAGGTTAGATAGCTCATAAAATTCTGATGTACATGTAACTATGATTAAATTAGTGGATTGATTTTATTTTTCAAACTTGCATCATGTTTTCAAAAGAAAACCTAGTGGAGTTGCCATTCATCCTTAAGTCACTTGTTCATCCGTCTGAATGGGGATGGAGCCCACATTTGCTTGCCCCACGTCGATCATCTTTCATGCGCTGTCAATGACATCAGTTGATTTCAAAGGGATTGGAGCTTGCTGAAAGCTATAGCTGATAGAAGATGTGTTGCCTTTACAGTCATAACGTTGGAGGAGTGTCGGGAGCTTTCTAGGGATTCGATTGGCATCAAGGAGTCATTAGGCAAGTGATACTCGATCATTCAGAATGTGGCCAAAGAAGAAGAAGCATCTATCAGTCTACCAGATGAGGAGTTGGACAAGATGCACCCCATGAGCTGTGATACGGTCCACCTTACAAAGAGCGCTCTTAGGCCCACAAGAAGAGCACAAGGCATGGCAAACAAATAGTTTGATTGAGCACTTTCATGGAAAATTAAAAAAAATAATAAAAAGGTTCAAAAAATGTATTTTTTCCAAAATATTTTGTCATTATTTTTTGTAAGAACTAAGGAATAAGCATTGAAAGTGCTCAACAAGCTAATGGCACGAATCAGGCAACTTAAGGACGTTCGAGAGGTACCTTGATTAAATACCCCGTAAACGAGCACATCTCATCTCCTTCTCGTGATATATAATCAGGACCAATCTATCGATAAGAATGGCAACTCGCTAGCAGTTTTCTCATGCATTCTGATTCAATTTTCCAATTGTTCACTTCTTTTGCTTTTCCTTTTTCTTTTCATGCAGGTGCGACTACTGAATCTTCAGTTGATAGGGGTCCTACCCGCATGTGAGCTTGGAACATGATACAGGATTGAGAACGTTAAGAGCAAACGTGGTTGCATCCCCATTGCACCTCTGGCAACTCAAGTCTAAGTGCCCACATTCACAGCTCATTGGAAGACACCATGATACTGACTAGCCCCGTCTCCTTCCAAAAGCCAGTGTTCATCATCAAAGGGAATGTGGAGGAGGTCTTGGCTAAACCTTCTGGAACAACTGACGTTGCATCCCATGTCGAGGCTATTCTGGAGGAGGCGTCTCGGGAGCCCCTGATCTGCTCGCTTGCAGGAAATGAGGAGCTACCCAACTGGACTGTGGTTCCCGAGCTTTCCATTCATGCCTCTTGATGAGTAAGAAAGTTCGGAAAATGATGTTACCCGCACTTGATTTGCCATGAGCCCGTGACGGACAAAGGGATATTCCCATGGCTTACCTTTCTAAAGAAATCCCTTTATGAACTATCACATGCTTCAATCTAATCTTCTCCTGCTTCAGTTCTATCTTCTCCTATTCCTTCTATCTGTTAATCTCGAATAATTCCAGCACTTCTTTTCCAGGTACCTAAATGACAAAAGATGTGGTAACTTAGTCCTTTTTCGAGAAGTTCTTGATGACTTTGACCCAATACTTTACGGGGAAGAGTCGTGTAAGGATGACACCCCTAAAGAGATCACGGAAAGCCGGGAGCAGTTCGAAGAAACAAGCATGTGACTATCGAAGCTACTGACGTGATCAATATTGGCATAGAGGAGGAGCCACGTATGCTTAAAATCGGGATTGGCCTAGAGGGGATTCAACGTGCTCGAATGATCAATTTGTTGAGGGAATTTCATGAAGTATTTGCATGGTCCTACGCTGACATGCCTGGACTTGATCCCAAGATAGTGCAGCACTTTTTACCGGTCGACCACTCATCATGTACTTAACTGTGCGACGAGAGTCCTTAGGCTCAATGCTGGGACAGGTGGATGAAGCGGGACACAAGGAGCAAGCTATCTATTATCTAAGCAAGAAGTTCACTGAAGGAGAAACACAATGCCCAGAAGTGGAAAGATTGTGTTGTGTGCTTACATGGGTAGTCCAACGTTTACGTCAATATACTTTGCACTACACCATACACCTAATATCCAAGACAGATCCACTTCGATATCTACTAGAGAAGCCTGTGTCAACTCGGAATTTGTCAAAATGGCAAGTTCAGCTGGCCGAGTATGATATCCATTATGTGCCTAGAGTATCAATGAAAGGGCAAGCCTTGGCAGACCACCTCACCGAATTTCCAATTGAAGATGATGAGCCACTTAGGGATGAACTCCCAGATGATGGGATCTTGACTATGGAAGAAGAGTCGGAACAAATACAAGGATGGAAGATGTATTTTGATGGGGCAGTCAACTCAACGAGATATGGGATAGGAGCAGTGTTGATTTCTCCACATGGTCGGCATATTCCAATAGCTGCCAAGGTAATGTTTCCTTGCACAAATAATGTGGCGGAATATGAAGCATGCATCTTGGGCTTACGAGCGGCAATAGATATGGAAATTTGTGAACTCGAGGTGTTTGGTGACTGATGCAAATCAAGAGAATGATACAAGAGATCCTATTAGAGTTTCTAACGAGCCAATTACGAGGGCACGGGCCAAGAAGCTTAGAGAAGATCTGAACGGGCTAGTTCGGAGAATTTGGACTCAGGCGAACTCAATGAAGCATGCTGAAGCAAGTCCACGTGTGCCAGCAACATATGTCAACATTATTGAAGTTCTCGAAGATTCCAGTCAAAGTTGAATAATTCTGGTCAAAGAAGAATATTACATGCCTAAGTAATATATTACCTTTCTAAGTCAGAATATTAGGGTAATATTTCATTGTTTCCTAAAGAATAGTTAGAATATTTTTGTTGCCTATTACATAGGAGGCAATCTGGAGATACAATATTTCGCATATCTTGTAATTGTGGCCTATTTATAGGTCAAGGCTGAGGATGGACGAATTTTCAGACTTCTTTTGTTTCAATACATAATTTTGTGAGGAATTTGCTCTTCTTGGTTCTTGAGAAGACTCATAGAACTTATCAAGATTTCTTGTGGCGTTCTACAACCGGACTTATCACTTCGATCCTCGGGGTGTGGCGTCCTTTCCAAACCGTAGCTTTGGTTCCTATCTCGCTAGGTAGTGGGTCAAAGCTCGCCTTCGGAACTTGTTCTTTGCAGATCTTGGGGTTCTCTTCCATATATTGTTGTTGGGTTTTGCCACATGTTGGTAAGGTTCACATCAGTGACTCAATGCTTATCATCTTCCAAACAGTGGGACAGTGGAAGACGAAGGATGAGAAGCTACTCCCATATCACCTATACCTGGAAAGGATATCAGAAGAGTTTGATCGGATTAATTTCTCCTACACTCCACGAACCAAGAACCAATTCGTTGATGCTTTAGCAACACTCGCTTCAATGGTGTGTATTTCAAGGGATAACGTGATCGACCCTCTCCAGATCAAAGTCAATGATCGTCCCGCACATTGTTGCATGATCGAACAAGGAGAAGAAGCCCCCTGGTTCGCGGATATTAAGAGGTACCTTGAATTCGGTCAGTTCCCGGATAGCGCAGAAAAGAATGACAAGAAGACTATTCGTCGGCTTGCCTGCCATTACTTCTTGAGTGGGAATGTGCTTTATCGTCGCTCATTCGACACCACTCTACTACGATGTTTGGACACTAAGGAGGCTGAGCACTTGATGAGTGAAGTCCATGAAGGGAGTTGTGGACCTCACATGAGCGGGCACATGTTGGCAAGGAAGATCATGCGAATGGGTTATTTCTGGTCAACCATGGAAGCAGATTACATCAAGCACGTTCGACATTGCCACCATTGTCAAATCTATGCGAATGGGATTAATGCTCCTCCAAGCGAACTGCAACCAATGTCCTCACCTTGGCCTTTCTTCATGTGGGGAATGGATGTAATTGGTCCTATTTCACCCAAGCCATCTAATGGACATGTCTTCATCCTGGTGGCCATCGACTACTTCACCAAATGGGTCGAAGCCGAGTCTTATGCCTCAGTGACCGCTAAGGTGGTAGTTCGATTCCTCAAGCGCAACATAGTGGCTCGTTATGGTGTTCCTGAGACCATCATCATGGATAATGCAAAGAACTTCAACAATAAGGCGACCAATGAGCTTTGCGAGCATTTCAAGATCAAGCACCGCAATTCTTCGCCTTATTGACCTCAGATGAATGGTGCGGTCGAGGTTGCAAATAAGAATTTAAAGAAGATCATCGAAAAGATGACAGTAACTTACAATGATTGGCATGACATGCTCCCTTGGGCTCTCATGGCATATAGGACATCTATTCGCACATCGACAGGGGCAACTCCCTACTCGCTTACATATGGGACTGAAGCAGTTTTGCCAGTAGAGGTCGAGATCCAGTCACTGAGAGTCCTTGTAGAATCAGAGCTTGAAGAAGCAGAATGGGCTAGATTACGATACAAGCAGTTGAACTTGATCGATGAAAAGAGGCTAACTGCACTGTGCCATGGCCAATGCTACCAAAAGCGCATGGCTCGGGCATTCAATAAGAGGGTGCGCTCGCGTGTGCTTGAATTGGGGGACTTGGTACACCGAAAGATATTGCACATAACTCCGGATTCACGTGGGAAGTTCACTCCTAAATGCGAGGGACCTTATATAGTCAAGAAGGTTTTCTCAGGAGGTGCCTTGATTTTAGCTGATGTGGATGGGGATGAGCTCCCAAGCCCTGTCAATGCTGATTCTGTAAAGAAATATTATGCTTAACAAGGCCCATGTTTTTAGATGCCATCTACTGTGTGATCCTAGAATGAGAAGAGAAGCAGAAAGAAATAGATTCTTGATAAAGAACCCATGTGACTCACAGCCCTATGGGAGAATGAGAGAAAAGACAAAAAAAAAACTCCCGCTAGGTTGAAAACCCGAAAGGGCAGCCTAGGTAAAAATGAGGGAAGAGCGGTGCGGTCGAAAACCCCAAAGGGCGATCGTGGCAAAAGGAGAGTGAAATATTCCCGCTAGGTCGAAAACCCAAAAGGGCGGCCCAGGAAAAAGTTAGGGAAATTGAGTGGTGCGGCCAAATCTTAGTAAACAGCCGTAGCAAAAGGAGAGCTATGGAGAGAAAAAATAAAACATGCCCGCTAGGATGCGGTACTCTGCCCATTCTAGGCAAAAGTTAGGGCTTGAATTACTGCAATAAACAAAATGCCTCAAGGACAAGCAAGCCATTATTGTTGCATCACGCCATGACAGAAGGAGTCTAAGCGCGTAATTTGGGAAATTGCGAAAGGCCTACACGATCTCAAAAGGGGGCATCTTGGAAAGAAACTAAGTTACACGTATCCTTTGAAATTTGGGGCAATCGCAAAAGCCCATCTGAGTTCTCTCTTTGTCTCATACCTCATAAAAATACTTTCTTGAAATTTTGGACATCCAAGGACCTCGGTCAATTGTTGAATCTACTACAAGTTAATGTATCCCTTACATCTATTCATGAACTCTTTTACTCATCTGAGTTATGAGGGGTCGCAAGTGAGCTAACGAAAAGTTTGGTTAGTAAATCTTTCTCGCAGTTTGTCAGATCATTGGCTCTTGGAGATGTTTGCTAAGGAGTAATCCCCATGTGGCATTGCGAAGGGGCAACAAGCGTTGCGTCCAATGGCTACCTTCACTTTCTATTCTATTGGTTCAGAATTTCAGGAAGCATCAAGGGCTAGTAGAGGAAGTTCTCAAAAGGCGTACCTAGAGTTGGATGTCTCGACAACAAGGAGCACAGAGAACACCAATTTCAAGCACGATCACCACATTGTGATCAGCATCAAGATCCCTCATCATTTGTTTGCCCATTGCAGGATTAGTTGAGAAAAGTCTTCTTCGATTTAGACGTTCTGTAAAACTGAACACAGTGGGAACGTCTTGTAAATCCGTCTCCCCTCAATGGAGACATTCTGTAAAACTGATTACAGTGGGAGTGTCTTGTAAATCTGTCTTCTTCGGTTTAGACGTTCTGTAAAACTGAACATAGTGGGAGCATCTTGTAAATCCATCTTCCTTCAGTGGAGACATTCTGTAAAACTGATTACAGTGAGAGTGTCTTGTAAATCTATCTTTTCTGGTTTAGACGTTCTGTAAAACTAAACACAGTGGGAACGTCTTGTAAATCCGTCTTCCCTCAATAGAGACATTCTGTAAAACTAATTACAGTGGGAGTGTCTTGTAAATCTGTCTTCTCCGGTTTAGACGTTCTATAAAACTGAACACAGTGGGAACGTCTTGTAAATCTGTCTTCCCTCAGTGGAGACATTCTGCAAAACTAATTACAGTGGGAGTGTCTTGTAAATCTGTTTTCTCCGGTTTAGACGTTCTGTAAAACTGAACACAGTGGGAACATCTTGTAAATTCGTCTTCCCTCAGTGGAGACATTCTGTAAAATTGATTACACTGGGAGTGTCTTGTAAATCTGTCTTCTTCGATTTAGACGTTCTGTAAAACTGAACACAGTGGGAACATCTTGTAAATCCGTCTTCCCTCAGTGGAGACATTCTGTAAAACTGATTACAGTGAGAGTGTCTTGTAAATTTGTCTTCTCCGGTTTAGACGTTTTGTAAAACTGAATACAATGGGAACGTCTTGTAAATCCGTCTTCTCTTAGTGGAGATATTCTGTAAAACTGATTACAATGAGAGTGTCTTGTAAATCTGTCTTCGCCGGTTTAGACGTTTTGTAAAACTGAACACAGTAGGAACGTCATGTAAATCCATTTTCCTTCAATAAAGTAGGAACATTGCATCAAATCTTTTTAATTTTCAATGCACGTGAATTATTCCGCATGCCTTGCTAATTGATTTTTCTTCAAATTACAGGCCTGAACCGAAGCATAACTCAAGGATCACATGATGTGAGCAAGCTGGTTCAAACTCTGCCGAACTTCAGGAGCCATCAATTCATCAACCTCACGCTTCAAGGACGACGGTGTACTAGGTCAAAATCGGTTTCTATTCATCTTTGGGACAGTCACTCTACGAGCGCCAGCCCGAAGAGGTGCAGCTGTAGACACCCGATTTTGACCCAGTCAAATCCCGTTTCGTTCCTTTTAGTATCCCATATTTTAAATTTTATTTCAAAAATTTAATTTTTCTATTTTTATCTTTATTTTTATTTTATTTTGCTTCATGCATACAATTAGAGAAAAACTGAAAATACAAAAAAAAAAGGGTTTTAAGTGGATAGTGAATACAATGTTTGTGGACGCCTGATTTTGACCCGGTCAGACCCCGTTTCGTTACTACTAGTGTCACATATTTTAATCCTATTTCAAACTTAATTTTTTTCATTTTGTTTTATGTTATTTCATACGAAAAAATGACCAAAAGATTTGCACATTGAAATGAAAAATAAAAAAGTTTTTTGGCTGAATTGCATGAACAGTGTCGTCTTCTTCCCCCCACCTTCAACAAAGAGGTCACGGCCATCCACAGCCAACCACGGCCAGCCATTCTCGGCCACTGCCGGCCACTTTCGGCAAGATTGGTGAATCCGTCGAGCTCCAGGCTCCATCCCGAATCCATCCCCGTCCATTCCCGATCCTATCTCTCTCCCTCTTCGATCACTTCTGTTCATTCTCTCTCCACCTTCCGGCGCCGAAATTGTCTGTTAGGATGCTACACCCACCTCCTCTGACATCCGCCAGTGTCAGCCATCAATGAGCCGCCCTTGCTGACCTCCCCGATCCTTTTCACACCGGCTCCCCCCCCCCCCCCCCCCCCCCTCATAGTCGAGGTTCGTACCACTGGCTGCCGTGCACGGCACGACCTTCTGATCGGCCGTACAGTGCCATCCTGTTCCGGCCGCCTCTGTTGACTTGCCCAGACCTCTCCCGTCCCGGCCGTACCACCTCCATCAGCCCTGCATCGTCACCACCCATCAACTATGCCCACTGTTCTCTGATGCCGTGTATCCCATTTCTTTTCATTTTTTATTTTCTTTTCTACTTCTCCATTTCAGCCCCTGAAGCTTCTAGTGTGTTACATTTCAGCCCCCACAGCATTTCCTCTATAAATATGCCATTCATTTGTAGATCTTACACATCTTGAATACATCAAAAATACACATTGAACTCTCTCTTGAATATCCACTTTTGGACTCATGTGTTGAGCAAAAAAAATTAAAGAATCTTCATCCTGTTCCAAATTCGGATCCGCCACCGACCCGAGCCTGATTCCGACACCAACTTGGAGTTCTTCATCGATCCGAGCCGAGGCCGTGCAAATCATCAAGATCAAGCCCGAGTCCGTGTGAATCGACGAGTCTTCCTCAAATCCCGAAGGTGCTCGGGTTCGACATCAACCAAGCCGAAGTCTTGTTCATACCTCGGCATCGTCATCATCGTCGATTGTAGGTATAACTTCTTGATCGAGATTTAGGCCTTATCCTTGTAAATAATTTCTTTTGTTTTCTTTCATTTTCTTTTCCCTTTTTCAAAAATATTTTACGAAAAATAGAAAATGAGAAAAATGAGAAAAAAAAAAAATTAGGATTCATGTTTTCATGAAAATATGGAAAAGGATCCTTGAAAAAAATGAAAACTTGTTAGTTAGGTTTTTTTTTAGAATGAAAATATATTGCTCATCTTTTTTTTAGGAAATATAAGAAATGATAAAATAAAAAAATAGAAAAATCAAGAAAATCAAGAAAAAAATATTTTTATATAAGAAAATTGGGGAATGACTAAGAAATGGGTTGTGCAAAACTCGTAATGATGAAAAAGTCGTTCAAAGTAGGGTTTCAAAATTTTGTTTATAAACCCGACCACTTTTTCGAAGCTTTTAGGTCAGCTCTGGGGTCAAAGATGCGTTTCCAAGTGGGTCTAAATAATTCCCAAGGTTTACGGATCATTTTTTGAAAATTGAGAATCATTTCGGATTGATTTGGAATCATTTTTGGTTTTTTTTATCAGCCCAGATTTATTCCAAAAATTTTCAGGTTTGTTTCTGATGTATTTTGTGTCATTTAGAGTGACCTTAGGTGTTGTTACGGTTTAAGGTCGGTCCTTGAAAATTTCAGATCATTTCAGATCGAATCCAAGTCTCTTATCATCTTTAAAAAAAAATTAGTCCAGCATCCATTCCGATTTTTCAGATCTGTCCCAAAAATTTTGCTTTCTTTAGAACAGTCCTAAGTGTTGGTAGGCTCTAGGGAGCAACCCTTGAACTTTCAAAGTCTTACAAATCAGCCACAGATTTTTACAAAACTTTCCAGGTCAGCCCAAAACTTTAGCGAACTTACAGATTAGTCCCTGAGGTTTCAAATCAGTCCAGAAAATTTTATATGGCCCCAGAACTTCGTGGAATGCTTCAAATGAGTCCTTGGGATACTTTCAAGTCTTTTAAAAGCTGTAAATTTTTTTTTGAAATCTTTTCAAGGTCCTGAACGATTTAACCCAATTTTTACGTCACTCTCCGATTTTTTGTACGTTTAACTTTCTCATTTTTTGAAAAGAAACTTGTTTTGATTGATTTGATCGGTATATAATTGTTGAAGAATTCTCATTGATGTACAATTACTTTGATTGTATGTGGGAAGGGAAAATTCAATGTATTGAATGAATCAATGTAATTGGGTGGGTGTGAGAGAGAGAGAGATGATGATGGATGTATGTAATCCCGAATATAGTGAAAATCTTTACTTTCAGCAGTTAGAATAGGACGGTTAGTGGCATGCTAGGGTTGTGGTACGAATTATCGAATTTCTTTCTGGACCATCGATTCGAACTTCGATCAGGGAAATAATTGGACAAATTAAAATGTGCAAACAAACGACCTAGACTTAGGGATGGGTACAAGTTTGGGCGTATTTTGGCTCTCGGGCTTCAAGATATATAACAGGACCTCCGGACTCAAATCTCGGTTTCAAGACCAACAAAAAAAACCTAGGTGGTTAGTACCATGATCACTTAAGTGACTTAGGCGCCTAAACGGCCTTAATAAATGGTTTAGTGGCGACTCCAATCCAACACCGATTCAAAGTCCCAAGCTAGGCCTCGTGCTTGCCTCATGATCCTTATTCTTTTTCTCAAGTCGGCGGTTTCGACATCCGACAGCTGACATACGTGGGATAAGCCCCTCCCTATGCATGCACAAAATCATCTTGGAAGAATATGACAAGGAGTCAATTGAAGGACAAAGAAGGCTGAATCCTGTGATGAAAGAGGTGGTGAAGAAGGAGATCAGCAAGTGGCTCGATGCGGGAATAATCTTCCCGATTTCCAACGGCAGGTGGGTAAGTCCAATTCAATGCATGCCAAAGAAAGGTGGTATGACAGTGGTAACAAACAAACAAAATGAGCTCAATCCCTCAAGGATGGTGATCGAATGGAGAGTATGTTGGATTACAGGAAGCTCAACAAGGTGACTCGTAAGGATCGCTTTCCTCTCCCTTTCATTGATCAAATGCTTGATCGCCTAGCCGGTAAGGAATTCTTCTATTTTCTTGATGGGTATTCTAGTTATAATCATATTGCTATAGCACCTTGTGATCAAGAAAAAACAACTTTCACCTGTCGATATGGAACTTTTACATTTAGGCATATGCCATTTGGATTATGCAATGCACCGGCTACTTTTCAACGTTGCATGATGGCCATATTTTCTGATGTAATTGAACAATGCATAGAGGCCTTCATGGATGATTTTTCTGTATTTGGTGGAACATTTGATCAATGTTTAGAAAACCTTGACTTTGTTTTGAAGCGTTGTGAAGACACTAACCTTGTTCTTAATTGGGAGAAATGTCATTTTATGGTCAAGGAAGGAATTGTTTTAGGCCACAAGATTTCAAAGCTTGGAATGGAGGTGGATCGTGCCAAAGTCGAGATTATTGAGAAACTACCATCTCCAACTTCCATTAAGGGAGTACAAAGTTTTTTGGGACATGCTAGATTCTACAGGAGGTTCATCAAAGATTTTTTGAAAATAGCTAAGCCACTTTGCAATCTACTTGAAAAGAATGTTCCATTTAACTTTGATGAAACATGTTTGCATGCTTTCAATGAATTAAAGATGAGGTTAGTCACTGCACCTATTCTTATTTCCCCTGATTGGTCTCTTCCATTTGAACTAATGTGTGATGCTAGTGACTATGCAATAGGTGCTGCTCTTGGGCAAAGGAAAGATAGGATCTTCCACCCCATTTATTATGCAAGTCATACCTTAGATGATGCTCAGGCGAACTACATTGCCACGAAAAAAGAGCTTTTTGCAGTAGTTTATGCTTTTGATAAATTTCTACCATATCTCATTGGAACTGAAGTTATGGTTTTTACAGATCATGAGGCAATCAAATATTTGATTGCAAAGAAGGATGCCAAGTCGAGAGTCATCCGATGGGTGCTACTCCTTCAAGAATTTAACTTAGAAATTCGAGATAAGAAGGGTTCAGAGAATCAAGTAGCTGATCATCTGTCGCAATTGGAGAATGATGCAATCCAAGAAGAAGGGGTAATTAATGAATCTTTTCCTGATGACTTCGTGCTACACATGTCTCACGTTCCTTGGTATGCTGATTTTGTGAATTATTTGGTGTCTAACCACATTCCTCTTGAGTTTGCTGCACAACAAAGAAAGAAATTTCTTCATGACACTCAAAGGTATGTTTGGGACGAGCCTTTTTGTTTAGAATGTGTGCGGACCACATGCTAAGATGATGCATCCCTGAGGAAGAACAAGGAGAAATTTTGAAAGGAAACTCTCCTTATGGTGGACATTATGGTGGACAAAAGATGGCAATAAGATCCTTCAATTGGGATTTTATTGGCCCACATTATTCTAGGATGCCCATGCTTTTTGCAGCTAACTATGATCGATGCCAAAGGACAGGTAATATCTCAAAAAGGCATGAGATGCCTTTGAATAACATACATCAGATCGAATATTATTTGATGTATGGGGACTTGATTTCATGGGTCCTGTTCCTTGATCTTTCGGTAATCGGCATATCTTAGTAGCAGTTGATTATGTTTCTAAGTGGGTCAAAGCCGTTGCTTCCCCCACCAATGATCTAATGTCGTCTTGAGGTTTTTGAAGAAACAGATCTTCACAAGGTTTCGGACCCCAAGGGCCATAATAAGTGATGAAGGTTATCACTTTTGCAACAAACAATTTTTCGAAGCTCTCTTGTTCAAGTACGGAGTGAGACACCGTGTAGCCCTTGCATATCATCCACAAACTAATGGCCAAGCCGAAGTGTCAAATAGAGATATTAAGAAGATTTTGGAAAAAAACAGTGAACACTTCAAGGAAGGATTGGGTTCACAAACTTGATGATGCTCTTTGGGCATACAGAATAGCGTTCAAGACCCCAATCGGTACAACACTATACCACCTCGTTTTTGGCAAAGTCTGTTACTTGCAGCTGCAGCTAGAGCATAAAGTATATTGGGCTCTTAAGAAGTTCAATTGTGATCTACGAGCTGCCAGAGAAAGGAGACTCATTCAACTTCAAGAACTCGACGTGCTTCGACACCAGTCCTATGAGAATTCAAGAATTTATAAGGAGAGGGTAAAGAAGTGGCATGACATGAGAATACTGGTAAGAGACTTTAAACCCGGTCAATTGGTCCTTTTATATAACTCTCGGTTGAAACTCTTTCCAGGAAAACTCAAGTTCAGATGGTCCAGTCCTTTCCGAGTGGTACGGGTGTTTCCGTATGGTGTAGTAGAATTAATGAATGAACAAACATGTAACAAGTTCAAGGTGAATGGCCAACAAATCAAGCTCTACCTTGGGGACTCCTCTACACAAGAGGACCCATATTTAGACAACTGACGCACCATGAAGTCAGGCCAAGGACTTTAAATGCGACGCTCCTTGGGAAGCAACCCAAGATCAAAATAAGTTTTTATTTCCTCTTTAGTTGCTTCATGCATTTTAGTTTATGATCACTATTTTCTTTTGATTAGCTTTCATTGCATGCAAGGAACCAATAACAAATCGCTGACAAGCTCGGAATCCCCGTGGAACAATACCCATCCCCACCTTCCACAAGTGATGAAGATGCTCAAGAAGGGGAAGGGAACGGCTCCTCCAGAGAATGAGCTTCGATGATGTGAATCAAAACGAGGATTTCAAGAATAGAAGTCAATATCAGTTTCAAGGAAAGAGGAGCTTCAAACCGACAAGAAGATTTCAGAGATATGAAGTTATATTTGTTTTTATGAGCTGATTGCATATTTTGTATTATGATTTGAATATATTAGGAGAGTATATTTTTGTTATATTTAGGAAATATTGTGGTTTCCTAGGAATATTCCTAAGATATCTTTTAGATATATTTAGAATATATTTCCCATATCTTTAGGATAGCTGATAGGATATATTTACATCTTTTATATTTTTATTAGGAGTCTATAAATACCCAAGTGGTCACATTGTATTATTCATTCATTCAGATAATGGATCAATAAGAATGAGTTCTTATTTTATTTGGTTCTTTAGAACCGTTAGAACTTATCGGAGCAATCCGTGGCGTTCGTCCAAATGAACTTATCGGAGCAATCCGTGGCGTTCGTCCAAATGAACTTATCGGAGTAATCCGTGGCGTTCATCCCCGACTTATCAATCAACCCTTCCACAGTTGATTGTGGCGTCTTCACTATACCCAGGTTCTTACCTCTTTATAGGTAATGGGTCAAGGTTCCACCATTCGAGCTTGACAAGGACATGTTTCCTGGAGACCTTAGTCGAATACGGGTTTCGTCACGAGTTGGTGAGGTTCTTATCATACTTGGTACTGGGTCTCATCACGGTGTTGGCAAGGTTCGCATCATTTGGTATCAGAGCCAACGTTCTAAGTCAGGTTCTATCTATCCTTTAGGTTATCTTTTCTTTTTTCATTATTCTTTTTTTTTTTGTGTTCTTGAAAAAAAAAAGAAAAAAAGAAAAAAAAAGAGAGACAAAAGAGGAAAGAAAAAAAGTGAGAGAAAAAAATAAAAGAGTGCAAAGAGCGAGAAAAGAAGAAACAAATTGAGCCAACAGAATGATCGAGCTTCCAACAAAGAGGTGTTCCAAGCGACTTCCACATGAAGATAGATCAACTCGAGTTCTCCAGCAATCAGATTTGAGGACAAATCCTTTTCAAGAGGAGGGGAATGATGTGAATCAAAACGAGGATTTCAAGAATAAAAGTCAATATCAGTTTCAAGGAAAGAGGAGCTTCAAACCGACAAGAAGATTTCAGAGATATGAAGTTATATTTGTTTTTATGAGCTGATTGCATATTTTGTATTATGATTTGAATATATTAGGAGAGTATATTTTTGTTATATTTAGGAAATATTGTGGTTTCCTAGGAATATTCCTAAGATATCTTTTAGATATATTTAGAATATATTTCCCATATCTTTAGGATAGCTGATAGGATATATTTACATCTTTTATATTTTTATTAGGAGTCTATAAATACCCAAGTGGTCACATTGTATTATTCATTCATTCAGATAATGGATCAATAAGAATGAGTTCTTATTTTATTTGGTTCTTTAGAACCGTTAGAACTTATCGGAGCAATCCGTGGCGTTCGTCCAAATGAACTTATCGGAGCAATCCGTGGCGTTCGTCCAAATGAACTTATCGGAGTAATCCGTGGCGTTCATCCCCGACTTATCAATCAACCCTTCCACAGTTGATTGTGGCGTCTTCACTATACCAAGGTTCTTACCTCTTTATAGGTAATGGGTCAAGGTTCCACCATTCGAGCTTGACAAGGACACGTTTCCTGGAGACCTTAGTCGAATACGGGTTTCGTCACGAGTTGGTGAGGTTCTTATCATACTTGGTACTGGGTCTCATCACGGTGTTGGCGAGGTTCGCATCATTCGACCTTCATGTAGCTCCACACTAACAAGGCAAGTTTCCTCTCCTACTCTTGTTGATCATTGAGGACAATGTTTTGTTTAGGTTTGGGGGTGGTGCAAACATGCAAACATATGCCGTGCTTGAGGGATTCTCTATTTAGTTGTTGGCTTTCTCATGCATTTTGATATATGTTTTAGGATTATGTTTGCATGTAGATAGTAGTTGCATAATAGGTATTTCTAGGTTGCATGGTGTGATTTGCTGTTACATTTACGCATATAAAAAAAATCTTTTAAAAAACCGGTTGGTCCTTGTTCTAGATGACTACTAATGGCTGAAGATTCGGAACATGATTGAAGTTGAGATTGCAATGAACTTAGGATATGTTTTTAGAAAGTTGTCAGGATGCCCAAACTTCATTATTTTCACGACACTCTTGCAATAGAGATAGCTTAAAATAACCCTTGAAATTACGTGGTTGTATGGCTCACATGAGAATGGGCAAGAACATGATCTTAGATATCCTACAAAGGCAAATAGAGAAAGAAACAGAATTTTGAAAAAGTGAAAAAGCATATGAAGTGCATAGTTATGAGCTTAAGGAAAATATGTGCCAAGGCTCTGAACATCGCTATACAGGCTTGAGCTGAATTTTGTGCAAAAAGCATACGCAATATGGCTCGGCAAGTGCTTGTAGTGAAAACTGTCCATTAGTCGAAGCTCGAGGATAGATCCGAAGGGGTATCTCAAAACGTAATGCCTTGGACCAACTGGGATGGGAGCCATTGGTCGATTCCTCGCTACATGGGCGCCTAGCTCTTAGACATGACACTCGGAGTCGTGCACTACCAGATAAAGAATAAAGTTAATGTCTAGGGAAGTGTTCGAATCTTTTGATTGTTTGCTTGACCAACTTAGCTGTTGATTGGGTGCTCGAACTATGTTAAGAGTGTTTTGCACTAACATTGCATAAGTAAGGGCTGAATGATTTTGAAAATTTGACATTCTAAGGTAGAAGCATTCAAAGTGAAGGTTGTGTGACGAGTAAGAAGCCTTTTCTGAGAATATTTTGGGACCAATTTGGTTTAAATATTTTGATTGCATGTTCTTATCTTTTTCTCGGGATGAGCAAAAGTCTAGGTTTGGGGGTTTGTTGATATAATGTTTTGTATGATGTGTTTATCCATTCCCGACTTAGAATCTTAAGTTTTAGGCCATTTCCGATACATTTAGAGGTTAATTGCATAACTTTTCATTATTGTGATTGAAGTGTTGTAAATGATAGTTTTCAGAGCTTTATATGTGGATTAGATACTGCTGGGAGTGTTTGATGTGCAGGGAAGGAAAGAACATGTGCAAAAAGATGAACACATGTTTTATCCGATGTAGTAAATTTCGCAGGGAATTTCTCATATTCTGTAAATGAGAAATATGAAAAATATATCATCGGAAAGCTTGTCAATTCAGGATTCCAACGCATCAAACAGATCACGAATCGGAGCAGAAATGAGGAAGTTATGGCCGAACGAAGAAAACTGCGCGCAAAATAGCGATTGAGCCGAACGCTAGGGCTAACCATCTCCGATCCCACACTAATTAGATCAACAATTGAGGCAGTATATTTGCTCTACATATAGAGCTGCACTCCCTACAAGTAATATATAGATACAGATGGAAAAAAGTTGAAGAAGAGAAGAAGGGATCATAACAACAATTCGTGAAGTCGAGATCAAGAGATTCGACTTCACCATCTAGAGTTTCTTCTATCCCTTTTCTTCTTGTCTTTATAATGTTGTCTTCTCTTCAAACTCTGATATTTCCTTTTCGTATGTTAAACTAAAACCCTAGATTCCAAGGCGGATCAGTGAAATCTTGTCAATGTCTTAAGTAAAGTTCTTTCGTACATATGATTATGTCAAGGTATGCCTCCTTGGTGTTTATTTATGCAATTTTGTACTTCATGCTTTCTTTTGGTCTAATCACCCATGAGATCGAACTTGAGACAGAGAGGAGCTTGAGGAGAGGGAATTGATGTCATACTAGAAATTACACAGTTTAGGTTAGCTTATGCCGAAAGGTGAGGTTATTCGTGCAAGCGCATCGGAAGATGGTGAGCACCCTAGATAGCCATTTAGGGTTGGTTTAGTTTGGCCTTTCAATATTAATCGCCTAGGAATAGAGTGGATTAGTGTCTTCCGCTTAGGTACATTCATATGACATCGACATATGCGTATGATGGTAGAGGGGAAATCCTAGAACCCTAGGTTAATAACATGACAGAATTAATTATGTGAAAGAGAGATTCTTGCTTAAGACTCGAATTGGTGAAGTTGTGAATCCTAGGAATGCTTCTTCAACTTATTTCTGTCTATTTACTTTCTGTCTTTTTAATTACTTGCATTCTACTCAACTTATTCAATTGACTTGGCTTAGAATTAGTTGTGCCAATTTTAGTGATTAGTAGAAGAGTCCTCGTGGGAACGATACTCTACTCACTCTGTATTACTTGTCTGCATACATATACTTGCGTGCATTACATTTCGGGTGACTTGAGGGCGATCATTCAGCCATGGTGATCACAGTAGAGTCATTTCTAGCCAAAGTTACGATGAATTCTCCTTGGGTCAAGAAAAGGGCAACTCCGGCATCACAGAAAATTTTGTTCTCAATTTAATTTAAGAGGACATGACGGTGATGATTGATCCTTGTTGATCGCAATGGTCCTGCTAAATTTGCAATGGATCGTTCGTGCATAGGGACAAGGGAAAATCCATCATCGTGGGAAATTTTTCTCTTAATTTACATTTCGGACGACTTGAGTACGATCATTTAGCCATGATGATTGCAATGGTGTCATTTCCTACTAAATTTACCTCAGACAATCCGTGGATCGGGACAAGGGCAAATCTATCATAGCGGGAAATTTCGATCTCAATTTACATTTTGGATGATATGATAGCAATCATTCCATGGTGATCGCAATGGAGTCATTTATGGCTAAAGTGACAAGGAATCATCTCTGGTTCGAGAAAATGGCAAATCTGTCATCATGGGATATTTCACTCGCAATTTACATTTCAGAAGCCTTAAGGGTGATCTTTGAGCTGTGGTGATCGCAATGGATTCAATTCCAACCAAAGTTATGATGGATCATCAGTCGATTGGGAAAAGGAAAATTATGGTAACGCGAATCTCAATTTACATTTCGGAAGATGTGAGGGCGATTATTGAGCCATGATGATCGCATCGGAGTCATTTCTACCCAAAATTACCGCAGATCATCTGTAGCTCAAGAAAATGGGAACTCTGATATCGCGGGAAATCTCACTCTAAATTTGCATTTTCTTCGACTTTAGTGCGATCATTAAATTTTGGTGATTGAAATGCAGTCATTTCTGGTTAAAGTTACAATGGATCATCCATGGCTAGGAGCAAGGGAAAATCCATCATTACTAGAAATTTCGCTCTCAATTTCTATTTGAGATGACTTGAGGGTGATCATTGAGCAATGGTGATCGCAATGGAGTCTTTTCTAGTCAAAATTATGATGGATCGTCCGTGGGTTGGAAAAAGGAAATTTCGGTCTCAATTTACATTTCGAATGACTGGAGGGCTATCATTGAGCCATAATGATTGTAAAGGAGTCATTTCCAGCCGAACTTACGACGGATCGTCTGTGGGTTGGAAAAAGGCAGCTTTGGTATGTATCGCGGGAAAATTTTGTTCTCAATTTACATTCCGGACGATGTGACGACGATGATTGATCTTTGGTGATTGTAAATAGAGTCAATTCTGGCTAAATTTGCAACAAATTGTCCGTCAATCAGGACAAGGGAAAATCCATCATTGCAGGAAATTTCGCTCTCAATTTACATTTCGAACGACTTGAGGGCGATCATTGAGTCATGGTGATTGCAATGCAGTCATTTCCGGCTAAATTTACCTCGAATAGTCTGTGGATCTGGACAAGGGCAAATCCATCATAACATGAAATTTCGATCTCAATTTACATTTTAGACGACATGGGAGCGATCTTTGAGCCATGGTGATCACAATGGAGTCATTTCCATCTAAAGTTACGATAAATCATCCATGGTTTGGCACAAGGGCAAATCCGTCATTGTGGGATATTTCGCACTCAATTTAAATTTAAGATGACTTGAGGGTGATATTTGAGCCATGGTGATTGCAATGGATTCATTTCCATCGAAAGTTATTACGAATTGTCCGTGGGTCGGGAAAAGGAAAATTACAGTATCGCGGGAAATTTTGGTCTCAATTCATATTTCGAATGACATGAGGGCGATTATTGAGCCATGATGCTCACAATGGAGTCATTTCCACCCAAAATTACGACGAATCGTTCATTGTTCGGGAAAAGGGCAACTGCGGTATCGCGAAAAATTTCGCTCTCAATTTACATTTTGGACCACGTTAGGGCGATCATTAAGTCTTGGTGATTGGAATGCATTCATTTTTGGCTGAAGTTACAACGAATCATTTGTGGCTCAGAGCAAGGGCAAATCCATCATCACCAGAAATTTCAATCTCAATTTACGTATCGAATGACTTGAGGGTGATCATTGAGCCATGGTGATCGTAGTGGAGTCTTTTCTAGTCAAAGTTACGACGGATCGTCCGTGGGTCCAAAAAAAGGCAATTCCTGTATTGCGAGAAATTTCAGTCTCATCTTACATTTCGGATGACTGAAGGGTGATCATCGAGCCATGATGATCGCAATGGAGTCATTTCCAGCCAAAGTTACAACGGATTGTTCGTGATTCGAGAAAAGACCAACTCCGGTATCGTGGGAAATTTTGCTCTCAATTTACATTTCGCACGACATGAGTGTGATCATTGAGCCTTGGTCACCGCAATGGAGTCATTTCCGACCAAAATTACAACGGATCGTCCGTGGTTCTTGACAAGGACAAATCCATCATTGTGGGAAGTTTCCCTTTCAATTTACATGTTGGATGACTTGAGGGCGATCATTGGGCCATGATGATTGCAATGGAGTCATTTCCAGGCAAAGTTACGACGGATTGTCTGTGGTTCGTCACAAGGGCCAATCCATCATTGCAAGAAATTTCATGTTCAGTTTACATTTCGGATGACATAAGAATGATCATTGAGTCTTGGTGATCACAATGGAGTCATTTCTGTCTAAATTTGTGATGGATAGTCCGTGGATTGGGACAAGGGCAAATTCGTTATCGAGGATAATTTCACTCTCAATTTACATTTCGATGACTTAGGGGTGATCATTGACCCATTATGATCGTAATGGAGTCATTTCCAGCCAAACTTGTGATGGATCGATCGTGGTTCGGGAAATGGGCAACTCTGATATCGCGGAAAATTTCGCTCTTAATTTACATTTCATATGATGTGAGGGCAATCACTATGCCTTAGTGACTGCAATGGAGTGATTTCCAACTAAAGTTATGACCGATCATCAGTGGTTCTGGACAAGGACAAATCAGTCATTGCAGGAAATTTCGCTCTCAACTTATATGTCGATGACTTGAGGGCGATCATTGAGCTATGATGATTGCAATGGAGTGATTTCTAGCCAAAGTTACAATTGATCGTCCCTGGTTAGGGAAAAGGACCACTCAATATCATGCGAAATTTCGCAGTCAATTTACATTTCGGAAGACTTGGGTGCGATCGTTTAACCATGGTGATCGCAATGGAGTGTCATTTCCAGCCAAAGTTATGACGGATCATCCATGGTTTGGGAAAAGGGCTACTTCGGTATCGCAAGAAGTGTCGATCTAAATTTACCTTTCAGATGACGTGAGAGCAATCATTGAGCCATGGTGATCGCAATTGATTCATTTCTGACCAAAATTAGGACGGATCGTCTGTGGATCCTGATAAGTGCAAATCTGTCAACACGAGAAATTTCTCTCTCAATTTACATTTCGGATGACGTGAGAGCCATCCATTGAGCCATGGTGATTGCAATGGAGTCAATTTTGGCTAAATTTACGACGGATAGCGCGTGGATTGGGACAAGGGCAAATATGTCATCGCGAAAAATTTCTATCTCAATACATTTTGGATGACTTGAGGGTGGGCAGGGAGGCAGTGTGATCAATGGAGTCATTCCAGCGAAAAGTTACGACGGATCGTTTGTGGGGCAGGAAAAAGGCAACTCTAGTATCATGGGAAATTTTGTTCTTAATTTACATTTTGAACGGCGTCAGGGCGATCATTGTGACTTGGTGATCACATTGGAGTCGTTTCCAGCTAAAGTTTCGACAGATAGTCCGTGGACTGGGACAAGGGCGAATCCATCATTGCAGGAAATTTCTATCTTGA
The DNA here is from genome assembly GCA_037672795.1 of Lagerstroemia speciosa. Classification (NCBI taxonomy): domain Eukaryota; kingdom Viridiplantae; phylum Streptophyta; class Magnoliopsida; order Myrtales; family Lythraceae; genus Lagerstroemia; species Lagerstroemia speciosa. Next base: position 7,745,902 of record CM075299.1, read on the forward strand.
CTTACATTTTGAATGACTTGAGGGTGATGAGTAAACCATGGTGATCACAATGGAATCATTTCCAGCCAAAAGTTACGACAGATCGTCCATGGATGGGAAAAATGGCAACTTCAGTGTCAAGGGAAATTTGTGCCTCAATTTACATTTCGGACGACGTGAGGCGATCATTGAGCCATGTTGATCACAATGGAGTCATATCCAGTCAAAGTTACGACGGATGGTCCGTAGTTCAGGAAAAGCGCAACTCTATTATTGCTAGGAATTTCACTCTCAATTTATATTTCAGACGATGTTAGTGCGGTCTTTGAGACATTGTGACCACAAAGAAGTCATTTCCAGCCAAAGTTATGATAGATTGTCCATGGGTTGAGAAAAGGGTAATTCCGTTATTACGAGAAATGTCGCTCTCAATTTATATTTTGGACAACTTGAAGGCGATCATTGGGCCATGCTGATCGCAATGGAGTCATTTCCAGCTAAAGTTACGATGGTTCGTCCGTGGTTTAGGACAAGGACAACTCCAACATCCCAGGAAATTTTGCTCTGAACTTCCATTTTGAACGACTTGAGGGAGATCATTGAGTCTTGATGATCACAATGGAGTCATTTCCAGCTAAATTAATGATCTATGGTTCGGGAAAAAGGTAACTCTGGTATCGCAGGAAATTTCGCTCTCAATTTACATTTCGAATGACATGAAAGCGATCATTAAGCCATGGTGATTGCAATGGAGTTATTTTTGGCAAAAGTTATGACGGATCATCCATGGTTTGGGACAAGGGCAAATTCGTCATTGCAGGAAATTTTGCGCTCAATTTACATTTCGGAAGACTTGAGGGCAATTATTCAGCCATAATGATCGCAATGGAGTCATTTCTAGCCAAAGTTAGGATGGAAAACCTGGTTCGGGAAAAGGGCAACTCTGATATCACAAGAAATTTTGCTCTCAATTTACATTTTGGGCGACATGAGGGCAATCATTGAGGCTTAGTGATCTCAATGGAGTCATTTTTTCGACTAAAGTTGCGACGATCGTCCGCTGTTCAGAACAAGGACAAATTTGTTATCGCGGGAAAATTCGCACTCAATTTACATTTTGGAAGACTTGAGGGCGATCATTCAGCCATGGCGATCGCAATAGGGTTGTTTCTAGCCAAAATTATGATGGATCATTGTTGCGTAGTTAAAGATGGTGCACGCAAATATACGTATCGCAAACAAGTAATATAGAGTCAGTAGAGTATCGTTCCCACGAGGACTCTTATGCTAAGCACTAAAATTGACACAACTAGTTCCAAGCCAAGTCAGTCGAATGAGTTGAGAAGCATGCAAGTAACTAAAAGATAGAAAGTAAACAAATAGACAATAAACAGATGGAAATCAGTTGATGAAAAGCTCCTAAGGTTCACAACTTCACCAATTCTAGTCTTAAGCAAGAATCCTCTTCCACACAATGAATTCTGTCATGTTACTAACCTAGCGTTTTAGGGTTTCCTCACTTCCATCGTACGCACCTTCCGATGTCATACGAATGTACCTAAGCGAAAGACACTAATCCACTCTATTCCTAGGCGATTAATGTTGAAAGGCCAAATTAAACCAACCCTAAATGGCTATCTAGGGTGCTCACCATCTTCCGATGCGCTTGCACAAATAACCTCATCTTCCGGCATAAGTTAACCTAGATTATGCAACTTCTAGCACGACATCGATTCCCTCTTCCGAGGCTCCTCGCAGTCTCAAGTTCGATCTCGTGGGTGATCAGTCTAAAAGAAAGCATGAAGTACAAATTTGCATAAATAGCACTAAGGAGGCGTACCTCGATAAAATCATACATGTGAAAGAAAAGAGCTTTACTTAAGACATAGAAATGGTTCCATTGATCCCCCTAGGATTCTAGGGGTTTAGTTCCACATACTAGAAGGAAACACAAGAGTTTGAAGAGAAGTTAACATTGAGAAACAAGAAGAAAAGGAACAGAAGAAACTGTAGATGATGAAGTCGAATCCCCCAATCCCGATTTTCAGATGTGTTGTTGTGAGCCCTTCTTCGTGTTCCTTGAGTGTTGCTTCTTGTCTCATCTTCAAATCTTGTCTATATGTATGCATGTTGTTCATGTAGGTGTGCACCACTATATATAGAGGAGGTATATACTTCCTCTATTCTTGGTCTGGTTAGTGTGAGATAAGATGTAGTGGTCCCTAGAATTTAGCCTCAGTAGACCGCGGTCTAAGCCTACTTAGCGAAAATGCCTCAGTAGACTGCAGTCTATGGACCGCGGTCTATCCTCTGTTCTGTGCGCAATGTTCTTTCTTCGGCCATAACTTCCTTGTTTCAGCTCCGATTTGAGATCCGTTTGATGCGTTGGAATCCTGATTTAACAAAATTTCCAATGATATGTTATTTTCCCTATTTCTCACACAGGGAATATGAGAAATTCTCTACAAAAGTTGCTGCATCGAACAAGCCATATCTTCATCATTCCCTGCACATCAAACAACTCCCAGCAGTATCCAATCTATGTGTGGAGCACTGAAAACTATCATTTACAGTAATTCAATCCCAATACAGAAAAGATATACAGTTGTCCTCTAAATGTATGGGAAATGGCCAAAAACCTACGATTCTAGGTTGAAAATGGATGCACAAATCATACAAATCACAATATCAACAATCGTCTGTGGGTCAGGAAAAGGGTGACTCCGGTATTGTTGCAAATTTTGGTCTCAATTTATATTTTGGATGACGTGAGGGCGATCATTGAGCCACCGTGATCGCAATGGACCCATTTCCGGCCAAAGTTACGATGGATTGTTCGTGGATCCTGATAAAGGCAAATTAGTCAACGTGGGAAATTTCGCTCACAATTTAGATTTCGTACGACATGCCGGTGATCATTGAGCCTTGGTTATCTCAATGGAGTCATTTCCAGTTAAAGTTACGACGGATCATCTGTGCTTTGGGAAAAGACCAACTCTGCTATCGTGGGAAATATCCCTCTCAATTTATGTTTCAGACGACGTGAGGGCAATATTGAGCCTTGGTGATTGCAATCGAGTCATTTCCAGCTAAAGTTACGATGGATCTGCTGTGGTTCGAGACAATGGAAAATCTGCCATTGCAGAAAATGTCGCCCTTAATTTGCATTTTGGATGGCTTGAGGGCGACCATCGAGTCATGGTTATTGCAATGGAGTCATTTCCAGTCAAAGTTATGACTAATCATCCGTGCATCGAGACAATAGCAAATCCGCCATCGCGGAAGATTTCGCCCTCAATTTACATTTTGGATGACTTGAGGGCGACCATCGAGTCATGGTAATCGCAATGGAGTCATTTCCAATCAAAGTTACGACCAATTATTCATGCATCAAGAAAAAGGATATTCCAATATCGCAGTAAAATTCGGTCTCAATTTACATTTTGGATGTCACGAGGGCGATCATTGAGCCATGATAATCACAATGGGGTGATGTCTAGCCAAAGTTATGACCAATCGTCCGTGGATATTCACAAGGGCAACTTCAACATCTAGGAAAGTTTGCTGTCGATTTTCTTTCGGATGACTTGAGGGTTATCATTGAGCTATGGTGATCGCAATGGAGTCATTTCCAGTCAAAGTTGTGAAGGATCGTCCACTAGTCGAGAAAAAGCCAACTCCGGTATCGTGGTAAATTTCGCGCTCAATTTACATTTCGGATTACTTGAAGGTGATCATTAAGCCTTGTGATCGCGATGGAGTCATTTCCAGCCAAAGTTACAACGAATCGTTCGTGCTTTGGAAAAATGGCAACTCTGGTATCATAGGAATTTTTGCTCTCAGTTTACATTTCAAATGATGTAAGGGCGACCATTGAGCTTTGGTGACTGCAATAGAGTCATTTGCTGCCAAAATTATAGCAGATCGTCCGTAGATCTTGAGAAGAGCAAGGGCAAATCCGTCACAGCGGGAAATTTAGCTCTGAATTTATATTTCGGACGACATGAGAACGTTCATTGAGCCATGGTGATCGCAACGGAGTCATTTTAGGCTCAATTTACAACGAATAGTCTATGAGCTGGGACAAGGGCAAATCCATCATCGTCGGAAATTTCGCTCTCAATTTGCATTTTGGATGACTTGAGGGCGATGATTGAGCCATGCTAATCACAATAAAGCCATTTCCAGCCAAAGGTATGGCGGAATATCCGTGGTTTGGGGGAAGGGCAACTCTGCTGTCGTTGGAAATTTCACTTTTAATTTTCATTTTGGATGACTTGAAGGCAATCATTGAGCCATGGTAATCACAGTGTAGTCATTTCCAGCCAAAGTTATGATAGATCGTCTGTTCTTCAGGACAAGGGAAAATCAGCCACAACGGGAAATCTAAGTCTCAATTAACTTTTCGGACGATGTGAAGACGATCATTGAGCCTTGGGACCGCAATGGAGTCAAATTTGTCTAAATTTGCGACGAATAGTCCATGGATTGGGACAATGGTAAATCGGTCACTCGAAAAATTTCACTATCAATTTATATTTCGAACGACTTGGGGGCTGACCATTAAGCCATGGCAATAGCAATGGAGTCATTTCTGGTTAAATTTGCGACAGATAATGTGTGGGTTGGAAAAAGTGCAATTCTAGTATCGCGGGAAATTTTCGTATCAATTTACATTTCGGAGGGCATGAGGTCAATCATTGAGCCATGATGATTGCAATGGAGTCATTTCCAGCCAAAATTATGATGAATTGTCCGTGGATGTTGACAAAGGCAACTCCGTCAACGTGGGAAATTTTGCGCTCAATTTACATTTCAGATGACTTGAAGGCGCTCATTGAGCCATCATAATCAGAATAGAGTCATTTCCAGTCAAAGTTACGACGGATCGTATGTGATTTGAGAAAAGGGCAACTCTGGTATTGTTGGAAATTTTGCTCTCAATTTTCATTTCAGATGACTAGAGGGCAGTCTTTGAGCCATGGTGGTCACAATGGATTCATTTTCCACCAAATGTTACAATGCATTGTCCATGGGTTGGGAAAATGGCAATTTTGGTGTTGCAGGAAATTTCTCTGTCAATATCGAATGAACTAAGGGCGATCATTGGCCCATGATGATCGCAATGCGATCATTTCCAGCTAAATTTGCGATCGATAGTCCGTGGATTAGGACATGGGCAAATCCATCATTGCAAAAAATTTCACTCTCAATTTACGTTTCAGATGACTTGAGGGTGATCATTGAACCACAGTGATCACAATGGAGTCATTTCCAACAAAAGTTACGACAGATCGTTTGTGGTTCGGGAAAAGGGCAGCTCAGGTATGTTGGAAAATTTCTCTCTCAATTTATATTTTGGATGGAGTGAGGGCGATCATTGAGCCATGGTGATCACAATAGAGTCATTTTCAATCAAAGTTATGATGGATTGTTCGTGGTTCGGGAAACGAGCAACTTCGGTATCACGGGAAATTTTGCTCTCAATTTACATTTCGGATGACGTGCAAGCGATCATTGAGCTTTAATGATCACAATGAAGTCATTTCCATCTAAAGTTACGATGGATCGTTTGTGGTTCAAGACAAGGGAAAATCTATCACACGGAAAATTTCTTTCTCAATTTATATTTCTGATGACTTGAGGGCAATCATTTAGCAATAGTGATTGCAACAAAGTCATTTCCAGCCAAAGTTTTGACGGATCGTTCGTGGGTCGGTAAAAGGGCAACTCCATTATCGAGGAAAATTTCTCTCTGAATTTACATATCAAATTGTGTGAGGACAATGACTGATCCTTGGTGATTGCAATGTAGTCATTTTCAGCCAATGTTACGATGGATCGTCCGTCAATCGGGACAAGGTCAAATTTGTCACAACGGGAAATTTCGCCGTCAATTCACATTTCGGATGACTTGAGGCCTATCATTTAGCCGCGGTGATTGTATTAGAGTAATTTCCAGCCAAAGTCAAGGTGGATCATCCGTAGGTTGGTAGAAGTACAACTCTGGTGTTGCGAAAAATTTCGATCTCAATTTACATTTTGGACAATGCAAGTACGATCATTGAGCCTTGGTGATCGCAATGCAATCATTTCCAGCTAAATTTGAGACGGATAGGCAGTGGATTGGGATAAGGGCAAATATGTGATCGTGGGAAATTTCGCTCTCAATTCATATTTCGAATGACTTGAGGGTGATCATTGAGCCTTGGCAATTGCAATGGAGTCATTTCCGGCTAAATTTGCGATGGATAGTCCGTGAGTTGGGAAATGGACAATTCTAGTATCGCGAAAAATTTCAATTTCAATTTCAATCTCAATTTACTTTTCAGACGAAGGGAGGGCAATCATTGAGCCATGATGATTGCAATGGAGTCATTTTCAATCAAAGTTATGACTGATCGTCTATTGATATTGACAAGGGCAACTCCATCATCGCAGAAAATTTTGCTCTTAATTTACAGTTCGGATGACTTGAGGGCGACCATTGAGCCATGGTTCTCCCAGTGGAGCCATTTCCGGCTAAATTTGCATCGAATAGTCTGTGGATTGGGACAAGGGTAAATCCATCATCGTTGGAAATTTCTCTCTCAATTTACTTTTCGGACGACGTGAAAGCGATCATTGAGCCATGGTGATTGCAATGGAGTAATTTCCAGCTAAATTTATAGCGGCTAATCCCTAGTTCGGGAATAGGGCAACTATGGTATTGTGGAAAATTTTGCTCTCAATTTATACTTAGGACGATGTGAGGGCAATCATTGAGCCTTGGTGGTCACAATGGAGTCATTTTCGATAAAAGTTATGATGGATCGTTCGTGGATCTTAACAAGAGCAACTCCGTCATCATGGGAAATGTCACTCTCAATTTACATTTGGACGACTTGAGGGTGAGAATTGAGCCATGGCGATCGCAATGGAGTCATATCCGGCTAAATTTGCGATGGATAGACCATGCATTGGGACAAGGGCAAATCCATCATTGCGGGAAATTTCGCTCTAATTTACTCTTTGGATGACTTTAGGGTAATCTTTAAGCCATGATGATCGCAATTGAGTCATTTCGCACCAAAGTTACAACAAATCGCCCTTGGTTAGGGAAAAGGGAAACTCTGGTATCGCTGGAATTTCGGTCTCAATTTACATTTCAGAAGACTTGAGGGCAATCATTCAACCATGGTGATTGCAGTGGAGTCGTTTCCAGCCAAAGTTATGATGGATCGTCCGCGGGTCAGGAAAAGGGTGACTCTAGTATCGTTGGAAATTTCGATCTCAATTTACATTTCGGACGACATGAGGGCGATCATTGAGCCATGGTGATCGCAATGGACCATTTCCGGCCAAAGTTAAGACGGTTGTCCATGGATCCTGATAAAGGCAAATCAATGAACGCGGGAGATTTTGCTCACAAATTACATTTCGTACGACATGTGGGTGATCATTGAGCCTTAGTTATCGCAATAGAGTCATTTCTAGTTAAAGTTACGACGGATCATCCGTGGTTAGGGAAATGGGCAACTCTACTATCTTGGGAAATATACCTCTCAATTTACGTTTCGGACGACGTGAGGGCGATCATCGAGCCTTGGTGATTGCAATGGAGTCAATTCCGACTAAAGTTATGACTGATCATCCGTGGTTCGAGACAATGGAAAATCCGTCGTCGCAGAAAATTTCGCCCTTAATTAACATTTTGGATGACTTGAGGGCGACCATCGAGTCATGGTAATCGCAATGGAGTCATTTCTAGTCAAAGTTACGACTAATCATCTGTGCATCGACACAATGGCAAATCCACCATCACGGCAAATTTTGCCTTCCATTTACATTTTGGATGACTTGAGGGTGACCATCGAGTCATGGTAATCGCAATGAAGTCATTTCCAGTCAAAGTTACAACTAATCATCCGTGCATCGGGAAAAAAGAAATTCCAATATCGCGGTAAAATTCGGTCTCACTTTATATCTTAGATGATGTCAGGGCGATCACTGAACCATCATAATCGCAATGGAGAGATTTCTAGCCAAATTTATGGCTGATTGTCCGTGGATATTAAGAAGGGCAACTCCGAAATCCAAGAAATTTTGCTATCGATTTTCTTTCGGATGACTTGAGGGTTGTCATTGAGCCACGATGATCGCAATGGAGTCATTCCCAGTCAAAGTTACGAAGGATTGTCCACTAGTTGGCAAAAGGGCAACTCCAGTATCGTGGTAAATTTCGCGCTCAATTTACATTTTGGATGACTTGAGGGCGATCATTGAGCCTTGTGATCGCAATGGAGTCATTTCCAGCTAAAGTTAGACAGATCGTCCGTGGTTTGGGAAAATGGCAACTCTGGTATCAAAGAAAATTTCGCTCTTAGTTTACATTTCGGATGACGTAAGGGTGACCATTGAGCTTCGGTGACTGCAATGGAGTCATTTGCCACCAAAATTATAACAGATCGTCCGTGGATCTTCACAAGATGAACTCCGTTATCGTGGGAAATTTCACTCTTAATTTGAATTTGGACGACTTGAGGGAGATCATTGAGCCATGGTGATCGCAATGAAGTGATTTCTAGCTAAATTTACCTCCGATTGTTCGTGGATCGGGACAAGGGCAAATCCGTCACAGTAGGAAATTTCACTCTCAATTTATATTTTGGACGACATGAGAACGATAATTGAGCCATGGTGATCGCAATGGAGTCATTTTAGGCTAAAATTGCAACGATTAGTCCGTGGACTGGGACAAGGGCAAATCCATCATCACAGGAAATTTTGCTATCAATTTACATTTCGGATGATTTTAGGTTGATGATTGAGCCATGCTGATCGCAATAGAGCCATTTCCAGCCACAGATACAGCGGAATATCTGTGGTTTGGAGAAAGGGCAACTCTGGTATCGCTGGAAATTTCACTTTTAATTTTCATTTTGGATGACTTTAAGGCAATCATTGAGCCATGGTAATCGCAATGGAGTCATTTCCAGCCAAAGTTACGATAGATCGTCCGTTCTTCGGGTGAAGGGCAAATAAGTCACAACGGGAAATATAAGTCTCAATTAACTTTTCGGATGACGTGAAGGCAATCATTGCGCCTTGGGGTCACAATGGAGTCATTTTCATCCAAATTTGCGACGAATAGTTCGTGGCTTGGGACAATGGCAAATCAGTCATTCAGAGAATTTCACTCTCAATTTACATTTCGAATTAGTTGAGGGATGATCATTGAGCCATGGCGATGGCAATGGAGTCATTTCTGGTTAAATTTGCGACGGATACTGTGTGGGTTGGAAAAAGTGCAATTCGAGTATCGCGGCAAATTTTCGTATCAATTTATATTTCAGAGAACGTTAGGGCAATCATTGATCCATGATGGTTGCAACGGAGCCATTTTCAGCCAAAATTATGACCTATCGTCCATGGATATTGACAAGGGCACCTTTGTCAATGTGGGAAATTTGGCGCTCATTTTAAATTTTGGATGACTTGAAGGCGTTCATTGAGTCATGCTGACCGCAGTGGAGTCATTTCCAGTCAAAGTTACAATGGATCGTCTGTGATTCAGGAAAAGGGCAATTCTAGTATCATTGAAAATTTCGCCCTCAATTTTCATTTCGGATGACTGGAGGGGCAGTCTTTGAGCCATGGTGATCGCAATGGATTCATTTCCAACCAAAGTTATGATGCATTGTCCATGGGTCGGGAAAAGGCCAATTCTAGTATTGCAGGAAATTTCTCTGTCAATATCGGACGAACTGAGGGCGATCATTGGCTCATGATGATCGCAATGGTGTCATTTCTAGCTAAATTTGCTATCGATAGTCTGTGGATTGGGACATGGGCAAATCCATCATTGCGAAAAATTTCACTCTCAATTTACTTTCAAATGACTTGAGGGTAATCATTGAGCCACAATGATCACAATGGAGCCATTTCCAGCCAAAGTTACGACAAATCATTCGTGGTTCGGGAAAAGTGCAACTCAGGTATGTGGGAAAATTTCTCTCTCAATTTACATTTCGAATGACATGAGAGCGATCATTGAGTCGTGGTGATTGCAATAGGGTCATTTCAAGAGAAAGTTATGATGGATCGTTTGTGGTTCTTGAAAAGAGCAACTTCGGTATCGCGGGAAATTTTGCACTCAATTTACATTTCGGATAATGTGCAAGTGATCATTCATCTTTGATTATCACAATGAAGTCATTTCCATCTAAAGTTAAGACGGATCGTTCATGGTTTAAGACAATGGAAAATCTGTCACGTGGGAAATTTCTTTCTCAATTTACATTTCGGATGACTTGAGGGCAATCATTCAGCAATAGTGATCGAAATATAGTCATTTCCAACCAAAGTTTCAACAGATCATTTGTGGGTCGGTAAAAGGGAAACTTCGTTATCGCAGAAAATTTCTCTCTGAATTTACATTTCGGACAATGTGAGGATGATAACTGATCCTTGGTGATTGCAATGTAGTCATTTCCGGCCAAAGTTACGACGGATCGTCCATCATTCGGGGACAAGGCCAAATTTGTCATAACGGGAAATTTCGCTCTCAATTCACATTTCGGATGACTTGAGGCCCATCATTTAGCCGTTGTGATTGTATTAGAGTCATTTCTAGCCAAAGTTACAGTGGATCGTCCGTACGTCGGTAGAAGTACAACCTGGTATCGCGGCAAATTTCGGTCTCAATTTACATTTCAGACGATGCAAGGGCAATCATTGAGCTTGGTGATCGCGATGCAGTCATTTCCGGCTAAATTTGAGACGGATAGCCAGTGGATTGGGATAAGGACAAATTTGTGATCGTGGGAAATTTCGCTCTTAATTTATATTTTGGACGACTTGAGGGTGATCATTGAGCCTTGGCGATCACAATGAAGTCATTTTCGGCTAAATTTGCGATGGATAGTCCATGAGTTGGGACAAGGACAATTATGATATCGCAAAAGATTTCAGTCTCAATTTACATTTCGGATGAAGTGAGGGCAATCATTAAGCCATGATTATTGAGATGAAGTCATTTTCGGCCAAGTTATGATTGATCGTCCGTGGATATTGACAAGTGCAACTCCGTCATCATGGAAAATTTTGATGTTTATTTAGATTTTGGACGACCTGAGGGCGACCATTGAGCGATGGTTCTCCCAGTGGAGTCATTTCCTGCTAAATTTGAGCTGGATAGTCCGTGGATTGGGACAAGGGTAAATCCATCATCGCGAGAAATTTCTCTCTCAATTTACTTTTCGGATGATGTGAGAGCGATCATTGAGCCATGGTGATCGTAATGGAGTAATTTCCGGCTAAATTTACAACGGCTAATCCCTAGTTCAGGAAAAGGGCAGCTATGGTATCGCGAAAAATTTTCCTCTCAATTTATATTTCAGATGACATGAGGGCGATCATTGAGCCTTGGTGGTCGCAATAGAGTCATTTTCGGTAAAAGTTATGACAGATCGTTCGTGGATCTTGACAAGAGCAACTCCATCATCGTGGGAAATGTCACTCTCAATTTGCATTTCGGACAACTTGAGGGTGAGCATTGATCCATGGCAATCGCAATGGAGTCATTTCTGGCTAAATTTGCGATGGATAGACCGTGGATTTGGAGAAGGGTAAATCCGTCATCACGGGAAATTTTGCTCTCAATTTACATTTCGAATGATTAGAGGGCGATCTTTGAACCATGATAATCGCAATGGAGTATTTTCCAGCCAAAGTTACGATGGATTGTCCATGGGCTGGGAAAAGGGTAATTTTGGTGTCGCAAGAAATTTTGCTATTAATTTACATTTCAGACGACTTGGGAGCGATCATTGGGCCATGGTGATCACAACAGAGTCATTTCCAGCTAAATTTGAGAAGGATAGTCCGTGGATTGGGATAAGGGCAAATCCGTCATCGCGGGAAATTTTGCTATCAATTTACATTTTAGATAACTTGAGTGCGATCATCGAGCCATGGTGATCACAATGAAGTCATTTCCAGCCAAAGTTACGACGGGTTGTCCGTAGTTCGGGATAAGGGCAACTTAGGTATCACGGAAAATTTCGCTCTCAATTTACATTTCGGACGATGTGAGGGCAATCATTGAGCTGTGGAGATCACAATAGAGAATGTCCAGCCAAAGTTATCACAGATTGTTTGTGGTTCTGGAAAAGGGCAACTCTGTCATCGTGCAAATTTCGCTCTCAATATTCATTTTACACGGCTTAAGGGTGATCAGGGAGCCTTGGTGATCATAATGGAGTCATTTCTGGCTAAATATACCACGAATCGTCTGTCGATCAGGACAAGGGCAGATCCGTCATAGTGGGACATTTCACTCTCAATTTACTTTTCGAACAAGTTGAGGGCGATCATTGGGCTATGGTGATTGTAATGAAGTCATTTCTAGCTAAATTTGTGATCGATAATTCGTGGATTATAACAAGGGCAAATCCGTCATTGCGGGAAATTTAGCTCTCAATTTACATTTCGGATTACTTTAGGGCGGTCTCTGAGTTATGGTGATTGCAATGGAGTCATTTCCAGTCAAAGTTATGATGGATCGTTCATGGGCCGGGAAAAGGGCAATTCATTATCGCAAAAAATTTTAATCTCAATTTTCATTTTGAACGACGTGAGAGTAATCATTGAGCCATGATGATTGCAATGGAGTCATTTCTAGCCAAAGTTATGATGGATTGTCCGTGAATATTGACAACGGCAACTCCGTCATCGTTAGAAAGTTCACTCTCAAATTACATTTGGGATGACTGGAGTGCGATCAATGAGCCATGGAGATCACAATGGAGTCATTTCCGGAAAAATTTGCATAAGATAGCCGCGAATTGGGATAAGGGCAACTCCCTCATCATGGAAAATTTTGCTCTCAATTTACATTTCAGATAACTTGAGGGTGATTATTGGGCCATGTTGATCGCAGTGGAGTCATTTCCAGTCAAAGTTACGACGGATCATCTGTGGTTTGGGAAAAGCAAAATTGTGGTATCGCTGGAAATTTCGCTATCAATTTACATTTCAGGTGACATGAGGGCTATCTTTGAGCCATAGTGATCATAGTGAAGTCATTTCCAGCCATAGTTACAACGAATTGTCCATAGGTCAAGAAAAGCGCAATTCCGGTATCGCGAGAAATTTCACTCTCAATTTACATTTTGGATGACTTAAGGGCGATCATTGGGCCATGGTGATCGCAATGGAGTCAATTCTAGCTAAATTTGCGACGGATCGTCCGTGGGCGGGAACAAGGGCAAATCCGTCAACGATGGAAATTTCACTCTAATTTACATTTCGGATGACTTGAGGGCGATCTTTGAGCCATGGTGATCGCAATGAAGTCATTTCCAGCCAAAATTATGATGGATCGTCCATGGGCCGGGAAAAGGGCAATTTCGGTATCACCGGAAATTTTTATCCCAATTTACATTGCGAACAGCGTGAGGGCAATCATTGAGCCATGATGATTGCAATGGAGCCATTTCCGATAAAAATTATGGCAAATCGTCCGTGGATTTTGACAAGGCAACTCCGTCATCGCAGAAAATTTTACTCTCAATTTACATTCTGGAGGACTTGAGGGCGATCATTGAGCCATGGGGATTTCAATGGAGTCATTTCCGGCTAAATTTGCATCGGATAGTCCATGAATTGGGACAAGGGCAAATATGTCATTGCGAAAAATTTCTCACTCATATTAAATTTCGGATGACTTGAGGGTGATCATTTAGCCATGCGGATCGCAATGAAGTTATTTCCAGTCAAAGTTCCAACGGATCGTCTATGGTTCGTGAAAAGGACAACTCTATAATCATAGGAAATTTTGCTCTCAATTTACATTTTGGACCACTTGAGAGCGATCGTTGAGCCTTGGTGATCCCAATGGAGTCATTTTCGACAAAAGTTACGACGGATCGTCATGGATTGGGACAAGGGTAAATCTGTCATCGTGGGTATTTTTACTCTCAATTTACATTCCGGATGACTTGAGGGCGATCATTGAGCCATGGCGATCGCAATGGAGTCATTTCTGGCTAACTTTGTGTTGGGCAGTCCGTGGATTGGGATGAGGGCAACTCTAGTATAGCTGGAAATTTCGCCCTCAATTCACATTTCAGATGACTGGAGGGCGATCATTGAGCCATGGTGATGGTAATAGAGTCCTTTCCAGTCAAAGTTATGATGGATCGTCTGTAGTTCGGGAAAAAGGCCACTCTGGTGTCGCTAAACCTTGGTGATCGCAATGGAGTCATTTCCAGCTAAAGTTACGATGGATCATCTATGGTTCGGGACAAGTGCAAATCCGTCAACGTTGGAAATTTCGCTTTCAATTTACATTTCAAATGACTTGAGGGTGATCATTCAGCTATGCTGACCGTAATGGAGTCATTTCCCGTCAAGGTTACGACGGATCATTCATGGTTTAGCAAAAGGGCAACTCTGGTATCGCTAGAAATTTTACTCTCAAATTACATTTTGGACGACGTGAGGGTGGTCATTGTGCCTTGGTGATCGCAGTGGAGTAATTTCCGACGAAAGTCACAACAGATCATCAGTGGTTGGAGATAAGGTGAAATCCATCATCGTGGAAAATTTTACTCTCAATTTACATTTCAAATGACTGGAGGGCAATCTTTGAGCCATGGTGATTATAATGGAGTCATTTCTAGCCAAAGTTACGACGAATTGTCCATGTGTCGGGAAAAGGGCAATCACGGTATCGCAGGAAATTTCACTCTCCATTTGCATTTCGGACAACTTGAAGGTGATCATCAGGCCATGGTGATCGCGAGGGAGTCATTTCCAGCTAAATTTGCAATAGATAGTCCGTGGATTGGGACAAGGGCAAATCCATTATCGCAGAAAGTTTCACTCTCAATTTACATTTTGGATGAGTAGAGGGTGATCATTGAGCCATGGTGATCAAGATTGAATCATTTCCAGCCAAAGTTACGACAAATCATCCATGGTTTGGGAAAACGGAAACTTAGGTATCACAGAAATTTCGCTCTCAATTTACATTTCGGACGATGTGAGGGCGATCATATAGCTGTTGTGATCGCAATAGAGTCATTTCCATCCAAAGTTATGACGAATCGTCCGTGGTTCAGGAAAAGAGCAACTCCATCATCATTGGAAATTTCGCTCTAAATTTACATTTCTGACTACTTGATGTTGATCATTGAGTTTTGCTAATCGCAATGGAGCCATTCCCGACTAAATTTTCCATAGATCGCCGGTCGATCCGGACAAGGACAAATCCGTCTTAGCGAAAAATTTCATAGTCAATTTATGTGTCGGACGATTTGAAGGCGATTATTGTGCCATGGTGATTGCAATGGTGTCGTTTCCATCAAAATTTTCGGTGGATAGTCTGAGGATTGGGACAAGTGCAAATCCATCACCACAGGAAATTTCGCTCTCAATTTACATTTTGGAGGACTTGTTGGCGATCTATGAGCCATGGTGATCGCAATGGTGTCATTTGCAGCCAAGTTATGACGAATCATTGTTAATTATATAAATATGTTTATTTGAACATATTTTCTGGCCTAGATTCAAGTAAGTTGTTCGAGTCTTACGAGATTTTAACACATGATTGGTTGTTTTTCCCTTTATTGAGTGAAATCAAGTTATAATTAATTAATTCAAATTTTCTTCCAAGAATGTTGGTACTTTTGGACTTTTTATTGATATAGGTGTTTAATGAAGAACCAATCGGGCCAAGGAAGTGGACCCTGACTCACGGAACCAAGACGAACAGAAGCTAGAAAACAGAGGAAACAAGGGAGGGGTCGCGACCCAGAGTCGCGACTCCCTGAAGCATAAAAGTGAATAGAGTCAGGGTCACGACCTCTCGTTGGCAGAAAAGATTTCGCAATATTTGCGAAATATTTGATTTCTTGAAGATCCCGAAGCCCGATATGGAGGATATTCTGAGATAATAGGACAGAAAAGAGTATATTTCACTTGACTTACTCTGGAAAAAATAAAATATCTTGCAGAATATATTTTTAGGATAGATATATTTGGAGAATATTTTTAGGCAAGATAGAATATTTTGCTCTCTATCCTTATAAAGTCTCGGCCTAGCAGCATACGAGGGGGGATATACCAGTTTTTACACATTCGTATTGTTGCCAAGAAGAAATCGAATCACTCACGGCTTCAAGGAAGGAAGAGGATCAACGTGCTTCAAGACAACTTCGGGGATCGAGAGATCGACTTCGAACCATTCAAGAGTTTTTCCTTCCTTCCTCTTTCCTTTTCTTAGTCATGGTGTATTCGAATCTTTTCTTGGTATTTTCATTTAATTCTATCATGAACTAATTCCCTATTTCCTAGGGCGAGCAATGAAACTCTTTTCTATTTTCTAAGTTCTTCCCCTTTCTTTTATATGTGATTGATTAAAGCGTGTTACTTATACTATTCTCGTCCTCAATGCTTTCTAGTTGATTGGCCACCAATTAGATCGATTAGGAGATTCGATGAACTCGAGAGACGAAATCGTAATCACGCCAGAGATAGTATAACTTAGGATAATTCATGCTGAGAGGTCGGGATTATTTGTGAGAAGTATCGAGAGATTAGCCGATCACCCTAGGTATCCAAATTAGGGTTCGAACTCAATGGGTTTCTTAATATTAATTGCCTAGAGATAGAGTGATTAGTTTCGTCCTAGAAACACGTCCTTGTTAAGCCGAGAGGTAGGCAATGAGACACAAAACCCTAGGATAGTAACACCGTAGTCAATTGCATATAGAGGTCGGGATTGGATTTAGAAGTAGAATTGAGGGAAGTTGTGAGCCCCAGGTTCATTAAACTGATTGAATTTCTTCTAATTGCTTCCAATTTACCTTTCTTGTTTTCATTAAATTCCCATCTAATTTCGAATTGCCTAGCTTGGCTTGATTGCTTGGTTTATTGCTTAGTTTAATTGACTTAGATCCTCGCGGGAACGATCTCTATATTCATCACTTTATTACTTGCGCGATACGTATACTTGTGTGCCTTTTTGGTTATCTATTTTTATCACAACAAGTTTTTGGCGCCGTTGCCGGGATCAAGTTTCAATTATTTCTAACCTTAATACTAAGCAATTTTCCTCGACTAGCTATTCTTTTCTAATTTTTTAAATTTCTTTCTACTAGGTACTCTCCAAAGTTGTATGCTTCGCCGCCACAACTCGGTTCCACTACTACACGATCCAGAACCCGAGCGACTTTTTCATAGGAGGTGTAGAGAGCAAAGGGCAACCCAAGGGAGACAAGCCATGGAGCCCGGTCAAGGAGGTGACTTAGTACCACAAAACCAGCATCGGAAGACCATCAAGGAGTATGCACAACCTCAATTTCTGAATCAATCAAGCATCGTCAAGCCACCGGTTCAAGCTCACACCTTTGAGATCAAACCATCGGTAATCCAAATGCTTCAAACTTCTTGTTCTTTTGGAGGAGCACCGAATGAAGATCCTCATGTGCATCTAGCAAAGTTCCTTGAGATATGTGACACTTTTCACTTCAATGGGGTGTCGACTGAGTATATCTGGATGTCCCTTTTCTCCTTTTCATTGAGGGACAAGACTAAGGCGTGGCTGCTCTCACTTCCACCAAGCACACTCGATACATGGAATGCAATAACCGAGAAGTTCTTGGCTCAATACTTCCCACCGTCGAAAACAATGAAGCTAAAGAACGACATCATGACATTCAAACAACAGCCCATGGAGTCTTTCCATGAAGCTTGGGAGTGTTTCAAGGAGCTACAACGAGCGTGCCCCCACCACAGCATTGAGATTTGGACATTGGTACAAATTTTTTATAATGGTTTATTAGAAACTTGTCGTTCTTCTCTTGATGCCGCTGCAGGTGGTTCAATCATGAATAAATACCCCGAGGAAGCCTATGAATTACTTGAAGAGATGGCACATAATGGATATCAATGGCCATCCAAAAGAGCAACGGGACGTGGAACCGCCGGAATACATTCAGTAGATGCTGTGACAGCCCTCTTAGCTAAGATGGATGCCCTCTTCAAAGAAGTGACAGCATGGAAGAACCAAGGAGCGGGGCCAACTTATGGAGCCACCGAAGGACTAGCTTACATGGAACCGGTGCGAGACACACAAGAGTCGGCCAACTTCATTGGAGGCAACCCAAGGAACAATCCCTACTCCAACACATACAATCCGGGTTGGAGAAATCATCCAAACTTCTCCTGTGCCAACAACAACCGGGCCAATCCACCACCGGGGTTCCAATCAACTCAGAAACAAGAACCTTCAACTTCGGATCACCTCACGAGATTAGAAGAA
Source organism: Lagerstroemia speciosa (assembly GCA_037672795.1). Lineage (NCBI taxonomy): Eukaryota > Viridiplantae > Streptophyta > Magnoliopsida > Myrtales > Lythraceae > Lagerstroemia > Lagerstroemia speciosa. The sequence continues at coordinate 7,764,191 of CM075299.1, forward strand.
ACTTTCATTAAATTTATGCAATCTTCTCAAGATACTCATGCTGCTGTGCAAATGAATTCTAATCAAATTGTTACCTTGCAATCGCAGATGCAGAATGTGGAAACTCAAATAGGTCAATTGGCTCAAGCAATCAACTCTCGACCTTTGGGAGCACTACCGAGCGACACAAAAATCAACCCTCGAGGTAAGGATAATGAGCAAGTGAAAGCAATCATGTTGCAGCATGAACTAGAAACAGAGGATGAAGTAGTAGCGAAAGAGTCGCGACCCCTGATTACAGAGCTGAAATTCGAGACTCAGATGACGACCAGAGCTGCAAGAACAACCCAGAACATGCTGAGAAGACCTAGAAAAAGCTAGAAAAGGAGGAAAGGACATATCCACCTCTTCCTTATCCACAAAGAGCACAAAGGGTAAACAATGAGTATCAATTCCGTAAGTTTTTAGATGTGTTTCGTAAATTGCATATTAATATACCGTTTGCCGAAGCTCTTGAACAGATGCCAAGCTATGTAAAGTTCATGAAGGAGATCCTATCCAAGAAGAGGAAGCTTGGAGACTATGAGACCGTGGCTCTCACCGAAGAGTGTAGTGCTATCTTGCAACGCAAGTTGCCACCCAAATTGAAAGATCCAGGTAGTTTTACAATTCCATGCTCCATTGGTGACAAGTTTGAAGGTAGGGCTCTTTGTGATCTTGGTGCAAGTATTAATCTTATGCCCTATTCAGTTTATCATGAACTAGGATTAGGAGAGGTGAAGCCAACTTCGGTTACACTTCAACTAGCCGATAGATCTCTAGCTTATCCTTGTGGTATTATTGAAGATGTATTAGTTAAAGTAGATAAGTTCATATTTCCTGTTGATTTTGTGGTTCTTGATTTTGATGAGGATCGGGATATCCCGATCATTCTTGGTAGACCTTTTCTTGCTACAGGTCGTGCATTAATTGATGTGCAAAAGGGCGAGCTCACCATGAGAGTCAATGATCAGGAAGTAACCTTTAATGTTTACAAGTCTATGAAGTACCCTAGTGAGTATACTGAATGTTTTTCTATGGATGTGATAAATAGGGTTGCAAGAGAGACTTTTGAGGAGAATCTTCCCAAGGATGTTTTAGAAGCGGCCTTACTTGGAGGACCGTCACGAGAGGACGAAGAATTCTTGAAGGTGGTGAATGCGTTGGATTCATGCCCACACCTACCAAAAGAGCTCAACCACTTCGAGCATTTCGAGATTCCATTACTAACATTAAAGCCTTCAATTGAAGAACCTCTCAAATTAGAATTAAAGCCACTTCCCGATCATCTTAAGTACGCTTTCTTAGGCTCATCCTTTACTCTTCCTATTATTATTGCTTCGGATCTAACCGCTTTACAGGAAGAGAAACTCCTTCGGGTCCTTAGAGAGCATAAGAGAGCCATAGGATGGACTATAGCTGACATTCGTGGCATTAGCCCTTCACTTTGCATGCACAAAATTCTCTTGGAGGAAAATAACAAGAAGTCAATAGAAGGACAAAGGAGGTTGAATCCGGTCATGAAGGAAGTCGTAAAAAAGGAAATCATCAAGTGGCTAGATGCGGGTATAATTTTCCCAATCTCTGATAGCCAATGGGTAAGTCCCGTGCAATGTGTGCCAAAGAAAGGAGGAATGACGGTCATCACCAATGAGAGGAACGAGTTGATCCCTACTCGAACGGTGACCGGATGGAGAGTTTGCATGGATTACCGGAAGCTCAACAAGGCTACCCGAAAAGATCACTTTCCACTCCCCTTCATGGATCAACTGTTAGATTGTCTTGCCGATAAGGAATACTTTTGTTTTTTGGATGGATATTCCGGTTATAATCAAATTGCAATTGCTCCCGAGGATCAAGAAAAGACAACTTTCACTTGCCCATATGGCACCTTTGCTTTTAAAAGAATGCTTTTTGGTTTATGTAATGCACCCGCCACTTTTCAAAGATGCATGATGGCTATATTTTCTGATCTTATTGAAAAGTGTATTGAAGTCTTTATGGATGATTTTTCGGTGTTTGGTAATTCGTTTGATGAATGTTTGGCTAACCTCACTATTGTTTTGAAGAGATGTGAAGAAACTAACCTTGTCTTGACCACTTCATGGTACAAGAAGATATAGTTTTAGGTCATAAGGTATCCAAGAAAGGAATGGAGGTGGACCGAGCCAAGATAGATACAATCGAGAAGCTCCCACCTCCAATTTCGGTAAAGGGAATTAGAAGCTTTTTGGGACATGCCGGTTTTTATCGGAGGTTTATTAAAGATTTTTTTAAAATTGCTAAACCTCTTTGTAATTTACTTGAAAAAGATGTTCCATTCAAATTTGATGATGCATGTCTTGAAGCTTTTAATGAGCTTAAGTCTAGACTAGTATCTACACCTATCATTATTGCTCCGAATTGGGATCTACCCTTTGAATTAATGTGCGATGCTAGTGATTATGCAGTAGGTGCAGCCCTTGGACAAAGGAAAGAAACGATTTTCCACCCGATCTACTATGCTAGCAAGACCTTGGATGAAGCTCAAATCAATTATACCACAACGGAGAAGGAGTTATTAGCGGTGGTATTTGCTTTTGATAAATTTAGATCGTACTTAATTGGAACTAAAGTAATTGATTTTACAGATCATGCGGCGATTAAGTATTTAATCGACAAGAAGGAGGCAAAGCCAAGGCTCATAAGGTGGATTCTACTCTTGCAAGAATTCGACTTAGAGATTAGGGACAAGAAAGGATCCGAGAATCAAGTTGCTGATCATCTTTCAAGACTTGAGAGTGAGGGAAAAGTGGATAAGTCGGTAATTAATGAGTTCTTTCCCGATGAACAAGTCTTATCTATATCTCGTGTTCCATGGTATGCGGATTTAGTTAATTATTTGGTATCTAACCATCTTCCTCATGAATTAAATTCCCAACAAAGGAAAAGGTTCCTTCATGAAACCCGTAAATATATATGGGACGAGCCTTATTTGTTTAGGTTGGGACCCGACCAAGTGCTAAGGAGATGCATACCCAAAGAGGAACAAGAAGATATCATTAGGAGTTGCCATGACTCACCATATGGAGGACATTATGGAGGAACTAAGATGGCATCCAAGATTCTACAATCCGGTTTCTATTGGCCTACGATATTTAAAGACTCTTTTGATTACGTTTCTAAGTGTGATAGATGCCAAAGGCTTGGGAATATCTCTAGGAGACATGAGATGCCGTTAAATACCATCCTAGAAGTAGAATTGTTTGATGTATGGGGAATAGATTTTATGGGCCCCTTTCCTTCTTCATACAATAATCAATATATTTTGCTTGCGGTTGATTATGTTTCTAAGTGGGTTGAAGCAATTGCTTCGCCCACTAATGATTCTAATGTGGTGTTAAGATTTTTGAAGAAACAGATATTCACTAGATTTGGTACACCACGAGCTATTATAAGTGATGAAGAGAGCCACTTTTGTAGCAAGCAAGTTGAGGCCTTGTTGAGCAAGTACGGAGTCAAGCACCGAATAGCCCTTGCTTATCACCCTCAAACAAACGGGCAAGCCGAAGTGTCCAACCGGGAGATAAAGAAAATTTTGGAGAAGACGGTGGGCACAACTCGGAAGGATTGGGCTAATAAGTTAGATGATGCACTATGGGCATACCGAACGGCCTTTAAAACACCGATTGGAATGTCTCCTTATCGACTCGTGTTTGGAAAGGCATGCCACTTACCGGTGGAGCTGGAGCACAAGGCTTATTGGGCACTCAAAGCACTCAATTTTGACTTACAAAAGGCTGGTGAGAAGTGTCTTTTTCAATTACATGAATTGGAAGAATTTCGGATGCAAGCTTATGAAAATTCTCGGGTCTACAAGGAAAAGATCAAGCGATGGCATGATCAAAAGATTTTGGTAAGAGATTTTAAACCCGGTCAATTAGTGCTTTTATATAACTCCCGTTTGAGACTCTTTCCAGGAAAGTTGAAATCACGATGGTCGGGACCATTCCGGATTGTGGAGGTATTTCCTTATGGAGCGGTTGAGCTTCTAAATGAGAAGAACAATGAAACGTTCAAGGTGAATGGCCAACGGGTGAAGATTTATTTAGGAGATCCACGAGAGAAGGAAGGATCCTCCATTAAACTTCAAGACAAGTAGAAAGCAGCAAAGTCGGGCCGGGACTTAAAACACGGCGCTTCTTGGGAGGCAGCCCAAGCAAAGAGTTTTTCTATTTTTCACTTTCATTTATTCATCTAATTTTTATAGTTTTTTTTAGCACTTAAAACTAATATGTATTATTTCTAGGTATTTTCAAAAAAAAAAAAGGGAAGGAAGCCCAGGTAGTCACGAGCAGACCCGCAAAATGCCAAAGGGTCATGACCTGAGGTCATGACTTCTCATTCAACATAACAACCCAGCCCGTTGGGTCGGGACCTACAGGCATGACTCTCGGCCCAGTCCCCTCATCAGAAAGGAACAACTGAAACTAGGGTTTGCCACATTCTCCTCCAGTTTCTCCCGTGACTAGGCAGCTTCACGGCAGTTCGGCACCACAACCTGAATCGTGCTGCAGTTCCTCTCCTCAAACTTGCCGATCCCTGTTACCTCTCCAGTCGGCACCACTACATCTCTGCCAATCACATTTCTTCTCCACAATTGCCTGCTCTCGCGCTCCCCTGCCGATCTGTTGCTGCAAACTGTATTGGGGGGCTTCACAGCAATCTCTGTGTTGCTGATCAACCGGTCTCGACCTCCAACATCTTTCTCCTACTGATCAGTTGCTAGCCGAGCCCCCTGGGATAGTGATACCCTAGGTTGCTATCGATTTCAGAATCTGAGGCGATTCTTGCAATTCCTTCTTCGAATTCCCCTACAACACCTTCAGCCGTCCCTATTGCTACACAGAAATCAGCCACCAGAGGCTTCACAGCAGCCTCTCAACACAATTAGAACAGAGCTGTCGTGGTGTAATCGGGATTCCAACTTCCCGATTCGGTTAATTCTTTCCCTTCTTCTTCTAGACTACTGAACTGCTAGGTTGCTTCTGCTTGATTACTGTGCGATCTGTGCTTGATTGCTTGCTCGCTGGTGTTAAAATATACAATTTCTATAGCCCCTAAATGAGCTAAAGCTCGAGAGAAGAGACCCGCTCCTAGCCAAGACACTGATCGATTTATAACAGCAGTTAGTGAAGAACTTTTTAATACCAAATTTTGTAATCGAGATGTGATACCAGAGAGGGGCTTTGCTCTTGATGATACTGCTGAGATGAGGGAATTTAGACAGGATATCATGTTATGGGATGGGAGCAATTTTGCAAGCAACCTCGCCCGGGAGTTAGGAATATAGTGGGCGAATTCTATGCTAATATGAGTAAAATCAGGGACGTTGGTGTTTTCATGCGTGGCATTGATGTGCAATTCACTGTTGATGCAATCCATGGTTTGATTTCTGCACCTCGAGCCCCATTATTTTTTGAGGTTTGTCAAGATATTAATCCGGATGATATACTTCAAGTTATAGGAAAACCGGGAGCTAGATGGGAAACTAGAACGGATCATGTTCTTGTAATTACAAGAGACCAATTGAACTTTAGGGCTCGAGTGTGGCTTCTTTTTGTCTCCTCTCGTATTTTTCCTAATATGAGTATGTCAAAGGTGCGCTATTATCGAATTCTTGCTCTATATTACATTCTCACACACAGGCGATTTGATGTAAGTGCAGTCATTTTCAACAACATTAATGAGAGGTTCTTTGAGCAAAAGGATAGATTGTGGTACCCATCCCTCATTACTGAGCTATGTTAGCAAGCTGGAGTTCAAATGGATGACCATGCCGACAAATATACCACTAAGGGACCGATTGACGGAGCAACAATTCGCCCAATGAGAGCCCGGGACTATGAGCAACTTCCGAGAGCACAACAAGCCAGAGACCAAGAGGGCGGACCAGATCGTGCTCAATCTTATTACAACAGGCTGATCGAAAAGAACTACTGGTGTTCTCAACGCACCGAAAGGCGCCTCCAAAGATTCATAGATTATCAAGTGCACTTCAACACCACATCCGCAGAAAATCAAGCCCGCCTAGTTCATCATATGAATGTGGAGTTGTTGCCATATAGGGAGGCCCCTACATTTCGTGATGAAGATCGTGAATAAGAGGAGGACAAGAACGAGGAAGATGAGGGCTGATGAATTAGACACCACCCGCCCAGGCACGTTTTGTCTTTCCTCATTATTTCTCTTTGCTTTCCATTGAGGGCAATGTGCAGTTCAGGTTTGGGGGAGCAATTATGTTTTGTGGCTGCTGGTTGATAATGTCATAGCTACTGTTTATGGGTTTTGGCTGGTTGAGTTGATGTTTCATGGCTGCTGTTGCTTTGATTTGATTGTTTATTCATCATCTAGATCAAATAGGTTGCATACATTTAGGGTGCTAGATATAGTTTTACACTTCATCGTAGGCATCTTGATAGGAGTATGGCACCAACAAATTAATTCACTCATGACGAATTGGTTAGCCCTTGTTCGGTGATGATAATTAGTGGCTTAAAATTTTTAAACTCAATTGGATTTAAGATTGCAACGTGCTTAGGATGTATTTTGAAAAAAAAATTGATTATGTTTGAACCCCATTATTTTCACGACACTCTTACTTTAGGAATAGCTTAAAATCTCCCTTGACGTTGCTTAGTTGTCGGGCTCACATGAGAGTAGGTAAGAACATAAACTTTGATATCCTATCAAAGAAGGAAAAAAAGAAAGAAAAAAAACATAAAAACAAATATTATGCATGAGCTAGCAAAGAAAAAATCTTATAAGAATGCATATGTGAGCTTAAATGGAAGATGTGCCAAGGCTCTGAGCACCATTGTACGGGCTTGAGCGGCATTTAGTGTGAAAGCACGCGCAATAAGGCCTGGCATGTGCTCGTGGTGGATTGTCCATTAGTCAAAGCTCGAGGATAGATCCGTAGGGGTATCTTAAAACCTAATGCCTTGCCCCAACTGGGGCAAGAGCCATTGATTGATTCCTCGCTACACGGGCCTAGCTATGGACATGACACCCAGAGTCGTGCACCACCAAAGAAAGAAAAAGAGCGAGAAAGAAACGAGCAGAAATGCAAAAGGGCAATGTCTTTGTGAGTGTTCAAGTCTCTTGATTGTGTGCTTGACCAAACTAAGTTGCAAATTGGGCGCTTGAACTTTTGTAAGAGTGTTTGCACTAACACAACACGGGTGAAGACAAATTTTTAGAAAATTTTGACATCCAAAGTGTGGAGCAATCAAAGTGAAGATCGAGTGGAAGATTAAGAGCCATTCCTGAGAACTCTAAGGGGCCAAAACCATTATGATTGAGTGGAGAAATTTGTTGTGTGTTTTGTGTGCTTGCTATGAATCTAATTGTCTTACTCGAGGACGAGCAAGGATCTAGGTTTGGGGGTGTGTTAATTATATAAATATGCTTATTTGAACATATTTTCTGGCCTAGATTCAAGTAAGTTGTTCGAGTCTTATGAGATTGTAACACAGATTGGTTATTTTTCCCTTTGTTGAGTGAAATCAAGTTATAATTAATTAATTCAAATTTTCTTCCAAGAATGTTGGTACTTCCGGACTTTTTATTGATATAGGTATTTAATGAAGAACCAACCGGGCCAAGGAAGTGGACCCTGACTCACGGAACCAAGACGAACAGAAGCTGGAAAGCAGAGGAAACAGGGGAGGGTCGCGACCCCCTGAAGCAGAAAAGTGAACAGAATCATGGGGTCGCGACCTCTCGCTGGTAGAAAAGATTTCGCAATATTTGCGAAATATTTGATTTCCTGAAGATCCTGAAGCCCGATATGGAGGATATTCTGAGATAATAGGACAGAAAAGAGTATATTTCACTTGACTAGATAATAGGATAGAAAAGAGTATATTTCACTTGACTTACTCTGGAAAAAATAAAATATTTTGCAGAATATATTTTTAGGATAGATATATTTGGAGAATATTTTTAGGTAAGATAGAATATTTTGCTCTCTATCCTTATAAAATCTCGGCCTAGCAGCATACGAGGGGGGGATATACCAGTTTTTACACATTCGTATTGTTGCCAAGAAGAAATCGAATCACTCACGGCTTCAAGGAAGGAAGAGGATCAACGTGCTTCAAGACAACTTCGGGGATCGAGAGATTGGCTTCGAACCATTCAAGAGTTTTTTGTTCCTTCCTCTTTCCTTTTCTTAGTCATGGTGTATTCGAATCTTTTCTTGGTATTTTCATTTAATTCTATCATGAACTAATTCCCTATTTCCTAGGGCGAGCAATGAAACTCTTTTCTATTTTCTAAGTTCTTCCCCTTTCTTTTATATGTGATTGATTAAATTGTGTTACTTATACTATTCTCGTCCTTAATGCTTTCTAGTTGATTGGCCACCAATTAGATCGATTAGGAGATTCGATGAACAAGAGAGACGAAATCGTAATCACGCCAGAGATAGTATAACTTAGGATAATTCGCGCCGAGAGGTAGGGATTATTTGTGAGAAGCAGCGAGAGATTAGCCGATCACCCTAGGTATCTAAATTAGGGTTCGAACTCAATGGGTTTCTTAATATTAATTGCCTAGAGATAGAGTGATTAGTATCGTCCTAGAAACAGGTCCTTGTTAAGCCGAGAGGTAGGCAAGGAGACACAAAACCCTAGGATAGTAACACCGTAGTCAATTGCATATAGAGGTCGGGATTGGATTTAGAAGTAGAATTGAGGGAAGTTGTGAGCCCTAGGTTCATTAAACTGATTGAATTTCTTCTAATTGCTTCCGATTTACCTTTCTTGTTTTCATTAAATTCCCATCTAATTTCAAATTGCCTAGCTTGGCTTGATTGCTTGGTTTATTGCTTAGTTTAATTGACTTAGATCCTCGTGGGAACGATCTCTATATTCATCACTTTATTACTTGCGAGATACGTATACTTGCGTGCCTTTTGGTTATCTATTTTTATCACAACAATCATCTGTGGGCCGGGAAAAGGGGCAATTCCGGTATCGAGAGAAATTTCGGTCTCAATTTACATTTTGGATGACGTGAGGGCAATTATTGAGCCATGATAATTGCAATGGAGTTATTTCTAGCCAAAATTATGATAGATTGTCTGTGAATATTGACAATGATAACTCCTTCATCGTGAGAAATTTCACTCTGAACTCATACTTTGGACGACTTGAGGGCAATCGTTAAGCCATGGCGATTGTTTGCGCCAGATAGTCCATGGATTGGGAGAAGGGCAAATCCGTCACCGCTGAAAATTTCGCTCTCAATTTACATTCCGGATGACTTGAAGGTGATCATTGAGCAATGCTGATTGCAATGGAGTCATTTCAAGTCAAAATTATGACGGATCGCCCGTGGTTCCGGAGAAGGGCAACACTCATATCGCTGGAAATTTTGCTCTCAATTTACATTTTAGAGCACGTGGGGGCAATCATTGAGTGATGGTTATCACATTGGAGTCATTTCCAGCTAAATTTATGACGGATCGTCTGTGGTTTGAGGCAAGGGAAAATCCGTCATATTCGGAAATTTCGCCCCCAATTTACATTTTGGATCAGTTAACGGCAATCATTGAGTCATGGTGATCACAAAGGAGTCATTTCCGGCCAAAGGTACAAAGAATCGTCCGTGAATTGGGAAAAGGGTAACTCGGTGTTGCGAGAAATTTCAATCTCAATTTACATTTCTGACAACTTGAGGGTGATCATTGACCCTTGATGATCGCAATGGAGTCATTTCCGGCAAAAGTTATGGCAGATTGTCTATGGTTTTGGACAACAGTAAAACCATCATCACGGGAAATTTTGCACGGAATTTACGTTTCGGATGACTTGAGGGCGATCATTGAGCAATGGTGATCACAATGGAGTCATTTCCAGCCAAAGTTACGACAGATCCTCCATGGTTTGGGAAAAGGGCAACTTTGGTATCGTGGGAAATTCTGCACTCAATTTACATTTTGGATGATGAGAGTGCGATCATTGAGCATTGGTGATCGCAATGGAGTCATTTCCTACTAAAGTTACGATGGATCATCCATGGTTTGGGATAAGGGCAAATCTGTCATCCCTTTAAATTTCTCCGTCAATTTACATTTCGGATGACTTGAGGGTGATCATTGAGCCAAAGTTACAACGAATTGTCCTTGAGTCAAGAAAAGGGCAACTCCAATGTCGCTGGAAATTTTAGTCTCGATTTACATTCCTGACAATGTGAGGTAATCATTAAGGCATGGTGATCGCAATTGAGTCATTTTCGACTAAAGTTAGAACGGATCGTCTGTGGTTCCGGGCAATGGCAAAACCATCATTGCTGGAAATTTTGTGCTGAATTTACATTTTGGATGACTTGAGGGCGATTATTGAGCAATGGTGATCGCAATGAAGACATTTCCAGCTAAAATTGCAATGGATTGTCCATGAGGCGGGAAAAGGGTAACTCCGGTGTCGTGGGAAATTTCAGTCTCAATTTACATTTCTGACAACTTGAGGGTCATCATTAGGCCATGGTGATCATAATGGAGTCATATCTGGCAAAAGTTATGATAGATCATCTATGGTTCCGGGCGATGTCTAAACCAACACACAGGAAATTTTGTGTGGAATTTACTTTTCGGATGACTTGAGGACGATCATTGAGCAATGGATTGCAATGTAGTTATTTCCAGCCAAAGTTACGACAGATCCTCTGTGGTTCGAGGAAAGGGCAACTCTGGTATCATGGCAAATTCCGCTCTCAATTTACATTTCGAACAACATGAGTGCAATCATTGAGCATTGGTGATCGCAATGGAGTCATTTCCTACTAAATTTGCGATGGATTATCCATGGTTCAAGACTAGGGCAATTCCCTCATCCCTTGAAATTTCGCCCTCAATTTACATTTGGGATGACTAGAGGGTAATCATTGAGCCAAAGTTATAACGGATTATCCTTGAGTAAGGAAAAGGGCAACTCCAATGTCGCGGGAAATTTTAGTCTCAATTTACATTTCTGACAACTTGAGGGTAATCGTTGAGCCATGGTGATTGCAATTGAGTCATTTCCAGCTAAAGTTACAACGGTTCGTCTGTGGTTCCAGACAATGGCAAAATCATTATCGCTGGAAATTTCATGCTAAATTTACATTTTAGATGACTTGAGGGCGATCATTGAGCAATGGTGATCGCAATGGAGTTATTTCCAGCCAAAGTTGCAACAGATCCTCCGTGGTTCAGGAAAAGTGTGACTCTGGTATCGCAGGAAATTTCGCTCTCAATTTACATTTCGAACGACGTGAGGGCGATGATTGAGCCTTGGTGATTGCAATGCAGTCATTTGCTGCTAAAGTTACCACGGATCGTCCATGGTTTGGGACAAGTGCAAATATGTTGTCCCCGGAAATTTTGCCCCCAGTTTACATTTCGGATGACTTGAGGGTGGTTATTGAGCCATGGTGATCACAAAGGAGTCATTTCCAGCTGAAGCTATAGTGGAATGTCCGTGAGTCGGGAAAAGGGTAACTCCAGTGTCACGAGAAATTCCAGTCTCAATTTACATTTCTGATAACTTGAGGGTGTTCATTGAGCCTTGGTGATTGCAATGGAGTCATTTCTAGCAATAGCTGTGACGGATCGTCTATGGTTCCGGAAAACGACAAAACCATCATCGCGGGAAATTTTGTGCGGAATTTATGTTTCGAATGACTTGAGGGCGATCATTGAGCAATGGTGATCGCAACGAAGTCATTTCCAGCCAAAATTACGACGGATCCTCCGTGGTTCGGGAAAAAGGCAACTCTACTATCGTGGAAAATTCCGCTTTCAATTTACATTTCAGAAGATGTGAGTGCGATCATTGCGCCTTGGTGATTGCAATGGAGTCATTTCCAACCAAAGTTACAATGGGTCGTCCGTGGTTTAGGAAAAGGGCAATTCTGCTATCACCACAAATTTCGTTGTCAATTTGCATTTTGGATGACGTGAAGATGATCATTTTCCAGCTAAAGTTATTACGGATCATCTGTGCATCGGGACAAGGGTAAATCCGTCGTCGCTAGAAATTTTGCTCTTATTTTACATTTTAGATGACTTATTTAGCCCACAGTGGTTGCAATCGAATCATTTCCAACCAAAGTTACGACAAATCGTCCGTGGTTCTTGAAAACAACAACCCTGATGTCGCGGGAACTGTCGATCCCAATTTACATTTCTGATGATGTGATGACGATAATTGAACCTTGGTGATTGCAATGGAGTCATTTCTGGCTAAAGTTACGATGGATTGTCTATCGTTCAGGACAAGGGAAAATCCGTCATCGCAGGAAATTTCACACTGAATTTACATTTTGGATGGCTTGATGGCAATCATTGACCCATGGTGATCACAATGAAGTCATTTCCAGCCAAAGTTACGACAGATCATCCATAGGTCGGGATAGGGCAACTCCAATGTCGAGGGAAATTTTGGTCTCAATTTACATTTTGACAACGCGAGGGCAATCATTGAACCTTGGTGATCGCAATGCAGTCATTTCTGGCGAAAGCTATGACGGATCGTCTGTGGATCGGGACAAGGCCAAATCTATCATCGCAGGAAATTTCACTCTTAGTTTATATTTCGGATGATTTCAGGGCGATCATTGAACCACGATATTTGCATTGGAGTCATTTCTAGCTAATGTTACGACGGATCGCCCTTGGTTTGAAAAGAGGGCAACTCTGATGCCACAAAAAATTTCGCTCTCAATTTACATTTCAGACGACGTGAAGGTGATCATTGAATCTTGGTGATTGCAATGGAGTCATTTTCGGCTTAAGTTATGGTGGATAGTCCATGGTTCAGGACAAGGGCGAATCCGTCAATGCAGGAAATTTCGCAATGATTTACATTTCGGATGAGTTGAGGGCAATCATTGAGCTATGGTGATCGCAATGGAGTCATCTTCAGCCAAAGTTACAATGGATCGTCCATGGGTCGGTGAAAGCGCAACTCCGGTATCGTGAGAAATTCCAGTCTCAATTTACATTTCAGACGACGTAAGGGCAATCAATGAGCTTTGGTGATCGCAATGGAGTCATTTCGAGCTAAAATTATGAAGCATCGTCCGTGGATCGGGACAAGGCGAATCCATCATTGCAGGAAATTTCGCTCTCAATTTACATTTCGAATGATGTGAGGGAGATCATTGAGCCTTGGTGATCGCAATGGAGTTATTCCCGGCGAAAGTTACAATAGCTCATTTACGGTTCCGGACAAGAACTGAATGATCATTGAGGGAAATTTCGTGCTAAATTTACATTTCGAATGACTTGAGGGCAATCATTGAGCAATGGTGATCGCAATTGAGTCATTTCCATCCAAAGTTACTACATATCATCTGTGGTTCTGGAAAAGAATATCTTTGGTATCACTAGAAATTTTGCTCTCGATTTATATTTCAGATGACTTGAGAGTGATCATTGAGCCATGGTGATCTCAATGGAGTCATTTCCAGCTAAAATTATGATGGATCGTCCATGCTTCGGGGCAAGGGAAAATCAGTCATCGTGGGAAATTTCGCCTTCAATTTATGTTTCGGATGACTTGAGGGCGATCATTGAGTCATGGTGATAGCAATGGAGTTATTTCTAGCCAAAGTTACAACAAGTCATCCGTGGGTCGGGAAAAGGGCAAAAACGTCGGTCTCAATTTCCATTTTTGACAATATGAGGACAATCATTGAGCTGTGGTGATCGCAATTGAATTATTTCCGACTAAAGTTATTACGAATCGTCTGTGGATCTTGCCAAGGGCAACCCCGTTATCGCGTGAAATTTCGCTCTCTATTTACATTTCGGATGACATGAGGGCGATCATTGAGCCTGGGTGATCACAATGGAGTCATTTCCAGCTAAAGTTAAGAAGGATCATCGGTGGATTGGGACAAGGACAAATCCATCATCATGGCAAGTTTCTCCCTCAATTTACATTTCGGATGACTTAAAGTCGATGATTGAGCTATGGTGATCACAATGGAGTCATTTCTAGCCAAAGTTACAATGGATCGTCCATGATTCGGTAAAATAGAAACTCCGGTGTCGTGGGAAATTTCGCTCTCAATTCACATTTCGGACAACTTGAGGGCAATCATTAAGCGTTAGTGGTCACACTGGAATCATTTCCAGCTAAAGTTACGATAGATAGTCCATGGTTTGGGATAAGGGTAAATCCGTCATCGCGGCAAGTTTCTCCCTCAATTTTACATTTTGGATGACTTGAGGTCGATGATTGAGCAATGGCGATCGCAATAGAGTTACTTTCGGCCAAAGTTATGATGGATTGTTAGTGGATCTTGACAAAGGCAACTCCATCATCGCGGAAAATTTCACTCTCAATTTACTTTTCGGATGACGTGAGGGCGATCATTGAGCCTTGGTGATCGCAATGGAGTCATTTTCAGCTAAAGTTATGAAGGATCGTCGATGGATCGGGACAAGGGCAAATCCATCATCATGGGAAATTTCATTCTCAATTTACATTTTAGAGACCTTGAGGGCGATCGTTGAGCTATGGTGACCACAATGAAGTCATTTCTAGCCAAGGTTATGATGGATCGTCCATGGTTAGGGAAAGGAGCAACTCCGATATTGCGAAAAATTTCACTCTCAATTTACATTTCGAATGATGTCATGGCAATCATTAAGCCATGGTGATCACTATGGAGTCATTTCTGGCCAAAATTATGACGGATCATCCGCAGATCTTGACCAAGGCAACTCTGTCATCGCGGGAAATTATGCTCTCAATTTAGATTTCAAATGACGTGAGGGCAATCATTGAGCCATGGTGATCGCAATGGAGTCATTTACAGCCAAAGTTATGACGAATCGGGAAAAGGGCAACTTTGGTTTCGCGAAAAATTTTGCTCTCAATTTGCAATTATGACGACTGAGGCGATCTTTGAGTCCTGATGATTGTAATGGAGTCATTTCCAGTCAAAGTGACAACAAATTGTCTGTGATTTTGGGAAAGAACAAATTTGGTATTGCAGGAAATTTCAGTCTCAATTTATGTTTCGGACGATGTGAGGGCGATCATTGAGCCTTGGTAATTGCAATGGGGTCATTTCCGGCTAAAGTTATGACGGATCGTCCATAGGTCAGCACAACCACAAATACATCATCGTGGGAAATTTCTCTCTCAATTTACATTTCGGTTGACTTCGGAGAGATCATTGAGCCATGATGATCGCAATGGAGTCATTTCCGGCCAAAGTTATGATAGATCATCCATGGCTTTGGGAAAGAGCGACTCCGGTATCAAGGGAAATTTCACTCCCA
The DNA here is from genome assembly GCA_037672795.1 of Lagerstroemia speciosa. Lineage (NCBI taxonomy): Eukaryota > Viridiplantae > Streptophyta > Magnoliopsida > Myrtales > Lythraceae > Lagerstroemia > Lagerstroemia speciosa. The sequence goes on from CM075299.1 coordinate 7,779,534, forward strand.
ATTGACATTTCGAATGATGTGAGGGCAATCATTGAGCCTTGGTGATCGCAATAGAGTCATTTCAGACTAAAGTTACAATGGACCGTCTGTGAATCAGCACAGGGGCAAATCCTTCATTGTAGGAAATTTCATGCTAAATTTACATTTCGAATTATTTTAGGGCGATCATTGAGTAATGGCGATCACAATGGAGTTATTTCCAGCCAAAGTTACGATAGTTTCACTGTGGTTCGGGAAAAGGGCAACTCTGGTATCGAGGAAAATTTTGCTCTCAATTTACATTTGGGATGACGTGAGGGTGATCATTGAGCACTAGTGATAGCAATGGAGTCATTTCCAGCCAAAGTTACAACGGATCGTCTGTGGTTCTGGATAAGAGCAACTCTGGTATTACGACAAATTTCGCTCTCAATTTATATTTTCGATGACCTAAGGGCAATCATTGAGCCTTGGTGATCACAATGAAGTCAATTCTGACTAAAGTTATGATGAATAGTCCGTGGTTCGGGGCAAGGACAAATCCATCATCGTGGGAAATTTCACGCTGAGTTTCCATTTCAGATGACTTGAGGGCAATCATTGAGCTATAGTGATAGTAATGGAGTTATTTCCAGCCAAAATTACGATGGATTGCCTGTGGTTTTGGAAAACAGTAATTCCGGCATCATGGAAAATTTCAATTTCCATTTACGTTTTGAATGGTGCGAGGGTGATCATTGAACCTTAATAATCACAATGGGGTCATTTCCTTATAAAATCATGATGAATCGTTCGTAGATCAGGACAAGGGCAAATCCATCTTTGCGGGAAATTTCTTTCTCAATTTACATTTCGGTTGACTTGGGGGGCGATCATTGAGCCACGGTGATCACATTGAAGCAATTTCTACCCAAAATTAGGATGAATCGTCCGTGGTTCTAGGAAAGAGGAACTCCAGTATCGCGGGAAATTTCGCTCTTAATTTACATTTCAAATGACATGAGGGCAATCATTGTGCCTTAGTGATCACAATGGAGTCATCTTCAATTAAAGTTACGAAGAATCGTATGTGGTTCCAGGAAAAGGCAAAACCATCATCGCAGGAAATTTCGTGCTAAATTTACATTTCGGATGATATGACGGCAATCATTGAGCCATCATGATAGCATTGAAGTCATTTCCAGCAAAAGCTTCGACGGATCGTTCGTGGCTTTGAAAAAAACAACTCTAGCATCCCAGAAAATTTTGGTCTCAATTTACATTTCGAACGGCGTGAGGGCAATCATTGAGCCTTGGTAATCGCATGGAGTCATTTTCGGCTAAAGTTATGACTGATTATTCGTCGATCGGCACAAGGGCAAATCTATTATCGCAGGAAATTTGGCTCTCAACTTACATTTCTGATGGCTTGAGGACAATCATTGAGCCATGGTGATCACAATGGAGTCATTTCCAGCCAAAGTTATGACGGATCGTCCGTGGATCTTATGAAGTGCAACTCCGTCATCACAAAAATTTCGTTCTCAATTTATATTTCGGACGACTTGAGGGCGATCATTAAGCCATGGTGATCACACTGGAGTCATTTTAGGGTAAATTTACCACGGATCATCCGTGGATCGGGATAAGGGAAAAATCATCATCGTTGGAAATCTCGCTCTCAATTTACATTTTGGATGACTTGAGGGCAATCATTGAGCGATGGTGATTGCAATAGAGTCATTTCCCACCAAAGTTACAATGGATTGTCCGTGATTTGGGACAAGGGCAACTCCGATATCACCGGAAATTTCGATCTCAATTTACATTTTGGATGACTTAAGGGCATTCATTCAGCCATCCTGATGGCAATGGAGTCATTTCGGGCCAAAGTTATGACGGATCGTCCGTGATTCGGGATAAGGACAACTCCGTCATCGCAGGAAATTTTGCTCTCAATTTACATTTCTTAAGACTCGAAGGTGATCATTGAGCCTTGGTGATCGCAATGGAGTCATTTCTAGCCAAAGTTACGACGGATCTTCCACGGGTCAGGAAAAGGGCAATTCCAGTATTGCTGGAAATTTTGGTCTCAATTTACATTTTGGTCTATGTGAGGGGGATCATTGAGCCATGATGGTCATAATTGAGTCATTTCCGACCAAAGTCATGGCGGATAGTCCGTGGATACTGACAAGAGCAATTCCAACATCGCGGGAAATTTTGTTCTCAATTACATTTCGGATGACCTGAGGGCGATCATTAAGCCATAGTGATCGCAATGGAGTCATTTCCAGCTAAATTTGCGACAGACAGTCCGTGAATTGGGATAAGGGCAAATCTCATCACGAAAAATTTCGCTCTCAATTTACATTTCGGATGACTTGAGGGTGGTCATTGAGTCTTGGTGATCGCATCGGAGTCATTTCCGGCGAAAATTACAATGGATAGTCCTTGGTGTGGGACAAAAGCAACTCTATCATCGCATGAAATTTTGCTCTCAATTTATATGTTCATCTAACACCCATATCTTTCATTGAAAATTCGACCCTTGGAAGGTTCCTCACTGGAAGGATTTGGGTTGGGAAAAAGAAAATGCATAACTTCAAGTTTGTTGGAGGATTACTAGAGGTGGACAATAAACAGTGATGTAGAAAAGAACATAACGTAAGATCAGTCACAAAACTCAAGAATTCAATAGCAACGTGTCACTCAAACCCAATCGGAAGAGCAGAATAACAAAACTCTACAGAGCTAGCCTATGAAAGGAATAATATAATAAGGGAAAAGGAAAAAAATACATTAAGAATATAACTAAACAAGAGATAATGGAACCATTATGTTGACTTGATGTTTGCAATCTGGGTTTTATCTGTGATGAGCAGTAATTGTATTGGTATCTAAAATTGGATTTTCACCTTGTTGCGTAGACCTACAAGATCTTATACAATGGCAAGCATAGAAATGGGCACAGTGGAAAATTTCCTCTTCCAACTGAAACCTCCTACTATGTGAAAGGGTGAAAAGGTGCTTTCTTTATAGAAGACAGTCACTTTCTAGATGGGAAGTTGAATGTCTTCCAAATAGCCCTACTGGATGTAGTTCGCCATAGGATAGGATTTTCATAGACTCACATTCATGGTTGAAGCTTACAACTAAGATAACAGAGCATTGCGTTGATAATCTCGCCGATCTTCCACACAGTGTATTGAGTACCAACGAAACCTACAGCTCGTAAAAAGCCTATATACTCTGGAAACTAAAAGAGCTCCACCTAGCGTCTTACACATGAAGCGGCAATAGTCAATCACAGCACAGTTGCATCATACAGTTATCGAACACAGAATGCCAATTCTTATTCGTATTCAATACGACACGAACCCCACCGATAATAGTGGTGAAACCTGGGAACAACGATGGATAGAACCCCAAGAACGAGAAGAAAAGGGTTTGAGGCTTGATCTGTAACCAAGATATGGAACAAACCAAGATCTGGAACGAACCAAGACTACGAAGAGAAGAAACCCCACTCCACAAGGATGATAGGTTTCGATTGTTTGAACGGCACGAGATAAACTCGATAAATTGATAAGCTCTTTCAAGAACCAAAAGAGAGTATAAAAACTTTCAAATCTGAGAATGAGCAAAGGTGTCTACAAATTCGTGGCTCCCTCCCCTATATAATGGGAGAAGCATTTAAAAGAGCCAATGCATGAAATCCACATGGAAACTACTCAGCATCCCGTAATAAACAACTCCCCACATGGAAACTACTCAGCATCTTATAGTAAACAACTCCCCATATGGAAACTATTTATCTAACCACTTCCCATTTTCAGCCATTACTTTGTGTCTTCCAGCTGTCATGCAAATACTAAGTGACAGTCATGGATGTATTATTTGGATCTTGTGGATTAGGCCATGATATGCACTTGGACTTATCTCGGTCTCTCCTTTCCCATAATCAGTCCAATGCTCTTCAATTAGTCCATTTAGTGCTTCTCTTGAAGCACTTCACTTAAAGTCTTGTAACCAGACCTTCTGGAAGTGACATATGGTCTCTTGTCGCTCCAGCCTTAAGCTGATGATCAGCACCTTGATGTGCATCATTCTCCCCCTCTTGAGAAGGATTTGACCTCAAATCATCACCTACATCAAAAGGAGACAAGTCAGCAACATTAAACGTAGTATGTACACCATGCTCACCTGGCAAATCAAGCTTGTAGGTATTATCATTGATGCGCTCCACCACTTGAAATGGTCCTTCACCTCGAAGTAGGAGTTTAGAATGCCATTTTGCCAATCTCTCGGTTCAAACACTACCTTCTTGTGCCCTTTATTGGCTTGATGAACATATTGTTGGGTCTTTCTGTCAATATTGAACCGCTCGTTCACGAATTCACTTCACAAATTCAGCCTTCTTCTTGCCATCTAGGTTTACATGCTCACCCAAAGGCAAAGGAATTAAATCTAATGGTGACAACGGATTGCATCCATAAACAAGTTCAAATGGCGAAAACTGAGTTGTAGAATGTATACTTTAATGGTAAGCAAATTCAACATGAGGTAAACAATCCTCCTATGTTTTCAAATTCCTTTTAATAACACACGGAGTAAGAAGGACAAAGTTCAATTGACAACTTCAGTCTATCCATCGGTTTGGGGATGACAAGTAGTGGAGAACAACAATTTAGTCCCCAACTTCCCCCACAAAGTCTTCCAAAAGTAACTCAAAAACTTTGCATCCCTATCAGAGACAATAGTTCTAGGCATGCCGTGCAACTTGACAACCTCTCAAAAGAACAAATCAGCCACATGTGATGCAGCATTGGTTTTATGACATGGAATAAAATGAGCCATCTTGGAAAACCTATCTACCACGACAAAAACCCAGTCTCTCCCCCTCTTGGTCCTAGGTAAACCCAAAACAAAGTCCATCGAGATATCAGTCCAAGATTCACTAGGTAAAGACAAAGGGGTATAGAAGCCATGTGGTTTCAACTTAGACTTAGCGTTTTTGCAGGTAATACACTTCTCACAAATTTTCTCCACATCACGTTTCATATGCGGCCAAAAGAAATGATCTTGCAAAATCCCTAAAGCCTTAGCAACACATAAATGCCCCATCAGACCACCACCATGGGCTTCCCTAGCAAGCAATTTACGCAATAAACACATAGGCACACTGATGTGATCCAAGATATGAGTCGAAGGATGTAGTCAAAGTCTCTCATGATCCGATGATGAGAAGCTCGAGCAAGATGAAGAAGAGGACATGAATATGCATATAAGTAAGGAGCAAGCTGAATGACTAATATTATCCATGATATTTCAAAATGGAACAAATAATAGAGGCCACATATTTCAGCGAATATCAAGAGTGAAAGTGCTTCCAGCAAAATATTTCAACTAAATATCAAGAGGAAAAGTATTTTGAAGAAATATATCTCAACCAAATATAAAAAGGAAGAATATTTTCAAGAAAGGAAGTAGGAAGCAGATACAAGGGCAAAAGCAATACAAGTCAATGATGATATATTTAAGTTAGCTTCTAGAATATATAACTTTACTCTTTTAACAAGTAGAATTTATTGCTTTCCCATTTGTTTAGTTTTGAAGATATAGGCAATATTTCCTATTTTCTTATAGAGTAAACATTATATTTACCTTATTATTAGTTTCCTATCACATGAGGACCACTTAGGAAGATTATTTTCATGTAAATATTGCACTTTGACCTATTTAAAGGCTAGTGCATAGTCTTGGACCATTTTTTGGGGGAGCATATTATTCATTAACAAAGTGCAAGATTTTATTTTGTTTAGTTCTTTGAAGAACTACTCGAACTTATCGGAGTATTCTGTGGCGTTCATCCCTGACTTATCAGTCAACCCTTCTATAGTTGAATGTGGCGTCTTCACTGTACCAAGGTTCTTACCTCTTTATAAATAATGGGTCAAGGTTCCACCACCTGAGCTTGACAAGGACACATTCCTTGGAGACCTTGGTTGTATACGGGTTTTATCACATATTAATGAGGTTATTATCATACTTGATATTGGGTTTGATTACATTGTTGGCGAGGTTTGCATCGCACGCATAATTTGTTTTCACGAAATAAAAATCCATCATGCCTATAGAACTTTCCAAATGCAACCCTTTCGCATGCATTGAACACATCAGAAGATCAACATCTTTAGCATACAAGTCCTTGATATATTCAAATCCAAGCAATTGCGCATGCAGGTAATGCTGCCACATCTCTAATGCCCTCACCAATGCATACATCTCCTTGTCATAAGTGGCATAGTTGAGAGTAGCTCCACTCAACTTCTCATTGAAGTAAGCAATGGGTCTCCTTTCTTGCATAAGCATAGCACCTATACTAATGCCAGAAGCATCACATTTGATTTCAAATGTTTTAGAAAAGTCTACTAGGATCAGTAAAGGAGCATAACTTAGCTTTTCTTTCAAAGTGTTGAATGCTTTCTCTTGTTCCTCTCCCCACTTGAATGGCTTGTTTTTCTTGATCACCTCAGTAAGAGGAGCTGTAATACTGTTTGCCTATAGAAGCTTGCCAAACCATGGAAACTCCTTACTTGGCTAACTGTAGTAGGTGTTGGCCACTCCTAGATTGCTTTCACCTTTTCCCTCATCCATCTCAACACCTTTAGCAGAAACAATAAAATCAAGAAACACAACTCTTTCTGTCCAAAAGGAACATTTCTTGCAATTAGCAAAGAGTTTCTCTTCTTTCAGCACACTCAAAACAGATTTTAAATACATGACACGTTCTTCCAGGATTTTGCTATAAATCAAAATATCATCAAAATACACAACTACAAATTTGCCTATGAAAGCATGTAAAACATAGTTCATCAAACGCATAATAGTGCTTGAAGCATTAGTTAAACCAAAAGGCATCACCAACCACTCGTATAATCCATGCTTAGTGTTAAAAGTAACCTTCCATTCATCACGTTCCTTCATCCTAATCTGATAATATCCACTCCTAACATTTATCTTTGTGAATATGCAAGAATCATGTAGCTCATCAAGCATATCATCAAGTCTAGGAATTGGGTGACGATACTTTAACATTATGTTGTTGATGGCTCAACGATCAACACACATTCTCTCTATTCCATCCTTTTTAGGGACTAGTAGCACTGGAACTGCACAAGTGCTCATGCTTTCTTAAATGTACCCTTCTCCAATAACTTAGTCACTTGTCTTTGAAGTTCCTTTATTTCCTCTGGACTGCTTCTAATGCAGGTGTTAGGATTAGTGCCCTAAATCCAATCACATGCGATATAATTGGAGTAATCTTTATTTATGAAATAAAACTAAGGCATTTATTATTCATCATTCGTTATGAATTTTTACCTATTATGATGAGACCCATAAATTAATGTATTGATTTTTGGACCATGATGAGATCATGCTAGTGAGAACTAAAGTCTAATCAACCTTAATTTAGAATAGTTCCTAGTCATAGGATCGCTGAATAGGGGATCTGCGACCTAGTAAGACTAGTATACTCGTTACATGCTCTACAGTAGAGGGTAACTAATCTCACAGTTACTTGTGAAGAGTCACTAATGTAAGAGTATGGGTGCTCATATGGAATGAGTTCACTGAACTAACTCACTAGAGGAAGGCCTAATGGATTTCAAAATAAATGTCAATTGCCTAATCCTCGGATGATAGTAGGTATAAGTAATTCTTAGACCTAAGATTACCATAGTACCTCGTAGTTGTTAAATTGTGGTTTTTGGTCTATTCCTTAGCTTGACTCTCGAGACATGTGTAGGGTAGTCCGGATCCAATGAGACTTTTACGGAGGTGGTGAGTAATCAATAAGGAATCGGTTACTCCGATTGTAGGAGTATGTCCTATGTATTCTACTTAGTATTGGCTCCGAAAATCTCTGGTCAGAGTTGTATGAAAAATTGGAAAGGAGTTTCCGATGTTTCATACTTAAGTCAAATACTTAAGAACTGAAAACATATGAATAAGTATTGGGGTTTGACATATATTCCATACCCTAACTCATTCGGGACATTGGATAATCGAAGGATTTAGTTACACAGAAACTTATCATCGAAGGGTGTTCGATCCTTAGATTGAAATCCTCACTATCCGAGTAGTCATGACACGTTGCTAGACGTCAATCTTGACTTGTGAGTCTATCCGATTAAAAGTTAATCGAATTAACTTGTTAAAGGGTTTAATGAGATTAAAGTATAATATAGTTAATAGACCCACTGCTGGCTTAGTGTGAAGCCCAATGGGTCACACACAACACATGTTTTTCTCGTAACTGAAATTTAAAGGATTTAAATTTTGGATCGGGGCTATTAAATTTTCACTAGCATGAATTGAGCCCATAATGGTCACATGCCTTATCAGATAAGGCAATCTTGGAATTATATATTTGATTAGATTTATCGAAATCTGATTATTTTTCTCGGTTAAATATGCACGTAAATTACCAATTTAGATTTGGTTAAATACGAAAAGATTTACGTGTGATATTAATTTTCTTGATAATCAAAGACATCGATTTGACAGAAATCGCGTTACCATATCTTCGTGTTAATTAAGTTAGATATACATATATGTATATATATATATATATATGTACATAAAATATGTAGAAAGATATAGGCAGTTGGCCTTTTAAGACATATACATACACACACACATACATATGTAAGATAGATAAAGAAAAAAGATATTGGTAGTTACCTTTGAGATATGCATATATATATATATATATAAGCTTGCTTTTTGGGTCTGGTAAGGGGTTGCTGTTCATTACTTTTGTCGAGAAAAAGTGAAAAAAAAAAATTTAGATTGGTACAAAAAAATTTAAAGTGCGACCAATTATTGAGAAAGTGTTTCTCAATTCTTACGAGATACCTGGTATGGATACCATGGACAGCGTACACGTGTGCATCTAATCAAAGGATTGGCTTCAACAAGTTCATGATCAAATTATTCAGTTCGTGCGATCAACCCGAGGAATCAACACAAGAACCAATTCAAAGTTCTTGTAGGTATGATTTCTAAACATCATCTTTATTTCTGATTCCGAATTATCTCAAAGTGATCATGGATTGGGAATAAAAATTTTAAATTTATATTTCCGCTGCATTTCGATTTCCAACAGTGATATCAAAGCCATCTTTGAGTGTAATTTGGAATTCGGTGTTATTCTAATTGCAATGTCGAACTGTTCGACAACCTAATTATGTTGTGATCAAGATTTCAAATTTTATTTTATTTTGATCAATTGCAATAGTTGTGATTTTTATATGAATATATGTGGATATATTTTAGTATAAAAAAAGGATTTTTCTTTTCTTTTGTGTATGTGGGGAAAGAGCTTCCTTTTACTATTTAATCTGATAAGATGTAGAACTAGATTGAATATACATACATACATACATACATAGAAGCTATGACCTTTTGCAGAAAAGAGACGATGCAATTGTTGTATTGAAAGTATATATTTTATAATTAAAAAAGGTTATTATTATATATGGAGATATATAATAAAATACATTCAAAAGAAAAGAGTTTTCTTTTAAATATATATATATATTATTCATACTTCACAATTGGGACATATTTTGGAATTTTAGAAATTCTAAATTTTATTATATGATTAATTAAGTTGTTAATTAATTTAATTTCACGATTAATGGTTAATTGTGAATTATAACATGATTACTTCTAGAGGTACGAATTAAATTTACAATTTTTGAAATTCTAATTTATATATTTAAATCAATTAATAGTTAATTTTTTTACAATTAATAGTTAATCATGAATATTATATTCCTGATAATATATGAGATATATATACTGAAAAATAGTTTTTGGGTGATTTGAAATTTTAGGATCACAATACTTCTGGGCTATATTGCAATTTTTTTTAACACCGTATTTAAATTCTCGATGCTTATGTATGATATGCATGAAGGGTGATTATGGACTAGTTTCATGTGATGAATGAATGATTCTTTTTAGATAAATAGGGCCTAAGTACCCCTACCTCATCTAAATTTTTATTCTCCGATTGTATTTCTTCTCTCCCTCCGATGTACCTCCACCCAACTGCTGATTGGGGTTTTCTCAATGTTTTATGTAATTATAGAATAGTTCTACAATAGGAATAGATTAGGGAGAGTATTTACGATCGAGAGGATCTAGACGCTCGAAGTTCCAAGATCGAGCCCATGGAGATGGTGACTTGAAGACAATGCAGGCTCCAAGTAGTAGGCCCATGTTGATGGACTACATAGATTAGGATGATTTTTAATTATACACCTTATGGCTCAGGTATATCACTCACAGGAATGTTCATAATCATCCTTATTTAATTGCTTTTATTATATTGTGCATGTGATGACAAATTGCATAATGATTGTATATAAGACCCTCTAAAAATATTAGTTGAAATGGCTATGGTATTAAGAATACCGGTCATGCCTTCCATCATTATGAGATGCAGAGTGTGTCAGCAAGCGTGGTGGGTTTGTTGTGCACACAGAAGGCCCATAATGTGAGTTGGCACGATGCTTCCTCATTAATTATATGTGATATATAACACTATGCACTTAAACGTTGCTACCTTGTTGAGCTACATTCAAGGGCAGTTTCTTTTACGTGTAAGTATGTGAATGATGGGTTTAACTTAACTAAAATTTTATGGTTTATTGTGCACACACAAGGCTGTAGAACTCTTAGAGGCAAAAACTAAATGGAAGTTACATGAGATGTAATTGGTTAAGAGTTATCTACTTGTAGACTTATCCGAGGTTTGTCATGTTACATGCGAGATCTCGGTAGGATAAACAGGATTCCATTTTACCCACTAAGAGACCTCCCAACGGGGTCTCCCGTCTTTCTTTTGGAGGGCAATGGATTTCGCCAAATTTAGTGGGAGATGTGATTTACTCGAAAGTCCTCGATAATCATGCATCATATTTCATGAATATCTGCTCACGCATGTTGTTCTTTTATTGTAGATTTATCTGCTATCATGTCTGCATCGTTGTCATTACAAAGCATATTAGATGCTAACTCACTGGGCCAAACTATGTGGATTGGTTAAGGAATTTGAGGATTGTCCTCACACAAGAGAAAGTCTCCTACATTCTCGATTCTCCTGACCCTGAGCCGCCGGCACAAGGTGCCACTGAGGAAGAGAACACTACTTATCGGAAGTGGCAAGGTGATAGCACTCAAGCTCAGTGTGTCATGCTAGCATCCATGAGCAATGAGCTCCAACGGCAACATGCCAAGATGGATGTCAAATCTATTCTTCTTAACCTCAAGGAGTTGTATGGGGAGGAGAGTAGAACTGCTAGATATGAGTTATCTAAGCAATTTTTCCAAGCAAGGATGGCTGAGGGTACTTCTATTGAGGCTTATGTCCTTAAGCTAATCAATCTAATTACGGAATTAGGGAATTTGAGCTTCACTATGGATGGAGAATTAAGTCAGGACCTAATTCTTCAATCTCTACCACCTTCATTTTCACATTTTATTATTAACTTCCACATGAACAAGCTGGATGTTCCACTGCTTGAACTCCTTAATATGCTGAAGACTGCTGAGACCCACCTTGTGAAGGATAAGGGTAAAGTCTTATTGGTGGGAATTGCCTCTTAGAAGAAGGCGAAGAGACTCCCTAAGAAAGGAAAATCTTCTAATAATAAATCTATGAAACCCAAAGGAAAGATTCAAAAGAAGGGAAAAGAGAATGTTTTTGAGAAAGTCACCTGCTTCCATTGTGGGAAAGATGGACACTGGAAAAGGAACTGCAAGTTTTATCTTGCAAAGTTGAAGCAGAAGAAGGCTTCTGAAGCCAATTCTTCAAGTGCATTCATAATTGAAGTTAATATGTCATTAACGCATTCTACTTCATGGGTATTAGATACTGGATGTGGTTCTCATATCTGCAATTCGTTGCATGGCCTGAGAAGAAGTAGAAAACTGAGCAAAGGGGAATGTGACCTACGTGTTGGAAATGGTGCAAGACTTGTAGCTTTAGCAATAGGAACCTTTTGTTTAAATTTAACCTCAGGAAAGACTATTAAGCTTAATAATTGTTATTATATTCTAGTTTCAATTAGTAATATTATTTCAGTTCCTTTGTTACTTGAACGGGGTTTTGAAATAAATTTTAAGGGCAATGGTTGCTCGATATTTCATTCTAATGAATTTTATGGAACTGGAAAGGTCGTCGATGGCTTAGTAGTTTTGGACATTAATCATAGCATACTTCATATCAAACAGACAAATAAAAGGAAAAGAGATGATCTGAACTTCACCTATATTTGGCACTTAAGACTTGGTCACATTAATGAGAATCGGATTAACAAGTTGTATAAGGATGGGTATTCTGGCCCATACGAATATGAATCGCTTCCGACTTGTGAATCTTGTCTCAAAGGAAAAATGACCAAATCTCCATTTATTGGACATGGAGAAAGGGCAACACAGTTGTTAGAGTTAGTCCATACCGATGTTTGTGGGCCGATGACAACTCAAGCCAAAGGTGGATATTCTTACTTCATTATATTTACAGATGATTTGTTTAGGTATGATATGTGTATTTAATGAAATACAAATCTGAGGCCTTTGACAAATTCAAGGAATATCAAGCTGAAGTTGAGAAACAATATGGAAAAAATATTAAGTCCCTTCGACTAGATCGAGGTGGTGAATACTTGACGAGAAAGGTTTTAGATTATCTAAAAGAGAATGGAATAGCTTCTGAATGGACACCTCTCGGTACACCACAACATAATGGAGCTGCGGAGAGGATAAATCGCACTCTATTAGATATGATGTGATCCATGTTATTCTTCACAGATCTTCCTATTTCCTTTTGAGGGTATGCTTTGCAAACGGCCATCTACCTTTTAAATAAGGTTCTCAGTAAGTCTTTATCTAATACGCCATATGAGATGTGGAAGGTCAAGAAACCAAGTCTCAAGCACCTTAAGGTGTGGGGCTACCCCTCTTATGTAAAGATAATAGATCCAAACAAACTTGGTGGAAGATCAGAAAAGTGCAGATTTGTGAGTTATCCTAAAGAAAGTTTAGGATATTACTTTTACTCTCTTACTGAACAAAAGGTATTTGTTAGCAGACATGCCATATTCATGGAGAAAGAGTTTATCCAACATAGTGGGCATGGAAGAGTTGTGGAACTTGATGAAGTTTCCAACCCACGAACAATCTCGCATCGATCAGTGGAAGAGCAACTAGTTGTTCAAGAACCAGTTCATATACCACAACCTTCTGAATCTCCTCGAAAATCCAAAAGGGTGCGTAAAGCACCTCAAAGGCTGAATCTAGCCATTGAGAATAACCTAAATTCGGGCGTCATAAATATGGATGATCCACAATCTTATGATGAAGCAATCAAAAGTGCTGATAGCAAAAAATGGCAAGATGCCATGAAATCTAAGATGGACTCAATGTACACCAACAAAGTATGGATTTTGGTGGATGCACTTGATGGAATAACACCCATTGGATGCAAATGGATCTTTAAGAGAAAGATCGGAGCAGATGGCAATGTTGAAAGATACAAAGCCAGACTGGTTGCAAAAGGGTTTAGATAAAAACATGGTATTGACTATGCTGAGACCTTTTCACTAGTAGCAATGCTCAAGTCTATCAAGATTTTGCTTGCTATAGCTACATACTATGATTATGAGATATGGCAAATGGATGTCGAAACCGCTTTCCTTAATGGAAACCTTGAGGAAGATGTCTACATGACCCAGCCAAAGGGATTCATTTCTTCTATTGGGCCAAACAAAGTATGCAAGCTGCAAAAAATTCATTTATGGATTAAAGCAAGCATCGAGGAGTTGGAACATTCGTTTTGATGAGATGATTAAAAAGTTTGATTTTATCAAAAATGAGGATGAACCTTGTGTATACAAGAAGGTTAGTAGGAGCGCTATTGTCTTTCTCGTGTTATATGTAGATGACATATTACTTATTGGGAATGACATACCGATGTTGCAATCGGCCAAGGTTTGGCTTTACAAGAACTTCTCCATGAAGGATTTGGGAGAAGCATCTTATATATTGGGAATAAAGATCGATAGAGATAGACGTAACAGGATGCTTGGCTTATCCCAATCTAGGTACATAGATACTGTGATAAAGAGGTTTAACATGGAAGGCAGTAAGCATGGTTACTTGACAATAAGTCATGGTATCTATCTTTCCAAGAAGATGTCACCTAAGACGCCTAAGGAGAGACAAAGGATAAATGGAATTCCATATGCTTATGCAATGGGTTCTATAATGTATGTCATGCTTTGTACCAAGCCTGATGTAGCCTACTCCTTAGGGGTAACAAGCAGATTTCAGGCTGATTCGGGAGAGGAACATTGGAAAGCAATGAAAAACATTCTCAAGTACTTGAAAAGGTCTCGAGATGTTTTTCTGATATATAGTGGTTCGGGTTTGAAGTTAGAAGGGTACACTAACTTTAGTTTTCAAACTGATCCAAACGACAGTATATCAGTTTAAGGGTACGTGTTTACTCTAAATGATGGTGCTCTAAGTTGGAAGAGCTCCAAACAGGCCACCATAGCTAATTCGATGACTGAAGCAGAGTACATCGCTGCAAGTGAAACTGCGAAGGAAGGGGTGTGGATGAAGAAGTTTATCGGTGAGTTGGGAGTTGTTCCACAAATTGCTAATCCCGGTGCCCCTATATTGTGACAACACCGAGGCCGTAGCACAAGCCAACAAACCTAGATCCCACCGCAAGTCAAAGCACATCCTGAGGAGATATCACTTGGTTCGAGAGATCGTTGCGAGAGGTGATATCAATGTTGAACGAGTCGACACAAGGAACAACACTGCAAATCCATTCACTAAACCATTGTCACAGCAGCAGCTTGAACATCACCTAGATTGTATGGTTATTAGATACCGAGGTGATTGGCTTTAGTGCAAGTGGGAGATTGTTAGGATTAGTGCCCTAAATCCAATCACATGGGATGTAATTGGAGTAATATTTATTCATGAAATAAAATTAAGAAATTTATTATTCATCATTCACTGTGAATTTTTACCTATTATGATGAAACCCATAAATTAATGTATTGATTTTTGAACCATGATGAGATCATGCTAGTGAGACCTAAAATCTAATCAACCTTAATTTAAAATAGTTCCTAGCCATAGGATCGCTAAATAGGGGATCGATACCCAGTAAGACTAGTATACTCATTACATGCTCTACAGTAGAGGGTAACTGGTCTCGCAATTACTTGTGAAGAGTCGCTATGTAAAAGTATCAATCCTCATTATGGAATGAGTTCATTAAGCTGACTCAGTAGAGGAAGGCCTAATGGATTTCAAAATAAATATCAATTGGTTAATCCTCGGGTGATAGTATGTGTAAGTAATTCTTAGACCTGAGATTACCATAGTACCTTGTAATTGTTAAATTGTGGTTTTTGGTCTATTCCTTAGCATGACTCTCTGAGACATGTGTAGTGTATTCCGGATCCAATGAAACTTTTACAGAGGTGGTGAGTAATCAACAAGGAGTCAGTTACTCCGATTGTAGGAGTATGTCCTATGTATTCTGCTTAGTATTGGCTCCGAAAATCTCTGGCCAAAGTAGTATGAAAAATTGGAAAGGAGTTTCCGATGTTTCATAATTGAGTCAAATACTTAAGAATTGAAAACATATGAATAAGTATTGGGGTTTGGCATATAATCCTACCCTAGCTCATTCGGGACATTGTATAATCGAAGGATTTAGTTACCTAGAAGCTTATCATCGAAAAGTGTTCGATCCTTAGATTGAAATCCTCACTATCCGGGTAGTCATGACACGTTACTAGACGTCAATCTTGACTTGTGGGTCTATCCGGTTAAAAGTTAATCGAATTAACTTGTTAAAGGGTTTAATGAGATTAAAGTAGAATATAGTTAATAGACCCACTGTTGGCTTAGTGTGGAGCCTAATGGGTCACACAAAATACAGGTTTTCGTAACCAAAATTTAAAGGATTTAAATTTTGGATCGGGCTATTAAATTTTCACTAGCACGAATTGAGTCAATAATGGTCACATACCTTATCGAATAAGGCAATCTTGGAATTATATATTTGATTAGATTTATCGAAATCTGATTATTTTTCTCGGTTAAATATGCACGTAAATTACCAATTTAGATTTGGTTAAATACGAAAAGATTTATGTGTAACATTAATTTTCTTGATAATCAAAGATATCGATTTGATAGAAATCGTGTTACGATATCTTCGTGTTAATTAAGTTAGATATACA
This sequence comes from Lagerstroemia speciosa, assembly GCA_037672795.1. Taxonomy (NCBI): domain Eukaryota; kingdom Viridiplantae; phylum Streptophyta; class Magnoliopsida; order Myrtales; family Lythraceae; genus Lagerstroemia; species Lagerstroemia speciosa. The sequence continues at coordinate 7,795,844 of CM075299.1, forward strand.
TATATGTATATATATACCCATAAAATATACAGAAAGATATAAGCAGTTGGCCTTTTAAGATACACACACACATACATATGTAAGATAGATAAAGAAAAATGATATTGGCAGTTACCTTTGAGATATGCATATATATATATATATATATATATATGTATATATATCCTTGCTTTTTGGGTCTGGAAAGAGGTTGCTATTCATTACTTTTGCCAAGAGAAAAAGTGAAAAAATTTAGATTGATACAAAAAAATTCCGAGTGCGACCGATTATTGAGAAAGTGTTTCTCAATTCCTACGAGATACCTGGCGTGGATACCGTGGGGGGCGTACACGTGTGCATCTAATCAAAGGATCGGCTTTGTAGACACCTCATTTTAGCTCGAGAAGAAATACTTCAGGACACAAGACTATCAGTGCAGGATCAAAGGCTTGGAAAATGGACTTAACAAGGTTGAAAGTGAGAAAATTTGAATTCATCATGAAGCTCATTGAGTTACCTTTTGTTGGATTTTGGACTCAAAATTCATCGTGGAGAGGGAGATACAATTTTTTGAAGGAAGATTGCCCAATCTGTGAACAGTAATCGGGCTCTGGCTGATTTTGTAGGAGAAATAATATCTATTTATTGGAAGGTCCAATTTGAGTAAGACTTATGGAATTTGGACCCAAACTCAGGAGGGATTAATATAAAAATAGAGCGAAATATCCAGAGGTCCGTAATCAGCCTGAGAAAATTGATATCCAAGCCTCAGTGTGCAGGGCCGGCCCGTACCGGCCAGTTGGATTCAAAAATTCGTTTCTCATTAATGCTGAGGCCTTTTCATGGGATTCTTCTTTTCAATGGTCACTAATATGATGAATATATATCAGAAATTTTATAAAGGAAATGCAAGATTCGTGCTGAGCTGAAGAGAAGGAGAAATTGGTAGGTCTTGAACTGATATATATTGATAATATTTCAGTTATAAAGATTGAGCAAAAGTGGAATGGAAATATCACTGCAGCTTCATTAATCCAGAAATTATATGATATATGGCTGATTTTCAGCCTCAATATCTTTTATCTTTCCGGGTTTAATTCCCGGATGAAGTGTATAAAATGAGGAAGAGCATAACCGAAAAAGGGGGATTCGGCGAGAGGTTCCATTGAGGCTTCTGGCCAACATCTTTTTCTTACGGATTGCTGCATATTACTGAGATTGCTAAGCCCCATTGATTGAGGAGGACGTTGCTGCTCAGGTCAACAACGCATCGAGCCAATTCTGCTGCGGGTGCGCTAGGTACGCCTCTTCGTTTCTCTCTTAACATTAAGTCGTTTTGGTTATCGGATGACTGTTGCTTTGATTTCATATCGTTACTTTACTGCCATTTTGCTCTCGTTAATCCTCATATTTGTTCCTACCATTGTTGTTCATCACTGAGTCTCATGATTAGCCATTCATTGGTTTTATTAGTAACATGTTAAATTATTTTTCATTGTCTGTTGCTCCCCATGACGTGTCTTATAATAGGTTGAATTGTTTGAATGATATTAGGTTGTTAGTATTAGGATGGCTATAGCCGATTGCTTGATTTTCTTTACTTGATTTCCTTGTCATGGCCGATTATGGATTCAAGATTCATTAGGTTTAAGATTAGATGGGTCATTACTAAATCTTATTTATTTAAGTTTTCTTGGTCTACAACTTTGTCGTTTGCTTCATGGAAGGACATTGGTTTTTTTTATTAATACTAAATGATATTACGTCGATGGGATTGTCCTTGTAGCAACATTGATGTAAAGGAATACAATATTGATCGAAGATCATTCCCTTGCTTGTGATTTCTTGATTTGGATTGATGATTGGTTTGAGAAGGTTGGTTCATAGATGGCTGACTTGTAAATCATTAGGTTTCATGCTTGATTGATCCATCGTCTGTCCATTCTCTTTTCTTTCAAGAATTTTTGACTAAGTATTTGTCATATTCATGAATTAATAGTGGGCTCCGAGCTATTGTTAGGGTGTATAAGTTGCTTTCAATCATTTACCATTATCATCTTAGTGTTAACATGCATATAATTTGAAAAGGTAGTGTTTTATTTTCTTGAAGTATTTCATGCATCGTCTATGCATTCTTCCGCGTATTTGGTCGTAGATTAGAAAATACAAGATTAAATAAAGAAGGAAAATTTAGAAACATTGCTAGGGTACCGATTTAGGGCATGTCGATGGGCTTGCGAGCCTTTCAAGCGTAATAGAACCCCCGGATCCAACTTTGGTTCAAGACCGACAACAAAAGCCTAGGTGGTTAGTGTCATACTCCCTTAGGTGAATAATAGGTTTCTAATCGACCTTAGGATTAATTCCATAAATAATTAGTGGCAACTCCTTTTTGTTCATTTATTTTTAGCCATGATATCGTAAATTCAATTTATTTCTGGGTTGCGACAGGCTTCAACAAGTTCATGATCAAATTATTCAGTTCGTGCGGTCAACCCTAGAAATCAACATAAGAACCAATTCAAAGTTCTTGTATGTATGATTTCTAAACATCCTCTTTATTTGTAATTTCGAAGTATCTCAAAGTGATCCTGGATTGGAAATAAAAATTCTAAATTAAGTTTCCACTGCGTTTTGATTCCCAACAAGAAGTTGGTTCGGGATGGATGTACAGGATATGAAATCAATTTGATGTTCGATCCCTCGAATCAGAGGCAAACTAGATGGAACCTCTTTGGGGAATACATCCTCGAATTCCTGTAAGAGAGAAACAATAAAACTTGGTAAAGAATTGTTAAGACCATTAGTGCTCAAGAGTGCCTCCTTATATAAATGTATAAGTGGCAACTGATATGAAAACAAAGCTCTCTTGATCTCACCTTTTCTTGCATAGAAGTTATTTTCTTTTCTCTCTTTTCTCTCCTCTCTATTCACAACTTCCTCAATTTTCTTTCTTTCTTTTCGGCTCTTTTTTACTATGTTTTCTCAATTTCTTTCTTCTCAATTTCTTCTTCTCTCTTCTTTTCATTTAATTTTTGTAGCTTCAACTAATCCTCCACAAACTATCTTGGAGTTAATGGCACACGAGTAATAGACTGTCCCTTCATAGTAAAGGAATACCTATTTGTGAACCCATTATGTGTTACCTTTCGATCAAATTGCCATGGTCTCCCCAACAATAGATGGCATGCATGCATTGGAACCACATCGTACAACAACTCATCTTCATATTTGCCAATGGAAATTGCTACCCAAACTTGTTTTGTCACCTTGATTTCACCGCAATCATTCAGCCACTGCAGTCGATAAGGTCGTAGATGTTTCAAGGTTGGTAGTGACAATTTCTCCAAGAAATCAATGCTTGCCACATTGGTGCAACTTCCTCCATCAATGATAACACGGCAAACATTGTTATTTACAAAGCAACGAGTATGAAATAAGTTCTCCCTCTGGTTACCTTCTTCCTCCTTAGCTTGCAAATTGAGAACTCGTATGGCCACCAATAAATCTCCAACAATAGCATGTTGATCATCATCACTATCCTCATTTTGTCACACTTCATCGGCTACTTCATCCTCATCTTTTGACTTAAGTCCTCCTTGGGCATTTATCACCATCACCCTTTTGTTTGCACATTGGCTAGCTATGTGACCACGTCCTTGACATTTAAAGCACTTGATATCACGGGATTTGAAAGAAGTGGACTCACTATTACCTTGAGTAGCTGATGTCATTGGTTTTGGCTTCTTGAACGGCTTGTTTTGCAACTGTTCCTCCTTTTTTGGAGCTATCTTCCATGGGTTGTTGGTAGTCATTGGTTGTCCCCTCCTAGCCAAACCTTTCCTCTTGAGATGTTCCTCCACCTTTATTACTTGGTATACCATGTCTAACAACTCTACATAATACTGCAATTCAACAACATCAGCAATTTCTGGGTTCAAACCATGCAAGAACCTAGCCATGGTCACTTCCCGATCTTCATCCATATTAGCCCGCATCATAGCTACCTCCATCTTCTTGAAATACTCATCCACATTCTTGGAGCCTTGAGTTAACCTCTGCAACTTTTGATACAAGCTCCTATAGTAATGGTTGGGTACAAATCTCCTCATGAGCATCTTCATCTCCTCCCATGTGGACACAGGTTGCTCTCCATTCCTTCTCCGATTCAACACCACTTGATCCCACTAAACAATAGCATAATCAGTGAATTCAATGGCAGCTAGATTAACATTCTTAAGCTTCGAATAATTATGACAATCAAACTCCATTTCCATCTTCGTTTCCCAGTCCAAATAAGCCTCTGGGTCATTTTTACCTTGGAAAGATGGTATCTTCAGTTTTACACTACCTAAGTCATTATCCCTTCTATTCCCACCAATCCTATCTTCTCTATGCCCATTCTTATTTCCACTATATCCAATCCTATCTTCTTTATTCCCAAACCAGCCCCGATTGTAATTTTGCTCACCAAATCCTTCCATCTCATCTTCTTCTTCTACATCAGCCCACTGAGCACGTCTTTGTTGCGGAACGTTAGGACAATCTTGCTGATCTCTTCTCAATGTCCCGGCTTCTACTCGATCTAGCCTCTCATGGATAGGCTCCAATTCAGCCCTCAACATACATCCCATTTCTCCCATCAACACTTGTAATTGAAGATTTGGAAGTTGTTGAACTTCCTCAGCTACACCTTCCTCTTGAATGTTGGACATATCTGCAAAAGATCAAAGGAACCTCACCAGCACTCCCTTATGTTTTCTCTCGATATTAAGGCACTCACAATCGTTTTGCACACAATTGGCTTTTACCCTGTGATGGTCTCACTTATTCTTGCCTTTTCCCACTCGATTATGTCTCTTTAGTTCTTAATCGAACTCTAGAATAGATCAGAATATCAAGTAGCAATTCAAAATAAGAGAATCCAACCGAAACTCCTCATGGCAGAAATTTTAAGGGAAAATGGAAGAGTAGAGTATTTGAAAGTAAGAGAAAACAAAAAAAAATGGAATATTGAAGTTACTCCTAGTGATTCAACGATACTCAGACTTGTATCGAGCAAAATCAAGCCTGAAAATATAAGAGAGAATGGAAGATTAAAGGATTTTGAGAATAAGAGAGAACAGAGTGGAATGTTGAAGTTACTTCCAATGATTCAATGAGACTCAAACATGCACAATCAAATTCTTCTTCTTTTTGCTGACCTGATCTTTTTTTCCTTGTTTTTGATGAATTTTTTATATAGCAGAACTACAAATAAAAGATAGATATAGCAATTGCCTCTAAACCAAAACTCTAATACCAGATGAAACGAACCCCACCGACAATAGCGATCAAACCCGAGAACAACAATGGATAGAACCCCAAGAATGAGAAGACAAGGGTTTGAGGTTTGACCCGTAACCAAGATCTAGAACGAACCAAGACTATGAAGAGAAGAAACGCCACTCCACGAGGGTGATAAGTTTCAGTTGTTTGGATGCCACGAGATAAATTCGATAAGTTCATAAGTTATTTCAAGAACCAAAAGAGAGCATAAAAGCTTTCAAATCTGAGAATGAGCAAAGGTGTCTACAAAGTCGTGGCTCCCTCCCTTATATAATGGGAGCAAGCATTCAAAAGAGCCAATGCATGGAATCCCCATGGAAACTATTCAGCACCCCATAATAAACAACTCCCCACATGTAAACTATTTATTTAATATTCATCTAACCACTTCCCATTTTTAGCCACCCCATTTACTTTGTGTCTTCCAACTATGATGCAAATGCGGAGTTACCATTATGGATGTATTATTCCAATCATGTGTATTAGGCCTTCATCTGCACTTGGGCTTATCTCGGTCTCTCCTTTCCCATAATTAGCTCAATGCTCTTCAATTAGTCCATTTAGTGGTCCCTTGAATCGCTTTACCCGAAATCTTGTAACCGGACCTTCTGGAAGTGACAAATGGTCTCTTATAGCTCCAGCCTTAAGCTGATGATCAACACCTTGATGTGCATCACAATACTCATTGGAGGCCAGAAAATGAGGGTGTACCTTGGCTATGTGTCTAGAGTGGTAAGACTTGCAGCTGACTAAGCAATGAACTGGCGAAGAATTGGAACTCCAGAGGTATTGATAGATGGAGGGAGCTGGGAGCTAGAAAAGCCCCTCGAGAAAGTGATGGAGAATCTGGTCCTACACGGAGGAACCACCGGATGGCCTGAGGAGCGAGAGGAGGCGGAGATGAGTGGTGGCGACCATGAAGAGAGGTATCCAAAGCTGAAGCGGCAGCAACAACGTGGGATTTTGACGGGTGATAGAGACGTGAGTGAAGATGCCATTGGAGGTGGATCTCGCGGTGGCGACCAGTGAGACGACGATAGTGATAGGTCACATAATGGAAGCCTCAACATCCACTGCTGTCCGCTGAAGCTGCTGCTGGGAAATGACATATTCTCTTGCACCGTTTAATCTGAAGAGCACGCTTTTCTATTTTACCTTTTTTTAATCAGAAAAGGAAAAGGAGAGGAAGAGAATGAGCGAATATCAGACATAAGTGTAAGAAAATACCGTCTCGCCCAAGAAAAAAGGGAATAATTGCACTGTTGGTATAAAATATTATTGTAATGTTTTGGACCGATGTGGCAATGTGATGTGGATGCTCAATCAGCTCCACGTGGAAATTTAGATGAAGTAGCACTATAAAATAAATTTATATTATAAAAATAATAATAAATAAATAAATAAGAATTTTAAAATAAGAAAGTAAAAATCCACTTTCAAACACCAAAAAAATCAGGAACTGACTTGGAATATTCGGAATAGGACTAGATAGATTTTAAAAAACTGATAAAATATTCTAAATCGATCCAAAATTACCCATATTGAGAACCGACTCCTAAACTTCACTAATACCTCCATCTTAAAACGCACAAAATACATCAGAAACAGATCTGAAAAATTTGGAATATGAGCTGGACATATTTTTAAAGGTCGAAAAATGATCCAAATCAATTTAAAACGATCTGAAATTTTCAAGAACTGGCCTCTAAACCTACCAACATCTAAGACCATCATGAAAACAAAAACGCATCAAAAATAGAACTGAAAAATTTGGAATAGGGGCTGGACAAATTTTAAAAGATCGATAAACGCCCAAATGAATCCGAAATTATCCATAATTTTTAAGAATCGACCTCTCGATTCTATCAACACCTAAGACCATCTTAAAACACAGAAAACACATCAAAAAATGGAACTGAAAAATTCAGAGTGTGAATTGGACATATTTTAGAAAGTCGATAAATGACCCCAAATCGATATGAAATGATCCAAAATTTTTAGGAATTGACCTTTAGACTCTACCGACACCTAAGACCATCTTAAAACACAGAAAACACATCAGAAAAAAATGTGAAAAATTCAAAATAAAATAATTTCATGTTTCTAATTTATATTTTCATATTTTTTTATTATTTTATATTTTAACAAAAAACTAAAATAAAATTTCAAAAATTAAAAAAATAAGAGAGAATGTGAGTGAATAGTGCTTGAGGCATTGTTCATCTTCTCCCCAAGCCCTCATAATTTTACAAGGAGCGTAGTAATCCTTGCCAACCACCGTCACCCGAAACAACGGTCCATGACTCGCTCTCCGTTGATCTTGCCTCCCTCTCCAATCCACTCTCTCCCGGCATCTCTCCCTCTAATTTTTTTAGTTCTATTTCTAATGTGTTTTATATGTTTTAGAATGGTTTTAGGTATTGGTAGAATTTAGAGATTGGTTCTTGAAAATTTCTGGTCGCTTCGGATTCATTAGGGGTCATTTATCGACTTTCCAAAATCTGACCAGCCCCTATTCTAAATTTTTCAGTTGTGTTTCTATTTTTTGTGTGTTTTAGGATGGTCTTAGGTGTAGGCAGAGTCTAGTGGGCTGGAAAATTTTGGATCGTTTGAAATCGATTTGGAGTCATTTATCTACTTTCTAAAATATGTCCAGCCCCTATTCTGAATTTTTTTAGTTCTATTTCTGATATTTTTGTGTGTTTTAGAATGGTTTTCGGTGTTGACAATGTTTAGGGGTTAGTCCTAGAAAATTCGGTTGTTTTAGATCGATTTGGGGTGTTTTATAGATTTTTTAAAACTTATCCAGTCCTATTTCGAATTTTCCATATAAGTTCCAAATTTTTTATATTTTAAAGTGGATTTTTTATTTTTCATTTTAAAATTAATTTTTTATTTTAAAATTCTTATATTTATTTATTTATTATTATTTTTATAATTTAGATTTATTCTATGATGTCACGCCAGCTAAATTTTCACGTGGTGCTAACTGAGCGTCCACATCACATTGTCATATTAGCACAATTAATGGTGTTAGTGAAAATTTTATGACTTGTACAAAAATGTTACATTTTGAAAATATTTTGTACCACGAAGCTACAAAAAAGATTTTGTACCAAAACATTATATTGGCAAAAGATTTTGTACAAACAGTGCAATTTTCCAAAAAACTTAGAAACCTTTTTTGATCATTTTTTGAAAATTTTATTTTAAAAGATACGGTATTTTTGCTTCAAACTCGCAAGAAGAAGGTGGAGAAATTGAAAAATAGTTTAAAATCGACTCAAAAAAATAGAATTTTTGGATCCCATATAAAATTTAATCTATTCATGTGTGATATATTTTATTTGGTCTTTTTTATTATGTACATACAAATTGACAAAATTAAAGTAAGTTTTATTTTAAATTAATTTAATAAATTTATCCTACACTAATATTAATTTATTACTATATATGAGAATGAAGTAATTTTCGTCTCACTTCTGAGTTTCCTTTTACTTTTTATATATAAAAAGGGAATTTTCAATGATCTTGTGATAAATAATAAAATAATGGAATAATAATAAATTTTATATGAATGTGTAACCATCATCTCCTTTTCGATAAGAGGAGTTCATTCTTTTGAACCCATGAATACCCCCATAAGCTCATTGATCCATATAAGTTCATGTGCAAAATATATGTGGGTAGTATCACGAAGGGCTATACAATCAATAGGCATCTCCTTTTCTCTTTTATATATATTGATAGATGATTGTTTTTCATGAGATACAAGCAAAAGTACGGTCAATTTAAAAAAGGCTTCTTAAAAATGAGCATTTTAAACTATTTTCTAGAATACTATTTCTAAAATACTGAAAGAAATAGCGTTTTTATATAAAGATAAGACGTTAATGCAATCGATGTTTTCTTTATAAATTCTGTGAAACTGAAAATGCCAATTGAACTGACACTTGCTTGGTAATTTTACCAAAAACACCAATTCAATTAATTTTTTTCTAAATAAAAATGCCATTACATTTAACATTTTCTTTATAATTTTGATTCAAAGCAAAAACTCTGTTTCATTTATGATAACAGTCAATCTAGAAGAGGAGAGAGAGAGAGGGATAGAAATGTGAGAGGGAGGAACTCGAGTCTGTTATTGCCTGAGTTTCCTTACATGCCCTTTGCGTTTTTATAGACCAAGAGTTCAGCTCACTCTAGCTCATCTTTTCTTTTTTTATTACATTCTACTCCCTTATTTATGAGTCTTACGCTCAAGTCCCCTGAATATTACAAAATGGTCCCTTATTAGTATCAATTCTCCCCCCTTCAAGGACCTTGCCCACAAGGTCTATAGTAGGAAAACGTAAATGAAGATCCAGCAAATATTCCCAGGTAGCGTCAGCTGGTGAAGCCCCTAACCAATGAACAAGGACTTGTGTTGCAGCTACACGACCCCTTTGAACCATTCGACGATCCAGAATAGCCACGGGACTGAGAATAGCCTCAACAGTGCAGTGTTCAGGTAGAAGTGGAGATTGGGAAGCTGGACCTGGAGCTCGTTTCAAGAGAGAAACATGGAAAACATGATGGATTTTGGAAAAACTGGGTAATGCCAGCTTGTAAGCCACCGAGCCCACCTTGGCAACAATCTCGAATGTGGCAGCCAACTTGTGTGGTCGTTGGGTGGTCACTGAAAGCTGCTTATAGTGATGTAACTTAAGGTAAACCCAGCTGCAAATCTCAAAGGTGCATTCGGAACGATGTTTGTCAGCTTGAACCTTCATCCTGTGTTGGGCTTTAGATAAGTGCTGCTTCAGATCCGCAAGCAGAGCTTCTTTAGCTTGAAGTTGAAGATCGACAGCAGCAACTCGAGAATCCCCAGGTATATATGGAACGTGGAGAGGTGGAGCAACCCCGTAAAGAGCTTCATAAGGCGATTTGCCAATGGAAGAATGGAGGGAGGAGTTGTACCACCATTCAGCCATGGATAGCCACGCAGCCCATTTTTTTGGAATATTGCTACACATGCAACGCAAGTATCCCTCTAGACAACGGTTCAACACCTCGGTCTGTCCTTCAGTTTGAGGATGATATGCAGTGGAGTATTGGAGTTTCACTCCCCGCAACTGGAAGAGTTCTTTCCAAAAGGTACTGAGGAACAGAGGGTCTCGATCAGTCACTACAAAACAGGGCATGCCATGGAGCTTCAAGACATGATCAAGAAATAATTGGGCCAGCTGAGGAGCAGAATAAGGATGGGAAAGTGCCACGAAATGCCCATACTTGGTAAGTCGATCAACCACCGTCAAAATGGTATCCTTGCCTTCTGATTTCGGCAAACCACAGATAAAATCCATACTGATGTCTTTAAAGGCATACTCTGGAATGGGAAGAGGCTGTAGCAGACTAGGGGAAGCCACTGTCTCATTCTTGTTGCGAAGGCAAACATCACAGCCTCTTATATGAGCTCGTACCTGCTTACGCATCCCTTTCCAGTAGAAGATGGAAGCAAGGTGATGGGTAGTGGCTGAGACTCCAGAGTGTCCTCCTGATGGACTGTCATGAAAATAACATAACAATCGTTGTTGTAATGCCTCATTGTTACCCACCAACAGCTTTCCTTTTCGTCGTAGCTAACCCTCATGCCAAGTATACTTCGAATGGCTCTAAGGATCCTGCTGTAGATCATGGATAATTTGCTGTAGCTTGTGGTCTATGGTCCAGCTAGCTTGTATTTCATCGAACAGATCAGTCGAAATACTTGAAAGTGCACATAATGTCATGTCCTTACCACTTAATCGGGATAAGGCATCTGTAGCTAGGTTTTCCCTTCCTTCTTTGTATTTAATCTCATAAGTATAGCCTAGCAATTTAGCTAGCCAGGTGTGTTGTAATGATGTGGTCAGCTTCTACTCCAACAAGTGTTTTAAGCTCTGGTGGTCCGTTCAAATGACGAAAGGCTGACGGCGTAGATAGTGACCCCATTTCTTAATGGCAAACAATATAGCATACAGCTCCCTCTCATAAGCAGACAGTCCCTTCCTCTCAGCTGACAGAGCCTTGCTAAGGAAGGCAATAGGGTGTCCTTGTTGTGTGAGAACGACACCAATACCGAAGCCAGAGGCATCTGTCTCAATTTCGAAGGGCTGAGTGAAGTTGGGAAGAACAAAGACAAGAGATGTTGTTAGAGCCATCTTTAGCTGTTGAAAGGCTCGGGTAGCACTATCATTCCATTGGAAAGCTTCCTTCTTAAGTAGATCAGTCAAGGGTCGACTGATTATGCCATATCCTCGAATGAACCGTCAATAATATCCTGTAAGACCCCAAAATCCTCGCAACTGCTTCAGAGTTTAGGGAAGGGGCCAGTCCTGTACAGCTTGTACTTTAAATGGATCGGTAGAGACACCAGCTGCTGAGATAAAATGCCCCAAGTATTTGATCCTACCAGTGCCAAAGGCACATTTGCTTTCTTTAGCATAGAGTTGATGCTGCCTCAGGACTATCAACGTCTGCCTTAGATAATCCCTGTGTTGCTGCCAATCACGACTATACACGAGAATGTTGTCGAAGAAAACCAATATGAACTTTCATAGGAAAGGTCGAAAAACTTGGTTCATAAGGCTTTGGAAGGTAGATGGAGCATTGGTGAGTCCAAAGGGCATCACCAAGAACTCATAATGTCCTTCATGAGTACGGAAGGCTGTTTTGTACACATCTTGCTCACACATACAGATCTGATGATACCCAGAGCGTAAGTCGATCTTAGAGAAGATAGAGGAGCCATGTAATTCGTCCAATAGTTCCTCGATGACAAGGATTGGGAACTTGTCCTTAACTGTGAGGTTGTTCAATCCTCGATAGTTAACACAAAACCTCCAAGAGTTGTCTTTCTTCTTGACGAGCAAAATAGGGGATGAATATGGGCTGGTACTGTTTTGTATGATCCCAGAATCCAACATTTCTTGGACCATTTGTTCAATAATGTTTTTCTGCACAACAGGGTATTGATAAGGCCTGATGTTAACAAGAGAAGATCCTTCCTTCAAGGGAATCCTATGGTCATGGGGACGATGGGGAGGTAAACCTGCTGGCACTTGGAATACATCAACAAATTCCTCCAATAACTCTTCCAGTTGTTGTTTCTCCTCTCCTTTCAAGTTACCATTTTTGTGTAATGAGTTAACTCCAGAAATGCCCCACAGTTGCATCATTGCCACCTGGTCTTTTTAATTCAGTATTTTGCTAACAGTGGCTTCTCCCACTACTCGTAGCTTCTCTTGAGTTTGTCCTTGTAACACACATTGCTTCTCATTGATCAGGAACCTCATTTCAAGAGTATTAAAGTTCCAAGTGATGTCTCCAAGAGTAGCAAGCCATTGTATACCAAGGACCATGTCATAGCTGTCTAAGGCTAGCATAAACACATCTGCCTCACAGTCACCCTTGCATCTTCCATTTAAATCCTCTACAGACTGAATCACAGATCAATTCAGTACCATTAGCCACCACTACCTTCACAGGATTGATGCTGGTCGACTGACAGCCCAAGGTATCTCCTGTAGTTTTATTTAAAAAATTGTGTGTGCTCCCTGAATCGATCAGGATCTGAAGCACCTTCTTTCCTGCAATTCCACTAACTCGCATGGTTTGGCAACTCAATTCTCCAGATAGTGCGTGCAAAGAGGTTCCAAGAGTTACTTCCTAAGTGGCTTTGGATGCTTCTTCCACTATCTGTGCCTCACAACACTTCTCCTCTTCCTCCTCCATCTCGATTAAGAGGAGTTGCTTCTTTGGACAATTGTGTCCTGGTGTAAATTTCTCATCACAGGAGAAACATAAGCCCTTGGCTCGTTTTTCAGCAATCTCCTTGCTCGTCAAATATTTCGAAGAATTTGTGGTGGTTCCTTTCTTCCACTGTGCTGGTACCGCATTGGTTGGTAGTGGTAGCAAGCCAGCTTGTTTTGTGGAATCGATTTTAGCTGTGCTACTGCCATTGACAGTGGAACTAAAATTTCTCGCAGTATATTGAGGCGTGAATTTGGCAGGCCCTACAGAGCTTCTATAAGACTTGGCTTGCACATTCTTGAAGTTTGACGCCAGGTAAGTAGTTTCCTGAAGCTTGGCCAATTTGTAAGCCTTCTGTAGAGTCGATGGTTCCAGCATTCATACCAAATTCTGGATTTCAACTTTTAATCCTCCTAAATACATGCTGATAGCAAGCTCTTTAGATATTCGTAATTTGCTCAGCAACATGTCGAACTCCTCTTGATAACTCTGCAGAGGTCCGGTCTGATAAAGATTTTTGAGCTCAGACATAGGATCCTCACAATCACGGCTGCTGAAGCGAGCCACTATGGCTTCCTTGTATGCTGACCAACTGATCTGGTCTTCAGCGAGTCCCCTGCTGGCTAGGAAAGATTGGTGCCAGTACAGAGCCTTACCTTCCAGGTGTATAATCACCAAATCCAGCTTTGAATTGTCAGGAGTTTTGTCTATACTGAAGAATTTCTCACATCGGAACAGCCAATCTTCAACTCCTTCTCCACAGAATTTCGGAAACTCTATTTTTCCTAATCGAAAGGAATTCGAATATGGATGAGGATTCTCCTGTTTTTCTGCTTCTGCAGTTGCTCTGCTTCTGTCCTCACTTTGTTGTGTCTCGTTGCCGCAAATGAGGTTTTTGAGCTCTCTCAGCTCCTACAGTTGCTATTCACTCTACAACTTGAGAGCTGATTGCATCGCTAATTGCTGAACTTTGAGCTCGGCCATCTGCTCTGCATGAACTTTGATTATTGCTTCCAACCAACGCAACTCGGCAGCTCTAGTTTCGACCATTGTCCCTGGAAAGTGCTCTGATACTAAATGATAACAGTCAATCTAGAGAGAGAGAGAGAGAGAGAGATGTGAGAGGGAGGAACTCGAGTCTGTTATTGCCTGAGTTTCCTTACATGCCCTCTGCATTTTTATAGACCAAGAGTTCAGCTCACTCTAGCTCATCTTTTCTTTTTTTATTACATTTTGCTCCCTTATTTATGAGTCTTACGCTCAAGTCCCCTGAATATTACAAAATGGTCCCTTATTCGCATCAATTTAGCATTTTCTTTGGGCTATAATTCCACCCCACAGCTGAAGTCTATCTTCAGCCTTGGTGCCCTTGAGCCCTAGTTGCTAACTTCCCACCGGAGAGCCACACAGCAAAGACGAGCGTTGCACCCGAGCGTGAGTTGTCGTCGTCACTCCTTAGCTGTCGTTGCCACTTGAGTTGAAAACTCGGGTGCAAGCATAGATATTCTAACCTACAAGCAAAGATACTGATTGATCTGAGCTAGAAAAGCATGTGCCAGTTAGGGGTGTAAGTAAAAAACCAGAAACCCGAAAAATAGAAAAAAAACGATCAAACCCGAACCGAAAAAATTGGATATATGGGTTCCGGGATAAATTCAAGAGGTTTTTAAGGTGGAAAAAATCGGACCAGAAGTTCAGGCCCTTACCCGGAAAACCTGACAGGACCCAAAACCGAACTCGAAGTTATGATAAGTTTAGATTATATGTATAAATCATTTTATTATTAGATTTTGACAATAAAAATAATATATTTGATATTTTTAAACTTGAATCTTGATTCATATTTATATTTTATATCTTCTCAGTACACAAAAATATTCACAATTAGTATTTCTCATTTATTATAATGAATTTTATTCTATTATTTTTGGATTTAGTATATTATTATATTAAAAATCGGGGCCCAAAAAAAGGCCCAAAAAATCGAAATCGAAGTGGGTGGTTTTCGTAACCTCTAAACGGTTCTCGGCATAGTTTTTTAAATTGAAAAAACTGAACCTAAATAAATTGGGGTCCGATAACTTTTGGAAAAAATTGAACTGAATTGCCCGTTTACACCCCTAGTGACCTTGAAATTGTCGAAACAAATCTCTCATCACCGACATCATTAATATGTCTGGCCTCCAAGCAAAGGCTTTGATTCCTCTGCTGTTACAGCTGTTCTGAAAGAGGAGAGATTCAATCAAAGTTGGGTGAATCGATCAGTTCCCTCTTTTGTTATTCATTCATTCAATTCATGGATTTGTTTAGAGAGAGAAAGAGAAGGAAGGAAGGGAGGAAGGAATGAAGGAAGGGAGGAAGGGATCTCAGAATTTGTTAGTTTGGGTGTTTTGGAAAAGCATGAAAAGGAGGATTCCTTCCTTGTCATTTTCTCGAATTGCCCAGGTTTTCATTTACAATGGTGTTTTTGTCAATTCAATCGACGTTTTCAGTTTAACTAAAATTACAAATATAACCTCAATTAAATTAATATTTTCCATTTAAATAAAAATATTATTTAAATTTGTATTTTAGAAATGATTTTAAGAAAATTATTAAAAATGTGCCTTTCTTAAGATTTTTTTTTTAAATGAACCTTAAGTTTGTCCTTTTTCATTTTTCATATTATTGACATCAACCATTCACACTAGTTTTTTCATATTGTTTACATCAACAATTGACACACTCAAATTAAACATCACGATTTTATTTATTATAATTCTCTTTTAAAATAACATAATTTAGAAGTGTAAATAAATATTTTTACTAGAAAAATTAATTATAATTAATTTCTTAAATTGTATGGAACTTAATTGAGGCAAAAAATACTGTGCCACGCCCATCTAGTATTAGATATGAAAAAATATAAAGAGAACTTTATGTATAAAATATTTATGTAATTTTAAAAAAAAATTCTAGTATACTTTTATTCTATGATGAAGAAAGATGTTATGAAAGGTTAGTCACCCAAATGTTTAATTTTAGATTAAACAAATTAACTTAATTTAATAGTAAAATAAATATAGTAATTTTAATTTTGAAATATAAAATGTATGACTTAAATTGAAATTAAAAAATACGTGATTTTATTTTCAAATATTAAAACATTTGATTTAATTTAGGTATAAAATAAAAATATAAGCTTTTATATTTTTTGAGAAAAAGCTTTTTGTCTAAATAGTAAATTAATAATTTCATCATCGAGAAATGAATTTGACCTTACTTGAGTCTTTGAGAGATTTTTTGTCTCATTCAAATCCCTCAGTGATACATTTTATATTAGTTAGGTTATTAAATGGGTTTTTTGCATCAATTATACTATTTTTGTATACCAATTAAGTCCTTCATGTGTCAATTAGGCCCATCATGACTTCAATTAAATAACTCATGGCTTTAATTAGGTCTCTCATGGTTTCAATTCGGTCCACCTATTAAAATGAACACTAATGATGCAATTATACTATCAATTGGGTCCCTTTCTCTATTTATTTTTCTTTAATTTGGTCGTCCTCCGTATTATTATATTATCAATTAAATTTCATCTTAGTTTCTTTTTTATCAATTAGGTCCCTCATAAATATCTAATTTAAAAAAATTAAATTGTTTTGCATAACGTGACATATCCAAATAATGTTTTTAACTAAAAAATTTAAAAATAAAAATCGTAAGTTTTTAAATTAGAAATTTTTTTAAAAAGTTTAGAAAAATTTAGAAAAATTGTAAAAATCATAAAGATTATAAAATATAGGAAAACTTATAAAAATTCAAATTACATAAAAAATGAAGAGCTTGAAAAATTTATAAAATTTGTGAAAATATAAAAATTTGGAAATTTTTATATTTTATAAAAATAAAGAAATGTAGAAAATAGGGAAAATGTAAAAATAATTGAGAAAAATATAAAAAAAAATTTCATTACTTTAAATAAAAATTAAAAATTTTATGTTCAAAATATATTAAAAAAATTTCTTTTCTTGTAAATTAGGAAAACTTACAAATAAATAAAAAATTTATTAAATTATGAAGAGTATAAAAACTTTAAAAACCAAAAAATTTTCATAAAATAAAAGAATTTAAAAATTCAAAAATTATGGAAAATTTAAATTTATTCATAAAATTGGAAATTTATTGGAAATTTATGAAAATTTAAAAAATAGATAAGATTCTAAAATTGTACAAGAAATATATTGTAGACGGGATGGACCAATCTTTGCTACCATAGGTAACACAAAAAGATTACGTACAGGAAAGATAGAAAATTTTCAAATAGATACTGCACAAGTGATGGACTAGTAATTCAGATTTTATTTTTTAAAATTTTTATAATTTTTTAAATTATTTAAAAAAAATTTAGAGTATTTTAAAATTATTTGAAATTTTTTAGAAGTTTGTAAAAGTATTTAAAATTTTTTAGAATTTTCTGAAAGTATTTAAAATTTTTTTAGAATTTTCTAAAATTATTTAAAAAAAATTAGAATTTTTTAAATTATTTTAAAATTGATTAGAGACCCAAATGATGCAAAACTCATCTCTGAGGGATGGAGTTGCTATTATTTCCATTAAAATTGATAGAAAAACTAACGAATGACCTCTCAATAGTCTAATTGATACCATCAGGGACGTAATTGATATCATATGAGACCTAATTAATACTATCATGGACCTATTTAATACCTTAAGGGACCAAATTCATACCATGAAGGACCTAATTAATACTAATAGGGACACATCTGATGTAAAATATATTTTTTATGGAATTAAATGAGGTAAAAAATTGCTTAGAGATCTAACTGATAACAAACGTATCTTTTGAAGGGAAATTGTTAATTTAATCTTATTTAAATTACCCGCTAAAGTATAAATAATTGAATACTTTTTTCTTTTAGATGATTCCAAACGGAATATCAATCGGCCAGTGAGGTTAGGCCAACCTCTGTAAAACTGGAAATTGATGAAAATGGAGAAGTTGGAGATCGTCAGCTCATGGCCTCATCAGGAGCTGCTCGAACCGTCTCTCCGGTTTCCGATGCAGCTCTACGGTTGAAAATTCGACTCCTTCAGGTGCGATTTCTCAGTTACTCCAGTTATTGCTGTCCTGACTGACAAATGATTGCCAGGTGATTAACTTTGTCCCTCATCATAAATATTGTCTGGGATTCTGTTTTTTTTTTTTTGCGGCAGAAGTCTTGTGTAGGCACGAAGGAACATGCGGACGAATGCAGCCTTTTATTGTACAGCAAAAGCAGCATTTCGAGCAGTATTCACATCATTTACGATTGGGCGGGCTTTAGGAAACACATGGAATTCAAGCCAGAATCTTTTGTGTCAAGGCCACAGAAATCAAGGGGAACCCTAAATTTGCGCAGCTGAATTCTGATGATGTAAGGTACTTCAAGGAATTGTTGTGTGGAAAAAATGTCATCCAGGATGAATACACTCTCATGGCTGAAAATACTGATTGGATGCACAAGTATAGAGCCTCTAGTAAGCTTCTGCTCCAACCTAGGAGCACTGAGGAGGTGACCATCATGTCTTGAAATCGAATTTCTGTGCAAATCTCTCTAATATTTGAAGCAAATGATAGGTTAATCCTTTTTTGTTTGAACTAAAAATCCTGAAATTGCAGGTCGATATACTATTGTGCCCTTTTCACAAGACAAGAAGTGCTTTGGTGCCTGTCTGTCCATCTTGTGATGTAGAATTCAGATAAGTGGTTGCATATTTGCAGCTATAGGGACTCTTCCATTCTTTGGTGCTCTACTTCATTCATGGATTGATATTTTTGTGGATGATTATTCATTGATGTTGAAGGTGCAATAACTTTTCCGTTTCCTTCTTCCTTCTTTATCTTCTAATTTTATAGTTTTCATTTATTATATGTAGGTCTCCAAGATTCTGCGGTACTGTAATTCCAGATGCTTAGCTGTTGTTCCTCAAGGTGGAAATACTGGCTTTGTAGGGGGAAATGTCCCTTTTTTTGATGAGGTAATGCAATTCAATCATCCTAATGATTTTCTTATCACCCTACCTCTTTCTAGCTGATAATGGACTTCATTATTTACATGATGAGTCCACTCTTTTCATCTTTTATAGAATCAAAGCTAAAATGGGCAAGCATTCAAAACGAAGCTTGCCTAATTTCCCTTTTTATTATGTCAACCATAAAACTGACCTCCATGTTCTTTCTGCATGCTAGTGGTTTTTTCGAGTATTGGTAGAATAATTACACATCAGGATTCAATGCTTATAACCATGCTCATGAATTTTGTACAGCACATATAGCACATTTAACATGCTCATGAATTTTGTACAACACATATAGTACATTTAACACGTTTCTAAAGAAGTTGCATCAAAATTTCTTGGTAAACTATTCTAACAGGTTAGTCTGGAAGCTAATGTCCTTTATTACTGCCTTCAGGTGGATATAATCAAGCATCAGAGAATTAGTGAGCAGAAATTTCTAATTTAGTGATTCTCCATATAAAAATGTATGAGCACTTGTTTTCTTCTATTCAAACATCTCAGCTAGATGACATGTGATCAATTCTGCAGGTTATTGTCAATGTCGGTTTGATGAATAATGTTATATCTTTTGACAAGGTAAGCAGTACTATTTTCCAGCCAAAAAATACTGCGTTATCATTCTTAGTTCTCAACTACACTAATCTTATAAAGGTGTGCATCGTGGATCCATTTTATTTCATAAATTTGCTGACAGCTTTCGAATCATGTAATTAACACAATTTGCTTAATGCTTATATAATGCCTGGTCTCATCAAGTTTCTGAAGTTACTGGTGCTGTTTCAGTGGCTTAAGTTTTATATGCATATATCATATGTAAAATGGTTATGAAATGGAGCATCTATATCGTTTCTAATTTATGCTCTTTATAATTGTGTCAAGGGATGTGCTAACTTGAGGATTGACTAACTGGTGATGAATGTGAAATCTCAATTATTCAATGGGCATGAAGTTGATAATTAAGGACTACAAGATTGTTAGTGTAATTTTTTATTCCCTTGCAGATGAGCAGTATTCTAGTTTGCGAGGCAGGATGCATATTGGAAAACCTGATTTCTTTTTTGGACAACCAAGGGTATAAGTTTGACTGGAGCACTATTTTCTTTTTAGCTTGTGGAGAATGGCATATCCATTTACATGGCATCTGTATGCCTAATCTGAAAAATAAGCATGTCAGTAATTTGATTAGTTATATATCTTTAGCGGCCTAAAACAACTGAAAAACACCTGGATTCTATATGAAATAACCTATTTAAGCTTCTCTCACTTAGACTCCAATAACATGATGGTCTCGAGACGAACTGCAGTAATTTGGTGAAACCAAATATGTAAGGTGGGGCCACCCAAAACTTGAAAACTGTCATTCCAATTCAGTTGTTAATTCATGTTAGGTGACTATGAAATTGTCCTAGTATTCTGTTTCAGCATATAGAAAGCTTATTATAAGCCATTTCAACACAAACAATTCCCTTCTTGTAAAATGATCATACGGCTTTATTTATAGTAAGGCTGTTTTTGATTGGTTCCAGAATAAGTTGAACATATAAAATAATTCTTATGCTTTTGTCCGGTTAAGTAAATTATGCTTCCATTCAGATTTATTATGCCCCTCAACTTAGGTGCAAAGGGGAGCTCTGTCAGATTGGTGGGAATGTTTCAACTAATGCTGGTGGTTTGCACCTGCTTCAATATGGATCACTTCATGGAAATGTCCTTGGTGAGGGTTTTCTTTGTACCGAAAAAAGTAGAGTACAGATGGATTTATACATCTCGTTTAAGACAGTTATTTTTTTTTTGGCTGAATAGGACTCTGTCGAAAGATTTTGCTGTAATGTAGGTGCTTTATTCTGATTACTTAGCTTCTTCTAAATTCTTGAGTGAACCGGACCTGTGCATCCATCTTTCTGTCTAGGCATAATCTATGTTGTAACAGAGATCTTATCTATGGTTGAATTTGTCATATTTGATGGGTAGATGTAAATGGTGACAATGCAAATGCATCATCATTGAGAAATTCATGAATGACAATAGCAAGGAAGTGATAGTGAGCAAGCTCATATCTTTCTTCTAACCCAAGCAGTCCTTGGTGATAACATTATTTGCTATTATTATGCTTTCCTCTCAGGTTTTCATTGACTGAAAAGTCAATTGGTACTTTAGTCTCATCTTGACATATGCAATGTTTCTTTTAACTTGTAATTTCGATTCTAGGCAGTGATGCTAAAATTCCATGTTAAGCTTCAGATTCTACATTACACTTTTCACCTGAATAGAGTAGATTATTTCAAATCGTATTTGCGTAGGGTTTCAAGAGGCTATGCTGAATAATTCTCACGAGTCATGAAGGTTAATGTTGGCTGCTGGTTTTCACTATGAAAAGACATTTTCCCCAGAAACGATTCGATTGGGAGATGTATCATTTGTAACATCAACTGCTTATCTTATAATGTGAACCAACCAACTTTTGCTATTGCCTCAGGCGGAAGCGAAGAAGAGGAAAGCCCAGATGCAGGAGGCTAAGAGGAGGAAGAATAATGAGCGGGTGGATAGAAAGATGGCCGCTGTGGCAAGGGAAAGAGCCTGGGCTCAACGATTGGTGGAGCTCCAGTGGCTTGAGGAAGAGAAGAAGAAATCCGTGGCGTGATTTTCTTTTCTCTGTGAGATCAAGGCTTGTCTTTCCATCTTTTCTTTGTTTCTATGAAGAGGGATTTCTCAAACACCTCGCGCTTTCTGCCGTAGCTTTTCTCTTGGACCCTGTAGTTTGTGGTCTTGCTCTTGCTCTGAAGCTATATGAACTGATTTTTGATCCTTCAAGAAGCAGAAAGATTTCCTTAGTTTAACATCAATTACAGGACTGCTGCTCAATCTGCCAGGTAGTCTTAGACAAATTTTTTTTCCCCAACACTTCTGAAGCTCAAGCTGGATGGACTGGAATCATGGTAAACGGAGAAATTATTAGGTGATCCTAGCTCACCCCATGGTGTGAGGAAATACTAATTAAAATATGATAAAAAGTAAATTAATATTAATTACACGAGCAATTGCCAACATTATTACAAATTAATGCAATTTGATTGGTTCTTCCTCGCCACATCATTGTGTATAGTAGGATAATCTAAGATTTTTTTGTAAAGGTCGAACGACATGATCCAGCGGATTTCATTTGCAGACAGTTCCCAGACAAACCAGATAAATGTGAATGGCAGGGCAAACCTACATGCTGCCATTACATTTTGGGTTGGATGCCTTTTTCCGGCTAAGATATGGGGACTGAAACGCTGGCGCTATGCGGGGGCTGTATGAGTCCGGTCGATTCTGACATTGATAAATAAAAAAAGTCATCAGTGTTATAATCCACAAATGATCTTCATTTTTTTTAGATAGCAAAGGTATCCAGACGTCTTCTAGGTCCGACTAGTAAGATCATAACACCTATTCCTCGAAGCACACGCAATAGTACGCAAACCACATGTGTCCGGTAAGTTAGACAAACTTAACTGGTCCAAGAGATAAATTCCTCATCCAAGAGGAAACGCCTATTGGCATGGGCCTCTAGAGATTCGAACTCACAAGGTCCCAAAGCCCGACCAGCCATGCTGCCCTGTCTTGAGCCATAGATGATCTTCATAAGATATATTTGACCTAAAAATTGCCAACATACTTGAATCATTGTTTGAATATCAATGGTGTGAAACCTTTTATCAATATAACAATTTGATACAAAATTGATACAAAAACAAAAACAAAGAAAAAAAGGGTCACACCACAGGACCAGCCCTTGTGGAACTTGAAAGTTAACACAAACATCTCGATCATTTGGGAAGATATTCAACCAAGAAAATTTGACCAGCTCTTTTTATTTATTTATTTTTCCAAAACATCATAAGAGAAAACTGGACAGAATATATCAAAATGTTGCATTTTGAATCCAAGATGACGTTATTTTATACAAATTATCCCGAATTAGAACTAATAGCACAATTGTTAGAGGCTGTATACATTAGTAATGACCCGGTAAGAGGTTGGGTTCAAGTTACCCTACCTTTCAAAGATCCGGATAAGGATGGACATTAAGATCAGAAAATTTTATAGAACGGACGACTAGTGACTACCTGCTGTATGATTAGATCTGTAGCAAGATCACCACAGGTTGTAAGCCTAAACTTTGACCTAGGAAGAGGTTGGGTTTTGTCGATGGTGAGCCGCCCGCCTTTCAAAGACCCAGATTTGCAAGATAGGCATCAACCATGAGCTTTTTCGAATATTGACACAGAATTCTGGCCAAAATAATACCAAGATCAAAGAGATGAGATGGAAGCAGGGAAGATGAACACATATGGCATTCATTTACATAATTCATTATCAGCTAATGGCTCTAATTTCTCCCGAAAACATCAGCCATTCAGGTACTCTTTCCTCTTGTGACAACAAAGTAATAGCCCTAAGAAAAATAACTCAGAGCAAATCCCCTCTAGCAATAATCGCAACCAACTCACCAGGATTCATCATTCTAGGAGATGGTAATCAGTGGAATTCAATTCCATGATATCTTGAGCAAGCACAGACATGAGTACAATCAAGCAGGCTAAACATTACAGAGTCCCTACAAGCCAACCCGAGCTTTGCAGTGTGAGCATTCTCCAACACTCCTTTGGGTTATTTGGAGATTCATCCAGAAAGCAAAAATCTAGTATTGAACAGCGCATGATTCAAGCACTGCTTTCCAAAGTGAGTAATTCTTCTTCATTCTGGACATTGTGGTACAAGCTCAATTTAGTGATTGCAATTACTTCACCGTAAAGTGATGCTCGGGTTGATTTCAGAATGCGGACTTCCACGTAATCACCAACAACTGGATTCCTCTTGTTAGCCGATTCATCAGCACGGTCAAGAATCGGGAGGTTCTTGAATGACACCCTATGGAACCTATCACTCTTGCCAATAAGTTCTGTGTCAGGAGCTCTCCTGTTTGGACCTTCAACCAAAACCAACTGGATTGTCCCTACTTGAGAGTCATAGCACTCACCCGTGCTCTCCCGGAAGATCTCAATCAGTTCAGTTAGCCGCCTCTGCTTTACCTGCTCGGGAACATCATCTGTGTAATTCCTATGGGCATGTGTTTTTTCTCTCATGCTATATGCAAACATGTATGCCATATCATAGCCCACAGTTCTTATGAGGCTAAGTGTGTCTTGGTGGTCCTCCTCAGTTTCTCCACAAAAACCTATCCGAAGAAATTTAGTGTTTCAAATCAATGGTCTTGCTAGATGAAAGGCAATTAAAAGTCATATTGGTTCATAAATAAAAAGGCAAAACAATATGCTGTAACTATGTACACAACCAGAAGATATTAGCCGTTCATAAGTTACAGAACTATCTTTTTAATTTGTACCAGCATTTTGTGAATTCAACCCAACTAGAGTCCCTTATTCAAAACCTATTATCTCCTATAATGAATCAAATGCACTTATAGACAGTAAATTGGTCAAGTTGATGTACTTTATACAACTAAATTAGAATTTCAAGTGTGTGACAAACTGAAAAGACTTTCTTACCTAGGTGAAAAAATCTTGTACATGGTTAGGTGTCGAGTGGTGTCATTACCCAAGGTAGATTATAAACTTCCTCATAGTAGACCAGCTAGGACACTGATGATGATGGATCAAGGGCATATTTGATTGTACATTTGATGTAAATATTTTTGTGCAATGGAACACATTTTGAATTCTCAAAAAAAAAAAAAGACTTCTTACCACATATAAAGTCACTGCTTATACCCACATCTGGGACAATTGCCCTTATCTTTTGCACCAGATCCAAGTATGCTTCTCTGGTATAACCACGTCGCATCCTCTCTAACACTGAGCTACTCCCACTTTGTGCAGGTAAATGGATATATTTGCAGACATTATGCCTGTCTCTCATAATATATAGCAACTCGTCAGGAAAATCTTTAGGGTGTGGAGATGTGTATCTAAATCGTATCTCAGGAAACTCTGCCGAAAGTCGGTCAAGAAGATCAGCAAAACGCAGACCCATTTTCTTCACCTTGCAAATGCTGGAGAAGCCTTCACTGAATTTCCACTGGGCACCTGGTTCAACTTCATTTTCAAGACCAGATGTATCATTGTAGCTATTAACATTTTGTCCCAGAAGTATTACCTCTTTCACACCCTCTTTGGCTAGCTTAGCAACCTCCCTCACAATTGACTCAACAGGGCGTGACCGCTCTCTACCTCTAGTAAAAGGAACTATGCAGAATGAACACATATTGTTGCAACCCCTCATCACGGAGATGAAAGCAGAAACTGAGTTTTTGGATATTCTGATTGGGTTTATATCAGCATAAGTCTCCTCAAGAGAAAGAAGAGTATTTATACCTTTCTGACCAGCATCAACCTCTTCCAGTAAACGAGGTAAATCTCTATAAGCATCAGGACCACAAACCACATCAACCATCTTATCAGCATCTAGTATCTTGTCCTTCAGCCTTTCCGCCATGCATCCTAAAACGACTACCTTAGGAGGCCCAAAGGAGTCTGATCTACCGCTGGCAACATTACTTTTCCAATGCCTCTTAAGGAACCAGAAATAATTGAGCCTCTGCCATACCTTCTGCTCAGCATTGTCCCGAATGGCACAGGTATTGATAAAAATGATCTCAGCGCTCTCTGGAACATCTACCACTTCACTATAGCCGGCATTCTTCATGATAGAAAGAACAATCTCCATGTCATTTATGTTCATCTGACACCCATAAGTTTCATGGAAAATTCGACCTTTGGAAGGATCCTCAGTGGAAGGAATGGGGCTGGGTAAAAGAAAACATATAACTTCAAGTTTGTTGGAGGATTACTAGAGATGAACAGTAAACAATGATGTAGAAAAGAACATAACATAAGATCAGTCACAAAACTCGGAATTTCAATAAGAATGTGTCACTCAAACCCACTCAGAAGAGCAGAATAACAAAAATTCTACAGAGCAGGCCCAGAACAGGAAAAATATAATAAAGGAAAAGGAAAAAAAAAACATAAGAATAAAACTAAACTAGAGAGAAAGATAATGGATCCATTATGTTGACTCGATGTTTGCAATCTGGGTTTTGTCTGTGAAGAGCAGTAATTGTATTGGTATCTAAAATTGGATTTTTTTTGCACAATGCTAATAGTAGAAAGAGGCCTCGTTGCTTAGACCTACAATATCTTATACAATGGCAAGCATAGAAATGGGCATGATGGAAAATTTCGTCTTCCAAGTGAAACCTCCTACTATGTGAAAGGGTGAAAAGGTGCTTTCTTTATAGAAGACATTCACTTTCTAGATGGGTAGTTGAATGTCTTCCAAATAGCACTACTGACAGGATAGGATTTTCATAGACTCACATTCATAGTTGAAGCCTACAACTAAGACAACAGAGCATTGCCTTGATAATCTCGCCGGTCTTCCACACAATGTATTGAATACCAACGAAACCTACAGCTCGTAAAAAGCCCATATACTCTGGAAACCAAAAGAACTCCGCCTAGCGTCTTAAGCATGAAGCGGCAGCAGTAAATCACAGCACAGTTGCATCATACAGATATCGAACACAGAATACCAATTCTTATTCTTATTTAATACTCGTTGCAGGCCAGAAAAAAAGGGCGTACCCTGGCTGTGTTTCTGGAGTGGTAAGACTCGCAGCCGACTGAGCAATGAACTGGCGAATAGTTGGAACTCCGGAGGTTTTGATAGACGGAGGGAGCTGGGAGCTAGAAAAGCTCCTCGAGAAAGTGATGGAGAATCTGGTCCGGCACGGAGGAGCCGCCGGGTGGCCTGAGGAGCGGGAGAAGGCGGAGATGAGTGGTGGCGGCCATGAAGAGAGGTATCCGAAGCTGAAGCAGCGGCAACGGCGTGGGATTTTGACGGAGTATAGAGAGGTGAGTGAAGCCGCCATTGGAGACGGATCTACCGGTGGCGACCGGCGAGAGGACGATAGTGATAATTCACGTAAGAGAAGCCTCAACATCCACTGCTGAAGCTGCTGCCGGGAAACGACATTCTCTTGCACCGTTTAATCTGACGAGTGCTCTTTTCCATTATACGCTTTTTATGAGAAAAGGAAAAAAGAGAGGAAGAGAATGGGCGGATATGGGTGCAAGAAAATACCGTCTCGCTCCAAAAAAAAATGTTCTTAGAAACCTTTTTTTAATAGTTTTTAAAAATTTTCTTTTAGAAGATATGGTTTTTTTGCTTCAAACTCGCAAGAAGAAGGTGACGAAATTGAAAAACAGTTTAAAATCAACTGGAAAAAAAATAGGATTTTCAGATCCAATATAAAATTTAATCTATTCTTGTGCGATATATTTTATTTGATTTTTTATTATGTAACTACAAATTGATAAAATTAGAGTAAGCTTTAGAGCAGAAAATATTTTTAGCACCATTCAAATGGGTGTTTTTAAAACTAACACCATTTTATATAAGTTTAAAAAAATAGCACCATTATTTAATATTGTTTAGTGAATTTTTCGTTAATTCTCATCTTGCCCTTGTCATTTCAAAAACTCTAACTCCTCTCCTTCCTCTCTTGCTCAGTCGTTCCTCTCTTGCTCAGTCGTTCCTTTCTCGCTCAACCGGTCCTCTCCACCTCTCCTCTCTCCCCGCTCTACCCGTCATCTCCTCTTTCCCTGCTCGCCCTGCTCCGTCCGCCTCTCCTAGTCACCGTTGCTTGGCCTCGGTTCCGCCTCTCCCTGCTCTGCCGGTCCTCTTCTCCTCTCCTCTCTCCCAACTCCGTCAGTCCTCTCCTCTCTCCCTGCTCACCGTTGCTCGACCTCGATTCTGCCTCTCCACTCTGCTGGTCCTCTCCTCCTCTCCTCTCTCCCTGCTCTGTTGGTCCTCTCCTCTCCCCTTGCTTGTCATTGCTCAGCCTCGTCTCTGCCCTACTTCATCTGAGTCTCCTGCTCATCGTTGCTCGGCCTCTACTTTGCCGGTCCTCTTCTCCTTCTTTAACCATTTTCTACACAATCTCTAGTTCGGTTGTTGTGTGAAAACTGAATGATCAGATCTTTAGCTGAGTTAATTGAAAGTTTTCCAATAGTGGATGAATATGTCTTTTGGATCTTAAGTGATGAACTTATCATCTACTTTGTGTAGTCCAGTGCATGTAACTGATACTAGTATTAAGGGTTATTTGAGAATCGATCTATTAGTAATCAGATCTGCACTACTTGATTCGGTTTTGTTTTAGGAAATCCTTGACCTTGTCAAGCTGTGTAGCCCCATCTTTGTGCCTAGTTAGCCTCTATCATGTCGATGTAACCTTGACATCACTATGACACCTTAGTTTAGGCAGAAGGTAGCCTCAAAGGATCTTCCCTAGTCAGGTTTCCAAGTCGAAAAAAGTATTAACATATCGGTGTGTCTAGAACGCATCAATGTGAATGAACTCTTCTGGGAAAAAAAAGAAGAAGTTGTAGTACCATATGGGAAGAATTATTGCAAGACATCCCAAGAAACTTGTCTCGTGAAAATTCACAAGTTGGCCCTATTTTGGCCAAACAAAGCACGAGACATGAGCAGGCAAAATGTTTGGATGGTTGTAGCCTTCGAGCTCATTCACCTTCAATTGTGTAGGAGGAGTTAGCTCTATTTTGTGCTTCTATAGGCATCAACAAATTAGAATTCCTTCATGTATTCTTATACTCTATTGGGATCTAATTATACTTTAATTTGTACAGATGGAACAAAATTTAAGGATTCCTCGTGCCGGATGATTTGTGCTGAAGTTGAACCGTGTAATAATGTGCAAGTGCTTACTGATATTGAGAGTGCACTTTCCATATCATCATTTATGATGTGATGTGATGTCATTAGAAAATGTTAGGAGTAGACATTTTGATATTTTGTAATCAGTTTATGTTGGGATCGACCTTCACTATACATATTGACCTTATCTTATAGCAATGATATACATGTCAGGATCATCCGGTTTATGTGCAATGATATTGGTATGAGATATCTTGTC
Organism: Lagerstroemia speciosa; assembly: GCA_037672795.1. NCBI lineage: Eukaryota > Viridiplantae > Streptophyta > Magnoliopsida > Myrtales > Lythraceae > Lagerstroemia > Lagerstroemia speciosa. Next base: position 7,824,996 of record CM075299.1, read on the forward strand.
AAATAGGGAAATAGATAATAGGTCCCGAAAAATGTCCAATAGATTTCGAGAAATCTTAAACTGATCAAGAGAAAATCAAGATAGGTCCCGAGATATACATGGGGACTTTAGTCTCAGCAAGTCTGAAATATGTCCCGAAAAATCTGAAATAGGTCCCGAGAAATCTTACACTGGTAAAGAGAAATATGAAATAGGTCCCGAAATGTACATGTGGACTTTGGTCTCGACAAGTCTCCAACAGGTCCCGGAAAATCGTAAATTGGTCCCGAGAAATCTTACACAAGTGAAGAGAAATATGAAATAAGTCTTGAAATACATAAACCAACCCTAATTGGCTATTTAGGGTGCTCACCATCTTCCGATACGCTCGCATGAATAACCTCACCTGCTGGCATAAGCTAACCTAGATTATGCAATTTCTAGCATGACATCGATTCCCTCTTCCGAGACTCCTGTTTGTCTCAAGTTTGATCTCGTGGGTGGTCAATCTAAAAGAAAGCGTGAAGCATGGAGCACGAAATTTCGATAGAATCATACATGTGAAAGAAAAGAGTTTTACTTAAGACATAGAAAAGGTTCCATTGACCCCCTAGGAATCTAGGGGTTTAGTTGCACATATTCGAATAAACTACAAGAGTTAAAAGAAAAGACAACATTATGAAAATTAGAAGAAAATAGGCAGAAAGAACTCTAGATAGTGAAGTCGAGTCTCCCAATCCTGACTTTATGAATTGTTGTTGTGGTCCCTCTTCTTGTAGTATAGTTGGTACCTTTTTCTTCCACTCTTTATATATCTCTCTTTGTTAGGGATGCACCACTATATATAGAGTATTTGCACTCTCTCCTTTCTTGATTTAATCAGTGTGGGATGAAAGGTTGTAGGTCCCAGCAATTCGCCTCAATAGACCGCGACCTAAGACCGTGGTCTAGCCAAAATGCCTCAGTAGATCGCGGTCTATGACCGCGGTCTATCCCCTGTTCTGCGCATAGTTTTATTTCTTCAGCCATAGCTTCCTCGTTTTAGCTCGGATTCATGATCTGTTTGATGCTTTGGAATCCTAACTTGACAAGCTTTTCGATGACATATTATTTGCCATATTTCTCACAATGAGTATGAGAAATTCCCTCCGAAAATTGCTACATCGAACAAGTCAAGTCCTCATCATCTTTCTATCATTGTTCTTTCCTTCCCTGCACATCAAACAACTCCTAACAGTATCTAATCCATATGTAGAGTCTGAAAACTATCATTTATAACCATTCAATCCCAATGATGAAAAGTTATGCAATTAACCTTTAAATGTATGGGAAGTGACCTCAAACTTAGGATTCTAGGTCGGGAATTGATAAATAAATCATACAAATCATTATATCAACAAGTCTTGGTGTGCCCAAGCCCTAGCTACTGACTTCCCACCAGAGTGCCACACAACAAAGATGAGCATTGCACCCAAGCCTAAGTTGCTATCGTCACTCCTGAGCTGCCGCTGCCACTCGAGCTGAAAACTCGGGTGCAAGTAGAGATATTCTAACTTGCAAGTAGAGATATTGATCAATCTGCGCTGGAAGAGTCCGTGGCCGTGAAATTGTCGAAACAAATCTCTCATCACAGACACCATTAATATGTTTGCCCTCCAAGCAAAGGCATTGATTGCTCTGCTGCTGCAGTTGTTTCTAAAAGAGGAAAGATTCAATTCCAAGTTGGGTGAATCGATCAGTTCCCTACTTTTGCTATTCATTCATTCAATTCATGGATTTGTTTAGAGAGAGAGAAGGAAGGAAGGGATCTTAGATTTTGTCTGTTCGGGTCATTTGGAAAAGCCTAAAAACGAGGATTCCTTCCTTGCCATTTTCTCGGATTGCCCAGATTTTCATTTACAATGGTGTTGCTGTTGATTCAATTGGCGTTTTCAATTTTACCTAAAATTACAAATATAACTTTAATTAGATTAATACTTTTCATTTAAATAGTATTTTAGAAATGATATTTAAAAAAATTATTAAAAATGTGCCTATCTTAAGAATTTTTTTTGAAATTAACCGTAAGTTTGTCCGTTTTCCGTTTTTCATACTATTGACATCAACTATTCACACTAGTTTTTTCGTATTGTTTACATTAAAAGTTCACACATTCAAATTAAATATCACAATTTAATTTATTATAATTCTCTTTTAAAATAATATAATTTAGAAGTGTAAATAAATATTTTTACTAGAAAAATGAATTATAATTAAATTTTTAAAGTGTGGAGCTTGATTGAGGCAACAAATACCGTGCCACGCACATCTAGTATTAGTTATGAAAAGATATAAAGAGAAATTAATGTATAAAATATTTATGTAATTTTGAAAAAAAATTCTAATTTACTTTTATTCTATGATGAAGAAAGATGTTACCAAATAGTCACCCAAATGTTTAATTTTAGATTAAACGAATTAGCTTAATTTAATAGCAAATTAAATAATGTAATTTTAATTTTGAAATATAAAATATATGACTTAAATTGAAATTAAAAAAATTACATGATTTTATTTTTAAATTTTAAAAAATTTAATTTAATTTAGGCATAAAATAAAAGTATAAGATTTTATTTTTTAAATTTGAAAATGTATTTTTTGAGGAAAAAAAGCTTTTTATCTAAATTACCGCTAAAGTATAAATAATTGAATATTTTGTTGTTTTAGATGATTCCAAAGGGAGTATCAGTCGGTCAGTGAGGTGAGGCCAACCTCTGCAAGACTGGAAATTGATGAAAATGGAGAAGTGGAGATCGTCAGCTCATCTCCTCATCAGGGGCTGCTCGAACCGTCTCTCCGGTTTCCGATGCAGCTCTACGGTTGAAAATTCGATTCCTTCAGGTGCGATTTCTCAGTCCGAGTTCAATATTCGATAATCACAATCGTATTGTTGAATTTAATTCTTTGTTTTTAAAAAAAAGTTTTCAACACAATGCTTTCTGCTTGCTGAGAGTGGTTTGGAGAAGATTTACTGAATCTTTTAGAGATCTGGAATGGATAAAATTTTGCAATAATGTGTGATTCATGGGAATTTTGGGTGGCTGGACTGAGGGTAGCTGCCATCAAACCCCTGTCATTGCAGCCCAGTTTTAACTGAGAAATAATTAGAATAACCTCAATTACTCCAGTTATCGCTGCCCTGACGGACAAATGATTGTCAGATAATTACTCATTATAAATATTGTCCGGGATTCTGTTTTTCTGCGGCAGAAGTCTTGTGTAGGCACGAAGGAACATGCGGACAAATACAGCCATCTATTCTACAGCAAAAGCAGAATTTCGAGCAGTATTCACATCATTTACGATTGGGAAGGGGTCTTTGGGAAACACATGGAATTCAAACCAGATTCTTTTGTGTCAAGGCCACAAAAATCAAGAGGAACCCTAAATTTGCGCAGCTGAATTCTGATGATGTAAGCTACTTCAAGCAATTGTTGGGTGGCAAAAATGTCATCCAGGATGAAGACACTCTCATGGCTGCAAATACTGATTGGATGCACAAGTATAGAGGCTCTAGTAAGCTTCTGCTCCAACCTAGGAGCACTGAGGAGGTGACTGACATGCCTTGAAATCGAATTGCTGTGCAAATCTCTCTAATATTTGAAGCAAATGATAGGTTAATCCTTTTCTGTTTGAGCTAAAAAACCTGAAATTGCAAGTTGATATACTATCGTGCCCTTTTCACAAGACAAGAAGTGTTTTGGTGCCTGTCTCTCCATCTTGTGATGCAGATTTCGGATAAGTGGTTGCATATTTGCAGCTATAGGGACTCTTCCATTCTTTGGTGCTCTACTTCATTCATGGATTGATATTTTTGTGGATGATTATTCAATGATGTTGAAGGTGCAATAACTTTTCCGTTTCCTTCTTCCTTCTTTATCTTCTAAGTTTATAGTTTTCGTATAATATATGTAGGTCTCCAAGATTCTGAAGTACTGTAATTCCAGATGCTTAGCTGTTGTTCCTCAAGGTGGAAATACTGGCCTTGTAGGAGGAAGTGTCCCTGTTTTTGATGAGGTAATGCGATTCAATCATCCTAATGATTTTCTTATCGCCCTACCTGTTTCTAGCTGATAATGGACTTTATTATTTGCATGATGAGCTCACTCTTTTCATCTTTTATAGAATCAAAGCTAAAAATGAGCAAGCAGTTAAAATGAAGCTTGCCTAATTTCCTTTTTTATTATGTTAACCAGAAAACTGACCTCCATGTCCTTTCTGCATGCTAGTGGTTTTTTCGGGTATTGGTAGAATAATTACACATCAGGATTCAATGCTTATGACCATGCTCATGAATTTTGTACAACACAAATGGTACATTTAACATGCTCATGAATTTTGTACAGCACATATAGTACATTTAACACGTTACTAAAGAAGTTGCATCAAATTTCTTAGTAAACTATTTTAACAAGTTAGTTTGGAAGCTAATGTCCTTTATTACTGCCTTCTGGTGGATATAATCAAGCATCAGAGAATTAGTGAACAGAAATTTCTAATTTAGTGATTCTCCTTATAAAAATGTCTGAGCACTTGTTTTCTTCTATTCAAACATCTCAGCTAGATGACATGTGATCAATTCTGCAGGTTATTGTCAATGTCAGTCTGATGAATAATGTTATATCTTTTGACAAGGTAAGCAGTTCTGTTTTCCAGCCAAAAAAATACTGCGTTATCATTCTTAGTTCTCAACTACGCTAATCTTATAAAGGTGTGCATTGTGGATCCATTTTATTTCATAAATTTGCTGACAACTTTCTTATCATGTAATTATTACAATTTGCTTAATGGTTATATAATGCCTCATCTCATCAAGTTTCTGAAGTTACTGGTGCTGTTTCGGTGGCTTAAATTTATATGCACATGTCATATATAAAATGGTTGTGAAATGGAGCATCTGTATCCTTTCTAATTTATGCTCTTTGTAATTGTGTCGTGGGAATACGTGCTACTTGGTCCTTTAATTTGAGGACTGACTAACTGGTGATGAATGTGAAATCTCAATGATTCAATGGGCACTAAGTTGATAATTAAGGACTACAAGATTGTTAGTGTAATTTTTTATTCCCTTGCAGGTGAGCGGTGTTCTAGTTTGCGAGGCAGGGTGCATATTGGAAAACCTGATTTCTTTTTTGGACAACCAAGGGTATAAGTTTGGCTGGAGCACTATTTTCTTTCTAGCTTGTGGAGAATGCATATCCATTTACATGGCATCTGTATGCCTAATCTGAAAAATAAGCATGTCGGTAATTTGATTAGTTATATATCTTTGGCGGCCTAAAACAACTGAAAAACACCTGGATTCTATATGAAATAACCTACTTAAGCTTCTCTCACTTAGACTCCAATAACATGATGGTCTCAAGACGAACTGCAGTTGTTTGGTGAAACCAAATATGTAAGGTGGGGCCACCCAAAACTTGAAAACTGTCATTCCAATTCAGTTGTTAATTCAAGTTTGTTGACTACGAAATTGTCCTAGTATTCTGTTTCAGCATATAGAAAGCTTATTATAAGCCATTTCAACACAAGCATTCCCTTCTTGTAAAATGATCATATGGCTTTATCTATAGTAAGGCTGATTTTAATTGGTTCCTGAATAAGTTGAACATATAAAATAATTCTTATGCTTTTGTTTGGGTTAAGTAAATTATGCTTCCATTCAGATTTATTATGCCCCTCGACTTAGGTGCAAAGGGGAGCTGTCAGATTGGTGGGAATGTTTCAACTAATGCTGGTGGTTTGCGCCTGCTTCGATATGGATCACTTCATGGAAATGTCCTTGGTGAGGGTTGTCTGTGTACCAAAAAAATTAGAGTACAGATGGATTTATACATCTTGTTTAAGACAGTTATTTTTTTGGCTGAATAGGACTCTGTCGAAAGATTTTGCTGTAATGCAGGTGCTTTATTCTGATTAGTTAGCTTCTTCTAAATTCTTGAGTGAACCAGAGGTTCTTGCTCCCCCATTCAAAAATGGATTGCTTATCAACTGATGTAACCTTAGTTTGTTTCACATTTTCACAATTATCCGGATAGTATTAAGCATCAGGTGTTCATTAAAAGGAAAGATGAAATTGTGAATTATGTTTGCAGTGTGTGCCTTTTGAGGAAGATGAATTGCAGCTACTGCTGTTAATAAAAGCCTTTATAAATATGTCTTCATTTCTCAAACAAACTTGAGATAAAATAGAGCGGCTATGCAAAGGTTCCCAATATCATTCTTAATGATGACTAGCCAGAGCTTCAGTGATACCCACTGTCTAACAATTAGCTTCTGAATTTTTTTAAGTATCTTATGTTTACTGTTACATGCCTTTCACACTTTGTAGGTCTTGAAGCAGTTTTGGCTAGTGGTGAAGTGCTTGACATGCTTGGTACTTTGCGCAAAGATAATACTGGGTATGACTTGAAGCATCTGTTCATAGGTACATAATCAGAACTATTAAGGCAATTGAGTTTTAGGTACCCCGCAAGAAAAGGTGCTGAGGTACTCACTTTATTGTCAATGCAGGGAGTGAGGGATCCTTAGGGATAGTAACTAAAGTATCAATCCTTACACCTTCAAAGCTGTCATCAGTAAATGTAGCTTTTCTTGCATGTAAAGATTATTTCAGTTGCCAGGTATAGTAACTTCACTGTCTCTACAAGGTTGCTTCCAACTATTCATATTTTGCTTACTGGTCCTCGTTCACTTTCTTTTTATCTCACTTAAGTGCTATATAGTGTTTGGTCATTCCATTTATTTTGGATTTCCTTTGTTATATAATCTGATACACAGAGATTTCCTTGACTTGTTAACCTTATGCAGCTAATAGAATGAATATATTAATGGACAAATAAGAGAGGTTGAGGCTTATTCAAAAGAGAAGTTAAGCAAGTCCAAGTTTAGGCTAATTGTTATTTGTGCGACAAGTAATCGTGTTTAATTCAACCTGCCATACCCAATTATACACCATTAAACTCATTTGTTGAATATGTTTTATCATTTAATAGATTTGTTTGACCTATTTGAGACATTTATTATAAGAATCACCTACAATATTTACTCAAAGATAGAAAACTACATATATTGCATGTTTTATTGACTTCCAAGGTTGTGATCAACACTACTGGCATTAATCTTTGTTAATAATGTCAAATTCAATATGTCTGAACAGACAATATGATGTTATTCAATTTAAGTTTTGGTTAATCATGCTTTTTATTGAGTTAATAGTTTATGGATATGCTTATTTTAGTAGTCGTGTCATATATTATGTGTGTCATCGAACACACATTTATAAATACTAAATTAAACAAATGAGCTAGGTAAATCTGGTTCAGACACAATCCGAGGAGATGTACTGCTTTAAACCTGCCATATCCAGGTCTAGGGGTTTTAACCCCGTTAAACACAATAAACACAATTTGTTTAAATAGGACATAACAGTGTTCACCATCTCTCCTGATGAAGTAAAATCCCATTTAGATATTTCACATACTTTTAGGTTAAATTAAAATTTCCATTTCAACTAAAATATCAGAAAGTTTCCTTTTTACTGTAATGCACTGCTAGATATATCAGAATAACAGTGTTGAGAATAACCTTATGATCAGTTTTTTTTTTTTTTTTTACATAATTGTTGTAATGCGTTTATTGGCTCTTATTTGCTTAAAATTTCTGATTCATTATCTTTAGTTCTCGTCCAGATCAGCAGTTGTTTATCAACTTATTTTTCTGTTTTTTAATACTTTTCTCAAATATTTTTACTTAAATAAAAAAAATAAAAAAGGCTGTTTTCAATAAAAATAGATCAATGTCTTGATTTTCATCTGCTCGAATACACACAGTATAATCTAATTTGGAGCTGGAACATTAACGAGATATCATCCATTTGGCTACTAGAAGTAGACAATCCAAGTTACCTAATTTTAGTGAAAATAATGAAAGGATAGAAGAAAAGCATCCATAGGTATAGGATGAATACAAACAGATAATGAAAAAGGACTAAGAAAAAAGATTCACAAAGCTACATGATAAAATGTAAAAGAAAATAGAAAAGTAAATAAAGCTAAAGGATCCCTATTCTAGTTGCAGATCTATGAACAGCCTGATGTTGCTATACCATCTAATGCTTCCTTAACCAGTTTTATCTGCTGCGTCTGTTAGTCTAGTAATTTTTTATCATCCTTTGTGTCAGAAACTTCTGTTGGAAGCAAAGAGGAAACTTGGGGAGATTCTCTCTGCTTTTGAATTTCTAGATGAACAATCGATGATTCTGGTAAGCCTGCTCTTCTGGCCGTACATATTATATGTCCTTGTCTTCTGAAAGGTAGAATGAAATTGGAAGACACCATGTGCAACTGTTTTTCTACCTTGCCTTCATATAAATTAACAAATATTTTCAATGCATTACATACATCAAAAGTAATCCCTACTCTTTGAGTGAATATGTCGTGTATGGTCAGCTTTTGTCAATGTAGTTTATGAGATGCCCTTAAGATCCTTATTGAACAACTATTCCGGTTGAACACTTCACTGAGCAACATAATCACAATTTGGTATGATCGCGACTTCTCCCAGACTAATTAAGTTCAATTTGCTCACTGCTGGGGTGGATGAGGTTTGAGGGAGTAGGCATAACTTCTGTGACTGTCATCGAAAAATTGACTGGGTGTGATGTGACATGCCAACTTCGTTAAACTGTTTTTTCAACCACATTTGCACGAGTGTTGTTAAAGGCTAGCTCTACTGAAACCTTGTACTTGATCAAACCACAACATTATGCTTCTTATGTTTTCGATGTAGCAGTCAGTTGATAACAATCATTTCCCATGCAAGCAGCAACAACATTTTCAGTTTACGGCTTCCTAGTGACTACCAGTTTAGAGTACATCCTGTTTGATTTCAAGCTGATAAAATCATAGTGTGGTTATGTTATTCTTAGCAGTGCATCTTTCTATTGTTTCTATGTGTGTCCACCTATAAGTACTAGTATACCCTTAGGTCTCTGCATTTCATTAATTACTACCTTTTTTGGTCCTTCAGGCCTTGCTCACTTTACTTTGTCTTCCAGGCATTGAACCATTTAGAAGGTGTTCGTAATCCTTTGCCTCCTTCGCTGCACAATTTCTATGTTCTGATTGAGACGACTGGCAGCAACGAATCTTATAACAAGTAATCTTCTTTCTGTTGTATCTAATACTTTTTCACTGAACTGCTTTTATTTAGTCCTTGTGATTTTTTGTGTTAACAAATCCAGACTTGCTATGAGGGAAATCAACCTCTTTCCTATATGATCATTTAGTATTGTTTATGTTAACAGGTAAGAGAGAAAACATCTTCTGTTGAATCTAAAAAAAACTGTTTAGTGTTCTTGACCCTTAATTCTATTTACCCACCAAACTGAAAAGAGAATAATACCCCTATAAATACATAAAAGGTTTCTAACACTCCTCCTCAAGCTGGAGCATAAATATCATAGGCTCCCAGCTTGTTACAAATATAATCAACTCGACTACCTCCCAAAGAATAGATCGGCGAGCTGATTTTCAGAGGTCACATGACTGGCCTTTATTATATTCTCTGCAATCTTCTCACGAATATAGTGGTAGTCAACTTCGATGTGCTTTGTTCTTTAATGAAATACTGGATTTGATGCAATATACATGGTTGCTTTGTTATCACACATCAACTCCATAAGTTGAGAATGTTCTACACCAAGCTCCTGCAACACACTCTTCAACCATATCAACTCAGAAGTAGTATGGGCCATAGCTCTATATTCAAATTCCGCACTAGATCTGGCCCCATAGATTGTTTCTTACTTTTCCAAGAAACCATATTACCACCAGCAAAAATATGATGGAGAAAGACAGTCATGTGACACAAAGTTGGATATGGGATGTAAGTACAAGCACGTTTACCTTTACGGGTTGCTGTAGGAAAATCTAAATCGGTTGAAACGGGATTTGAATTTGAAGGGGATGCAACGAGTGGCGGAGCATGTGAATCTATCGGTACACCTGAACGTGGATGCCGACTGCAAACCTGCAAAGTAGGAGGAATAGACTTGGAAGCAATAGATGTAGATGAAGTGCCAACAACAGGACATGGAACAAGAAAGGTTGGAGGGAAATGTTCATTTAATTCAGAAAACTAATGAGACTCGGTGTAAAACGGGTTACACTCAAAGAACGTAACATCAGCACCAGTGAAAAATTTATGCAAACTAGGACTATAACACCTGTACCCTTTATGAGAGCGAGAATATCCTAAGAATGTACACCTGAGGGCACAAGGATCGAACTTATCTATACTTGGACGAAGCTGATGGACAAAACAAACAAATCCAAATATACGAAGAGGCAATGGAAATAGACACTCGTGAGGAAAAAGAATCGAATGAGGAGATTTACTGTCTAATACGGAGGAAGGCATCCTATTTATAAGATAGCAAGCTATAAGAACCGCATTAGCCCAAAAGGATTTTGGAACATTCATTTGGAACAATAAATAGCGAATGATTTCAAGGAGGTGCCTGTTCTTTTTTTCCGCTACTCCATTTTGTCGTGGAGTGTGAGGACAAGAAACTTGGTGAATAATACCGACATCAGCCATGAAGGTATTGAAAGTAGTGGAAAAGTATTCTCATGCATTATCGCTACGAAGAATTCGTATAGGCATATTGAACTGTGTTTGAACCTGGCACAGAAAGATCGAAATATAGAGAATAACTCAGAACGATCTTTCATTAGATAAAGCCAAGTAACCTTTGAGTAATCATAAACAAACGTCACAAAATATTGAAAACCTAACTTTGAGGTAACACGACTCGGACCCCAAATGTCAGAATGTACCAACAGAAATGGAGCTGATGCTCGACCACTGATATGAGTAGGAAAGTGAACACTGTGATGCTTTCCTAATTAACATGATTCACATTCCAAAGACGAAACATGACTCAAACTAGGTACCAATATCTTTAGCTTCTCTAGAGATGGACGACCAAGATGGCAATGAATTTGCAAAGGTGAAATGGATATTGAGCAGGCAATCAGAGAAGCACATTCCTTGAGATAAAAAAGACCTTTGGATTCACACCCTTCGCCAATCATCGTCTCCGTCTTCAAATCCTGGATAACAACAGAACCAGGAAAGAATGTAACAGAGTAGTTTAAATGTTTAGTGAGCTTACTAACAGACGTAAAGATTAAATGGAAACTTAGGAATATATAAGACTGAAGACAAAGAGAATGATGGATTAAGTTGGATGGTTCCGATCCCACTAACCGCAGTAGTAGACCCATTTGCTAAGGTTACATTAGGAAGTGACTTAGAATAACAAAGATTTGAAAACAAATGGAATGTACTTGACATATGATTTGTGGTGCCGGAATCAATAACCCAAGGTTTAGAGGTAGAAGAGCTAGGACAGTGGCTTAGAAAGGCTGTAGGGTTACCTAATTGAGCGAGAGAAGCAGTAGGAAGAGTTGCCTTTTGGGCTGCTTGGTACTGAAGGAATTTGGAGTATTCTTCTGCAGGCAGTGTGACCATCTTAGGTTTCTCAACCTTTGGCTCTGGATGATTAGCCATCTCCACTGTCTCAGCATTAGCAACATTAGCCACCCGAGGTGGCCTACCGACTAAATCCCAACACCGTTCATGGGTATGGCGCCATCAAGTCCACAGTGAGTGCACTTGCGAGGTGGTCCTCTACCACGTCCTCTACCACCACGATTACCTCGTCCACGAAAACTTCTTCCACCTCTATGAATTTCATAGGAGTCCATTAGAAATGTTGATTTCTCACTAATAGGCACAGTTTGACTTGAAGAGTTGCTGGAGGAAGTACGAAGTTCTCGAGCATATGTTTCAATAAGTGAAGGGAGATCTGCTCCCCTTAAGATTTGAGCTCTCACTAGCTCAAACTCTGGCTTCAAGCCTGCCAAAAACTTGATAACAACTATTTGTTCTCTCTGTTTTTGCATTGCACGGACATCTGCAGAAATTGGTTGGATAATATTCAGCTCCTCATACAAGTGTTTTAACTTAACAAAATACTCTGTAATAGATTTTTCTGCTTGCTTTAACTTGAAAAATGCTTCAGATACATCATAGATAGTAATCTAACACAATCCCATATCTCCTTTCAAGTTTGCAAATGACCACACATATTAGCTATTTCTAGCTCCATAGAATTCCACAACAAAGACAAGCTGAGCATCTTCATGACTCCACTTTTGATTGTTAGATACTTTTGTAAGATGATCCTCCTTTCCTTGACCCCGAAAGAACAACTTAACAGCTCTTGACCATCGTAAATTACTGCCATTTAACTTACGAGTTGTAATCTGTTGAGGAATAGGGGACACAACAGCTTTTGACTCCACATTGTCTCCCATGTTTGTTCACACAGATTCTGACACTAACACTTCACAAACCACTACCAAACCCAAAAACTTCACAGATTATGCACTAAAAGAGCTAAATAGAGGGTTTTTGTCTCAGACCAACTCACCAGCAGCAGGCACAAATCTGTACCGTCCCCCGTACAAGTCCATACAGCCCCGTACATGCGCGAACCGACAATTGGGACACAAAAAATCACGCAGTTCAGTGCAGTCTGTACGATGTCTGTACAAGTCCGTACACACAACACAAACGTTCTTCTGCTGCAACATTCTCCAATTCTCCTCTTTAAGTTCTAGGATTTCTCTCTTGAACCTTGCTTTGATACCACGTTAACAGGTAAGAGAGAGAACAACTTCTATTGAATCTGAAAAAAACTCTTTAGCGTTCTTGACCCCTAATGCTATTTACCCACTAAATTGAAGAGACAATAATACTCCTAGAACATATATAAAGACAATAATACCCCTAGAAATACATAAAAGGTTTCTAACAGTTTAATATTAATTTACATTTGCCTTACCGAACCTTTAATATGTTTGAATTATGAAGCATCTATGATTATGCTTGATAATTGCAAGCTAAGTGTCAATCGGCAATACAAACTAGTAGTTCATTTTGCCTTTCTATGCCATAACATTTCTTAATTGTACAAATTGTTTCTGGAGCTTAGGTCTCTACATTCTTCTCTGAGTCTTCATTTTGGTTCGGCTATTGTGCTTTACTTTTTGAAGTATTTAATTTGGTCTCTGATAGTGTGAATAAAGAAGTAGGACAAATCTCTTGAAATTGTGGAATGCATTGGATACTCTTGGTCAAAGCAAACTGCTGTTTAACTGTCTTTATATGGAAAGTTTCTCGTTTTGGTCTCATCTACTGAACAAAGTTAGTGTTTGTTTCTCACCTTTTCTGGAATATCTCTTAAATGTTAAGTAGAAATATAGGTACACTTCCTTTTAATTATCACAAAAAAAGAAAGAAATAGAGGTCTAAAGATGACTGCAAATCTGAATTTTAAGCATATAAGAGAAGACAGCTCTTGCTATATTCCCATGCCTTTTTTATCTTGGTGGTTCCTGTTGATCTACGGATCTAATTTTCCAAGATGTACAATTAAGGGTAACATATGGGTTTTAGAGTATCATCTAAGTATGGTCCATTCATGCTTGTTGTAGAGGATATAAGTCTGGTCATATATATCAGCATAGTTATTTTCACTTCCACTTTTGGCATTGTCAGAGAGAAACTGGAAGCCTTTTTATTGGGTGCAATGGAAGGTGGTCAGATTTCTGATGGCATTGTTGCCCAAGATATACAGCAGGCATATTCAGTTTGGCGTATTCGTGAGGTTCTCATTTATTTTTCAAATAAAATTCCCTCACTTTGTTTGGTCTGACTAGTATGAATATTCGTATTTGATTGCAATCACATCAGCGATCATGTTCCACAGTTTCATTTCCTTTATGCAATTAAAGTTTACTTGATTCTTTTCACAATGACATTTTAATTGTTACCTATCAAAAACTCCATGCTGTTTTTCTGCAAGAAATACCTCTGTTGGCATGTCTTTCTTGTCTATATTTTTCATCTGCAGTGCGTACATCTTATAGTCTGTTTTGTTATTACATCACAAATTGGATTCACATTCCCAAAAAATTTGGCAGATGCTGCAATTTCAAGGAAAGCAAACAAATGTAAAACCTGCTGTTGCCATAAAAGCAGAATCTTTAGTTCCTATTTGTTTTCATTAAAACTAATAGCCTTAATATGTGAAAAAATTTCAAAACTTTCCATTAGAGAACTATAGCTTATGCATAAGGCATTTTTCTGACTCCAAATGTTGCCCTATCAGGGTATACCAGAGGCATTGATAAAAGCTGGGGCTAACTACAAGTACGACCTGTCACTACCTGTTGATAAGATGTACGACCTTGTGGAAGAAATGCGGAGTAGACTGGGTGAGAGGATTTCACTTTTTTTGTAATGTTGTAATATAAACTAGTTCAAATAAAGTTTCAGTTTCAAGAAGTTAAAATTTCTAGGGTACTCATTAAGCGGACTTTCCAAATTCCAGAACTTTGTGAAAACAAAAGAAAATTAGTCTATCCCTTTCAGGGTTCAGTTCACCGTATGCTAATCTGAATAGACATAGAATAACTTAATAAACCAAGTGGAATTATTTTCAAGTTTTTTCTGGACATAAGATGTTGGTTTGATGTGCTTTTGAATTAGTCTTTGATTAATTGGCATTAATTTATTTGGTGCAGGATCTACTGTAGCATAATCATTAAAAGTGTTTGCTGGATACCGCAATTTTATTTCCAAAATGTAAATGCTACTTTCCAAAGGTGGTCCTGTAGAATTTTGTTTGTTACACTTTTCAAACTAGAATTGATCCTATAGAGATCTGCATGTGCAAATTTTTTGAGGGTATTCCAATGTGCCTTAGTAATTTTCAACTAATTAACCGGCTTAATGCAAATGAATGCTTTGATGCCGTTATGTTACATCTGACTCTCAGATAACTTAACGGACCCTTGATTAAAGCCTTCATTGACAACTGCTACTAAATTTCCAGGGCACTTGGCCACTGTAGTGGCATACGGCCATCTTGGAGATGGGAACCTGCACCTCAACATTTCAGCCTCTCAGTACGACGATGCTGTAAATTCCCGTATCACTTGCATATCCTTGACAGATCTTTTTACATCATCTTTATCGATTTTTTTACTGAGAAGCACTTATTTTCAGATTCTAGCACGAATCGAACCTTTTGTGTATGAGTGGACATCTAAGAATCGAGGAAGTATTAGTGCCGAGCATGGCCTTGGACTCATGAAGGCTAACAAGATTATGTATAGCAAGTCACCTGCAATAGTAAGTCTCAACATCTTGATTTTACTACCGGTTTATCTAAGGTTATGATTGACAAGAAGCTTCCCGTAACTTTTTATGAGAACTGGACTGGATCAGCTGTTTCAACTGATGGACTCACTGGGATGTTAAAAAGGTTAATCTTAACCCTAGTTGGAGTAGGATATAGAGAAAGTAACATATATCAGACGGTGGACCAGACGGATTAAGGTTCAGGTTAACATTTCACTGGACTGAACTGATCGGTTTGGTTACCAAACCAGCCTGGTTTCAGCTAATCCTTCAACAAGCTAGACTGGTCTTCAACCATAAGATGAAGAATAATGTAAATTTTTTAGTAATTTTATGCTGTAGTGATGCAAGTTGGGTACTTGAATCGCTACCCCGGTCCTATTGATCTCATGCAATTACAGCTTGAATATGTAGGCTGGTTCTGTTTTCTGTGCTTAATGGTCAGTTCAAAGGATTTTCTTTTCTTTTTTTTTTTTTAGGGGAAAATGGTAATCGAGACTGATGTTTGTGATTATGTACAGGTACAACTAATGGCTTCAATCAAAAAGTTGTTGGACCCGAACGGCTTACTCAACCCGTACAAAGTTCTTCCACAATCCATGCTTCCTTGAAACTAAAGTACATGCGTTGCACGAAGCCTATATCGTTGTTCATGCTCTCTGTGAATTACTTGGTTAAGATATCTGAGATTTGGAAGATGACGAGGGTCGTGGAGCTGTGCCTCAGAGATGAGGTCGTGTTTATGTCCATGATTTGAATGCTAACAACTAAAGCTGTGTTTATATTAATAAATGTGTCGATGTAACTCGATACTCAGAAACACTATGGAAGGTACACATGTTGCTGGCAGGTATATCGGGTTATAACATCTGCTTGCGCATTGTTTTGCATCTCTATGTCAACCATCAATCCCATAGTATTGTACTTAATTGTGTTGAGAAATTCTTAGGTGTACCGAGTTTATGCATGACTTGAACTTGTTCTTATGATCGCTTGATATATCAGGAAAAAGCTGCATATTGTTTTCAAGAAGTGAATATTATTGATGGATAGAAAAAAGACAATGAGATTTTCTGTTCACGTATGTGGACAATCATTGGTCGAGTTCATGAAGGAATGACGTGGTAATGTCTCGAAATCACTTGTTGAGGTATGTTGGGCACGTCCATTTCTAATAAGAGCTTTTCTTGAGCATGTGCTGTCTTGATCCGACTCTAGGAGAAGACCCAATAGACCAGCAACCTTGGAGGACACGAAGTTCAGGTTATGGTACGGTCTTCCAGGAGTGCCTCTGCAGAAATTGGATGTTTTGAATGGATCAATCAGTTCATTTCTAGTCCTCAACCGACATTCGTACTTGAAGAATTACCGATAAACATACAAAAATATTGTATGGAAGGAAAAAAATTTGTAATAAACTGTATCGAGTAAGCTATTTTTATCTATTTCATCAAGATATTGATATTGTAACTTTAACATGCGATCTTATTTTTATATTGAAATTTCATGTTAAAGATGCAATCTTAATTCACTTGCTTTTTTTCAAAGGAGTATGTAAGTGTTGACGGGTGTCTAATTAAGATTGCTGTTACAATAAAATTGATAAGCAAGCAAAACAAGCATATAAGTATATGTATCGTTTCAAGTAATAAAGTGATGAATATTGAGATTATTCTCATGAGGACCGTGTCAAATTCAACTAAACAATAATCTAAACAATTAACTCGAAGTTAGACAAATTGTAAATTAAGAATGCAATTTAAAAGTAAATTAACAAGTAAACAAAAATGGGAAAGAAAACAATAAATTCAATCAATATTTATGAACTTTAGACTCAATTTCTCTCAATCTTATTCTTAGTCCCGAATCGACTCTTTACATGCAATTGATTGTTTAGTTATTATTTTAGAGTTTTATATCTCCTTACTTACTACCTCTCGGCTTAATAAGCACGTCTAGGACGACGTTAACTACTCTATCTCTAGGCAATTAACATTAAGAATTCCAATGAGCTTGAACCCTAATTTGGATATTTAGAGTGATACGCTAATTTTCGATACTTCTTACAAATAATCACAATCTCTATGTATAAATTATCCTAATTTATACTATCTCCGGCGTGATTTCGACTCTGTTTCTCGAGTTTGTCGATCTCTCCTAATCAATCTAACGGATGATCAAGCCACTAGAAAGTATAAAGAACGAGAATAACATAAATAACAACAGTGCAACCAGTTAATATGCAAAAAGATAATTGAAATTTAAAATCAGAAAGAGTTTCATTGCTCACCTCAGGAAACTAGGAATTTAGTTCATAATAACATTAAAGAGAAATACCAAGAGGAGATTCGGAAGGAAAGGAAAGGAAAAAAAAAACTCTTGGATGATTCGAAGCCGATCTCTCGATCTCCAAAGTCTTCTTGAAGCCCATTGATCCTTTTTTTCCCTTGAAGTCGTGAATGATCCGATCTCTTTTCTTAGCTGCAAAACGAATGTGTGAAAACTGGTATGGAAGATGGTAGGAGTCCACGTGTGCTGCTAAAATATTACATATAGCCTAAAATATTCCACAAATATCTCTATCATAAATAATATTCTGACAGGATATTATACTTTCCCCAGTATAAGTCAAGTGAATATGCTCTTTTGTGTCATAATATCTCAGAATATTTTCCATATCTAGTTTCGGAATCTTCGGGAAACCCAATATTCCGAAAATATTGCGAAATCTTCTATGCCAGCGAGGATGACTCTACACTGCTTTCTGCTTTAGGAAGTCTTGACCCCTCCCTTATTTCCTCTATTTTCTAGCTTCTATCCAATTTGGTTCCGTGGGTCGGGGTCCATCTTCTTGGCTAGGTCGGCCCTTCATTAAATACCACATCAATAAAAAGTCCGGAAGCACCAATATTTTTGGAAGAAAACCTGAATTAATTTATGGTAACTTGATTTTACTCAACTAAGGAAAAACAACCAATCACATATTAAAATCTCATAAAACTCAAATAACTCACTAGAATCTAAAGTCGAAAATATGTTTAAATAAGCATATTCATATAATTAACAATCGCCAGTTGAACATGCGATCTCAGTTCAATATTTGCCAACACTTGTATATTTATCTGAAAAAAAAATAAGTGAACTAAGATCGCATCCTGAAGATGCAACCTCAGTACAAAAATAAGATCTCGTGTTAGAGTTGTGATCTCTTGACAGTATAAGTGAAAACACACTTTATTCAAAATAGTTTTTTAAGAATTTTTCCTCCATAAGGTAATTTGGTAAGTCTCTCAAGAATTATCAAACTACCCATCGGATCTTGAGCTCATGCACACCCTCGATTTATGTGACTGAAGTGAATGGAAAGTGTAAGTAGTAGTTGAAGAACTACCCGAGCTGAGCCGAGAATCTGTCCCATTGGGTAGGTCCTAATTCCACGTTTGGGTAGGGAGTTTTGGGTCAGAGTTGTTGCTCTCAGCTGCATTCAAATTTTATTTGCATTAAATCGGAGACGAAAGCTAAGGTAAAAAAATTATATTTGATTTCAGGAAGTTAAAGGAATAACTCTTATATTTTCCTCAAAATCCCTCCATCCAAACATAAAATAAAATATTGAAAGCGCTCAAAATGCTCATGCAAATCTATAAGGAAAGAGGATGAAATTATAAATATAATAGTTCCTTACTAATTCGAATTTTGGACGAGTTTGCGACCAAAAAGTATAGGTAGTGTATTTATGAATATTATTCATTCACATTAATTAAATCTAAATTTTTTTCTTAATAAAAATGATACTGTATTATTCCAAACTTGTGGATGTACATGGACATTTTGTCCTTCAGAGGATATTGGTATTGGATTCTAGAAAGGACAATAATGTCAAAGGGAATGGAACTCCAATTTTTTATATTTCCCAGCAGGGATTTTGGACAAAACACGTGCATATATTATATACGAGAAATTCACATATAAATAAATATCGAGAAGGGTTGTCAATATATTTTTACGATTTTATTATGAAATTACTAGGATCAATGTGCGGAACCGAATCACGTACTGAACACTTACACGAACATGAATGCACTAGCAGTAAATTCTCACTACGTAGTCCAGTGAGAACCAAGCACAATTCACGGTACATGAACCTCGCTTGATCTCTAATGGGAGCAATACGTCTCGAACTTAGTCTGTCTTTCTCCCTCTATTTTTTTCCTCACTACTCATGTGCACATTCACTGTGATTGGCGGCTGA
This sequence comes from Lagerstroemia speciosa, assembly GCA_037672795.1. Lineage (NCBI taxonomy): Eukaryota > Viridiplantae > Streptophyta > Magnoliopsida > Myrtales > Lythraceae > Lagerstroemia > Lagerstroemia speciosa. The sequence continues at coordinate 7,844,545 of CM075299.1, forward strand.
CATTTCAAATGCTACCTTGAACCAATATAATATTAGTTAGGTGCATGAATCGAATAGAGGAATTATGAAAAATTTATTACGTTAGTAACCTCCAATTCTATTACCATTATTCTTCAATATTATGAAGATAATGAGTGGTGAGTTACACCATCATTCAAAATGATAAATTAAATTTGATCACGTTCGGGTTAAGTCGATTAGATTCCACCAGAGTGAATCGCTTTTTCTTACAATATAATCTCGGAGCCATTGCTTGGAGGCTTGTTTTATATATATATATATATATATATATATCGTGCTGTGTCCGAATTTTACTTGATTGATTCCTACGGTCCCATACAAATACTGACAACAACAAATGGAAGTATAAATCCAAAGGTGGAGGTTAGCTACAAGAAAATTTGAATTTTATATGGAGAGGATACTAATACTTCTCTTCAGGCGCATGTCAATTTTTAGAATTTTTACTTTTTAATAGATTTTGGAGTACATTTATTATTATATATGAGCATAAAACGATTTTCAGCTCACTTTTATGTTTCCCCTTTTACCCCTTTATATATAAAAAAGTGAATTTTTAATGGCTTTTAGATATACAGTAAAATGAGGGCATAATAGTAAATTCTAAATGAATACACAACCACCATCTCTAGTATATATATGTATACTAGATACTCATGCTATGCATTGAATTATTTATTGTATAATCGATTACAAATTCTTACTTTTAACAGTTGAGTATTATTTTTTTAGAAATTATTAATTTTTAAAGAGTGTATAATAAATAAACAAATAATAAAATATATAATTAAAAATGGAAAATTAGAGAGTAGTTATAATTTATTTTGTAGTTATGCTTATATGAGTGATTTTACCACTTCATCCCCATTTGTCATTTTTTTAATTGGTTAAAACTATATTCACATAGGGTATTTTAGGGAGGTCAAAAGAGAGACTAACTAACATTATTTCTTCTATATAATAATAGTATAATAATAGAATACATATTCTATTTAAAAAATGGATATATTCCACTTTTACCGATAAAAAAAAAAAGAAATATATATTCCAATTCTTTGAAAGGGCATCTTATTTTTCCTCTCCTTTAATTGATGTCCACTATCCCAAGATTCTCCAATCGCACGAACTGGAATTGCTGCCATCCATCCCCCATTAATCAAGGCTGGAATATGCCAATTGATCTCAAAGATTTGGCTTCCTTTCGCGCCCCTTCTCTTTCCAATTTGATGAGGTTGGATACCTCACCGGTGGAGAGAGAAAGAATGGTCGAGAAAAGGCTTTAATGGAGGGTGGATGGGGTTTGTTGTCACTGTGAGACTTTTTAATCTTAGAGAGAGATGGATATCAAGAAGCATAGGTTTATAATATTTATTGTCGTTTTCGGTTTGTTGGAGATGACATGTCCTATTCGGGTTACCGAGATAGTTTGGATGCTCGAATTATTATGATTATCGGCCGATTTTGAGAATAACTACCAAGAGAGCAGTGATCCAATGGACCAGAGTACACTCTCATGCGGTTTGGTGAGGGTAAAGTCTTAAATTTGAGTCTAGCTTTAAGCGATATACTCTTGAGCTTTGACCTTGGTAGACACCGACTTCTTAAACTGTACTAGAACTTTGCTAGTACTGTGTTGACGGAACCAATATTGATATTGGTTATTCAGTTCGTCTGATATGTTTGTTATTAAATAATATGTAGTGGGGTGGGTAGGTCGCCATTACTTTTTTTGGCTGGAAGGTAGCAAGAGTGGCGATATAGCTACCCGGTACGTAATATTCGGGGTTTCGTAAAAATATCAGATGAACTGAAAAACTAATACTAATACTAGTTTCATCAACGTAACACCACTAAAATTTTGTATAGTTTAAGAAATCGGTGTCTGTCAAAATATAAGTTCAAAATTCTCTCTGGGCAATATTGCTCAGAGATAGAGTAGAACTTATGACCTTAATCTCACCAAATTACATGGGAGTTGTTTGACATTAGACCATCGCTACTAGTGGTCGTCACTACTACTGCTTTTTTTTTTTTGCTTATTTAAATAAAAAAGGAGTAATCTCCTTATAACACTATAGTTGGGGTTATATAAGTTTCTCTTATTATTGAAATGGGAAGATATTGTGTTGGGTACGTGTAGGTGATTATGCGTGTTTAAGTACTGATTATCAATAATATCTTTCGTAATATTATATGCTAGTTCATTATAACTTGGACTATACTTATTTAAACCTATCAATCAATGGATAAGGAGTAATACTTTCATTGAGTCTATATTGCAACTAAATTTGATTGATTAAGAATATGTATGTCACCTGGAGGAGTAAAAAGCTAGTGGGAACAAGGAGAACAAAAAGTGAAAAGCCAGAAAAAGGGATGGTTTGCTTTGGATTAGGAGAAATTGGAACATTGTCTTTTCAACGGAGGATGCATGTTTATCAGAATGAATTAGTTGAAATACTTTAAAGGTCTTGAATTCAAATCCTGTGAATAAAACAAATTCGTATTGAGAGAGTTTTATTTTTAACGGGACACACAAAGCTCAAACTCATATTAGTCAGGATCTATTGTATTTCTAAATAACAGCTAGTATATATCGAGAAAAGCACGTTTTATACAGAGAAATGGAAACCGAGTATGGTTAGTTGCTATACCCATTCTGCACCTTTGATAGGTCTTCCCGCGCCTGACCCGAATTATAAAATATAAATATTATGTAAAATATAATTCTAAAAATAATATAAATTAATATATTTATAATAGTCTAGTTAAATAAATTTAAAATAATAATAACTAATACAATTTTAACAAAATAGAATGATTAAATGTAAACCCGCTTGGATTAGGTTAAACATGCACCAAACTGGATTAGGGTTAGTCAAGGAAAAATTGCCATCCCTAAATAGTATTATTGCCCGGTGACTCGTGTTGTGTTAGATAATTTGCTCACAAACTATTTTCCATGTACATAAAATTGTGAATTAGTATCTCTTATAAGAATTCTTCAAGTGCTCTTACATTCTGGTAGTAAGATTGTTAATTTTGTTGACTCGAATTCTATTTGGCCTGACCGAGAAAAATTGAGTTTGTGATGGATATGTTTGACCGGCCCTATGTAATTAGAATTTCTCATATTATATATTTAGAGATTTTAGGATTTTTTTTTATTAAGATAGATAAATATCACCAATTTCTGCACACACCTCTTGAACTGGTCTCTCACGTAAGTGAATTCGCTTCTCCTTTGCCAATGGTTTCTCTAGTTAATGGTTTTCCACATAAATTTGTGTGTTTTCTTTTCTTCTTTGTTACCTATTTGTGTCCCGTTTTCATAATAGGTGATATTAGAGTATTCAGTTTTCACATAGCAACATTAAATTATGATATTCCACCATTGGATTGTAACTACAGATTTTTGCATTGACAAATCAAGATGCGGGCTGCGCTCGCCCTAATGAATATGGACGATGCACTACTAGGGGATATGATGCCCTCATTGTGGACATGAGAAGAAAAACAACGTAAGAGTCGAAGGATTGTTCACCTATATCTATCAAACTCAACTCTACAAGATGTTTTGAAGGAGGAAATGCTGCCGCTTTCTAGTTGAAATTGAAGTAATTGTGTGAGACGATGAGCCAAACTAGCAAATTGCATATGTAATAATGACTATATTCATTGTGTATGCTGAAAAATAGTCTTTGAAAGATCACTTAATCACCTTTAAGGAAATGGTATTTGATCTAGAGTGTTTGGAGCTTAAACAAGATGAAGAGGATTTAGGGTTGAATTTGTTGTGTTTCACAGTCATTTTTCGTATTCAACCTTTAGAGATACAATTTTATATAGTCATGATACTCTAATCCTGGATGAGGTTAATAAGATTTAGGCAGAAGGCCTCACTATTCTTTGGAGATCGTAAGAAGGGAATCCAAGGGGTGGGGCTTGAGATAGGTTAAAATCTAATAACAAAGATAAAGTTTGTAAATATGGCAAGATGGTAAGAAAAAGGGCCACATCAAATTTGGATGTTGTAAACTTCAAAATAAAAATAAAAATAAGTAATAATTAGAAAGGAAAACAACATTAGAATTCCGATCATGTCAATGTTGTTGAAGACAACTATAGTGACGAAGAACTATTAATGGTTTCTGATGGCAATTCAAAATCCTGTGATGATTGAATTATTGATTATGGTTGTTTATTTCATATGTATCCTAATTATGACTATATTTCAATGAAACTGAAGCGAAGATGTTGTATTGATGGGTGATAATGCATTATGTAGAGCTATTGATATTAGAATAGTCATGATTAAAATATTTGATGGAGTCATAAGAATGCTTGGGAATGTGAGACACCCCTCAGATTTAAAGAGGATACAAGTACACTGATGAACATGAGATTTTGAAAGGTTAGTAGTGGTGTATTGGTGGGGATAAAAGTGCAGAAAAAGATTGTCTACTTGTATATCATACAAGGTACTACAGTCATAGGTGATGTGATGCTGTCTCTATGCCTTATTTGTCCAACGGTAGAATTGCTAGGTTTTGGCATATGCGTCTTGAACATATGAGTGAGAATAGTATGGCTAAGTTGAGAGAGAGATGTATCATTGATGAACAGAGTATTATAAAATTAGAGATCTACGAGCACTACGTTCTTGTGATTATATAATAGATTTGGAATGCAAAGAAGCAGACCACTGTGAGGGACCATTGGGAGAACAAGAAGAAGATACTAATTGTTGCAATTCTATGAAAAGATTTGGGCGTCGAATGGAAGAAAATGTTATAAAAATCTTCTTTAATGATGTTTGGAGAGACAAAAATGCTTGTCTTGTAGGTGTGGTTTTCAGGGGCAAAACTATGGTCTCAAGTAAAGAAATGCTCGACCTTATCAGTGATAAAGCCTTTTATGCAATAGGGTCATAACGTGATAGTACTTATATGATGACATCAATCAATCGGATATTGTTATTTTTAGGAATTTTTTTAAAGAAAACCTAAAAAAAAACCTAAGAATAACTTATTTTGATTGATTTGTGTTACCACATAAGTGATACCATGAGATGACACCTTTGCACAAAAGTCTTTCTCCTTGTCAGCTCCAGGGGAATAAATTGAAACTCTATAATTGGCTGCTACTATTGCAAATGCAAGAGAATTGTCCCAGGTTCATTTCTTTTCTAATGCACAATTTTTTTGTCAAGGCAATCAAAGATTTTGCTATTAGGACCATGGGAATGTAAATGAGAAATTTTTAGATGATCATATTTCATCACTTGACGCGCATAAATATTAATTAGATTGTGACAAATGTACAGATTAGTATTAATTATCGAACGGTTATCTTAATTATTACTAATTAGAGTAATTTAATTAGTCTTCCTTACTACATTATGTGAGGCATGATTTTTTCGAATGTAAACCCATTATTACAATTTTTTTTATTTCAATATTAGGATTGTTTTTGGACTAGTAGAAAAATAAAATAGAGTAGGACGTGATTTATGTAAAAAAAAAAAAAAGGCAATCGGTTGCGATGTTGTCATTTTTGAAGGCTATCCTAAATGGCCCTAAATTGTCCCTGTAGTGTGTATATGTATACACGGTTGAAAATTAAACCATGTGTTAGACAGATGAAAAAAGAATTATAGAATATGATATATATATATAAGTATAAATAAATTATTACGTAAGATAATTAAATAAATATGAGTTTAATTTTTTATAATCAACTTATAAATTTTACTTGGTATCAAAGTTAGTTTACAATAATAGTTCTCATCTCGTTCTACAACATTAATAAATCTAACAGTGTCTCTTCAAACCCCCAATTTCTCTATCTTTGCATAAATAAAAGTGATGTATCAATAATAAATAGTGACAAGTCCATAGCCACACTAGCATTTAACATAAAATTTAATAGAGTTAAACTCCATGATACTTTAAAAAAAAAAGGAAAAATACGTGATAATTTCATATATTTTTAAAAATGTGAAAACACAGAAAATTTTGTGAAATATGGCAGTTTAATGGAGAATTTTCTGTTTTTTAAATGAGAAGAATTAGCGTCGGAAAGACTAGGATAAAAGTAAGTAAATAAGCAAAAATAAATAAATTCCTTCTTTGGTACGAATTCATCAGTAAACTGATAATATGTAATAGTTCAGGTTTATATTTGACTCTCCAGGGAAGCCGATATTTATAAATTAATGAGCAGTTTCAGATTATATAATATATTGTCCGATAAATTAATAAGTTATCAATATCAATATAAAAAAAAAACTGAGAAATAAACAAAATGTGACATGCCGGGTCATTAAACTGTCGCCCTCCTCCTCTGCCCCCTCTCTCTCCCCATTCTTTTGTCAACGCCATCACATCCAATCTCCCCCCCCCCCCCCCCCATTTGCAGAGCCGCCGAGCCGAGAAGCATGACCAGCTCCGCCGCCACCTCTCGCAAGGTCTCCGATCTCCGATCTCCCTCCTACTCTCCTTCTCTATCCCTCTCGATTTTGATTGACGATTCATGGGTAGGGTGTTGCGTGATGGCCGGTCTTGAAATCTCCTCTAACGGCGTTGAATTTCTGCCTTGATCGTTTGATTTTCCTAGCAGGCTTTGAGTAAGATTGCCTCCAATAGGCTCCAGAAGGAGCTTGTGGAGTGGCAGGTCAATCCACCTTCGGGCTTCAAGCACAAGGTCACCGACAATCTCCAGAGGTCAGGTCCCCCGAAAGCTACTTACTCTGATACTCCATGTCTAGGGTTTCTCTTTAATCAGATTCAACTTTCCGAACATCCTTAGAGAAGTGTCATAGTTGTGTATGAGTTTGAGCACTGCGTAGCAATCAATAGAATTTTTCGTTCATGTAATTTCCGGCTCTCTTGAGCATTTTCGATGTACTCTTTTCAAGTAATGAATGAAATTCTCATTACTTTTGAGGGGGAAAAAAAGAAGTGGTTCAGTCACTTGTGATTGTTTGGGTTCATAAAGGATAGGAGGTTTGTTGGAATAACTATATTCACTCCAAACTGTATGCAAGAGTAATAAATGCCTTTGATTTTAAGAGTGGATGGTTGGGGGTAAGGGGTCGAGGGGGTGCTGAGTTTTTGGGTTTTTATGTTTTTATTCCTCTGACTAGTATTGTTTTTTTTCTTTGTATTGTCAATGTTATGTACTCGGTGAGGATTATTCACGTTGATTGCATTTTTTACTTTTGATTTGATCGAAAAGATGGGTCATTGAGGTAAATGGAGCTCCAGGGACTCTCTATGCCAATGAAACCTATCAACTTCAGGTTGACTTCCCCGAGCATTATCCCATGGAAGCCCCTCAGGTGGGCACTCAATTCACGCCCTTAGACTACTACAAAGATTATGCTATCTATATACAAGGTTTAAAGTTGGTAATTTATGTTATGATTGAATTGGTCTTGAGTGGGGCTGTCTGAATAACAGGTTATATTTCTGCATCCAGCTCCTATGCATCCTCATATTTATAGCAATGGGCACATTTGCTTAGGTAAGTGGTTATTTCCCCTTCTCTATTCGTCTGTATTTGTGTTCTCACTAATTAAACGCACCTGTTTTAGACATCCTTTTCTAATCTTTTATGTGAGAGGCCTATATATATATATGGAACCATAAAATTGGTTCCTATTTTAAAAATTGTCCTTCCACATAATGTATATAAATAGAGAACTATAAGAAACATTTTTTAATCTGAAATATTATCAGTATTTTTCTAGACTTAAACCAGTATGCTCACCTAGATCTCTAGAATTTGGGCCCCTCTAAAATTCACAGTTAGATGTTTTGTTTGTTTGTTATAGAAAGAAAAGATTATATTGTGGAACTTTTTCTGTATCTTTTTTTGTTCACCATGGTTTTATTATTATTTTTATTTACCTTGGATAAAATAGTGAATCAATTCGCAAGTGTGATATGCATGTCCTTTATTTGATGCTATTTTTGAGTACTTTCTTGATATCGTATGCATGAACCTGCTCATAGGTGCAACATATCTCAGAAGTATGAGGTCTTCTTCTGTGGAATTTATACAATCAAAATAGTTGTCTAAATTTCTTCCCCAGTTGTGGGATCAATTTTTACTTATTTGTTCTGTCCATCTATTTTTGTGAAGATAATACTATAGAAAGATGGAAAAAAAGATTAACCAAAGTCTACATTTATGAAGAAGGCCTTTTGGTGTCCCTTGATTGAGACCCTTTTTTTTTTTTTTTTTGGAATGCTGCTAAAGAGAATGGGATTCACAATTAATATCTGTTGTGATGTCAGATATACCATTAGGATCTGTAAGTTGTAAGCACCAATCACTGACCTAAGCAACAGTAGAGGGGATGTTGGGATATAAGTGGTTCGTCAGTTTGTTTTAGGCGGATTTTGCAGTGGAAGTAGTTATCAGGACATGCCTTTTTATCATTTTGTAGCAGATGTTTTTGTTATGCCTTTTTTATGTTACAACTCTGACATTACTTGCTACCATTTTTTAAGTCTTTTGGTGAGGAGTCCTACTTTGCTTTGTCATTGGTCTAGAAGTTGTTGGAATATTACTATTGATATATCTTATATGCCCTTGGAGATGTCTTCTTGAATCTTTCTGGATTAATCACATGCTTTGCCCATGGCAACATTTTTCTTTCTATGGTGAAGTATCAGTCTGTCAATTACTTGTTAATGGGATGTGACACCCATGCTTTATTTCTTTCACATATTGAAGCCAACCTTTATTTGTTGTGTGACTAATCGTTTCAATTCATTTCTTTGTTGTGTGACTAATCGTCTCAGTTGGGATGTACTCCATTTTTGCAGATATACTGTATGATTCTTGGTCGCCTGCCATGACTGTCAGTTCTATCTGTATCAGCATTCTGTCTATGCTCTCAAGTTCTACTGTTAAAGTAAAGTATTTTTTCTGTACGGTATCTGTTTATAAATTAACATCGCCTCTTCCTTTTCTGGTTTTGGTCTTGGTAATGGTCACCAGACTGTTAATTTGAACTTACATTCTACTTGTTCCTGATTTTAATTGGAAGATACATAGTATAGGGAGCTCACACCAAAAAACTTGTCTATTACTTTCATATTGTTGTTGAAGCTGATATTTGTGGATTCCTCTTAATATATTCCCAAGCATTATGGTGTACAGATGATACTAGCCCCAAAATTAGGTGTTTTCACATGGAATAAAGTAGCTCAAACCAAAGTAGAGGAACTTTTGGAATCCTTTCACCTGATAAAAAAAATTCTCTATCTGTTTTCAGTTATTCATGTCATCTGAATCACCGATGAATGCTCTGTGACATTGACTCTTGAAAACATGGGTTTAATGCTTTAAAACTTTTGATTAATACTGTTTTGACCTTTCAATTGCAGCAACGCCCAGAAGACAATGACCGCTATGTGAAGAACTGTAGGAATGGTAGGTCTCCCAAGGAGACAAGATGGTGGTTTCATGACGACAAAGTGTAATAACCGGGTCAGTCTTCCTCCTTTTCATGATTATAGTCTCTCAAGAATATTAGGGCTAGTGTATTCCCCCAAAAAAGAGAGAAAAACGATCTTGTGAATGAAAAGAACCAAAGTGAGCGAGAAGTTGCCTCTTGAATAACCCTACTGTAAAGTGGCATTTGTAAAGCAAAGAGGAAGGATTGATGGTGGTGCTGTGTGTTCTTCACTTAGATATTGTACAACAAGCCATGCTGAGGTCTCTCTTCCAAGAGATACTTTATTTATATCAGGGCAGTCTGATGGGAACCCACTGCTTGGGATTCACCATCTTCCTCTAATATGCTCTCTCAACTCTCTTCCTTTTGGGCTCATATACCAAGTGTACATAGCTTTTCCTTTGATATGCTTTAGGTTCCGCCTCTCGTTTATCCTCTACAGTAATATTGCTTTTGCTGGACATGAGAGAAAACATTAGGTGCACTGGTTGTGATTCTGTGAACATTAGAGCGTGCAACTTCCTATAACAGTCCGACACCATCCTCTGAAACCACAGTTTTTTTCTTTGGGGGAGAAGGTTAGGATCAATCTTTGTGGGCTGTAGTGTGTCAGAGACTCTCATTGGAAGTTACATGCAACTGTGTTCACAGGACAAAACAAACACTAGTTTGTTTTGCATTTTACCGTACGTTTGCCATTTTGGCATGCAATGGATATCTAGATATCTAGTATTTTCTCAGATTCGATGCAATGGGTATCTTGTATTTTCTCAGGTTCGGACCCTCTGCGGTCAAGGGTAGTTATGGTGCGTGCCATGGAATGTAGAGTCGTAGTGTATCATGTGGCTTCCACTTAGATGACCCGTTAGCTTTCCAACTGTTCCGACATGTGCATTGGAACCCTTTTGCTTGACATGTCGTTTTGGGCAAAATTTCTGCAGTGCTGTTTGCATAGAGAGAATGGGAGGGAACTGGAGATTATTAAAAGGGTGAGGTCTCTCCAGCTTCCATTATTTGGTCTTCCCTTTATTTTAGAGTTAACAGGACACCAAGGGTAGTGATCCTAAGCAGTAAAAGGAAGGGGAAGTGAAGGGGAGTGAATAAAGGGGAATGAATGGAGGAAAACAAAGGAGAATTTTAACATCATTTAGATATACTTAATAAGGGAATAAAGGTGACAAATTTTCAATTCATTGACTGTATTATCCTTTTATATGGATTTTTAAATGAAGAAGAGTAGCATAATTTGCTCATTATATTTCTTTTTAAATCTTTGACCTCTATTCAATCTTGGTTGGGGATCCAAGTAAAATGGGCTTTAGGACCTCTATTCTTTTTTTTTTTTTTTTTGCCAGACTGTAGGACCTCTATTCAATCTTGATTTGTGATCCAAGTACAATGGGCTTTAGGAGGGGAAATGAGATAAAAGTTACACCTCTATTCTCCTTTTATCTCCATATCTATACTATTATATACAAATACTTGTAAAGTTTGGTATCTTTTTCGTTTTTCATAATTATCTAATTTACATGTTTAATTTATAACATGCATATAATTTTTAGATTAACGGTAAAATAATAATTTCAGTCATTTTTCTTTGATTTCATATCTATAATCTTAGTAGTAAAAATCTTTTGTTAATGGTAAGATTTTTCCATCTTACTCTATATCTAGAATTTTAGTAAAGAAATATGTCATATTTTTTGAACAAATAATTTGAAATTATAAAACTGAAAGGTACAAATGACATAGTATACTAATGACAATTAAAAATATGATATTTAATACTATAACTTAACAAATTTCAAGTGAATTAATTTACAATAAGTTATAAATAAATTATCTAATTATATAAATTTATTTCAGTATTTCATATTAGTTTATTTCTGTTTTTCTTTCCGTGTATTGCACGGGTCCATGTCTTGTATTACTTCAAGTAAAGTTAAAAACAATTTTAGTCTCATTTTTAAGTTTCAAAAATGTCATCAATCAAATTTATTTTATAATTGCTCCAATTTAATTTTTCATAATTTTAGTGTAATTACCTATTTTATTAACTTCACATATCCTATTAACTATTTTTACGATTTTGTCAACTGTTTTTCATGATTCCCTTAATTTGCAATTTACTTTCACCCTTTAAATCTCTATAGTTTTCCTTTCGCAATTTTCACAAAAAAATCTATTTTATTTACTTGAAACTCTCTTGATTCGCTAGTTTTGTTTCATTTTTCTTTGATTTGAATTAATCTTTTTTATATTAGAATATATTATTCATAATTTCATAGGTAGTATGGGTCACCCTCTAGTCTCCTTAAAATTTAAATCACATCTAAGGAGGGTGAAAAATTATTCTCACCTCCTTTCATCTCCATCTAAATAATAAGGGTTATAAGTTTATTCCCATGCAATTTGTTGAGTTGAAGAATTCATGCTTGATTCTTTTCTATGCATGTGTCAATAACATATTAAAAGAACGGTACTCTAGTCAAAATTTAGAGGATGTTGACTTATGTGTACCATATAAGATTTTTGGTAGGATTATATTGATGGACCAGCACTTAATATTGGTTGTATAGTATGTTTAGTATGTTTGCAGTTACACGAGAGTATTAACTATTGCATGGTGCCATGGTTCGCTTATGTTCCTATATTAATTTTATTGATTATATATATATATATATTAAATTATTTGTTATTTTGCTCTTTGAAATCTATTATTCAGCTCTCTTTTTCTTTTCCCGAGTTTCTTCTCCTTACCCATCATTATCTATCTATTTATTATTATTTTAAGGGAAGATCTCATTTTTGTGTCAATTTTTTCTTTTTCAAAATATCATTAACTGAAGTTTAATTAGTCCTTATATTGGAATGAAATGAGGGTGGTTATCGTAAATTTGATATGTATAACTATTCGCTTTCTGGTTTGTCTTGGATTAGTAACCCTTAGATTTGGAATTAAAGAGGGATAAGATAGTAAATTTAATAGGTATAACTACGTTTTCGTCTTTTTTTCACACTTCCAGGATTTACGCATCCCTTTTCCCTCTCCTCACCTTTCTTTGCTTCTCTTCACTTATTTTTTTTTCTTTCTGACAAGCTTTACACATTATTTTTTACATGCATTAATCATATCTATTCACTTTCTTTATTTGTGTATAAATTTGTGATTAATTACTTTTATTGGTATAATACATACAGTGTGTAACATAGATGTCTATGTCTAGTTCATCATAAATCATCCGAGCAACAAGGATGTACATTCCTCTTCTGCCACTCTCCTTTCATCTCCCCTGCTAACTCCCGAACAAACCGTAAAATATCGATGCTGCGCATGTAACAGATCGGGCCAGTATTTACAAGATCTGATCTTGGATTGCATTTTGCCTACTTGAGCGAGATGTTCACAAAAACATAAAATGAAAGAACTATTGGGCAATTTCTTACCAGGCCGAGTTCATGACTAGGTCTAGGTATAGAGACCGGTTCGTCCAAAGGACTGAACTCTTTAAGAGAACCTTAAAATGCTACATAAATTGAAAAATTGAGGCCGGTGCAGTTGGCATCGTTCTCAACTTGAGACCAAGAGATTTTGGGTTCGACCAACTCTTCGTGTCTCTTTATTCTCTTGACATTCTAACACTTTTGCCTTTGAACTCAGTTTCCAGTCCCATTCCTATCAGGCCCAGCCTGTAAGTTGTGAATGTTCTTGGAATCTATTAAGGTTAGGTATACCAGCCCCCCTAGTTTGTCACAAGGCAGACGAAGACAAATTTTACGGTCTAATAACTGGCCTGTTAAATAAGGGGTGGAATAATTTAAAGCCGTTGAATTTATTTCTCTTTAGTTCGAATTGTTTGTTGTTTGTATGTCATTAGGTCAAAAGCTAATGCATGATCCAGTGATCAAATACCATTTGACAAGCAATTCTTAAGTCGGCCTGAGCAAGCCATCCAGTCCCCACCCACGGCAGCAGGGAGAATCGGCTCGTGATCAGGAATGCTGTCATGGACGGGCGCCTGGGCATCTCCCTGTTTCAAACAGAATCAAATCACATGTTCAGTTCGATTCAATTGAAATGTCGAGTCCAAACGCTGATAATTTTACTGCAAATGAACTGAATCATACAAAAGTAATTTTTATTTTTTGGTTAGTCCACTACCCGGTTTTATAAAAGTAAATAAAATTAAATTGATTCGATTTAGTTCAAAATTAGACAAACTTAAGCATTAAAAATCCAATTAATTGTATCAAAACTGTATAATTTATTTTTATTTAATTATTAATTAGAAAGGCATTTCAATTCAACTATAACCGCATTTACCCAAACCAATCTTGTCGAGCTACTAATTCCACATATTTTGACTAAAAAAAACCAAATCATTAGAGATCCGGCTTCAATAATTCAATTATTTTTTGTTTGATTTGACCACGGAGTTCAGTTTATTTAATTTTTGAACACCCTATTGGCTACCCTGCGGACCAAGCTGAAAGTTCAACGTCAATACAATCTGTAAAGCCTTCGAGTCGAAGAAGGCAGAAAATAAAGGGGAAAAGAGGTTTTAGTCCTGAACTTTGTGCATCTTTTTGAACTTTAGTCTAAACCATTTTTTAGAAACGGTCCTTAATCTTCCCCACTTAATTCGGTTTTGGTCATGCCATTACTATCTCCATTAAAATATGCTAACATGGATTACATACCAAATAAGAGACATCTACATGGATAATAATATGTTTGACTTGTCTAAACCAATTTAATGAAATTATACAAATTTAATTTTTCTTTAGTAAATCAGTTTGCTTTTAATATAGACATAATCAAATTTGTTAAAAGCAAATTGGTTTACTAAAAAAAGCAAATTCGTTTAATTTCATTGAATTGGTTTAGATGAGCCAAATAAATTTTTGTCCACATGGATGCCTCTTATTCGGTGGATAATCCATGTTAGTATATTTTAATGAAGATAGTAATGACAAGACTAAAACCGAATTAAGTGGAAAATGTTGATAATCATTTCCAACCCAAAAAAATGTTTGGGCTTAAGTTGAAAAAGATTCACAACTAAAGTATCTTCCTCTCTAAAATAAAACAGAATCTCAGCATTCCTACAAGAGATTCGATCAACCCCATCTGTTAACTCAGCAGTTTTCACTAAGGTCAGCCCTCAACACAATCTATTGCAGATCAGATCACTAACGTGCTGTGTGGTTGGTTGTAAAGTGCAGTGTAATTTCACATTAATTAAAACTTAAAAATTTACATTATGGTTGGTAAAAATATTACATCCAAAACATCCAGCATTCTCAAATTATATCAACTTTACGATCTTTTACCTACAATCAACAAATTTTATAATCAACTTTACATTATTCCACACACCCACAATCTCAAATTCCAATCCATTTTCTAATAAAACTTTACCATGCTTCAAAATTTTCAATGTAATCTTAACTTTCCATGTAATCGAACAATACTCAAACCAAATCATGCGCCACTAGCAGTAAACTGGCAGAACAGTAATGGATCATCTTCTTAACTACCGAACCGGGTCCCCAACTTCGACAAATACTGGTAATCCAATTCAGCAAAACACTTACACACATGAAACCTATACAAAGATATTAAATAGAAAGGAGGTAAGTGATCATCTGAAAAATCCGAACTCGAATTTGCAGTTATGTCAGAGAATACACTTAGAAACAAAGAAAAAACGAGGCAGAAGCCCTACTGCCAGCCTCCCATCCTTCTTCTGATATTTCCTAAAACAATTAGTTGGGGAGGTCAATTATTATTTGGTTCAGTATACAGGAGCAGAGTCAATAGAGAGAAGTGTGTGCTTGATGTCCATAACTAAGCCAATCATCTAAAACAAACTTGAGGCTTCTGCATCGCTGAGATATCAAAGAGCAAAGTTGGGATCGAGATTTGAAAAATTGAATGTGGGGATTCTGAGTGACTTCCCAACTCAAATCAAAGAAAAGAACTCTTCTTGGGGAGATACTTAAAACCTTTCTCAGTCGCTTCATATGGCGATAAGGTTGCACCCTGTTGCTCCTCTGGTTGGCCACCAAAAGCAGCTTCAAAATTAATTTTGGCTATTCCACAATTCTTCTGTTTCCTGTGGTCAAAGCCAGTAAGTAGACAATGAATTACCAATAAGTAAAAGAATACTCAAGGTGTCATTACCATGAGTTGAAGATATCTTAACTATTACAGAAAATTACACGAGAACGTGAAATTCCTTGTGTAATCCGCATTTAAATTGTCCATCCAGAAATTATTAATGTAAGAGAACATCCGGTAAAAGCTTAACAGATTTTTTTCCCTTTTGTATCCTGTTTGCACTAGCTCGTAATACAATGCCAGAAACAATATTCTAGTATTCAAAGCTGCTGCTTCTGTTTCAGTAGAGAAAATCTGCTGGTTTTCTTTATCAAAATTTTTAAGTATCCTTACACTGTTTTTGTTTCTTGTGCAGTAAACAAAATTGCATTTGCTTAACACCTCCCATATGCAGAATTTCAGACGTCCTGAACAATGATCTCACAGCTTATGCTTTTCTTCATTTTCCCAACTAAACTAAAGCAAAGCATTTTCCAAATATTACCCATTTGAGCAATTTCAATGCCCATCCTTTAGCCAGCAATTTCTCATAGACTAATCTCTTGTATCAATTCAGTTTTATCTTTCAAGTATGGAAGTACCATATACAAACTTTGCAGCAAATTGCAAATTTCCATCTTTCCCCTTTTTCTACAACAAATACTAAGATTTCGTTAGAACCTGGTAAGTCCTGTCTAAAGCTATTATACATTCATAACATAATACCGTTAAGAGCATATAGTGGCATTTGTGAGTATATGGAGATATATCATCGAAATCACTTAAAAGTTTAATTATCCTATGAGAAAATCCCAACAATTCTATCAACATTGACCTCTAATAGCCAACCCAAAAGAGAGCCAAACTTTCAACGCAAAGAACCTCTAACCTGCTTTCAGTGTGAGCTGACATTCTTCATTGGCTAATACCATACTCTCTCATTTCAATCCAAAAAGAGCCATGGCAGATGTGAAAATGAACCACAGTGGCAACCCGTGACATTAACCATCAACCTGGAGATCCATTTGGGCTCTTTCTATTAAATGCTATGCAGTCACACATTCATGGGGCTATGTCCGAAAACCAGATGAATCACAGCGAAAGCAATTGACCTCGATAGGCTAAAGAGCGACTTCTCCACAAAGAATATGTAGTAAGAGCTCACCTCACTCCATGGTGACTTTGGCTCCAACTTCCTTCATCTTCGAGACAATCTTCTCGGCCTCCTCCTTCGTGACCCCCTTCTTCAACAGGGTCGGCGCCTTCTCTACCAAATCCTTGGCCTCCTTTAGCCCTAAGTCGGTGAATGCCCTAACTTCCTTGATCACCTTGATCTTCGCTGCAGCATCGAACCCCTCGAGCTTCAGATCGAAGGCGGTCTTCTCGGCCTTTTCCTCTGCAGCCGCCTTAGCGGCTCCACCGCCCTTCCCGGAGCCCCGTACGCTGAATCCCATCCCCGGCATCATGACCGCCATGACCGGCATCTCCGCAATGTCGAGCTTCTTCCGCAGGACCTCGGTGAGGTCGGAGGCCTCGAGCAGCGTCAGGCCGGAGATCTCATCAACGATGGCGGAGACTCGGTCGGATGGCTTGGATTCCTGCTGTGGAGCTGCGGAAGTGAGCCCACGAGCCGGGTTAAGAGCATATGAGGAGTTGAAAGTGATGGGGTGAATGAATTTACTGCGGAGACGGGACAAATCGGAGGAGACGGATCGCAGAGACCTCATTGTTGTGCAGAGATCAGAGGGTTTCAGCCCAGATACTGAGAGGTTCTGCTGATAAAACCCTAGTGACGGAAGGGACAGGGACGGAAGTGGTGAGGGTTGTTCTCACTTATTTCATGAACATGTTAGTTCGATCCCTGGAGTTTGTCCGACATCTCAATTTGCTCCCAATAAGCTTGGGGTATGAACGGTATAGAGTAAACTCGGAAGTGATATGAACATACTATATTAGGTAAGTTCTGAATATATTTCAATAAAAATATAATAGGTTCTAGGTAACGAATTAAGAAAGTGGTCGGTTCCAGATCCTGTTCCAGTTTTAGCACACTATGTACTCGAGATATTTTAATTTATTCACGCGGTTAATTTTAATTGGTCATAACTTTCTCGTTCAAATTCCAATACACAAACCATTTAATTAATTGGATTTCTGACTCGATGAACTTTCATTTGACATAATAATTATGTATAGTAGATGAATTTTTCATATCTTAAATATCATTATAAATTAATATCAATAATAAATAATACTTAAATACAATGTTAACATATTTAAAATATATGATAAAAAATCATATGAAATAATTATTATTATAAAAAATATCAAAATAATTCATATTAAAGAGGTAAGAGAATGAATAATAAATATATTCCAATAGGGTTATAGGTTGCGCATAGGGTTCAGTTCCAAAATTTAACAAAGCCGAATCCCATTCCAAAATTTAGAAACCGGTCTTATATATGGTATGATCTAGATACTATAAAAAATACAGGGTTCTCGAACCCAATCACTCCTATTATAAGCTCAACTTGTCAACTGACTAGTTTAGTTTGAACTTACCAGGCTAGCTAAGCACTGGTATCATGCTATCCCAAGGAATACTGAGCAACATCACACTATAACAAGCAACACCGAGCAACATTAAATTACATCTAGTGACGCATGTTACACTAAACAACATCGAGCATGGGGTAACATTCTGGGTGTCACAGGCTAGAAATTTAAATATTCGAACCCGCCGTACCCTTGGTAGGTCAACCTACGCCCTAGTTGAGGGGATCTTGATTTATAAAAAAATAACAAATATGATATAAAATATATTTTAAAACATAGTATATTTTTACATAATATAATAGTATAGTTAATACATTTAAAATAGCTATAATTTATACAATTTTAATAAAATAGAATAATTATTATCCAATTTATTTGATAAAAACACTCATAAATCAAATAAAATTAATTTTAATATAATATAATGAGAGTTCACAAGTCGGGTTGAGTTAGAAGACAAACCTAGACACACCCTTCAGTAGGTTAGGTTGGGTCTCGCGGATGTGGGTCAAATTGCCATCCCTAATTGAGCATCCATACTCATAAGATAATATCATGGATTTGGAACCAAATATCATGATACTTGAACAATCCTTATCGAGAAGTCTACTATGTGATATGGGTTTATAATTATGGGGATTACCCATCGCCATGCCCATGCCACTGTGCATGTGCATTTTGACAGGTTATCGTGAATGTATGTCCATCCCCTTAGCTTTGACATTAAGGGAAGTCTTCTACTAAATACAAAATTCGAATACTCACTACTGGCATCCACATAATAAGTACCACACAAGTTAATTCAAACACTAGTTTTTGCTTGACCACTTGATCTATCGTTAACATGCATACAAGGGCTTAGCATCCAGCTAATATTTTTACCAAAGCATTTAGGAGCTACTAAACCTTATCCACTTAAATATGCCAATGCCATATTGAATTAGTATAGAGGTACTCTTGAATCTTGTCCTCAAATTGCCATAGTGTCGCATCCTTTTCCCAATTTGCTTTAAATATATGGTGCTCTTTCATTGAAATTAGATACTCGTTTTCTGTTTTTCTTGTTGTACCCCAACACTCGATGTTCCAAAACACTATCAACTTCTTTATCTAACTCGGTCATCACAATCAGAGAAGCATGCTTTAGTCTTACATGCTTTAGATCATCGTTCTCAAGATATGGTTTGAGAAAGCATACATGGAGTGTAGATGAATATTCATCCTCTCAAGTAATGCTAAACAATATACCATGATAATTAGTTGTTTCACCGCAAAAAAAGATCAATCGTACCTATAAATAAAACCCATGTGCAACCTCTTGCTTGTCACCTTCTTCCAAATTTGGGGCATAAGTTTCAGCATGACTTTGTCTTTGACTTGAAACTCAAGTTGATGTCATCCCCTATCCACATATTTCTTTATGTGGTGAATAACCTTCGCAAGACTATCTTGGACTTCCTCTAATATTTTATGCTTATTGTAGACAAAAAAAAAAAAAGCTGCAAGACATGACCTTCCAAACTCTATAGAGCCACTTCACTTTGAGTAATAATCCAAAGCAATCTCAAATGGACAGAACCCGATTGATGAGGAACAACGCAAGTTGTATCAAACTTATGTAGTGTCCAATTAAGTCAAGCCAATTTTGAACAATTATCACATAATATCTCAAATACTTTTCTAGCAATTGATTCTCTCTTTCAATTTGTTCTTCCATTTGTGGATGATTGCCGTTGAGAACTTCAACATTATGCTCATTGCCTTAAAATGACGAGACCAAAATCTCTCGGAGAAATGTGCATCCCTATCACTCATGACATCAATTGGGATCCCTCAAGTTGACAACATTGATGTAGAATTCTTTCATTGCAATCTTTATAATGCAATTCTTTGGACATAAATCATATTTTGAGAACCTATAAACCAAAACCATAAGTGCGTTGAAACCTTTGACATGGGAAATACACTAAAAAAGTCGGTTGAAAAGACACTCGAGACTTCTCTATATTGCGTGGGGGATGCAATGTTCCTACCTTGGGCTGTTCAACCTTCTCTTGCTTGCAGACAATGGACATTCTAGTATAGAGTTTAACATCCTCTATCATATTAGGTAAGAAGTACAGATGTAAAAGACATTTTTTAATTTAAATTAATAGAACTATTATCTTTATCAATTGCAGGTATTAATCATGGGGTTTGGGTTACAAAAGTGGATTAAGTGCACATGGCATAGTCCCTTGGCAAAATATTCTCCATCCCATTGTATCCACATCATTTTTTATTCATCTTTTGATTCAGTTCCCTAATTTGAGGTTATAGATTCATATTTTTTTGTCACTAATAGAGTTGGGCTTTAAGTTGAGGCCCTTCGTAACATTAGAAATGTCTCTTACACCACTAGGAATTAGGCATTTCTCAACATCTACAAATTGATGCCATTTGAAGCCAAATTCCTTTATTTTTCTCTGCTACCTTATTTTCTCTGTTGAGCTCTAGTAGTCTAACCCATCATCAACAGCTTGTTTCTTCTTTAGGATACTAACACCGTGAATCTAAATTGGACTCATCAATCTCCTCACCATTTAAGATGGCTTCTATGCAAATTTCATTAAATGAGTGTTCATTTGTAAAATTAGATTTCGATTTCTTCATTTGTAGTAGTAGCAAGGGATTCCATAAGGCGCAATGCTACTTTTTATGACTCACAATTCCACATGAAAATGCATGAGTATAAATCCCTTCATACTTAAGCAAATGTATATTACTCTCCATCCAAATGTAATTGGGCAACAAAGTTTGCAAATTAACTTGGATACATAATCTAGCAAAATAGTTTCACTATGAGGATCCCCAATGTTCATCAATTTGCTACTTTTCTGCCTGTATGAGCATTAAAACACTCTCTAGGGGCTTCCTACTCTTCTTCGGGAGTCACATCATCATTTACATAATTCTCATAGCAAACTATGTGAAATTTTTTTTGGAAGTTTCTTAAAATTAGTTTGGTGAGTTTATCACACGCTATTTTTGTGACTCTTTATTATTTAGTCCTATTTCCGATAGGAGCAGTTGACAATTGAATCCAACTTGTTCCATTAGTTTCGTCTCCATAATAGTAATGGGACGCTCCAAACCCCCATGGATAAGATTCTTTCATTCTTATGTTTCTATGGTATTCATATAACTAATTGTGGAGAATTATGTAGATTTTTGTTGAAAGCATTTCATCATCCAATAATTAAGTGAACCTTTTATTGAAAAGAAAACCATATTATAAGTGTGAAGTGTTAATGGGCCAAATTAACACTTTCCCTCCCATCTCACAGAATAGCGCAAGTTTATACTCAATTTTAGAAATAGCACCAAATTATGTAAGATGTCATACTTACACTTATTTCCCCTATTCCCATTAAAATACATTCCCTCACTCTCTCTCCCCCATTCCCAATTTGAATCTCCCGCGCTCCTCTCCCCCATTTCACATACTCTCTTGCTCTCCTCCCCCCTCCCCCCTCCCCCCTCCCCCCCTTTCACATGCCATCTCTAACTCGACTTGTTTGACAATAATTTCTCTCACTCTCTTAGTTTCATCACTCTATTAGCTTTTGGCTCCGTCTCAATCTCTCTCTCTCTCTCTCTCTCTCTCTCTCTCTCTCTCTCTCTCTCAGCTCTTGTAGACCTTCGCTGTACTTCGCATTATGGATGAGTTGATTTGAAGCTCGCTCATCTCAGCTTAAAGTAGGTTTGATTTTGTTGTTTTTTTTTTTTTTGAGATTTTAGTTTCAAATGTCGATTAAGGTGTGTTATTGGTAATGAAACCCTAAGGCTTTTTCTCTATTCTCTGTCTTTTTTGCTCGTTCCCTCTCCTATTCGTTCTCTCTTTCTCTCAACCATTCTCTCTCTCCTCGCTCGTTTTCAAGACTTCCTTATAATATACGAGACTTATGTTTAACGTACCGGGACCTATTTAAGTTATGGTCGAAAACTTGGACAACTGTAGGGACTTAATTATAAAGTATCGGGACCAATTTTTAACAAATTGGAATCTATTGGTACATCAAGACCAATTTATCTATGCAACTTCTGTACCTATATATACATTTTCTGGTATCAGTTTACGTTTTCTCAAGTCCTATTTGTAAATTTTTGGGACCAAATTATCTATGTGACTTTGGTACCTGTCTTTGTTTTTTTTTTTATGGGATCAGTTTACATTTTTTCAGGATCTATTTGTAAATTTTCGGGACCAAATTTAATAACGTCATGTTGTTGCCTGAAGTTACCACCAACCTAGATGTCCAAATATTACCGTAACATACATCTTTCTTTCTTAGAAAATATCGATATAGCAGACCATGAGCAGGGGCTCATATTGCCCTACATTTGGGTAAGCCCTGAATTTTAACCTCGTAATAAGGCAAAACTCGCTTCCTGACATCTTGGTCCAGGTACAGTATAAATGTGTCCTCGTGAATGTTGAATAAAAACATACAAGTAGTGAACTGTTAAGTACACATAGATCACTCAAAATTAGGTCTTTATATAGCCTAAATGGGTCTCAATCAGGTTTAAATTGGTCCCAATCAGGTACTCGACACGGTATTAATAGGTCTTAATGAGGTATTAATTGGTATCAGGTACTTGATACGGTATTAATAGGTCTTAATGAGGTATTAATTGGTCCCGACAAGGTTTTCACACTTCCCAACATACAATATCTTGCAAATTAAATAAGTCATCTAGCAAATCCAACAACAACTTAATAGCGTTATATCCAGCAAGTAGTGAAGAATCATTAGATTCCGATGCAATTTAAATAGGTCCTAGTCTGTACAAATTGGTCCTAAATCGAAACCCTAAAAATTGAGACATCAAACCCTAATTCTACACATATTAATTGCTCCCAATACGATATTAATAGGTCACTATGAGATATTAAATTGGTCCCAATGAGGTACTAATTGGTCCCGATATGGTATTGATAGGTAACGATGGGGTTTTAATAGTTCCCAAAATATAATATCTTGTAAATCAAACAAATCATTCAGCAAATCCAATAACAACTTAGCATTATTATATCCAGCAAGTCATCTAGCAAATCAAAATCCAACAAGTAGTGAAGAGTTATCAGGTCTCGATGCAATTTAAAGAGGTCCTTAGTCTGTGCAAATTGGTCCTGAAATGAAACCCTGAAATCCAAAACCTCAAACCCTAAATCTACACGATATTAATAGATTGGGTGAGAAGATTAGTGTCGAAGGTAGATGGGCGAGGAGGGAAAAGCCGACCTATCGAGAGGGAGGCAAGGTTAGAGGCTGACTGGGAGCGAGGCGAGAGCACTCGTTGGGGAGGGAGGGAAGGAGGCGAGAGGCTGACCGGTCGAAGGCTGATTGGAGGGAGGCAAGAGCACCTGTATGTGAAGAGGTAAGAGGGAAGAAGAGTGTGAGGAAAAAATAGAACTAGGGTTTAGAATAAGAGAAGTATTTATGGTATTATGAAAATTTTATTAAAAAGAAGATATATAGTAGCGCTCGTTGTTAAAAGTGCTACAAAGTGTTGGTAGTTATAAAACTCATTCTTTTATTAGTCCTATAAAAATTTTCACCTTTGAAGTGAATCAGTTCAAATAGTTTGGTTATTTTTTGTTTGATTAGATTTTATTCGATAATTATCCATCAAAAAATTATTTGACGATTCGATTTGATTTTTTAAACACCCATATTATTTAGAAAGTCACAGTATTTTTGTGACCATATTACTTAAGAAGATTAGCTAACATATATGCATCTCTAGCAAAAATTAAAAAACATATACTCATTTACAATCATGATCAGCAGTGTTATATTAGTTATAACGTCAATCGTAAATGCTATTGTGAGAGCAAACTTCGATTACAAATAGAGGTGAAAATTTTTCTAGCACTAATAAAAAAATAGTTTTATAACTAGTACCACTTTATAATACTTTTAAAAACTAACACTACTATAGATATTCCTTTTAGAGTAAACTATCAATTTGGTCCTTTAATGTCTAAATTGCCATCATTTTAGTCCCTCAATAAAAATTGCCTTCAATTCGAACAATCTTCACCCATTCCATCGATCACTTTAGTCCCTCGTCAATGAGTTAAATAGAATCGTTAATTGCTCTCCCCTATGGCATTGATGTGTAGGCGATGTGGCTGATGACATTCTCTTCTAGCCCTAAAATGTAAAAATGGCATCGCTTCTCGTCTTCCTACCTCCTAAATCATGAAAACAACGTAGTCTTCTTCTCTTCACTTTCACCTGCTATAAAGAGATAAAAATTGAAAACCCTAGCTCAGAAATTTTCCAATTCTCTGTCCATTCGAAACTCTATTATTGATTTCAGGCCTCAAGAAGGATGAGTTGCCACTCGTGATCGCATTCTCATTGCTGCAACCATGATAGCTTTCCATCAAATTTAGCTGAAAGTGCAAGCCATGGTAATTCCAGTAGTGCTCCAGGTGCTTCTATCTTCTGCAATTGTGGGCGAAAATTACTAAGGATGATTTCAAACACTCCTTCTAATCCCGGTCGTGCATTTTATCAATGCCCTTTTTGGAAGAATGAGGTAAAATCTTGTGGTTATTTCGAATTGGAAGATCAAGTGGAAAATTGGCAGCTTATTCTTGAGGAGCAGAGAATTATAAGTTAGATGAGGAGGAGGATCGTGGTGTATGAGAGACAACTAAAGACATTGAGGCATGCTTACTGTATTTTGGCTACAATGATGGCTTTGTTAATTTTACTTATTTTTGTTCTGTTTAGTAAAGGATGAAAAGGGAAGAAGGGTTGCGTTCTAGTATGCTAGAAAATGAATCAGGGGATTGTAAGAAGTTTAAGTGATGTAGAAAAAAATGTTATGTAATGATATTGATTTAATATGTAATGAAATTGACTTTCCTATCCATATTGCTATGCACTTGTTTTATATAATCAGATATATATATATATATCTCCAACATATCAATTTCTTAAAGGAAAATCAACAACAACCTTGCTAAGTTCTAAGGATTTCTCATATCCAAAATATTACCCAAATAATATCCAACATAAAGATGCTAAGTTTGATCAAAATACATTTGTTATAAGTAACCAAAATGGGATCAGCTATATCAACTCCTTAAGACGAAAAAACACAAAATGTTTCCCATCAGCTTTTAACAGCAGACTTATGATTTTTTTTTAACTTGGACATTCTTCATCAGGAGGTTGCTGTGATGAGCACTCTCGAACTCAGATACCTTGCATCATTCTGGACCTGGTTCTATTTTCTATATCCATAGATAGCAAGATCTCCCTTGCAACACATGGACGCCCTCTCCACTGAAAAATGTGCTAGGGCAATTGAGGAAATGTTCTACATCAAAGCTGAGGCATCAATTCTAGAACTAAGGGACTCCTAACTGATGAGGGTGTTATACTCTTCATTGGAGCTGGGGTTGTCACTGGTAGAGCTAAGGGACTCCTGAATGGTGGAGGTCTTGTTCTCCTCACTAGAGGCCTATGCATGAATGGAGCTGGCCTTACTCGTGGAGGCATTGTACTCCTCACTTGAGCATTTTGATCTACTATCACAATTTTCTCCCCTTACAAAGAAATAATGCATAATTATAATATAGCACACTGTAAAAATATAATATAATTCATATATTATTACTTTGTCTTTTAAATGTGATATCATGGATGGACCAAAAGTTGGTGACCTAGAGGCTAATCCCTGACCAGACACCCTCTTTGCTTTCTTAACTTTGACAGTTGTGCCTGTGCAGGACCTTTGGTTATGGACTTTTTTTCCACATTTCCTACACTTTATGGCTTTGTACTTTCTTTTGTCTTGTAAGGATTCTATGGCACAACATTGATCTTGCTTCTTTGTTTCTTTGGTCGACAATCACCTCTAGAAAATGCTGGAGGCAAAATAGGTTCTTGACCAGTAGGATCCCATTGGTTCTCACCTCTCACAGGTTCAATATATGGGGCATAAATTCTTTCCCATGTTTCCTTTGAGTAGTATGAGTGGACAAAATTATCAGGTTGCAAATTACTATGTCACATACATGCCACTGCATGTGGGCATGGAATCTCACATAAATCTCACTTCCTATAACTACAATTGTACTCTTTCAAATCAACAAAATATCTTTCATTGAGTCTTATTATATGTTGTACCTGAAACTTTGGTCCATCACTATCTCCTGCCCATAATGGATACCAAGAGTTACTGTTCTTTTTGGATTGCTCGAGCTTGCTTTGACTGGAAGGTGTAATTGGACCCTCATATCTTGCCAAACTTGTTCTACAACCACTCATCTTTCTCATTAGATAGGTCCTTATTTCTTCCAACATTGAAATGATAGGCTTCCCTCTAAACTTCACGATTGTAGCACTGAACTGCTCAGACATATTATTTAGCAAACTTTGGTTCTTGGTGTATGACTAAATCTACTCTGGACCATGTATGTGATGGAAATCTGTTCAGATAACTCCATGCAACTTCATTCAATGACTTCAACCCCTTGTAATTCTTTTCAAACTCTACCATAGTCTTTGATTTGGCACATGCCCACATCTTTAACCTAACATCTACATTCCTCCATTGCTTCCTCACTGCCTCTAAATGTTTCACACAAAATCTATAATTGCTTTCTGGACTTAACTCCTGCAATGCTGGAATAAGTCCCTGTAATAAACCCAAACAATATTGTCAAATATGTAATTGCTGGAAACAAAGGAATAAGTGATTGTCAGAAGGACTCGTAAAGTTAGAAAATAATACCTTTTGCATGTCAGATATGAACTTCCATATCTTACAATGGGATGTCCAATATCCTCAAACAATCTTATCAAGAACCAAGTCCAAGTGTCCTTTGTTTCCTACTCAACAATGGCATAAGGTATAACATAAAAAGCTTGATTTATATCTTGAGTTACAGCTGCCAATAAGGTGCCCAATAATAGCCATTAAGAAAGCACCCATCTAGAACAATCAAAGGTCTATGGCCAGCTAAAAATCCCTTCTTCGTTGCATCAAAACATATATACAATCTATCAAATCTTGAGGGTAAACCCAACTCGGTTCTATCAACTCCCAACTGGATGGTAGAACCATTACTGCTCTTTTTTAACTCTGCACAATAATCCCAAATTTTAGCATATTGTTCTTTCTCTGATCCTTCTACAATATCTCGAGCAATCTGCATAGCTCTATAAATCTTTAATTCAGGCAATTGAATTTGAAAAGTCTTTGCAATGTATTTATATGCCTCAGTAGCTGTCATGTTGGGTGAACTTTTAAGTCTCTTCACAATTTTTTCTGCAACCCACTTCCTATCAACTTGAGGATTCTTCAATTTTCTACTACAAGTATGACTTGAATTGAAAGTTTTAATCTGGAAACTACCAAAATGTTTTGTCCTTGAACACATCAGCATCCAAGGACATCCATCTTCACAAATATACCTGCATCTGATCTTATCATTTTTCACCAAGGACACAGTCCTTCTATTTGCAACAGTGTAATCTTTCACAACTTTTTTAAACACTTTGAGATTTGGAAACAACGTACCTAATTCCATATGCATTTGACCAAATGTTGTCCATGGGTTAAAATTTGTAGGTCTCTGCTTATCTTCATCATTATCACTACCTTTTAGACTTTCAAACTCCTTCGATTTTCATTAGCAGTAACTTCTTCTCCATTTTCATTAGCAGTAACTTCTTCTCCTATCTCTTGTGCCATTTCACTTTCAAGTTCTTTAACATCCCTCATGTTAATAGTGGCATTGTAGACCCTCCATTTTGGTTTCCTAGTTTTTTTTACAAGGGGTCTAACAACATCTTCATTTTCATAAGCATAATAATCCTCCTCATCCTCACTACAACTTTCATCTGGCTTATATGCTTCATTTGAGGAATAAGATGTGTAGTGTAGAAAATCCCACATACCTTCCTCCTCATCAACTGGAGTTCCTTGATCCACAAGTCCATCAGTTCTTTCATCAACATGCCCACTTTCTATAGCTTGAACTTCTTCATCCATAAGCCCACTAGTTCCTTGATTCACATGCCCACTTTTTGCAGCTGGAGCTCCTTATCCATAGGCCCACTAGTCCCTTGATCCATAGGCCAACTTCCTTTATCCAAAAGCCCACTTTTTACAGCCAATCGTTCTTCATCCATAGGCCCATTAGTTCCTCTGTTCATAGCCCCACAAGCTGGTGGTTCTTCATCATCAACATCAATGGACTCTACATTTTTTTCTCACATCCTCTCTTAACTTCTCGGCAGGAATTTCCTCCACATTTCCAATAAAATATAACTCTAGCTCAGTACATTTACTGCATCAACATATAACATATGCACATCTCTGTCATTTTCAAGTTCATGCAATTCATCTTTTATATCAACCCCAGGTACCAACCAGTATATCTTCTTGTGCGATGTATAACCATGTTCTTCGTATAATGCTTCATGGTTGGTATCGAAACTTTGTCAATATCACACCCCTCCTAGACATCAATTTCTCCTCCAATATGTCTGTAGCTCATGTACGAGCTGTCCTCCATGATGAATAAGTAACGTATATTCTAACTCTTCCATATCCTCCTAGACAATAGCAACAATATAAAATATTAGCTTAATACTCTAAACTGCTGAGACAATATTGGGACCACAAGAGAATATTCACTAACCTTGCACTTTGTGACTTCTGCTCCTTAATTGTTGTAGATTTCTTAGCAATTTCAATTGAAGATGGGAAGAAGAGATTCTCGCAGTTGATCATAGGAACTCTTGTGTAGTTAGGGTTTTCCAGAGGTGAAATTTGGGGATTATCGAGGTAAAAGAGAGGAGGAAGAAGGCGGCATCGCTTTCATGATTTAGAAGGCGAGAAGAGGAGAAAGCAACGTCATTTTTGCATTTTAGGGCCGGGAGACAATGCAGTTAGCCACGTTGCCCACACATCAACTCCACGGGGAATAGCGGTTAACGGTTCTGTTCAACTCATTGATGAAGGGACTAAAGTGATTGACGGAATAGGTGAAGATTTTTTGAATTGAAGGTAATTTTTATTGAGGGACTAAAATGATGGCAATTTAAATATTAAAGGACCAAATTTTTACCAAAATTTTCATAATGCTCTAAATACCCCTCTCATTTTCAACCATAATATCCCTCTCTTCTTTCCCTCCCAACCCTTTCCTCTTCTTCTGCAACCCCTGCCCAGCCTCTTCTTCCTCCTACCGAACTGAAGCCCTGTCAGTTGTCGCTTGAGCCCTGTCTCCCGATGCACTGTCGCCCGCAGCTCGACCACTATCTCTTACCGCCCGATGCCCGAGGCCTGCTGCCTGTTGCCCATCTCCCATCGCCCAACCCCTGCTAGTCTGCTTTTGGCAGTGAGGTGTTGCTGCCGGTCTGCTCCCGGCTATGAGACGTTGCTCGTCACCGCTGCCCGACGCTTGCTAGTCTGCTCTCGGCAGTGAGGTGTTGTTGCCAGTCTACTCTCGGCCTGAGGCGCTGCTCATCACCAACTGTCGAGTGCTTGCTGGTCTGCTCTCGGCCGTGAGGTGCTATTGGTTGTCGTCGTCAGTTCACTCCCGACCCTTAGGTGCCATCGACCATGAGCTGCTGAGGAGAAACGGGAGGAAATAATGGTGGGCAAAAATGACTTTTACAATAAAATGGTGCTATTTTGAAACTCCATATAAAGTGCTGCTATTAAAAAAAGAGAGAAGAGGAGGGGTGCTGTATTATCCCATTGGCACTTACAAATATTAAGGCTAAATTATATGAAAAGCCACATGATTTTCAAGTTTTCTGAGAAAAGGCAAAATTTTTCAACAATTTAGAAACAAATTTCATGATTTGGCTTGAATTGAAAAAAAATTTGGAATGCTAAGATTTTTTATTTGAAAGCTGAAACATTTAGCTTTTTTTATAAACTCGCAAACCACCAACTTTTTATTAATATAACTTACTCAAATATTACTAGGTGAGTCTATAGAAATGAGTTTTTACATGTAAATTTATCCACAGAAAATGATATATAACTAATTCAAGTTCAAGTTAAAGTGTAAAACTCTTCTAATTATAAAATTTTTAATTCATAAGATATGAATGGAATATCTATATCTTCTTTATATATATTTATATATGCACTATTATATCTAAAAATTCATTAATCTAATTTACATATTAAAATCTATTATATGCATATACTTTATAAAATCCTCCAAAATAAAGGTAAAGTAGTATTTTTTTTATCATATTTCTCTTACCCTATACAATCTTAACAACAAAAACCTTTCATTACTTGTTAAGATTCTCTCGTCTCACTTCGTATCTACAAATTTAACAGCGAAAATTTCTTATGTATTTCGAACGAACAATTTGAAATTTTAAACTTGAAAAAAAAGTAAATTAACATAGTATACTAAAAAATCAAAAGAAATAGTTTTTATTCACTGGAATCTTTTCTCATAATTTCGAGGTTCCTCTTTATTTTTATTTGATTTCAGATGTTCTTTTTCTCTTATTTATTTTAACCTTAAATTTATTTTTGTAATCAACTCTGTATTTTTTCAATCATTTTATCATTTTCTTTGTTACCTTAAATTTCTATGATATTATAGAAAGAAAAGGTTGACTAATTTAACTTATTGTTGCTCAATTGACATAATGCCCAAGTAGACGTATCGCCAACGAGTAGTAAAAAATGAGTAAAGTATCGTTTCCATGGAGACTCTCCTACTAATCACTAAAATTAGCACAACCAATTCTAAGCCAAGTAAATTGAATAGGTTAAGTAGAATGCAAGTAATTAAAAAGACAGAAATTAAGCAGGCATAAATCAATCGATAAGAAAAGCTCCTAAGGTTCACAACTTTCCCAATTCTAGTCTTGAGCAAAGATTCTTCTTTCACACAATTAATTCTGTTATGTTATTAACCTAGGGTTCTAGGGTTTCCCCACCACCATCGTACGCGCCTCTCGATGTCATACGAATGTACCTAAGCGAAAGACACTAATCCACTCTATCTCTAGGTGATTAATGTTGAAAGGTCAATTAATCCAACCCTAATTGGCTATCTAGGGTGCTCAACACCTCTCGATGCGCTTGCATGAATAACCTAACCTCTCGTCATAAGTTAACCTAGATTATGCAATTTCTAGCGTGATTTCGATTCCCCCTCTCGAGGCCCCTCTCTGTCTGAAGATCATTCCAATGGGTGACCAATCCAAACAAAAGCATGAAGTATGAAATCTACATAAATAACACTGAGGAGGCGTACCTCGACAGAATCATACATATGAAAGAAAATCCTTACTTAAAACATTGAAAAGGTTCCATTGATCCCCCTAGAAATCTAGGAGTTTAGTTCAACATAATAGAAAGAAATGCACAAGTTGGAAGAGAAGACAACATTATAAAAACCAGAAGAAAAGGGGTGGAAAGAGCTCTGGATGGTGAAGTTGAATCTCTTGATCACTACTTTACAACTTATTACTATGGCCCCTCTTCTCATTCCATAGTTATTCCCTTTATCTAGCCTTTTCCTCCTTCTCTTGTCACCTCTTTCACTTGGGGGGTACACCACTATATATAGAGTTTTTACACTTCCTCCCTCTCTTGGTTTAATCAGTGTGGGATAGGAGCTTGTGGGTCCCACCATTCTGCTCAGTGGATCACGGTTTAAGTCTTCTCGCTGAATCCTCTCTGTACTAGACCACAGTTGCCCTGTTCTACATGTAGTTTCCTTTCTTCAACCATAACTTCCTCGTTTCTGCTTCGATTTGTGATTCGTTTGATGCATTGGAATTCTGACTCGATAAGTTTTCTCTTATCTTCCATATTTCTCATGAGGAGAATATGAGAAAATTCATTTTAAAATTACTGCATCGAGCGTAGAATCATCGAACAAGCTATTTCTTCATCTTTTCACATATCCCCTTTACGTTGCCTACACATCAAACAATTCTCGGTAGTATATTTTCTTCATTCCTAGAATTCTCAAACACATCATTTGACTCCCAATATGAAATGATATGCAATTAATAGCAAAATGCATGAAAAGTGGTCTAAGATATGAATATCTAAGTTGGGAATGGGCACATGACTTATCCTAATCACTGTATCAACACATCCCCAAGCCTAGACTTTTGCTTGTCCAAGGCAAAAATCAAGAATATGCAATCAAAAGCTTTAAACGAAATCGGTCCCAAAACGTTCTTAGGAGTGGCTTCTTACTCGTCACACAATCTTCACTTCAAATATTTCTACCTTAGTATGTTAAATTTTCATAATCATTCAGCCCTCACCTGTGGGTGCTAGTGCAAAACACTCTTAAAATAGTTCAAGCACACAATCAACAGCTAAGTTGGTCAGGCAAACAATAAAAAAATTCGAACACTTCCCTAGACATTGCCCTTGATAATTCTGCTCGTTTCTTTTAACTTTATTCTTTATCTAGTGGTGCACGACTCTGTGTGTCATGTCCAAGAGCTAGGCTCATGTAGTGAGGAGTCGACCAATGGTTTCCGTCCTAGATGGTCCAAGGCATTAGGTTTTGAGATACCCCTTCAGATTTATCCTCGAGCTTCGACTAATGGACTGCTTCGACTAATGGACTGCTTCCACTATGAGCACATACCGGACCGTATTGAGTATGCTTTTTGCACCAAATGCCTTGGACCATCGAGCTCGTACAGCGGTGCTCAAAGTCTTGGCACATCTTTCCATTAAGCTCACAACTATGCACTTCATATGATTTTTCACGTTTTCAAAATTTTGTTTCTTTCTCTATTTGCCTTTAGTAGGATATCTAAGTTCATGTTCTTGCCCATTCTCATGCGAGCCATACAACCAAGCAATTTCAAGGGTCATTTTAAGCTATCCCTAATGCAAGAGTGTCGTGAAAATAGTGGGGTTTGGGCATCCTGACAAATTTCTAAAACATGTTCTAAGGTCGTTACAATCTCAAATTCAATCATGTTCCAAATTTTCAGCTATTAGTAGTCATCATAGAACAAGGACCAACCCAATTTTCAAAATATTTTCTTTTTCTATTTTTTTTAATAAGAACAAACACACCATGCAACCTAAAAATACCTTTTATGCAAGTACTATCTAAATGCAAGCCTAATTCTAAAATATAGATCAAAGTACATGAGAAAACCAACAACTAAACAGAGAATCCCCACAAGCAAGGCATATGTTTGCACCCCCAAATCTAAACAAAGTATTGTCATCAATGTAAAACAAGAGTAGGAGAGGAAACTTGCCTTGTTAGTGTAGTGCTACATGAAGATTGAAGCTCATTCTTTGGGGGAAACATTCCCTCCCGATTTTGGGCGTCTTCATCACTTGTGGAAGGTGGGGATAGGCAGTGTTCCACTAGGATTCTGAGCTTGTCGGTGATTTGTTCTTGGTTCCTTGCATGAGTGTTGTTGTCGGCTTCTCGGTCCATGTTTCCTAAATGAAATAAAACGTAGTCAAAAGGAAATAACACGCATAAACCAAAATGGTATGATGTAAAAAAAAAAGAAACGAAAACTTATTTCGATCTTGGGTTGCCTCCCAAGGAGCACCACGATTAATGTCCTTGGCTCGACTTAATGGTGCATCGATTTTCTAGACATGGGTCCTCCTGTGTAGAGGAGTCCCCAAGGTAGAACTTGACTCGTTATCTATTCACCTTGGACTTGTCCAGTGTTTGTTCACCTTGAACTTGTCCCGTGTCAGTTCATTAATTAATTCTACCGCATCATAAGGAAACACCCGTACTACTTGAAAAGGACCAAACCATCTTGATTTGAGTTTTCCAGGAAAGAACTTCAACCAAGAGTCATATAAAAGGACCAATTGACTGGGTTTAAAGTCTCTTACCAGCATTTTTTTGTCATGCCACTTCTTTACTCTCTCCTTGTAAATTCTTGAAATCTCATAGGATCAGTGTCGGAGCTCGTCGAGTTCTTGAAGTTGAACGAGTCTCCATTCTTTGGTAGCTTGTAGATCAAAATTGAGTTTCTTAAGAGCCCAATATGCTTTATGCTCCAGCTCCAGCGGCAAGTGATAGGTTTTGCCGAAAACGAGGTGGTACGGTGTTGTACCGATTGGGGTCCCAAAGAGCGTCATCGAGTTTGTGAGCCCAATCTATCCTTGAAGTATTCACTATCTTTTCCAAAATCTTCTCGATGTCTCGGTTTGACACTTCAACTTGGCTGTTATTTTGTGGATGATACGCAAGGGCTACACGGTGTCTCAAATTATTTGTTGCAAAAGTGAGAACCTTCGTCACTGATTATGGCCCTTGGAGTCCCGAACCTTGTAAAGATCTATTTCTTCAAAAATCTCAAGATTACATTAGCATCATTGGTGGGGGAAGCAATGGCTTCTACCCACTTAGAAACATGATCAACTGCTAACAAGATATATCGATTACTGACAGATGAAGGAAAGGGACCCATGAAATCGATTCCCCACGCATCAAATAATTCAACCTCATGTATGTTATTCAAGGGCATCTAATGCCTTTTTGAGATATTGCTGATCCTTTGGCATCAAACACAACTAGCTGCAAAGGCATGAGCATCCTTGAATAATGTGGGCCAATAAAATCCCAATTGAAGGATCTTTATTGTCGTTTTTTGTCCACCGTAGTGTCCACCATAAAGAGAGTCATGGCATCCTTTCAAAATTTCTCTGTGTTCTTCCTTGGGGATACATCATCTAAGCATGTGGTCCACACATATCCTAAATAGAAACGGCTTGTCCCAAACATACCTTCAGGCCTTGTGTAGAAATTTCTTTCTTTGTTGTGCATTAAACTCAAGAGGAATGTGGTTAGAGACAAAATAATTCAAAAAATCAGCAAACCAAGGAGCATGAGACATGCATAGCACTAATTCAACGGGAAAAGATTCGTTAATTACCCACTCTTCTTTGCTTGCTTCATTCTTAGGTTGAGAAAGGTGATCTGCTACTTGATTCTCGGACCCCTTCTTATCTCGAATTTCTAAGTCAAATTCTTGGCGGAGTAACCCCCATCGGATTAGTATCGGCTTGGCATCCTTCTTTGCAATCAAATATTTGATTGCCGCATGATCTGTGAAAACCACAACTTTAGTTCCAATTAGATATGGCAGAAAATTATTGACAGCGTAAACCATCACCAAAAGCTTTCTTCGTGGTAGTGTAGTTCACTTGGGCATCATCTAAGGTATGACTTGCATAATAAAATGGGGTGGAAGATCCTATCTTTCCTTTGTCCAAGAGCAGCCCCTATTGCATAGTCACTAGCATCACACATTAGTTCAAATCGGAGAGACCAACTGGGGGCAATGATAATAGGTGCAGTGACTAATCTGTTCTTTAATTCATTGAAAGCATGCAAACATGTTTCATCAAAGTTAAATGGAACATCCTTTTCAAGTAGATTGCAAAGAGGCTTAGCTATTTTTGAAAAATCTTTTATGAACCTCCTATAAAATCCAACATGTCCCAAAAAATTTCTTACTCCCTTGATTGAAGTTGGAGGTGGCAGCTTCTCAATAATCTCAATTTTTGCACAATCCACTTCCATTCCATGCTTTGAGATCTTATGACCTAGCACAATGCCTTACTTGACCATAAAATGATATTTCTCCCAATTAAGGACAAGGTTAGTATCTTCACAACGTTTCAAGACAAGGTCAAGATTTCCTAAACATTGATCAAACATTTTACCAAATACTGAAAAATCATCCATGAAGACCTCTATACCTTTTTCAATCAAATAAAAAAGTATGGCCATCGTGCAACGTTGGAAAGTAGCCGGTGCATTGTATAATCCAAATGGCATTCGTTTAAATGCAAAAGTTCCATACGGGCAAGTGAAAGTCGTCTTTTCTTGATCACAAGGTGCTATAGCAATTTGATTATAACCATAATACCCATCAAGAAAACAAAAGAATTCCTTACCAACTAGGGGATCAAGCATTTGATCAATGAAAGGAAGGGGGAACTGATCCTTATGAGTCGCCTTGTTAACTTCCTATAGTCCATGCACACTCGCCATCTGGTCACCGTTCTTGTGGGAATGAGCTCATTTCATTCATTGGGAACGATTGTCATGCCACCCTTCTTTGGCACGCATTGGATCGAACTTACCCACTTGCTATCAGAAATAGGGAAAATCATTCTCTCATCTAACCACTTGATGATTTCCTTCTTTACCACCTCTTTCATCATAGGGTTTAGCCTTCTTTGCCCTTCTGTTGATTCCTTGTGATTCTCATCTAAGATGATCTTGTGCATGCATAGGGAGGGGCTTATCCCACGGATGTTAGTAATAGTCCACCCTATAGCCTTTTTATGCTTACGAAGAATACGAAGGAGTTTCTCTTCTTGCACATGAGTTAAATCAGAAGAAATAATAACCGGAAGAGTAGAAGAAGGACCGAGAAAAACATATTTGAGGTGGCTAGGGAGGGGTTTCAATTCTAGTTCTGGTGGCTTCTCAATAGATGGTTTGAGGGTTGATGAAGACATTCCAAGTGTTTAAGGTGGTTAAGTTCCTTGGGGATGGTAAGTGAAGAATCAAGTACTTGAATTGCTTCTTCATGACTCGTATCATTCTTCTTGAATGATCTTCCTTGTAGAGCCACTTCTAGTGCATCTTCGAGTTGACTCTCCTTGAAAACTTCGCTTGTCATCTCATTTATGATATCAATAGAGAAACACTCATTAGATTCATTCGGGAATTTCATAGATCACAAGCATTAAATGTAACATCTTGATCATTCACTCTCATGGTGAGTTCTTCTTTCTGTACATCAATTAATGCACGACCAGTTGCTAAGAATGGTCTTCCAAGAATGATAGGTATATTTCGATCCTCATCATAATCAAGTACGATAAAATCAATCGAAAATATGAATTTATCAACTTTAACATGAATGTCTTCAATAATCCCATGATGATAAGCAAGTGAACGATCAGCCAATTGCAGAGTTACTGAGGTTGGTTTCACTTCTCCTAAGCCTAATTTCATAAAAACAGAGTACGACATCAAATTTATACTAGCACCAAGATCACATAATGCCTTACCCTCAAAATCCTTTCCAATCGAGT
Source organism: Lagerstroemia speciosa (assembly GCA_037672795.1). Classification (NCBI taxonomy): domain Eukaryota; kingdom Viridiplantae; phylum Streptophyta; class Magnoliopsida; order Myrtales; family Lythraceae; genus Lagerstroemia; species Lagerstroemia speciosa. The sequence goes on from CM075299.1 coordinate 7,881,834, forward strand.
AAGGGATAGTGAAACTACGTGGATCCTTCAGCTTTTGAGGTAATTTACGTTGCAAGATCGCACTACATTCTTTAGTCAAAGCAACCGTCTCATAGTCACCAAGCCTACGCTTTCTTGAGATGATTTCTTTCATGAATTTGACATAACTCAACATCTACTCCAAAGTTTTAGTAAAAGGAATATAATATGTAATTTCTTAAAAACTTCTAAGAACTTATGAAATTGATGTTCTGTTTTCTCCTTTTATGCTCTTTGTGGGAAGGGAAGAGGTGGATAGGTCCGATTTGGCTTTGATGTGTCTCCCTTGGCTCCACTGGTCTTTGGGGGTGTGTTGTCCTGAGGTGCCTTAGCTGGGGGGTCATTGCTTTCTTGGGTCACGATTGTGGACTACAGTTTACTGAACTCTGGTTCAGTTCTTTCTTTATGGACTACAGTCGTGGACCACGGTTTATTGAGGGTATCCTCTGTTTCGGCATCTTGGACCGCAGTCTAACCTCATCTTCTGTGTTCACTATATCCTTCCCGCTCCTCAAGGTGATGGCTTTGACTTGTTCATTCCTTTGACCCCGGGGATTGATCTCCGTGTCGCTCAGGAGTTGATCGCTTGAGCCAATTGCCCGATTTAAGTCTCCATGTTACGCATCTGTGATTACAAGACAACAATTTGATTAGAATGTGATCTCATAGCAGTATGTGTCTCTTGCGAAGATTTCATAAATTTGATAAAATTGTCCTCTAATCTCGAGAGGCAATCTGAATATGAAGATTGTTGCTTTTGAGTTGATTGAAATCCCGGTGGTGGATTGGCCCTATTGTTGTTATTGAAATAGGAGAAGTTGGGATGATTTCTCCAACCTGGGTTGTACGTGTTTGAGTACGGATTATTCCTCGGGTTTCCTCCGATGTAGTTGGCCATCTCTTAAATTTCCTACACCGGTTCTAGAGATGTTCCTTCATTGGCGGTTCCATATCTTTGCCCCGTGCCTTGGTTCTTCCATGATATGACTTCCTTGAAAAGTGCATCCATCTTAGTAAAGAGGGCTGCTATGATGTCGACTGAATGCATCCCAGCAGCTCCACGGCCCATTGTCCTTTCAAATGGCCACTCGTAGCCATTTCGGGCCATCTCTCTTAGCAACTCATAAGCCTCCTCGGGATACTTATTCATAATAGAACCACCTGCAGCAGTATCAAGAGAAGAACAACAGTTTTCCAATAAACCATTATAAAAATTTGTACCAGAGTCCATATCACAATGCCATGATGGGGGGTGGGGGGTGTTGGTGCAGTTGTAGCTCCTTGAACCGCTCTCATGCTTTGTAGAAAGATTCCGATGGTTGCTGTTTGAAGGTCATAATGTCATTCTTTAGCTTTTTAGTTTTGGAAGGTGGAAAATATTGAGCCAAGAACTTCTCGATTATTGCCTCCCATGTGTCGAGAGTGCTTGGTGGGAGTGACAGCAGCCACGACTTCGCCTTGTCCCTCAGAGAGAAGGAGAAGAGAGACATTTGGATGTACTCGGGGGACACTCCATTGAATCGGAAAGTGTCACATATCTCCAAGAACTTTGCTAGGTGCACATGGGGGTCTTCATTCGGTGCTCCTCCAAAAGAGCACGAGGTTTAAAGCATTTGAATCACCGATGGTTTGATTTCGAATGTGTGGGCTTGAACCGATGGCTTGACAATGCTTGACTGATTCAAAAATTGAGGTTGTGCATACTCTTCGATTGTTTTCCGACGTTGCTGCGGTACTACTTCACCTCCTTGCCCGGGGTCCATGACTTCTCGGGGTTGCCCTTACTCTCTTAGCCTTCTATGCAGGATTCGTTCTATTTCCGGATCGGGTTCAAGTAGCTCTTATTGGTCTCTTCTTCGCATGCAAGACACAAGATCTCACCTGAACAGAGAACAAGAGAAACAAGTGAAACAAAGAAAAAAAACTTGGTCGAAGAACAATTGCTTACTATTAGGTTAGCAGAAAAAGAGTCTCTGGCAACGACGCCAAAAACTTATTGCTCATTTGACAGAATGCCCGCAAGTATAATTATCGCCAACAAGTAGTAAAGAATGAGTAAAGTATTGTTCCCATGGAAACTCTTCTACTAATAACTAAAATTAGCAAAACCAATTCTAAGCCAAGTAAATCGAATAAGTTGAGTAGAATGCAAGTAATTAAAAAGACAGAAAGTAAGCAAACAGAAATCAATAGATAAGAAAAGCTCATAAGGTTCATAGCTTCCCCAATTCTAGTATTAAGCGAAAATCCTTTTTTCACATAATTAATTCTGTCATGTTATTAACTTAGGGTTTTAGGGTTTCCCCACCACCATCATACGCACCTCTCATGTCCTACGAATGTACCTAAGCGAAAGACACTAATCCACTCTATCTCTAGGTGATTAATGTTGAAAGATCAATTAATTCAATCCTAATTGGCTATTTAGGGTGCTCACCACCTCTCGATGCACTTGAACGAATAAACCACCTCTCATCATAAGTTAACCTAGATTGTGCAATTTCTATCATGACTTCTATTCCCCCTCTCGAGACTCCTCTCTATCTCAAGATCATTCCCATGGGTGGCTGATCCAAAAGAAAATATAAAGTACAAAATCTACATAAATAACATCGAGGAGATGTACCTCGACAAAATTACACGTATGAAAGAAAAACTTTACTTAAAACATTGAAAAGATTCCGTTGATATCCTAGGAATTTCGGAGTTTAGTTCAACATAATAGAATGAAATATAAGAGTTGGAAGAGAATGCGACATTATGAAAACCAGAAGAAAAGGGGTAGAAAGAACTCTGGATGGTGAAGTCGAATATCTTGATCCCGACTTTACGACTTGTTACGACGACCCCTCTTCTCATTCCGTAATTGTTCCTTTTATCTAGCCTTTTCCTCCTCTTGTCACCTCTTTCGTTTGGGGGGTATACCACTATATATTGAGTCTTTACACTTCCTCCATCTCTTGGTTTAATCAGTGTGGGATAGGAGGTCATGGGTCCCACCATTCTGCTCGGTGGACTACTGTTCATAGACTGTGGTCCAAGTCTTCTTGCTGGATCCTCTCTGTAGATTGCGATTGCCTTGTTTTGCATGCAATTTCCTTTCTTCGGTCATAACTACCTCGTTTCTACTCTGATTTATGATTTGTTTGAATCCTGACTTGACAAGTTTTCCGATAATATCTTATCTTTCATATTTCTCATGAGGAGAATATGAGAAATTCTTTTTAAAGTTACTGCATCGAGCATAGAATAATCGAACAAGCTATTTTTTCATCTTTCCGCATATCTTCTTTCAAATAATTCTTAGCAGTGTCTTATCTTCATTCCTAGAATTCTCAAACACATCATTTAACTCCCGACATGAAATGACATGTAATTAATCGCAAAATATATAAAAAATGGTCTAAGATACATATATCTAAGTTAGGAATGGGTACATAACTTATACAAATCACTGTATCTAACACTTATCATTGTCTTATTACGTAAATTGGACCCTACCAATATTTATACTTGCAATTAAAAATATAATCCGAGGTCTGTCGAACATATAATCACATACACTCGTTTCCCTTTTTTTTTTTTCCTTCCCTGATCAAGAGCAGAGACTCGTTTCAGTTATTGAAGAAGAAGAGAAGAAATCTGCCCGATACGAAGCCTCCCAGGTGTTCCCTCCTCCATAGCCAAATGTGCAAAGACTACCTCAGATCCAAACCCCAGCCCCTCCAGAAGAAGACGAGATGCTGCTCCTGCTCTCAGTCTCCCTCCCACTCCTCCGCCGCCTAGTATACGACGACCTCCCTCTCTCCACCGCCCAGTCGCCGAACCCTACCGAAGGCCATGGCGAGGCAGCACTCCTCCGCCTCGTGGCCCCCGCTCCAGAGGCGGTGGCTGCTCGCGATATTCGTCATGCTCTCCGTGACCACTCTCATCGCCTTCTTCTCTAGATCCGATCCCTGCGATCGGACGTTGGATCAGCTCCCGCAGAAGCTGGCTCGTCTCAGTCCTCCTTCACCCGGGGTGGTCGTAAAAGCTGCTCCGAGCCCTCTCAGTTTCATGAAGTCCAAGCTTGTGCTGCTGGTCTCGCATGAGCTCTCGCTCTCCGGTGAGCTCCTATTGGCCTTTCATCGTTTCTTGCTTTCACCGTTTTGCTCTATTCGTTGTAAATTCACTAGTTCGTGTTTGGTTCCATACTGATTCGATTCGTGATCGTGATTTGTAACTGAACGTTTATCTCGCAAGTTAGAGTAATGAACTTAGTTCAACTGTGAATCAAGGATCTGACATAGAAGAAGGATGTTTGAATGAGGGCTTTTTGATTATTTTATTTTGCTGATTTGATATCATATAAATAGGAAGATGTGTATTTTCGTCATGTCATCAGTTTGAATGGCTTCTAATTTAATATACCTCTTGTCTCCTGCATAAGGAATAGAGTCAAAGGTGGTGAAAATGGGTCAAAGGTGGTGAAAATGGGGGTACGAGCACGGTTTTTGTGGGTGCTGCAGATTATGAGCTATAGATTATTAAGTAATTTGAGTTGAAAAGGAAAGATAAGAAGATATAGCAATGAAAGTTGGCTGCAGGATATGAGGAGGAGATTTGAAGAAGAGAGATGAACGGATCGGAATACTTTTCTCGACATATTCATTGGTTCCTGTACCTGCGTTAGGTCATTTTATGAATACTTTCATGTCTTATTCGTAAAAATATACGTCAGTGTGTGTAGTTCGGCCATGCTGCCATTGAATTTGTTAATTTCCTGCTTATTCGAATGATTGACTTTGATGAGCATTGACTATGCTTGTTGTTATGAGATGTTCCAAATAGATAGAGGGAAGGACGTATTAACTCTATATTGTTTGAGGCTGCGTGATGTCAATCTTGTTGCATTAAGGTGTATTATTGAGATTATGTGACTGCAGTTGTGATGCTGGTGATTTGATTAATTTCTTAGATTCATGGATGTTGGATCATGCATGCTCTTGAAATACCATCTGCTGTTTCAAGTTTGTTCCGCAAGCCTCTGCCATTGCCTTTGCATTAGAATGTGCTGCAGCTGCCATACTTAAATCAGTAGAAATCAGTTTTAGAGGCTATACCATCCACTTGGTGATAATTAGTCGGACTTCTGTTTGCAATAAAAAAAATGACTGCACACTAGTAGTTGTTTCTATTTTTGGATAGTAGTCATGGCTGTTTTGATTCATTTAATTTGTTTGGAAGGATTTGTGCATAGGATAAATTTGGGGTTTTGACTGTAGCTGCAACAATGTTTGATACTCATCGAGAGTCAATATTCCTGCTTTTCTCTCTCGGTCAGCAAAAATGTTCTTTTCTTTTCTGCTTTCCTTGAAACCTTTTTTCCTCTTTTTGTGGTTTCAGTTTTGCTTTCTAACTTTTATGTTTGTACTTAGGTGGACCATTGTTGCTTATGGAGCTTGCATTTCTATTGAGAGGTGTTGGTACTGAAGTCTATTGGATGACCATACAAAAGCCAGCGGAAGAAGATGAGGTGACATACAATCTAGAGCAGAAAATGTTGGATCGAGGAGTTCAGGTAATTGGAACTTCTAGACAGTATATGGTTATCTGACCGTTGCTGCACATCAGCTCTTACTTGTTGTCCACCCCTCTCTCTCTACAATTTTCAGTCCTTTGTATTCCTTAAATAGCAATTTTTCTTCTTTTGTTGCTCACTTATTTCTTCTCAGTGCACCACCAAATCTGCAAATAACATGCAATTCTTATGGATGGAAAAAACAATTCATTGAAACTCAGTACACAAAATTAAGTAATGTAGCAACTCAAACTAATACATTGAAACTTGTACTTAATGACGCTTGGCAAGGTCAACATTCTACATATTGTGAGCAACTTTTTACTTCTAATAGTTAGTTGTCTGGATGCTGAAAATATAACAGAGAAACTGTTTGATTCAAGATGAATGGATCTTACTTTGTATTTTCATACCTCTATTTACTTGCAGTTAGTTTGGTTTGATAAATGGTTAAGGAGGACCTTGTTGGTGGTAATCAATCTGCAGGAGAAAATGTCTGCTCTGAAATTACAGTTTGATCTTCTTTTTTCCTTTTGACTTTATTACATTAATTATGCGGAGTATAATGTGACCAGGTGCTTTCAGCAAAGGGTCAAGAAGCTGTAGATACTGCTCTAAAATCTGATCTGATCGTCTTGAACACTGCGGTTGCTGGGAAATGGCTGGATGCTGTTCTGAAGGAAAATGTTCCACGTGTTCTCCAAAAGGTTCTGTGGTGGATTCATGAAATGAGGGGACACTATTTTAAATTAGATTATGTAAAGCACCTTCCATTGGTTGCTGGAGCTATGATTGATTCGCATGTGACAGCAGAGTATTGGAAGAATAGGACGCGAGAGCGTTTGAGGTAGGATTTGCATCATCTTATTCAGGCTGTTCCTGAATTTTCAACATCTTTCTTTCTTTCCTTCCCTTTTGCCAATTTCTCTATCATCTAATATCCACCCTCTACTTTTAGTAACATTTCCAAAATGTCCAAAATATAAAATATCAAAACTGGTGGCACTCATTACTGTTCATGTTGGGCAAGGCCTCTAAGGGATGTCTCTGATCCATGTTGGATCTTTTAGCTGTCTATATGTGGCAAACAATTTTCTCACAATAGAAGCAGAAGCCCTTCACCTTGCCATTGCTCAACCATGATTTTCATAAAATTATAATATACTGGGATAATTTATCATTTATGATCATTTTTCTTTTGTAGATGATAATAGTTGACATGGATATTTTATTCAATAAGTGACGATATGTATATTATAAACTGCAGGATTCATTCTGAAGAGAGCTGTTCACATCTATATTGCATTTTTGAAGCATTTTCATCATTTGAACAGCCTTTTGCATTTTGAGATTTATATTATAATGAGACTTTCTTCCATTTAGAAAATAAATGTGTAATTATTGAAAAATTTAAAAGATATCCTACTCAAAAACGAATTAAGTAGTTAATAATTTACTAAAAAAAGTTCTCATAATATAATTAAATTTGAGTTTGCATGGAAGTTGAGGTTTTTAATGCGGCCCAACATGTGATGTGGCAATCCCACAACTATTGTTGCATAAATTAGGTATTATAAATAGGTGTGTGCATTTTTGCTGCCTAAATTTTCAACTTGCTTTTTTTCCTTTTGGCAAATTTTATTCACGAGGAACCTTTTTTCTTTAGTGTGATAAATACTGCAATATTTTGGCAGATATTTCTTCAATCTGTCCCATCATATTTGCAATAAAAAATTATAAACCAAGCCTTACATCCATTGCCAGGATAAAGATGCCCGAGACATATGTTGTTCATCTTGGAAATAGTAAGGAACTTATGGAGGTTGCTGAAGACAGTGTTGCAAAAAGGGTTTTACGTGAGCATGTCCGGGAGTCTCTAGGAGTACGGAATGAAGATCTTCTGTTTGCTATCATAAACAGTAAGGAACTTTCTTGCTTAAAAAGTGCATATTGAACATTCACAACAATTTCCTGGCTGAACAACTTCATAAGACACAGCACTAAAATGATCTTACATAGTAATGTTTATTTGATTCTGTAGTTTAGAATTTTGATGTCTGGCTTGGAAAGTGGTCTTCCCACTTTTGATTTTGTAGTTTTAGCTGCAATCTTGCTAAAGGTACTGTTGTAACCTTCAGGTGTTTCACGGGGGAAAGGACAGGATCTGTTTCTACATGCTTTCTATGAGAGCCTGCAGCTTATCCAAGAGAAGAAGTTGCAAGTGCCGCCTATTCATGCAATAGTCGTGGGAAGCGACATGTTTGCACAGACCAAGTTTGAGACAGAGTTGCGTAACTTTGTCACGTTGAAGAAAATTCAAGATCGTGTTCACTTCGTAAATAAGACCCTCACTGTAGCCCCTTACCTTGCTGCCATTGATGTACTTGTTCAGAATTCTCAGGTTCTTCCTAGGCTTCTGGTTTTCTTTCACAACATTACTGTGAACTATTAGAATGACTGTTTGCTACCCTTCGGGTTTGCATTGCTTTTATCTTCACACTTACTGAAACTCTTGGCTTCTGTCAATTTTAGGCCCGTGGAGAATGCTTTGGGAGGATAACCATTGAAGCTATGGCCTTTCAGTTGCCAGTCCTGGTAATAAGAACTATATTTGTTCCTCAACTATGGCATATGGATGAAACTGTTAAATTTTATTTATCATGACTTTGTATCATATTCATTATGATTTAACTGGAACAGATATCGAACTGATCAGACTTGTTGGTTCTTGGTCTTGCCCAGCAAAAGGGTCGAGGGCTGGTTCTTGGTCTGAACTGGCCAGTTTAGTACATGAAGTTTTGATTACACATTTTAATTGGCATTTTAAAATTTTTTTTAACTTAATAATTTTATACTTCAAAATGTCTTTGTATGACATACTTCAAAATGTTTTGACCTCACTTTCTGAAGATCTGAAGGGACCAGTGAATTCATGAAACTATCACTTGGCCACTTTGATGTTATTTTGTTTATGAAAATCTGTCTTCCCAACCCTTATTTAAATTATATGTTCAAGTACAGTTTCAGAAAGTACTGGCCATTGCAGATCTGTTTCCTGTTGTAGTTGCTGTGTGGCTGTTCTTATGCAGCATTTGGCAAATGTGGCGACTTCCCACTCTGGTTATCTTATGGCATGTATATTGCCTCTATCCTATCAGGGAACTGCAGCTGGAGGCACGACTGAGATCATTGTGAACGGGACAACGGGTCTTCTACACCCAGCTGGCAAGGAAGGCGTGATGCCTCTTGCGAATAATATCGTCAAATTAGCAACCCACGTTGAGAGGAGGCTTACGATGGGCAAGAGAGGCTATCAAAGGGTGAAGAACAGATTCCTCGAACACCACATGGCACGCAGGATCTCCACTGTTCTCAAGGAAGTGCTCACAAATTCTAAATCCCGAGCTCACAGCGGTGCCCTTTAGGTGAACGGGGTTAAAGAAGAAAAAGGAAAAAAAAAAAAACACCAGGCAAGATGCAAGTTTTTAATATGAAAACTCGATTTATTATTATGCGGAGTAGGTCTGGAGATAGAAAGGGTCTTAGAATTGCACCGAGCGAGCTGTCTAGGAATGTTAGGTCGATCGAAGTATTCCTCCAGTTATCAGGCTGCATATATGATGATATGTTAGCTAGGCTGAGCTGCACGGAAGAAATATAGTTCCAGATTACACACAGTGGATGCTTTTGCATAGATAGGAGTGCGACATTATGTCTTATCAATATCTCTTTTAGTTACAGATCTATTGGTTTTTGTTTTGCTTCGATGGTGTTTATATAACAGTGACTGAGAATCTGTACTGAGAAGCTATACATAGTCATGGTGAGTCGTGGTGGTTAAGAGAGTCGTGGAAAGATCGGCCGAGGAGGTGGGAGCAAATATTATTGTTTTACATGTGAAGGCAAAGGGTGATAATGGAATCGGGTTAATGGACACTGCTTTGAAGAATATTTCAAAGGGTGGCTGAATTCATCAATATTGTCTAGGGATAATCGGATCCGGATTTCTTATATTTTTCATAATTTTTGGACCCTATCATATTTAAGATTGTTTCCTAAGATTTAAAATTGGATTTTACCCTCTTGGTTTTAAGAATTATACCCTACCTGAAATTTGTATTATATCACGAGTTTCGGGTACTTGATTGGAACAGATTCTTCCTTTAATAAATAAAATTTAAATTTTAAAATCGGTTAATGGGATAATTATTTAATAATTTTTTTTGACATATACAAAAATTATCAAAAATATCTAATTGAATGCAATAGCTAATAGGTTTGGCAAGGTTATTGCTGCAAGAAAATGAACATTATTAGATATTAATAATTGAGGAAATGATGAAAGTCAAAGAGGTTGATGATTTGAAGGTGAGAAGAAAGAGATAAAATAAAATATTAAAATAAGATATATTTTCATGTTTTATATTCAATATAAATATAAAAAAATGTGTATATATATATATTTGACAGTTCCGGGTATCATGTTTAATAGAATCGGAACATGAACCTATTTTAACTAGTTCCTCATTTTTTTTATCCAAAATTTACCATATTCCAATTATAATTCACCCAAAACCTACTAAATATGGTAGGTTCCAACCGGTTTCGGGTCCACCCGGTACCCGTGCACACTATTATATATTGTCGTTTACCTAACTCAAGACTTTCCACGGTTGGATCGCGGAGATGTGGTCGATTGTTTTCAAGCTTGTTCTCTTTCAACGACCCTGGTGAGATCTTAATGTCAGGAGGGCAGCTTATTGGTCGGTTAAGGTGATGAAGCATCATGCGATACGAAGATTGGAGATGTTATTAATGAGGAATAGGAAGTGACTCATTCATGGTTGGTGGAAGAAGCTCAGAAGGCCCTGCTCGATGGATTCAGGGTCGGTTTGACGCTAAACCAGGACAGCATCGATGTCTGCCGCCACCCTTTCTTTCAAAGCGGTGGAGAATTTGATCTCAGATTAAGTGTAACTATTGATGGTGAATTCTTGTACAATAAATACCAGCCCTCAAATCTTCTTGGAACTGGTATTGCTCGATAGTGGAACGGATGGGATCAAGCTGTGCAGGCTCGAGCTTATCAGTCCATGTCCCTGCGATCCAACCGTGGTTGGGAAGCCTCTCGAGCTAGGTGACTGACAGCATATATATTCTTTGGAATGGCGTCCACATTAACTCAGTTCCGTCGTCACCCTTTGTAGAACACAATATTTGCTCGTATCCTTGCCTCGACCGATCTTTCCACGACTCCTCTATGTTTTTTATCGAACTCTCACTTGTTATTATGATTGGACTTTGCGTCGGTAGACTGAGCTCCTTGTCAATTGGAAAACAATTCTATGTCCAACTTGGAAGATTGATTTCCGAGATGCAAACCATTCTACAAACCTCAGGTAGTGTTTTGCTCTCTCGGGGTATACCACGATGGTTTTTGGGGTACAAGAGACGGTAGTATACATTGACCTCGAGAAATTTCGTGAAAAATATGTTGGGAAAAATGGCATGGAATTTGAATGAGAAATTATTCTTATAAATTCGAGGAATTTGATAGGACTTAATTTGTATAACATGGATTGGGCTTGAGAAAAACTCATGAAGAGACTAAGTTCAAAAGGGCCCATGGTAGTATGGTGGGAATTCAATCTCGTATTGATAAGGAATGAGTATTTAGAATTGTTAATATGAAAGGAGTGCTTTTATGATGAACTAGCCACCTGACATGTACTACACACGGCAAGCATTATCGAACACATAGTGAATAGTCGACTTGTACTATTCATGATGAGCATACTTCGGTATGCTTTAACAGAAAAAGAAAAATATTTCTACACGTTAGCTGAATATAAAGATAAAAATATTTGAATTAATTGAACAATATGTTGAGATAAATACTACAATTTATTTGGTGCTTAAGTTTTTTCATTAATAAAGGCTCTTAAGAATGAAGGTTGATTGGAACATCGCGATTGGAAATATGTTAAGTATGTACACTCGTAAGTCTAGTAGATACATTGAATTGTATGCAGCTCTCCAACCGGCCATTGCCAGGTCCAATTACGTGCATGATCCCCCACTCAGCCAATGACTTGGCAGTTCATGTTCTCTTCCAAGATTTTTTGATGTTTGTTTTCTTTCTTTACTCTCAATAGATAGCATGGACCTGGAAATAAATGAAATAAGTCATTAGTTGATAAAAATAAGTGAAATGCATATTGAATGCCAGCAAAAGCCCTAAAACATAGAAAAACACCAAAATTGATAAACCTCCTTGTTGGGGCACGAGGAAACTTTGCATGCTCTCGACTTGACTCAGCCTTTGAAATCATATCTATAAGATTAAAATACAAAATCAATCTTTCAAATGAATTTGATAAAAAAAAAGGGTATTTTTAAAGAGACAAATATTCTCAATTATTATAGCAAGTATAGATAAAATTACTGAGACAAAAATTACAGTAGATGTGGATGGGGTAGGTATAGACTGACTGGAATTTAGAAATATCGAAGAGTGAAGATGAAGAGTCAGGAGCGTCCTCCAATAGCCCAGGATGGTGGCCGAAGTAGCAAACTTTTCAAACTAGTTGGAGACATCGATCCCATTTCCAGAGCCACTTACTAGCCTTGTAAAGAGGAGAGAACGGAGCATGAGCACCACTTGGATCTAACACCCAATCCTACAATTTATCAGCGGTGCCGCTTGCAAAGATCGTTGGCTTTGACGTACAGCTGAGAATAGCTTTGAAGATCTTCTTGTTGCCAAAGGAAGCATGTCACGTGAACCTGCAAAAAGAAAAAATAAGGATCTTCTGTTTTAAATTGAAGGGAGGGAAAAATAAATGTGAAGATGGAGAAACTGAAAATAGAAATATACTCACCTCGTCACCAACTTAGATTTTAACAGCCAATTTAACATTTTAAATTTGCATGACTTCGTCATTGACCTTTTATTCTGAATTAAATGGAACGAAAATATGAACATGAAGATGCAGAAATTGCAAAAAACAATGATGCAGATAGAAATATACTCACCCCATTGACAAGTTAACTTGATTTACCAATTAAACCTTTCAGAATTTGTATTGCTTCATCATTGATCTTTTGTTTTGATTGAAGGCAGAGGAAAAATGAATGTGAAGATAGAGAAACTGCAAAAATAACACGCGAGCATGATTTGATTTTTTGCCAGTGCTCTGTATAAATTTTTTTTGTTCTTAATCAGTTATGTAATTATTAACATTTCTTAATCTGGAAAAGAAAAATATTAAAAAAATGAAGGGTATTTATGAAATAATGAAAGTGAGACGAAAACCGCCCAATCTTTCAATATAATAATACAGAAAATTATTATAAATAGAAATATCTTGCTTGAACAACCGAGATTTCATGGCTGGGGAGTGTGCGGTTTCAATAGCAAAGATTTCACAGCTAGGGGAGCTGGTAGTTTCAACTGCAGAGATTTTGGGTAGTGGAGGGACACTGGGAAGGTTATTTGACTCAATAGAGCTAAAAATCTGAAAATTAAATGACGGTTTTTTAGTTACATTCCTTATCTAAGTCTACCCGCTCTCTGTGTTATGCTGTCATTATTGAGATGCGAGGGGTAATTATGGAAATGAAGATGTCGGACGAAAACTGTCTCACTTCTTCATTATAGTAATAGAGATAATATCTTTGGTTACATTATAAGATTTATGTTTGCCTCGCACGCTTATGTTGGGGTGCAGTTGGAGGCCAATTTAGTTGAATCGGTCATGGGGCCTCACGTAAGATGGAATTTTTTCTTTTTCTTTTTTTTTTTTTACAATTTTTGTATTGTCAATATATTTTACTCTCTCGATAACGAGGGGAATATGGGCTTTATAGGACTGATACTCGAATCCAAGCGCCTGCCCCGCATGAGGGTTGATTGGATTCGGGCACTTCTATTTTTCAAGAAACCAAACGGTAATCTCCTAAATTGTGAATTCAAATATTGCCTGTTAAATCTAAAATCTGCACCTTTTAAGGAGAAACTTTTTAATAGAACGGTCATATCATGTACGTGATGTTGATATGGTATATCAATTTAATCAAAACTTGACATATAATCAATAAGCATATAATTATAGTTATTATATTCTGAAAAATCTTTAAAAAAATATAAAAACTCAAAATAAATTGTAATCTCTAATTGAAAAAATATATAAATGGTAATAAAATTTTAAAAAATGTAATAAATGGTGAATTGTAGTTGGACAAATATATAAATGATGAATTTTAATTGGATGGATATACCACGTCAACATCGCTTATGTCGTATAACCGTTTCATTGAAGGCTTTCTTCTCTTCTAGAGGTATTAGTACAATGTTAAAATCTGTTTATTATTATTTTTTCTTATCTCTGTTAATATAAAAATAAAATTATATTGACATCTTTTATTTAAGAATCACCTTTAAATGTTCTCTGTTTTTTTTTTAAAAAAAAAACTAATGAAGCATAGATGTTTTATGACAGCCTAGTAGATTATAGTTAATTTTAGATTATGTATATTTTTTGCATATTTGATTTTTTCTAATTATTAACTTTTTAATTTATTGTGATATTTCCGATATTATAGTGTTATGGTACATTTGGTTCACTGGAATAGAACAGAGTGGGAAGGGAATGGAATGGGAAAAGGAATAGAGAGAGGAATAAATAAAATAATGAATGAGAATATTTTTGTTTGGTTGAAGGGAATATAGTAATATGAAATAGGATTTTCAAAAGTAAAAAGACAAAATTGCCCTTATTATATATATTTTAAAAATATACAAAATTAATATTAAAAATCTAAATAAAGTTATAAAAAGAAAAACAAAAGACCTGAATAGGTTGTGTTCTTCCTTGACCCCCCACCTCCCCTCCCCCACCCCACCCCTTGTGGCCCCGAGACCCCAACCCCTCCTCCCAACACCCACTGTCCCCAACCGCAACAAGCCCCCACCGAACCTCCGAGCCATCCCGAACTCTCGAGCCACCCCTACCTGAGCAACTAGTAGAGAGAGAAGGCTCAAGAGGTTCGAAGAAGGCACGAGGCAATACGGTTCCCGGTCGGGGAAGGGTCGGGGGAGACATGGGGCGGCATGGGAGGGGAGTCGAATCAGCACGGGAAGGCTTGGGCTGGCACGGGAAGGCTCGAGCTGGCCCGGGAAGGCTCAAAGGAGGCCCGGGAAGGCTCGGGGAGGCTTGGGTATGTCGGTGGCAGGCTGACGGCGGTGGCGGGTGGCCGGTGCGGCAGAGGAGACAGGCGGACGAGACAATGGTACGAAACGAAAATTAAATAAATAGTTGAGGACATATACATAATCTAACATCCTATTCTAGGATTTGGTGGGAGGAATGCCATAACCTCCCTTATTCCTCTTCTATTCCCATTCCTCCATTCTATTCCATGCAACCAGTGAACCAAATGGTGGAATTTCTATTCTGTGCGGAAAACCTATTCCCATTCTCCCCGGTTATAACCAATCAATAAGACATACATAGATACTACGCAATATTGTAGGTTTTTACGGGTAATCATAAAAGATGACGATAAATGTAAAAGGGAGAGGGAAATAAATGGAGAAACTTTTACGGATGAGAATCAAAATGAAGTGCACATGGAATAAATAATAAAATTTCCTTACTAATTATAAAAGAGGCCAATAGATGTGGAAGGAAGGATAGGGGTGTGCAAAAAAAAAAAAGAAAAAAAAATTACCCGGGACCGGTTCCAATTTGGTGTCTTTTATGAACAAAAAGGGGTTAGATTAATTTCTAAGTGTAATTGGTGCGGTTAACTGGTTCGAATCGAATTCAATCGGTTTAAATAGTATAATAGTACAATAATATGAAAATTTCAACTGAATTGAACTATTTCAAAAGTAATTCATTCTATGAACTGAATCATTATAAATCCAATTCGATTCAAACTGGTTAACCGAATCGATTTAAACCAATTTAATTTTTTCATACAAACCAGTTATAGTTCATGCTTGTTATGCTGAGCCACACCAAACCGTATTAGTTTTGTTGGTTTAGTTTTGTTCTGAACTAGTTTAGGGGCCGAACAAGTTGTTGCCCACCCCTTAGGAAGGAGAATAAATGGAGGAATTTTTGGGGGAAAAAGCTCTAGTTGTACAAAAAGTTTAACTAATATTGTACTATGGTGTAACAACTTTAAAATATTACAGAATGATACAAAATCTTTAAAAAGTTGATATTGATGTTACAAATCATTAATTAAGTGCTAACACTGTTATTAATTGCTGACATGACGTCTATGTGAATGCCGACTCAGAAAATTGAATGCATAACAATAAAAACCTAGGGACAAAAGCACCAGTGGTACAAAATTTTGCTAATGTTACAATATGATACAATATCTTTAAAATATTATAGAATTGTATAAAATATTTAAATTTGTATTATTATTTTATTTTGTTGAAAATTCTAAAGTTTTCAATGACACGTGATCACTAATATTATTGTCACCATCATCAATATGATACTTGGAATCATAAATATAAGAATCATCATTGGAGTGATTATCATCAGTAACTTATTATTTTCCATGATCTGCAAAATACATATGTCAATAAACTAAAAAATTTAATCCAAAAATGTGTCTAAAAATTGAGATTAGAACTTTTAAATCCTAATGACTTAAACAAAACATGATACTTAGTTCATATCACCGGATGAACTATATACAACAATTTTTAACTTATGTGTTGGAAGAACATTAAGACAAGTAACCATCTCCCTATCTCTAGCTACATGGGTTTTTACGAGTAATTACCAAGATGTTCTTAGTCTTCATACTCTTTGAGGCATGTTTAGATTAATAAGATTGTTGTAAAGTCGATTGGCAATGATCACGGCATATAAGAGTGTGTGATGGACAAAAGAAGAGGATAAACTTAAGATTTTATTTGTCAAAATTATAAGTATAATAAAAATATAAAAATTTTATACTATATTTTAATGTTTTGACAATTTTGTACCATGCTATGACATTAGCCATATTTTTAGCGCAATTAGTGCTTTTTTCAAGATTTTTATTGTCATGTCGTCCAATTTTTCAAGTTAGCGTCCATATAGGCGATCCGTAGGCGCCGTGTCACTAGCAGTTAACGGCATTAACAAATAATTAACAGTTTGTATTATCAATGTCAACTTTTCAAAAATTTTATATAATTTTGTAACATTTTAAAAATTTTATACTCTTACAACTTTAGTCAAACTTTATGTACCGTTGATTTTTTTTTTCCAAATTTTTACGTATGAGAATTCAATCTAACATTTTTATTTCAAATGGTGAGTATTCTACATATGGTTGTCATATTTGGTGTCTTTTTCTCTTTTCCAAATTATCACTTAACTCAAAGTTCGATAGATTAATAAAAAATATGGACATGATGGTAAATTAATAACATGTAATTACCTATTTTTCACTATCAATTTCTGCAATTAAAATTTTATTTAATCATTTACCTTCTTGTTGTTTTCAACGATTTCATCAAGTGATAAAATCTGTATATATTACGGGTCACCTTGCACTATAATTATATCAAAACTTATATCTCAACAAGCAAGAAACAAATTTAGTTTAGGTTTATGTCTGTGCTGCCTTTTCAACAAATATGTTATAAAATCATCTCACAAGCCCATTGACCCAGATAAGTTTGTGTATAAAGCACATGTAATTGATCATAGCCTGCACTTTATGTGCAAAATCTCTCTTATAAGATTGTGATCAATGAAATCTACTACTGTGAACAAAAAAAAAAAAGCACATGTGAGGGTAGCCTCACTAAGGGTTACGCGCTCAAGAGACCTCATGGATTTTCACATAGATCGTACGTATGTCTTATCCACTTATCCACTTGAGTTAATTGTTGGAGATTTAATCTTAAGATTGTTATGTAATATAGTATGTATAATAATCTCTGATAGCCATAATTATAAGATAAAAAATTGGAAGTATAAAAATTTTTATAACTCAAAGTCATGCTACGAAATATAATAATATTAAATGGACAATTACCGAATCAAAAGAATACAATAACTGAAAGGGTATTGGTCGTCAAGGCCAGTGAGAATGAGAATAACTTTAAGACTAATTCATCTCCTTTCGATCGTCAAGTAGAAGTATAAAAATTTTTATGACTCAAAGTCATGCTACAAACTATAATAATACTAAATGAACAATTATCAGTCATACTAAGAAAACGTGGACATCAGGCTTACAAAATATGATGACAACAGAGCTTGAAATAGCACCAAGGAGTTTGAGTGCAAGACACTGACCTATTTATGAAGAAGATGATTACGGCTAGCTGCACTTAATACGGTTTTTTGTGACCTTAAACCCCTGCTTAGATATACGACACAAATATGAGCCGTTTATGACCATGAGTGTATTGCCATACATGGAAACTCATTTCTTATAAATCATTTCATTTCTCTTATCTGTGTGGAAAATCTAGAATTGAATTTTTCATTTTCTCACACGTGCTCCGGGACTTATTTATATACGAGCTTCTCATCAATCCGACAATCCGTGACTCCAATTTAAATTTAATTAACTTTATCCATGAATATATAAACTCTTTGAAGTCCAATCAATTTTCGTGCGAATAATTTCTGATTAAAACTTATGTCATTTTTTCAACAATAGTAACACCGTGCTAAATCAAATAGGCATTTGATAATCCCTGACTTACCAAATCGCGTCAAAAAATTGACAATTAAAAATGAATTCAATGAGAATTCGATTAAAGTTTGTACTCCTTTGGGTTATATGCCTCAACTATCTTCCAACAAGGATACTGATGACAATCATCTAACCGATTAGGCTCGAAGTCTCACAAGGTTCTCCCGGGCCTCCACTCCCTCGCCCTCATGGGATGGTAACCACGCTCCGCTGCCGAGGCTTCCACGCGCCGCCGGCGTTCACGCTCAAGTTCATACCCAAGCAGCTCTCTCAGCATCTCCCCGAGCAGCGAAGCCCCTTACCAACCTACTCATCCCTAATTCTCCCGCAATTGGAATCCTACTTCGTCTCCCTCCTGAATGACTCCACGACCCTCCCTCGCATCCGGCAACTCCACGGCTGCATCTACCGCTCTGGGCTCCACCAGTCCTGCTTTGTGCTCACCAAGCTCATCCGCTCCCTCACCTCCCTCGATGTGCCCGTCGAGCCCTACCCCAAACTCATCTTCCTCCAAGCCCAACGCCGGAACCCTTTCCTCTACACCGCCCTCATCAGAGGCTACACTCTCCGAGGGAATCTCGCAAAATGCATCGATTTATACGGTAATATGAGAAGAGATGGAATTTCCCCTGTTTCCTTCACGTTCACCGCCTTCTTCAAGGCTTGCGGAGAGAAACTTGATTTGCGTTTAGGGACTCAGATGCACTGTCAGATGGTTCTGATTGGTGGCTTTGGCTCCGATTTGTATGTGGGCAACACCCTGATCGACATGTACGTTAAGTGCGGGGTTCTGGAATCTGCCCGCAAAATGTTCGACCAAATGCCTGAACAAGACTTGATTTCATGGACGACCCTTATCGTGGCTTATTCAAAGTGTGGGGAAATGGGCTCTGCGGGGAACCTCTTCAATCGTATGCCTGAGAAGGACAGGATCGCATGGACTGCGATGGTTACAGGCTTTGTCCAGAATTCCAGGCCCGGTGAGGCCTTAAAGTTGTTTGACAGGATGCTGGCTGCCGGTGTGCGCCCTGATGAATACACATTGGCTGGTGTCATCTCTGCCTGTGCTCAATTGGGGGCGTCGAAATATGCGAAGTGGGTTAGTGACATTGCAGAGGACAATAGGCTCAGCCCAATCCATAATGTGGTTGTGGGGTCTGCCCTGATCGATATGTACTCAAAATGCGGGCAAGTGGAGGATGCATATGAAACTTTTAAAGCTATGGAGGAGAGGAATGTGTACACCTACAGCTCGATGATTGTTGGTTTTGCTATTCATGGGAAGCCTAGAGCAGCAATAAGTTTATTCAATGAAATGTTGGATAATTCAAACATCAGGCCTAATACTGTAACATTTGTTGGAGTCCTCACAGCATGTAGCCATGGGGGAATGGTGGACCATGGCCGAGATATATTTGCATCAATGGAGAAAATCTATGGTGTCCCACCCAATGCAGACCATTATGCCTGCATGGTTGATCTCCTTGGCAGGGCAGGAAAATTATCGGAAGCGCTTGAGCTCATTAGGAAAATGCCTGTGGAGCCCCATGGAGGTGTGTGGGGTGCCCTACTTGGTGCTTGCAAGGTGCACAGAGACCCTGACATTGCTGAAATTGCAGCGTCCCACCTCTTTGTCCTCGAGCCTGATGGCATTGGGAATTATATATTACTTTCTAATATATATGCATCGTCAGGGAGGTGGAATGATGTATTACGAGTGAGGAAGCTGATGAGAGGGAAGAAGCTCAGGAAGAATCCTGGGTGTAGCTGGTTTGAGGCAAAGAAGGGGGAGATTCACGAGTTTTTTGCAGGTGATACGAAGCATCCTCGGTATGATGAAATAAAACTGGTCTTGGAGGAACTTGTAGCGAGATTAGAGGCTGATGGGTATGAGCCAATTTTGAGCTCCGTGGCTTATGATGTAAGTGATGAGGACAAGAGAAGAATTTTGATGGGCCACAGTGAAAAGCTGGCACTTGCGTTTGGGATGTTGAGTTCTACCACAGGGTCCGTGATTAGGATAGTGAAGAACTTGAGAATTTGTGAGGACTGCCATTCTTTTATGTGCGGTGTGTCTCGGTTTACAAAGAGGCAGATTGTCGTGAGGGACAACATGAGGTTCCACCATTTCTGGGATGGGGCTTGCTCGTGTGGGAATTTCTGGTGAGCAAGATATTGGCTCAACTTCTTGTTAGAGATAATGGCGAGGCTACCTCATTTGGGATACCGACAACACAAAGTACAATTAAGTGTAACCTTGCTTGGGCACATGAACAGCACATACATAATTTTAAGTTATCGCACAATGGAAACCAGCTGATCTTCTTGAGCTTTGTAGACTTCCATGTCAAAGCCATCTTTGGTAGGCCATCCATATCATACTCGAAACTCTATTAGGGTATGTCTTTGAGTTTCCGAGCTCAAATCAACGAGGGGCATTTTGGTAAGACGCCCTTCCTCTGTTCTCGTAGGAACTATTGTGCCGCAGGTGCAGTTCCCACATCCTCTGTTTTCCCCCGGCTTAGCTTAGTTGCTTTGTGTTCTTTTTGACACTATGATACATGCTGTACTGTAATATCATGAATTCATTCCTTCGATTTTAAAGCTGAAAAATCTTCCATTTTCTCTTGAAAATGTCCTATAACTTGCATCCGCTGGCTTTTTTGCCAACGGAATAGATAATCCCGGCAGCCATTTGTCTTATAAACGCTTGTTCTATTCAGGTTCTGGTTTTGACTATGTAGAGTAGTCCTAGCCACGGTTCTAGAACAGGACGGTTCCGGTTCTGGTTCCGGTTCCAGTTCCGTGGCTCCTTAGAACTGGTCCTGAACCTTTCTTGGACAGTTCAGGGGTGGTTCGGAACCAGACGGTTCCATTTGATTCCAAACCAACTAGTTCGATTTTTATTAAAATTTAAAAAATTGATTTATATAATGAGTTCGTTATGTAAATAACAGTTAAATTTTTTATACATGTAAAATTTTTAAAATTATTGGTGGTCAACTTTACACATGTCAAAATTTGAACTGTAATTTATATAACGAACTTATTTGTATTTTGCATCACACAATAAATATCTGAAATTAAACATGTGTCCGAAAAAAAAAAAAAAGAAAATTAAAGTCCTATGGGTATGGCTGCATGTAGGATAGGAAAGGGTGGGGTTAGTCCCTCGTGGAGGTTGGAGGGTTAGCCTACTGTCATTGCCAACGGTGACGGGAGGTGAAGGATTCAAAATTTTCTTTTTTACTTTTCCTGCTCGCCTGTTCCAATTTTTGGGCCAGTGGAACCTGCCTTGAATCTTAAACCTTACGGTTCGATGAAGTTTCTAGGCTAGTTCTAGGTTTGACCGGTTTCGATCTGGTTTTGACAGGGCCAGTTTTGGGCCCAAACCGACCTATGTCCAGGACTGATGTAGAGTACTTCTAAAAAACTTGTTACAGGTTTACCAGATGTCCATTCAAAATATAAAAACTTCTACTAGTAAGAAAAGGAAGTTAAAACAGCCCTGCCTTCGTAATGCGTCAGTGTTTAGTTAGAATTCATTAAATTTTTATGTACCTAATGGTATATTGAAAAATATTTCTCAAATTGATCCAGACCAGATAATTGGCTTAGCAGAGCTAAGCTCTTCTATGTATATACTACATGGTGACCCACGCTATATACAAAATTATTAATTATACGTTTATGCTAAAAATTTAAGGTGACTAAAGAAGAAATAAAATTTATAGGTTAAAGTAGACAAAAGAAATGAGTAGCTTAAATTAAATAAAAATGAAGTAAAATTATGGAATTGGAAGGGATTCTGGTTAACGGAGTAGATTTTTTAATGAAAGTTGCCATGGTCGCAAGGATTTGGAGAGTTATAAAAGAGTCAAAGAAAATTGTTCGGTTAAGAGAATCGCATAAATCAATTGAGAAAATCGCAAAAATCGTTAACATCATATAAGAAAATATAATTACAGAAATGATAAAAAATTCTTTTTAATATATTATTTTATTTTATTCTAAATTAAATTTGACCAATTATAAACTAAATTTGATTGAGTAATTTTGAAACTTGAAAATGATGCTAAAATTATTTTGAATTTTTTTTTTTGCAAACTATTGATTCACACACTTTGGAGAATCGCCGGAGACCTATCTCATTCATTTGTTGTGACAAAACACCAATGAAAATACGATGAGTACAAATTAGTATTAATTATTTGAATAATTGACATAATTACCACTAATCAGAATAATTTAATTATTATTTCTCACCACGTCATTATAAAATATGACCATTTTAGATTTTTCTATGAAGTTTGGAGAATCGCCCGTATCGAAGATTCAGTGGATGGGGTCGAATTCATATGAAACTAAAACAACCGTCCCTATTAAAGTGAATTGATTGAGATGATATGATATCTTTTGTTCTTAAGTAATGTCTCGAGATCGAGTCTTGCGAATGAAAAAAAATTTATTCCTCTTTTCCTCTGATTTTGCCTTACCTCAGACACGTTATGCTTAACCAAATGACGAATCACTGCATGCATTCCATCTTCTTCCTTCTAAGTGTAATGGTCATACCAAGCGACACTGAATGCGATATATCCATCTAATCGGAACTTGAAACGTAATCAATAACTATAAAGTTATGATTATTAAATCCTAAAAATCTTTAAAAAAATTTAAAAATATTAAATAAAATGGTAAACCATAATAAAAAATATATAAAAAATGATAAAAATATTAAAAAAACCTAATGAATGGTGAATGCTAATTAAAAAATATATAAATATTAAATTTTAATCGAAGAGTTTGTTCGTTGAACACCAACAAATCTGGTCCATTAAATCCCCAATTATTCAAGTGTCAACTTTGTCTAATTTGCCAGTTTTCCCTATTGCTGGAAAGAGGTATGCCAGCCCCGAAATCGAGTATCTCTGCTAGCTGTCATGCGACATTAGGGCATCAATGAATATGTGAAAGGAGTTATCACTAGCCATTTAAGAAATTAGTTATAAGGTCGATCAGAAATCTATTATTCATCTAGGGGAGCATGACACTAACTTCCTAGGTTTTATTAGTCGGTCTCGAGCCAAAAGTTGGATCCAAGGGTTTTGTTACATTCGAAGAGCTCGCGAGTCAATTGATACGCCCTAAATCTGTACCCTAGTATTTCTAAACTTGTCTTACTTTATCAAGTTCAATTATTACCCTAATTGAGGTTCGAATTTTAGGTTCAAAATCAAGATCACAAATTCTAACATGAGACTACACATCCTAGTCTAAATGGAGAAAAGTAAAGGATTCCACTATATTCAATTATAATCATTCATCATCTCATGTGACAACCTCAAAACCCAAGTCGAAACTAAAGGATGACCAGAAATGAGCCTCAATCAATCGCAAAATAATTCAGCAAGTTAACAAACTTGAAACACGACATTTGAAGCTAAAGAATAGCTGGAAACATGTCTCAAACAATTAAAAAATAATGCAGCAAGTGACAGTCCTAAGACTGACGTTTGGAGCCTGTGAGTGATAAGAAAAAGCACCAAACATTTACCAAATTACAGCAGCTCAAGATTTAGAGGTTAAAATACATCAGAATTAGCGCCAAACAAACATGAATGCAACAGCATTTAACAGGGAATTGATAGCCCCTTTCTTGATAAGAAACAATGTCCAAATGAACAAGAAAATCGAGCATCGACCAGCCGAAATACCAGACATTAAATAGCCCCTCTCTATACCCAAAAGTTCATTGAAAAGAGGGAAAAACACAAAGTAAGGTGCTGCTGCAATGAGTGATAGCAGGCAGCCCAATTTCACCTTGAAAATGCATCAAAACAGGGGAAATTGTCTCGCAAAGAGCAGGCACAACTTTAGCCACTGAACAGCCCCATTTTCTCTCAAAATGCCATTGAAAATCAAAGAAAATGTCAACCAAGGAGCTACTGGGATGACCAGGTACCATGCAGCCCTATTCCCCTCAAAATGTATTGAAAACAAAGGAAAAACTCCTAGCAAGGAGCTGCTGCAACGACAAAAAAAAGGTTCTAATCTCCTCAAAATAACAATGTAAATGGGAAAATTCATCGAGTAAAGGGGTTGCTGCAACTCTGAACTTGAAGCAGCCTCATTTTCCTTGAAAATGACATGAAAAGCATGAGAAGACTTGCAGAAAAGAGCTGCTGCATAATCAAACATACTAAGACTCTAATCTCCTAGAAGCCAATATCAAAAATGGGAGAAATCATCAAGTAATGACCAGCAGCAAACAAGGGAACCATTTAGCCCAATTTTTGGAGTCATTTAAAAGGAGGAAAAATAGAGAACAAAGAGCTGCAACAATGACCAGAAAACTAAGGCTCGAATCTCCTCAAAACAACAATGAAAATGGAAGAAATCATCGGAAGAGGGCTGCTGCAGCCATGAATACTATGCAGTCCCATTTCCCTTGAAAATGACATGAAAGTAATGAGAAAATATGCAGAAAAGAGCTGTTGTTACAATAGATGGGAGATAGATCTATTCTCATAAAAAAATTACATAGAAATTGTGAGAAATCCTCGAGTAATGACCAGCAGCCACCATGGACACTAAACAGCCCTTTTTCTTATCGAAATCATTATGACAACGAAGGACAAACAGAATAAGGAGCTGCTGCAACAATAGGTGTCAAATAGCCCTATTCTCATAGAGACGCGAGATCGAAATCATGATAAATCCTCGAATAATGACCAGCAGCAACCATAAACACTAAACAACACTTTTTCCATCAAAATTGTCATTAAACTAAGGGAAAACAGTGAGCAAGGAGTTGCTGTAACAATCGGCAATAGGCAGCTCTATTCTCATTGAAAACGAGATTGAAATCACAAGAAATCCTCAAGCAATGACTAGCAATAACCTTGAGCACTAAACAACACTTTTACCCATCGAAATTGACATTAAAACCAAGCAAAAATACACAGCAAAGAGCTGCTGCAATAACGTATGAAAGATAGTTCTATTTCTCTCAGAAAATGCATTCAAAACAAGGAAAACATCAAACAAAGTGTAACTGCAACTATGGACTTTAAGCAGCTTCATTCTTATCAAAACTTCATTAAAGTCATCGAAAATAATCGCATAAGGACCAATTGCAACCACAGAAACAAAACAGCCCATTCTCTTTCAAAAAAACAACATTGAAATTCATGGGAGAATCGAGCAAGGAGCAGCAGCGATTCAGGAGACTAAGACTCGAGATCAAACAACAAAAGGTTGCAGCTACAAGGCACGCTTATTGGCCAAAACTCGAGGCCAACTTAGCAAGTTCAAACACCATGATAAAGGGTTGAAAACCAGCATTTACAACCTCATTGAGCAATGAAAAAGTTTAGGACTGATTCATACATCGAGTAATGGACGATATTGCAGTTCAACATAAGAGAATTCCTTTAAAAGTACTTGGGCCATCGCTGTAATACATCAACCTATCTAACAACAGCAATTCAAGCTAAAATGGCATTGTGTAAACCATCAAAATAGGGCAGAAACTAATCAACACTAACCCGCAGCAAATTCACGGCAAATGATAGCAAACGATAACATCTAATCTACAGCAAACAACTCCAATAATCGAAAACAATATAACATCAGAGACCCGAGTATTCCCCAGGATAAACAAACAAGTCAGAAGGGAAAGGAACGTCACCTACTTACCACCAGAGTCATGGATAGGTCCAGATGAATTCGGATCAGCTTTAGATGGTTTTGGGATCAGTGGCTCTGGCTTTCTTAGGGGTTGAGCTTGGAGACAAGGTGAACAGGGAGGTTCTGGCTTGGGACCTGATTCAGATGATCCAGGTCAAGAGGGGGTTCTCTGGATGAGCAAGTCATGGTGGTTGAGGAGCGGGAGACCGTTCAGCCACTTTGTTGAACACCTTGTGGGTGGCCTTGAGTTCCGGTAATGGAGGCTCGGGAATGGGTCGAGGATGAAGACTGGAGCCGGGAGTGACGGTCTCTGGTCATGATTTCATGGTGGCAATGGTGAGTCATGAGCAGAGAGGAACGCAGTCCTCTACTCGATGATTGTGAAACTCCTCGGTGACTCAGGAACCGGTGGAAGATGATGACTGGAGCTGGGATTCAATGAAGGATTGGTTGTCGCTGGTGCGTAGAGTCCAGTGAGTCGAGATCCCCCCTGCGCTTTTCACTGATCGTCCTTATAGAATGCCAAGGATGGAGAGAAGGTTGAGGAGGAAAAAATGGCCTGCAGAAAACACGGTTGTCAGGAGGTCAGTTGTGGGGCGGCGGAGCAGACCAGCAAATTGTTACTCTTCAACTAAGAAGAGAGGCGGCCAAAAAAAAACTGAGAAGAGAGAGAGGGAAGAAGAAGAGAGAAACAGAAGAAGGTAGATGGCAAAGTCTGTTTATTCAATTTCACGACGCCTTACAGCGTCTATGTTACAGCTTTTATATAGAGGAAATAGAGAGAGAGGTGGTTTGCAGTTGTAACTACCTATTATTCCCTAACCACCCGGACATTCAATGTTCAACAAATGACTGTCACACCCCAAAGCTACGTAGAATTACAATTTGATCCCACACTTGTAACTTTTAATTTGTTCCCAGCAAGTCCTCTTGTAACATTTCCCGCTCCTTAGGAAGCACCTTGTCCCCAAGGTGAAGATGTGGTAAACGGTTATGTAGATCATATAAGAATTCCCAAGAATCATCTTACGGCAAGGTAGAGGACCAATGAACTAAGACTTGGGTGGCGGAAATGCGGCCATGTTTAACCATCTTGCGAGCCAAAATGGCAACGGGGTCTAGGGTATGAGTGCAACCAAGGTCATGTGGTAGCAAAATGATATGGGAGATGGGGCCATGTGCCTTCTTCAATAGAGTAACATGAAACACATCGTGTAGTTTTAGACTGAGCAGGCAAACTGAGTTGATAAGCAACCTTACCAACCCATCCAATAATTTGGAAAGGGCCATAAAACCGAGCTGCAAACTTTTGAACTTCACGACGCTATAAGGAATGTTGGCGATAGGGTTGTAACTTCAGATAGACCCAATCACCATCTGTGAATTGTCGTTTAGAACGATTTCTGTCAGCATAATGCTTCATACGCTGTTGATTGCGTTGTAAGTGGAGCTTAAGACGAGTCAAAGTTGATTCGCTTTCCAACAACTGAGCATCAATAGCTGCCACAGTAGAGTCTCCCGAAACATAGGGAATATGTAATGGCGAAGGCCGGCCATACAAGGCCTCGTAAGGAGTCATCTTAATGGTTGAGTGATAGGTGGTATTATACCACCATTCCGCCAATGTGAGCCAACGGTGCCAATGAGTTGGATATTCGCCGATCATACAATGGAGATAGCACTCCAAGCAACAGCTCAAAACTTCGGTTTGCCCGCCAGTCTGCGGATGACATGTAGAGGAGTGGCAAAGTGTGACCCTATGAGCTTTAAAAAGTTCGGTCCAGAAAGCACTAAGGAAAATTGGATCACGATCACTGACTATAGTGCGAGGAAAGCCATGTAACCTTGCAACAGAATCCAAGAAAGCTCGTGCCACAACAGTGGCTGTATAGGGATGAGTCAAGCCTACAAAATGAGCATACTTTGAGAGTCTATCAACAACCACCAAAATAACATTTTTACCCTCAGATTTGGGTAACCCATCAATAAAATCCATGGCGAGGTCAGTAAAGATTCCTTCTGGCATTTGTAAGGGTTGCAGCAACCTAGGGGCTGCAACAATCTCATACTTGTTACACTGGTAGACATCGCTCTATCGAATGAATTCTTGCACTGGCTTACTGAGATTTTTCCAGTAGAAAATACTAGATATGTGATGCAGTGTGGTAGTAACTCCAGAATGTCCCCCCAGAGCACTGGAATGAAACATACGAATTATGTTTTGTTGTAACCGGGAGTCTTGGCCAACCACAAGATGTCCCTTTCATCTGAGCGGATCAGAAGCCCAAGTAAACTTGGTGGTCGTAACTTGTTTGTTTTGAAGATCTGTAATTAAACGCTGCAGAGTGTTGTTGGCTTCTCAAGAATGCCTAACTTTGCCATAGAGGTCAGTGGAAATAGTAGATAGGGATAAAATATTAAGCTCAAAGCAGTAATGTGAGAAAGAGCATCAGCAACAGTGTTCTCTAGACCTTTCTTATAGCTAATCTCAAATTCATAACCAAAAGACTTGGGTAGCCAATTATGTTGAAGAGGGTTATTAAGCTATTGCTCCAACAAGTATTTGAGGCTTTGGTGATCTGTGCAAATTTTGAAGTATCCACCCATCAAATAGTGGTGCCACTTTTTGACAGCATGCAACGCAGCAAACAACTCCTTTTCATATACTGAGTGCTATTGGTGTTGTGGAGCTAGGGCTTACTGACAAAGGCTATCGGGTGTCCCTATTGCATAAGTACAGCTTCGACCCCATTGCCAGAGGCATCTGTCTCAATCTCAAAGGTTTTTGTAGGATCAGGTGCTGCTAACATCGGTGCAGTGGCCAAGGCCATCTTAAGTTTTTAAAAAGCAGTCTCAGTTCCATCAGTCCACCTAAAAGCCTCCTTCTTAAGCAGATCATGTAATGGCCAGCAAATTAGGCCAAAGTTACATATGAACCTCCTGTAGTATTCGGCCAACCCCAGGAAACTACGCAGTTGCTTAACATTGCCTAGAATAGGCCATTCCTGAATGGCTCGTATCTTTGCTGGGTTGGTAGAGACACCTTCTTTGGATACAACATAGCCCAAATACTCCACGTGGGTGATGCCAAAGTATCATTCGCTGCGCTTAGCAAACAAATGGTGTGTCCTTAGTAGTTGTAAGACAATTCGAGGTGAACAAGATGCTGTTCCAGAGAAGAACTGTAGACCAATATGTCATCAAAGAAAACCTGAACAAATTTGCACAGGTAAGGCTTGAAAACCTTATTCATGAGACTCTAGAAGGTGGATGGAGCATTTGTAAGGCCGAAGGGCATAACGAGGAACTCATAGTGGCCTTCGTGGGTTCGAAAGGCAGTTTTATGAATGTCCTTATCAGTCACTTTGATATGATAATAGCCTAATCGTAAGTCAAGCTTGGAAAAAATCTTAGCTCCATGGAGCTCATCCAATAGCTCATCTATCAAGGGAATTGGAAACTTGTCTTTCACTGTGATGTTGTTGAGGACACGATAATCGATACACATTCTCCATGTCTGGTCTTTCTTTTTCAGTAAGATTACTGGAGAAGCAAAAGCACTTGTGCTATGCCGAATGACCATAGCTTCAAGCATGTCTCTCACCATTTGCTCTATCACATCCTTCTAAGCTGTAGGATGTCGATAAGGTCGATAGCTTACAGGATTAGCTCCTTCCTTCAAGATGATCTGGTGATCATGAGTCCTTTGAGGAGGCAAGCCTTAGGTTCCTCGAAGATATCATTAAACTCTGTAAGCAATGAGTCTACGGCTTCGTTATGCTGGTGCTCTATCTCAACATTGATGCTGAAACAGTTAAGGTCTTCAAGCCTCCACAGCTGCATTCCTTGTTTGGGAATGCCCTTAAGTTGGCACTCTCGTTCCCCATAAGTGTACTTCATGCGTAGGTCATTGAAGTTCTAGGTGATGTCACCTAATTGGGTGAGCTGTTGCACCGCATGAACCATGTCATAGGTGTCAAGTTCAAGGAGTAGCACATCGGTGGAATAGTTTCTTCCTTGCATTCGTCATTTGAAGTCCTTACATTGAACTTCACAAGTCAAGATACTTCCATTAGCAGTAGTAACCTTAACTGGTTGGACTGGCATGAGAATGTAGCCCAAAGTCACCCTTGTTGCTATATTTAAGAAGTATGTGCGGTTCCTGTGTCATTGAGAATATGTAACACCCTCTTGCCAACAAAACCTTGCACTCGCATTGTCTGAAAGTTTTGTGAACTAGTGAGGGCATGGATTGATATTTATGGGTTTGGTGTTTCCAAATTCTCAATTTCAACAGTCTCCTCGACCTCCTCTAATTCAACTTCGTGGGTCTCGATTCTGTATAATTGTCTCTTCAGACATTTATGTGTTGGGCTATACTTTTCATCACACCAAAAGCACATGCCTTTAGCCCTTTTTTCATCCATCTCCTTACTATTCCAAGACTTAACAGCTCTAATTGTATCAGTCTTCGTACCTTTAAATGGCTTCACTGTCACAAGAGTGGGCAGTAATCCCCTTCCATTATTTTTAAAGGTACTGCTTGAATTTGTAACAGATGTAGTAGGTAGTTGTTTACACAGGAAGGATGGTACCTTGGAGATTTCCGAAGACATATATATGTTTTCTTGGCCACTTGTGCCATGTTTGCTATGGCATTAGCCTCATGTAACTTCTGTGGCTGTAGCATCCTTAACACATGTTGTATTTCTCCTTTGAGACCTCGTAAGAACAAACTTATGGAATAAGCTTGAGAAAGTTGGATGCGATTAGCATTGAGTCGAATTGCTTGATATATTCCTGTACAGACCCTGTTTGTGTTAAATTGGCCAGATCTGCCATCAGATCTTCGTAAGCTTTCTGGTTAAATCGGGCACTCATGGCTTGCACATATTCGGACCAAGTCATAGGTCAATCTTCCTCAAATCCGCCTCGAAGGAAACCCCTATGCCATTCTAAGGCATTGCCATCCAAATGTATAACCACTACTCGTAATTTTTCTTCCTCAGGTGTGTAATTGTAATCAAAGAACCGCTCACTCTTATACAACCAGTGAGTAAATCCTTAGCCATTGAAGCGTGGGAACTCCAGCTTACCCAAGCAGGTTTTACCGTGTGGGTTGCGCTTTGGGCGTTCAGCTCGAGCTGATGGACGCGATTACTCAACATGATCTTTCAACACAGCAGACAACGGTGCGACGTTGCTTGTGAGTTGCATAATCATGATTCGTAAATCTTCCATGGATTTTCTAGTCTGAGCTCGGAACTCGCAATTCGCGTACTCTTGTTCTCGTACCACCGATTCGAGACGTTGCATTTCCTGAGCTCTCATTTTCATCATTGTGGCCAACAAAATGCCTAGCTTTGATACCAAATGTTATGCTTCAACTGAGAAGAGAGAGACGGAAGAAGAAGAGAGAGATAGGAGAAGGTAGATGGCAAGGGTGGTAGTCTGTTTATTCAATTTCACGGCACCTTACAGACTTTGTGTTACAACTTTTATATAGAGGAAACAGAGGGAAAGGCGGTTTGCAGTTGTAACTGCCTATTATTCCCTTGCCACCTGGAATTTCAATGTTCAACAAATGACTATCACACCCCAAAACTACGTAGAATTACAATTTGATCCCACACTTGTAACTTTTAATTTGTTCCCGGCAAGTCCTCTCGTAACACAAAATGGCGAGGAAGAGGCTGCCGGCAGGTTGGGCTCGAGGTGATGATGCAGAGCTTTGCCTCGAGGGCTCTGGAGACTGGAAGAAAGTTGCCCTCAGTTTCATTCTCATTTCATTTCATTTTTAATTTTTATTTTTATTTGTTTTCTTATAGCAACTTTTGTATTTCCAATTTCATTCTTCTTTTTTTCTTTTTTTAGGTAAAATTGCAAATAAATAATGGATAAGAAATAAAGTAGAAAAATGTGAAATGGTTTGGGTCAAAATTGGATAACACTCTAAATTGAAATTTCAGATCTTGGATATGTCAAGTCAAAGATGATTCAAGGCCCTTTGTGACGAGATGAAACTTGATCTATTTTCATCATATTTGAAAAGTTAAATTTGAGCTCCATCGTCATTTGCACTAACCTATCAATTTTCTCGACATTGAACTCTGAGCTATTTCCAAGCCAAAATTAGGTGTTTACAAGGTAGAAACCTACAGAAGAAAGAAATAAATGCCTGCCCTTATTGTTTCTTCAAACTTGGTGTGGTCGATGAACGACGTGAGAGAGAAAAAAACCCTTCAGGCAATTGGAGCAAATGTCTCATTATAGCCGACTTCAAACTATTGTGCATAATCTTTTACCATCACTCTTACCTTGTACTTCTCCTTCAAACACACATAAGCCAGAGATAAAAGAAGTGTTCAGGGATCGTCCCCTCTGTTAGTCTAGACAATCTATCTGCCACAAGATTCTCTTCCCTACTAAATCCATATACACCTCCCGCTCTCAAAAGCTTGCAGCTATTCTTTGATTTCTCGCATAGAGCTTCTAATTTGCACAGTCGGTCTTCCATTTCCCTCCACTGCTCCTGCTCCTGTCAGTACAGAGAGATTTTGAGAAGAGTTTGATTTCTGATTAAGTTGATCATTCTACTTCGTGCATTCAGGAGGCTGATTGCGTGTTTCCTTCAAATCCAAGCACATATCACGCTTCCCTAGCAGTCCCTTGCGAGTCCCGTGAAGCCAGTATTCTCGTTCTTCCAGGACACGTCCTAGAACATGTAAGACTATTGCCTAAGTACCTTCCCAGGTAGAACATTCATGCGTCTTTCCTATTTTGTCCATTGTCGTCACTCAATTTGCACGGATTCTATTCATGCGTCTTTTCTATTTTGTCCATTGCCGTTACTCAATTTGCACAGATTCTACTATGCACTCTGTATAATCTGTGCAATCTATAAAAAAATTCATTCCCTGAAGGATTTAAAGAATCACCAATGGTTATATTGCACATCTCCTATAAGTGCACCAAAACGAGTAAATTCCTATTTTTTCTATGCTCATTTTCGTTCAATTGTCCACGTTCAACAAGGAGGACTCCGCATCATGATAGAAAAGATAGTCCAATGCATTTCGCACATTTCAAAGAAAAAGAACGGATATATTAGTCTAAAACACAAGACGAGGATATTGGTACCACGTTTCATAGTGCGCACACACGTACATATACGATGGTTCTCAGAAATACACAAACTCATCACCCAACTTACTTTCTGCAGCATACATGACAACTAAATACATACGACCCCTCCCAGAAACCCTCATAAAACCAGTACGTGACTCGATACATGTCGACTAGACGCATACGGTGATAATATAATTAGTGCATCGTAGATATCACACGAGTCCTAGGCCGGTCTATCGACCGGATGGATCAGTGGCTGCCCGGGAGCTTCTCTTTGATCTTCTCCATGATCCCCTTCTTCTCCTGTGGCTGCCCACCTGTCCGATATTCACCTGCGTAGCCCCCGCCGCCCATGCCCATGGCAGCCTCCTGCGGCAGCCGATCATCACCCACGCCGCCGACTCCGGGGATCTTCTCCTTTATCTTCTCTTTGACTCCCTTCTTCCTTCTCCCACCTTGCCCGTCATCTTCGGACTGCAAGATAACAAATGGATTGACATGCTTAGTGCCTACGCTAAATAGCTGAAATTTACATTTCTTAGCACCAACTGAAACATCAACGATTTTAACTTACGGAACTAGAGCCTGAGCTGCCGGAGCGTTGGAGCATGCCTCCTTCGCCAGTCATCCGCTGCTGCTGGCCTTGGCCACCGAGGCCATACAAACCTGCTTCGCCGCCAGCACCGCCAACCCCGGTGCCGTACAGGCCAGTGGTCTGGCCCTGGCGGACAGGATTCACAAACTCGTCATCGGCAGACTGACGCATCGGATTACCATACTCATCGGTCTGGCTACTCGGATCATACCGGCCTTGGTATTGCGCCATCTTCTTCTTTTTCTCAGTAGAAATATCGAACAAGTCGCAGGCAAACTGAAGACAGACTCAAAAGCCTTAACCAAGGAGAGACAAACGAGACTAGAACTGCTGTAGCACTACTGTATAAGACGAGATTGTCCGTAGATCTCATGGGAGGGAGACGCTAGCTCGGGCTTTATATAGAGGGCTAAAAGGGAAGTACTCCAGGCTCTACGTGCATGATTTGATGTTGCAACACGTGCATGGCAACACGTAAGATTTGAACCACGTACGAGGAGATGACACGTTGTGAGGAGTTAGGGAGAGCTTGTCCCCGGAGGTCGGCTACGGGATAAGATCAGGGTGTCTGCTTCCGTCTTTTTGGAGTTTTCTCCGTACGGAGACACTTCGCCACGTACTCACTTGGTGATCGGCTCTAGACACATACACTGCGATATTTAATTCATTATCTAATACATAAATCTTTCGCATCTTAATTTGTATAAAATTTTTTTAACCTTTACTTATTAAAATTTAAACATTAATTTACATAACAACTCATTATTTAACACACAATCAATTCTATTATATTGTCCTTAGGGTGATCTTGCAGTTCCTATGAGGTGGAAGACGGTGGGGTTAGCCGATGGATTTTTCTTCCTCTTGTCGCATTTTGAAGGTTAAAGGGAGTAGACAATGCATCTAGTTGTTGGCAAGGGCCAAGATTTCAATCGATTAGTCATTTGATGAGCGATTTATTCCTTAGCATATGATCTCAAGTGATATTATCACTTATATTTTTCGCATATCCTTAAACACTTACTCTCAACGAGTTTTTTTATTATGAGTGAAATATACAAAACCTAACAACTAATGCAAGTCAAATGTTATGTTTTGTGCTCGATTTGCTAACCATAAGCTGAGTATTTTTCTTCCGTCCCAGTTTCATGAGTTTCAAAGATTGATTCTATAATGGTGAAACGTGAGATCATATGATAACCTGCTCAGATACTATATCAAATACCTACCGTGCCTAAAAAAATTACTCCTATATCCACCTAAAAGTTTAAATTTATAAGTAGAGAAACATGAATTTTCTTATATTTCAAATTTCAATATCTTAACCATTTAATATGAAATTTATTTCTCAACCATTATGCCAATATAAAAAGCAAGTCTATTATATATATTACACATGTACACAAAAGAAATTTCAAGTTCAAGAATAATTAAAAATTTTTTCTATTGTCTTGAAATTCATCTTTTGGATATAATTCATGATAACCAAAGCATTTATTTTTATAATAAGAAGTTTATTCTCGTTGCAGGTGAATACCTTACAAGTTTATAAATACAAATAGCTAATGTGTTGATAACATCCTCAAGAACTACACATTCAGGGGATTCGATCATATGATTCTGTGAATCATTCACAACATATATATTCACAATATTTAAAGATGTACTATTCATTTAAGCTAACACTTGACATGAGCAACTAAAGTTTCTTATCAAATTTTAGGGACAATTTTATTTTTCTAAAGATTGTTGTTTTGAGAATTTAAATTAAACTTGTCATGTTCACTTTATTTTGAATAAATTTTCACGGACTTAAAGGGGATAAATTTATATCCATCTAAAGTTCTAAATTTGCAAATGGTGATATCTTATTCTTACAAGGAATTCTTTTTATTATTATTATTATTTATTTGATATGAGATTGAATTTTTAGTAATTTAGATGGGTTAAGGAGGTGGGAGACTAGGCAAGCAAAGATTTACATGGGAGAGAAAAATGATTTGATACAGTTAATACCATTTTTGTCCTGTGACATAAAGGTTATGGATTAGATTCTACTAGTGAGACTTCACCTATCCTTTTTGTTCTTTTTTTCTTATACTCTTTCTATGTTTATATGCCTCATTTATATATCCAAATTGAAAAGATTTGCACAGGAGAGGAGATTAGAGCATTTTGGAGAAAAGCAAACAAAAAATGAACATTTTTTTAAGATAGGAGTGATGATAATCAAATAAAGTTTTCTTGATTTTAAATTGAATTGATGTTACTTCAAACTCTACCTTGAAGATATAGAGGCATAATTTGGGAAGTCTCATATTGATCTTATATATAGTTGAGGCCATGGACACATAAAGCGAAAGGACATATGGGTGCTGATCTCATTCTCGAGGCCAGGGCTTCATGGGGGACAGGTATTTTTGATAAAATTATCTATTATTATAAAATATTCACCTGTACTTTCTATAAATTGAACCATTTTTTACTTAAAAACTTGACCGATTAAGTATTAATACTAGTTTCTCTTATAAACTAGAATTTACTCTCTAATCTAATCAATGCGAAATTTAATCCTCTACACTTGCCATTACATGGCAACGTGACTTATACTTTACACATGCTCTTAAACATAATAGTCAATTATTTTTTTCTACTTGATAAACCGCCCATGAACCATA
This sequence comes from Lagerstroemia speciosa, assembly GCA_037672795.1. Classification (NCBI taxonomy): domain Eukaryota; kingdom Viridiplantae; phylum Streptophyta; class Magnoliopsida; order Myrtales; family Lythraceae; genus Lagerstroemia; species Lagerstroemia speciosa. The sequence goes on from CM075299.1 coordinate 7,918,234, forward strand.
TATTTTTCTCTAGATCTCAAGCTTAATTAAGCACGAGTTCTATACTAGGGCATTTATGGTATGAGTACACAAGAGAACATGGTAACGTGACTTACACTTTCTACATGCTATTAAACATACGAGTCAATTATTTTTTTGTACCTGATAAACTGTCCATGAAGCATGTATTTTTCTCCTGGTCTTAGACTTAATTAACCATTACACCCGGGTCTTAGTACATGAAAGAACCCGCTCTAAAACAATGTAAAATATTCACTTGTACCTATAAGAAACTCGACTGTTAAATGTTGCTATCTAACTCTCTTATAAACTCAAGTTTGCTATTTGATCCAATCGATGTGCAATTTAATCCTCAACAATCATAAAACAACCAATTGTTCAATTTTGAAATTAAAAAAATTTATATTCAATTTTCATTAATAAACATGTCTTAATCTCATGTTTTGTCCATTACTAAATTTGTGGAATTTTGTGGTGAAAAGAGGACTGATTATAAAATAAGTTCTGTACTTTTCTTTTTTTGTCCGCGGTAAGACTGTATTGACCATCCCATGCCCTGTCGGCTGAAATTCAATCCCATGACCTGCAGTGTTTCTATTGGCATCAAGCCCATTTACCGCACGTGCTATGTATGCAAGGGGAATGTGTCTTTCTTCATTATATTGAAAGGTGTTCTTCTTTATTTCACTCTTCCTGTAATTTCATGTTCGACCAAGAATTCCAGGAGAAAAAAACATGATTGACAAAGGCGAATAGTAATAAACTACATCGAATGTGCATAATCACTTTGTAATTCTAACTAAATCTGCACTCAGTTAAGGGAAAAATTATGAAAAATGATGAATATAGATTCAACATTGGACAGAATATTAACGTGGTGCAATTCTTGTTTGTGGTTTATATTTGAAACCCTACGTAAATGGGGAATTACTGTGCTAATTTTAAAAGTTTTTCATTTTTCCTATATCAGTCTTATAAGTTTTAAAGTAGTATTTTCAGTCCTAAATATTTATTCTATTGCATATGTTAAGTCCACTTTATCAATTGTCCTTGGTATGTTACTGCTGTGTTACTAACAAAGTTAAACTATTCTTATTTTGCTATTAAATTGTCTGACATAGCATTAATATGTTTGATTTGCCATTGTTCAACTTGATTTATTTTGTCAAGATCTTCCTACTAGGTTTAATCGACAGTGAATAAGAAAATGAAATTGGATTTTTTTGGTTGGGACTATAATATTTATTTTATTTTTAAATCAATTAGATTGACTTTAATCTAACGGGACAATCTCTTTAAAATCTTGAAAATCACTCAAAATTTATATATAGTCCCATAATCTATCTTTTTACGTGGTTTGATATCATGTCGTATTGCTTAATATGAAAAAATGCCAACACGTGTCAAGTTAGATAAATTAACGGTAAAATAAGATAAATTAACGACGTTAGTGACATGTCAGCGGCAGTCTGACATTAAGTAACATAATGAACTCTACATCTGTAAGGGAGCAAATGTTTAGGACTGAAAAGATCACTTTTAAACTTATAAGACTGATTTAGGAGAAATAAAAAATTTTTAGGATTGCCATTATAATTCTTCTCTGAATAAACTATAGTGATATATACCAAACTTCTGCATAAAGCCATTTTTGGATTATGAAAAAAATCCGTGAATTTAGGAGAAGACAAGAGGAAGATGGGAAATAAAGGAATGTGTGTGTTCTCACTAACGAGAATCAAACACATTTTGTACTCTCAGGTGGTGTTTGGTTGGGTGTAATCCTCCAACTTTTCATGGAAAATATGTCTTTTACATTGTCTTTTTTACAATATTTAGTTGTAATTAGTAATGTAATTTAACCTCACCGGGCCGTCAAATCTTTCCCGGGCCTCCTCTCTTTCCTAGCAAAGTAAATGCTGAGTTAGATGTGTGTATTTTGAGTTTACATGTTACAATGGTGGGATCCACACCTGCCACTCCTTTAAAATTACTAAAAAGATCACATTCTCTCTCCTTCACATCCATCAATAGGAAGATATCTTGGGTATTTTAGTAAATCTTCATAAATATAATATAATATTTTATCTACTTTCCTAACAATCTTTAATATTTATCAAACATAACAATTTCATATCACAATTCATTTTTCTTGTAAATAACAACTTTCCTTTTAATCTAATTTTACCCTGCAATCTAATCATACTTGAACTAAACGCCCTCTCAAATCAAGAATAAAGACATTACTCTTTTTTTTTTTTCAGTGCACAAATGAAGTATATAGGCTCAGAAGAGGTAGAAGAAATGGGATAAAAGAGGTACATGAGGTCTCATTCGCGATATCGAATCTAGGATCTGTAAATCACATTACGAGGACAGTATTAACTGTCCAAAATTCTCTTTCTTTTATACCTTTCCCAATACCGACTTCCGAAGCTTTTATGATATGGTCATTGAACCGCACAACAATTTAGTCCAATGAATTATAATCAATAACTCAAATAAAGGAAAAAAGGAAAATGTTTCATAAGTATTTTCTCAGACTACATGCATCATGATTTTTCATGAGTGTCAATAAGTATAATACATATACCATGTTATATGTTACTGGTGAATAGGCATTAAACATATCAATATAATTATTATTAACCTGTTAGACATATAACTATTTTTCTTGATGGATGAACCACACATTGCCTGGCATTTGGATCCATCTCACACAACAATAGGCGAGGGAAACGATTGAGGAGATAGTGAAAAGTAATTATGAGTTATTGATTTTTTTTTGCCTCTATTGAGAAATAAATTCTACATTGAACCGTTAATAGATTGAAATCTATAATATAAGATAATTGAGTATTCACCCCATATAAGTTTCGTATTTTAGGTGGATAGGTGGAAATATTTCACATGGTAAATTTCACATTGGACAATAAAAAAATTGAAATGTAGAATATAAGAGAATTGAGTATCTAAGACATATATCTAGATTAATACGTGGATATGACATAACCTCTTATAGGTCCAGAGGAAATTTGATATGGTCGTAGAACTGATTATCATGTGGGTTTTCATCATACCAGCTTAAGGTTAAAAGAAAAATATCGATCTTGTAGTCAATTATTGTCCCCTCACCTGAGTACGAAAGAAAAATATTCACCTTGAAGTTAGTTATTGATAGTGAATATTTTAGAAATGTGTCAAGTATAAACACTTTATCACGTAAAAATGCTTATTGAATAATGAATCTCATATTAGACAATCAAGTCATATCTCTTATTGGTCCCGTAAACATTTTTTAAATTTATTGATTATCAGTTATTAAATTAAATTAAATTATTGAATTGTGAAGCGATCAAACTGTAAAAATTTCCCAATTGATCAAAAAGGAAAAGTATGGATATCTCATCCGTCCGTGGCTCTTCTCCCTTTTTTTTTTGCCTTTTAATGTGCGAGTCCCATCGACTTTGCGGGAGTAGATAAAAAGTAAAGATATCTCATACGTTCAGTCTGACTACACGATGGCTCCAAGCCGACAGCCTTTGTCACGGTGCCAAACCCCCTGACATGCATGATTTTTTTTTTGTTTGGGACTTGATATTTGAATAATTACGGTCCGTATATTTATCTTTTTTAATAATTAAATTTTATTAATTTAAAAGTAATTAATTCAGTTATATAAAATTAATTTATTATACTTTCAATCTAAATTATCACTATTTTATTGATGTAGACTTTATATTATTATTGAAACGGTGATAATTTAGATTGAAAGTGTAATGAAATTGATTTTATAAGACTGAATTAATAATTTTCAAATTTATAGTAATCAATTGTAAAAAATATATATATATATATATAAGACTTTCAGTGTCATTTTTTTCCTTCATATTCTCAAGAGTTTTGGGACCCAACTAATTCATATTTACGTCTGAACGGTTAATAAAAGGACTAAAATAAAATCTAATGACCTTCAACTGTAGCGCCCAGCTAGGTCAGTGTATTAACGAGCTATTCTCTTCCAGTCCTCAATTGTGTTATTAGCGGTGTGCACAAGTCTTAGATAAACTCGAAATCGGTAAAAATTTACCATATTAGATAGGTTCGGGCAAATCTCCATGGAAATAGGTAGGGTTCGATTAATGAATTAAGGAACCGGTCGGATCCGGTTCCCGTACACAGGTACTCAGAGCCGGAATCCCGGCCTGTTAACTTATTCGTTCAGTTAACTTTAATTTTTAATCGTTCTTAATTTTCTTGATTGAACTCCAATTCACAAATTATTTAAACATTTGCATTTCTAACTTGATGGACTTTTATTTGACATAATAATCATACATATTTGATGAATTTTTCATACGTGCAATATTATTATAATTTAAAATTAGTAATAGATAGTACTTAAATACAATGAGAATATATTGAAAAATTATACATATTCAATTAAGATAAAAAGTTATATAAAATAATAATTATTATGAAAAATATTAAAATAATTTATATTATAAAGTGAAAAGAATAAATAATAAATACGTTATAATAGGTTAGAGATTTCGGGTAGGGTTGAGTTTTCAAATTTAAGAGGATAGGATCTTCAAGATCTGGAAACTAATTTTATATAAGATAATGTTTGGATATTATGTCAAATGATAGGGAACTCGGACCCGAATAGTTACCCCTCTCGGTGATTTTGTCTTTTTGTTAACCATAAATATCTTCTGCTTTAAAAAGCAGTTCCTCCAGTGATTGATCACTACGTGTAGCTGAGAAATTTGTTTTAGGTGGCGTCGGTGTTGGAGCCATCCATTGTCCCGATGGCTGAAGACCCCGCCGACAGTCCTCGAGAGGACAGATAATGGGTATCGTGGCACGTACGTGGAAGAAATGGAGTGAATCGTGTTTTTGGGGCAAACAACCCTTGTACCATGGGTTTGTTCCTCAATAAATGGGGCGTAAAATATATAATAAATTTATTATATAAATTTTTCTTAAATTATGATATATATAAAATTTTTATAATTTTTGAGAATCAACTTTATATATGTTAAATTTTTATTGGTGATTTGTGTAGCGAACTTATTATATATCATGCAATAATTATTTATTCCAACGAATGGTTACGGGGGTACTATTTTGGATATGGCATGTCGACCATGTGGCTATTTTACACGGTGATTTTTCAAGAAGATGTCTTTTTTCCCCGTGAGTAAGCCTACTAATTTTCGACACTACCCGACAAGAAATTAGACGGGTTTAGATTAATCTAATTTAAACATGAATCTATTTAGGCACGAACCTATCAAGATGCGATAAATAAACGTGTTTAAATGGGTTGAAACTGTGTAACTCAATAAAACACGGGTGGCACGGGCGTGTCACGGACGACCTCACCGGAGCATCACGGGCGGCATGGGCTCATCACCGACGACCTCACTGGAGCATCACGGGCGGCAGACAGTGAGCGGAGCATCACTAGCGGCATGGGTGGCTACCGTCGACGACCAGACCAACAACAACAACAACAACAAGAACAACCTATTAGTCACTGTTACCTAACTGTCCCACTGAAAAGTATCTATGCCTGCTAGGGTATTTTGTATTACTTTCCCAATGAAAAGTATCACAGTCGCCAAGACCTATATAGATTTTATCGGGACCTATTCATGGTTTTTCGGGACATAATCATAATTTTTCGGGACCTATTTATTGGTACCTATTTAGACTTTATCAAGACCTATTCATGATTTTTTGGATCATGTTTATCGGTACCTGTTTAGAATTTATCGAGACCTATTGATGATTTTTTGGGACCCATTCATAATTTTTCGGGACCTGTTTACCGATACTTATTTAGACTTTATCGGGACCTATTCATAATTTTTCATGACTTATTCATAATTTTTCGGGACTTGTTTATTGGTACATTTGTAGACTTAATGAGGTCTATTCATGATTTTTCGGGATCTATTCATGATTTTTTGATACCTAATGATAATTTTTTGGGACCTGATTATTTATAATTATTTAGACTTTACGGGACCTGTTCATAATATTTTGGGACCTATTTATCGGTACTTATAATATATGTTCATGTTAATGGATAGGTAGCATGGAGCGCGTTCGGGTGATGAATATATTCAATGGAAAATGGGAGTGTACAACTAATGGAGGTTGTCAATATTCAGGGAGTCAAACAAAGCCTAAAGGCATAATTGTCCTAATGAGTATCTCATATGATAAGTTGTATAGAAAGATGCAGTCTATTATTCCTCATGACAATAGCTGATTTATAATGGAGTTGTATTCTACAAATATTGGAGGAGATGATGTTCCATATCAAATGGATGTGGAAAACGATGACGGTCTGGAGTTTGTACTTAGTGAGAAAAGATATCCACCTCAGATTTGTGTAACTTTTGTTGCTCGATTAGATTGTGGAGAAGTTCCTCATCAAGGAGGCATTGGTGAAACGGGCGATGCATCCTTCCATGGAAGTAACCAGCCCCAAGTAGGCACGTCACTTGCACTATTCCTTCATGAAATTGATGAAGATAATGAAGAGCGAGATATGCATGCCGACAAAGTACGAGATACTCATGTGCATGATTTGTTGGAGGAGGAAGAGGTAGGATTGCATTATATTCGGAATGATGAGACCCCATATTCTCAATCTAGCCGCTATGGAGTGCAAGATGGGATAGGTGTGCTTGGACAGTCAACAGTTATGGCAGATCTTCCTAGTTATGGCCTAGAAGAACAAGGTGTAATGCAACCATCAACTGAAACAAATACTGAATGGCATATACCCAGTGCAGATGCATTCACATGGCAGAGAGATGCAATAAATCTTGTGTCTGAAGCAAACACAAATGTCATTTACAAGGGACAATTCTTCCTGAATAAGAAAGACATGCAAAGATTACTCGGCCTATATGTCTTAGGACAAAACTTTGAATGACAAGTACATAGGTCCACTAAGTCATTATTCCACGTAGTTTGCAAGGAGACCAATTGTTCATGGAAATTTCGTGCCATTCAAATAAAGGAACGTACCTTTTGGGAGGAACGTGGGCGGATCAATGAGCACATGTGCACACGTGATGAGATGCATCGGTACCATCACCAAGCAAGTGCTAGCATCATTGGGGAGGTGATTGCGCCAAGATTGTTTGGTGTTCAAGGAAGAGTAATGAAGCCTAAGGACATTATTGCGGACATGAAAGATATGTATGGAATTTAAATACTCTACAACAAGGCATGGCAAGCATTGCATTACGCACTCTCTCTGACATATGGACCTCCTAAAAACTCTTATCAATTGTTGCTATCATATTATCATATTTTGCGGGAGGCGAATCTGGACTCACATACTAACCTATACATTGATACTGATAATTGCTTTCTATATTTTTTTTTTACGTCTTTTGGGCTAAGTATTAGAGGTTTTAGGTAATATTTTCGACCAATAATTACTATTGATGGTACCCATCTAAAATGTCATTACAAGGGCATGATGTTCGTAGCATGTGCAAAAGATAGCAATGACCAAGCATGTCCTTTGGCATTTGGGTATGGAGACATAGAGAATATTCATGCATGGACATGGTTTTTTCGGGCCTTACATGTGGTCATTGGTAATATTGAAGAGTTAATGTTCATATCTGGTCATAATGCCAGCATAATCGAAGGCATTTGAACAGTGTTCCCTGATGCTAAAAATGTCTTACGTTGCCGGCACATTTCACAAAATCTGGTTAAACATTTCCACCGCACTGATTTAAAGGATTGTTTCTGGGCTGCAGTAAGGAGTTATACGGTACATAATTTTGATAAGCACCTGGATGAGATTAAACACATAAATTATCAGTGCTATGATATAATTATAGAGATAGGACCACGTAAATGGTCCTGCGTTCATTGCCCATTACTTTGCTACCAGTTGATGATAACAAACATTGCGGATTGCCTCAACTCTTGTCTTAGATTTGCATGTTATTTGCCAGTTATGACTTTGGCTGAGTTTGTACGCAATATGACACAGAGATGGCACTGCGATTGAAAGAATATTGCTTCTAGTTGGACAACCCGATTAGCGAGTGTTCCACATGCCAGGGTGATGAAGATGGATTCTGATGGCCATCATATGATGTGTACTACGGTCGAATGGAATATATTTTTGGTAAGGCAACGCTCACTACAGTGGACTATCAAACTCTAACAACAGACTTGCACATGTGAATTTTTCTAACGAGAACGTCTACCATGCCCATGCCCATGCCCTCGCAGCAACAAGGTTCTTTTAATTACCTTGTCAATTTTAATCGACATTTAAATTTTTGTCATTTTGACTGACATTATTGTCATTGATTATAATTATTTCATTTGTCAACAAAGGCCGAAACGTAGATTGGACTACTTTATGAGGCATTTTCTATTTGTCATCTTCTGTTGTTGGCACATACTCCGAGCTAATCATGCCTGTTGGTGGGCCAACATAGTGGGTTGTCCCAGAGAACATACGTACTATGATTATTCTTCCACCAGATATGCTACGTCAATCAGGAAGACCTCATAGGAGTTGTATGCTTGCATCATCAGAGAACCGAACGAGGAAGAAGTGTGGATACTGTGGGTCCTACACTCATTTGTCATCCAATTGTGCAAACAGAGTTAGCAACTTAGATTAGCCGAGTTCATCTACCGGAAGGGACGTACATCCAGTCCTCGTCAATGTAGGATTTGCTAGCAAACAGGTCATAACAAGCAAACATGTCCAATGAGAGTACACCTACCTGACATCGAAGAAGCACGGACATGACTTTATCATGGCTATTGGTAGCAAACCATGTATGTCACTTTGAATATATCGAAAAAGTACTCATGTAAATTTCGGGACCTATTTCAGATTTCTCATGACCAATTTAAGAATTATCGGGACCTACTTCAAATTTTTTGGGACCTATTTCAGACTTGTCCAGGTCAAAGTCCCTATATTTCAGATTTCTCTTGACCAGTTTAACAATTATCGGGACCTATTTCAGATTTTTCGGGACCTATTTAGACTGGTCCGGGCAAAGTCCCCACGCATATTTCGGGACCTATTTCATATTTCTTTTGACTAGTTTAAGAATTATTAGGACTCATTTCAGATTTTTCAGGATCTATTTCAAACTTGTCCAAGCCATAGTCCCCACGCACATTTTGGGACCTATTTTAGATTTCTCTTGACCAGTTTAAGAATTCTCAGGACCTATTTCAAATTTTTCGGGATCTATTTCAGACTTGTCTAGGCCAAAGTCCCCACGCACATTTCGGGACCTATCTTTAATTTCTCTTGACCAGTTTATTCTCGGGATCTATTTCATATTTTTCGGGACCTATTGTGTATTTCCCTATTCAATAAGAAATCTCATACCAACATAACTACGCATAAACCAGATGATCCCGACATGCATATCATTGCCATGAAGATGAGGTCAATATGTACAGTGAAGGTCAATCCCAACATAAACTGATAATAAAATATCAAAATGTTTGCTCCTAAAATTTCCTAACAAGTTCACACCAAATCATAAATGATGATTAGGGTCAGTATAGGGGCTGCGAAATACGGGAGCCTTCGTTCGTTTCCAGCACAAGTTTTATATCTCTTCTTCTGGTCTCGATCCTGCAATCATCAATGTATTTTGATTACGACTGTACACCATATAATATATAATCTAACATATCAAGGCCAACTGTCATAGGTCTTTTACCTGACTTGCAGATGAAGCTGTTACAGGTTGTGGTGAGGCCTCATTTGTAGATGGAGGAACTCGAGATAGAGGAGATGGCTCAATTGCAGAAGGGAATGTCGGAGGATGGCCTGCTGAGGGAGCAGCTGGAGATGGACGTGTTGGGTATGATGAATGTATGAGGCTCTTCATGTGTTCCAATAACCGAGCCTCAGATGTTGCAATCGCAGTGTCAATTTGTTTATGCACAGCTTCCAACACTCGTCTCTCAGATGCTGCAATACATACTTTCATTCAATCCTCCATAGCCTCGAATGAGAAGTCAGGTTGGTCTCCCTCTCCCTCCTCACCCTCAGCACCCTCGTTCCTATCAGAGTTCTCTCCAAATGGTTCATTTGGACACTGCTCCTCCACCGATGGCGCCTGTAAATCTATGAAATAACGTTGATGCATCTCAACATTTGTCGGCTCAAGTGTCGAGAGCACGTATATCTGTAAGTCATTTAATATTTTTAGATATCTGTCATAAAAATTCTACATCTACAATCACACGAACTGTCCAGTACATCTAATTGTGGAAGTGAAAATGCTTTTGATCGTCCTCCCGCCTGGGCGGCCTTGAAAAGTCCACCAACAAATTCTCAGTTTATGTTCCATTACATTGCAAATCCTTACATGAGAGAGGATTCGAATCACATCAGGAATCATTTCAAATGTGATGATCTGCACAGAATAATAATATAGGTATTATATTGTTCATAATTCCACTAAATTGATATTAGATCAATTATTTATTATACCTGCAATGTCCATGTAAATCCATATAGGTTACACTTGAAATTTCCATCTACCTACTCCAGACTGTGTGGAGCTTGACGGAACTTCTTAATCGAGTTCTTGTATATAAGATTCCCCCATGGGAAGGAATCAAACTAATCTAAGTTCTCCACTATGCCCCACAACCAATTTGGCACTGTGTGTTTCTTATCGTTGCCCCACACAAATCCCCCCAACAGGCATATCAGAGATAATTTAATAGTGTCTTGTTGTTCGCTGAACCTACCACCAACCAGAACCTTTCGGATATCAGCGTACTGGATATCTCTCTTTCTCTAAAAATATCGATGTGGCAAACCATGAGCAAGGGGGTTCATATTGTTATAAATTCAGGTAAGCCCCGAATTTTAAGCCCATAATAAGGCAGACTCTTTTCTCGACAACTTCAGCAAATGTTGTCGTCTAGTAGCAAACCACATTTCATCTCTCGACCCGTTATGTTTGATTTCCCTCAATAGTAAATGTACTACTAGCACACCACTAAACGCCATGTTGCGGTTCCGGACAACTTTGTCGAAACCGGGCCATGTCTTCTTCATTGGAAAGTGCACTCTCAATATTAGTAAGCACTTGCATATTGTTATGCCGGTTCAGCTTCGGCACAAACCATGCAACACGAGAAATCCTTAAATTTTGTTCTATCTGTACAAATCAAAGTATAATTAGATCCAACAAACTACAAATTATAAAAAATCATTAGGTCCTGATGAAACACTAATTGGTCCCGATTCAATATCAGTTGTTTCAGATTCTCCAGTTTGGTATATACATGAACATAGAAACCATAATCTCTAGAGAAGAATGACAATCTTTATATGCAAGAATTACAAACCAAAAAGGCAATCCAATATGCTCACAGAATTGGTTTTTCCAACAAAAATTGTCGCAAACTCGAGGAACTACAAGAAAGGCTGCTAACAGAATCTAAAGACATTATCTCTAGTCATGACTAAAGAAGATGGGAATGAAACACTTAATAAACAAAAAGTCAACAGTCAATCAATATGGACATCCAAATTGAGTACAAGAGTTGTTAACACCTCAAAATTCACATCATGGCTTTGCTCAAGAAATGGAGAAGCACAACCAAATAGTGCATTTTTTAATGATGGTGCTGCTGCCACTTCAAATGTGGTTTTCATGAGACAATGTAGCACTTCCAATTGTAGTGTGTGCCAAACGAAGTTTTCCTAACTCAAGATAGTAACTCAAAATCAATATATTGCAAGAAAAGGTTTGGATTTTCTGAGGAAGACCGCTACCGTTTCTTGGGACTAGGAGGAGTGGTAGGCAAGAGAGGAGAGGGAGGAGCAGCACTCGGCCGAGAGGAATAGCAATCGGTCGAGAGGAGCAGTAGTCGGTCGGAGCTTTGGGAGAGAGAGGCGGCCGAGATGAGCAGCAGTTGGCCGGAGCGTCGGGCAAGGCTGAGAGGAGGCTAGAGCTTCGGGCGAGGTAGAGAGGAAGGCCAGGAGGAGGAGGAGTAGCGGCCAGGAGTCGAAGCTTCGAGTAGGAGGGTGGGGAGGAGGAGGCGTTGGGCGAGCTGGAGAGGAGGGCCGAGAGGAAGAGGAGCAGTGGACGAAAGCCGGAGCTTCAGGCAGGAGGGCCAGGAGGAGGAGGCGTTGGGCGAGGTGGAGAGGAGGGCCGGGAGGAGGAAGAGCAGCAGCGACCGGGAGTCAGAGGCGTCGAGCGAGGTGGAGAGGATGGCCCGGAGGAGGAATAGTCGTAGCTGGGATCCAGACTTCAGGCAGGAAAGCAGCGGCCGGGAGACGAACTTCGAGCAGGAGCACAGCAGTGGCTGAGAGCTGGATTAGGCAGGAGGGCTGCGGGTTGAGGGGATGAGGGATTGGGGAAGAAGAGGAGTTTGGAGAGGAAGCTAGGGTCACAAATGATAGGGGTAGGATTGGGATTAACAAAAAAAATTCATTAGAAACTTTAAATAGTGGTGTTATTTTTTGAAATTGATATAAAATGGTGCTACTTGTAAAAACACCTCTTGGAATGGTGCTAAAAAAATTTTCAGCTCTTAATTGTTTATAGTATAATTATATATTAAGCATTATATATTAAATGGGTCAGCACGATTTAGACATGACCGTCTAGACAAAACCCGTTTAAATATGAAAAATAAATATGTCATGTGCCGGTCATCGAGGTTTTTAACCCGAACACTTTTAGATATAATACGTTTAAATATGACACGATACAGTTTGCCAGACCTATCCATGATTCGACTCAAGGGTCAAAAAATTGTTTGTTCTTCCTTGTTTCTTTGCTCGACTCATATGGGAACACATTCTTGGTCTCATTGGAAATCACGAAAACCCTTATGACTAGAACATCAAGCTACTCTTATTCATTAGAAAGTAACAAGGCAAGGGGCTTTAGTTTATCGTATTTCAATTGTCATGCAAGCTCGCATCTACCTCGCTACTCGGTTCTCTCAAGAAAAACTTTTGATGACTATTAAATTTTCTGTAAAATCTCATCTACTATATAGCTTCTTCTAATCTACCTATGAAAACTAGGAGAGGTGAGCATAATTGTTGCTTGAAGATAGGGGAATCTCCTAGTGAGTAACTTGCCTTATGTGATCCGAGCCTCCCGAGCCTGGCAAGTGAGCTTGAATAATCTATACATATTTTGTCCATTCTTTTTTGGTAAATGAAGAGTATCGGTGATTTTCATTTAAAAAAATAAAGAAGTTGCCTTTTACTTTTGCGTTTTTTTTAAGCTTTTATTGTTTTCGTCTTCTCGTATTCCTTATCTCTATATATCGATTATGCGATTTGAAAGGAAACTTGTTGATCTAGAACAAAATATGAGAGAGAGGGGATCATACGGGTACATAGTATTTTGGTATTAAGAATCAAACGTGGACCTCTTGACCTACTAGACACCCTTTCTCATCGGTACATATGATTAAAAATATACGAAGTTGTATCCGATATAAATAAAAGAAATTGGATAAATTAACAAGAGACTTTTGGTAGGGGAAACGAAGACACCAAAAGAAGATATATCACCCACAAAAGCTGGGACCTGTCTGTCTGCTAAAGATGTGTGGAAGACTGGATTTTCAAAGATTCTCAGACTTTAACAAAGCAATGCCCCCGTCTTTTCCTTTTTTTTTTTTTTAATCGAAGGGTATCTGAATATCATCAACAGTCTCATACGCACATTAACAAGAGTACAGGACAGGATAAATTTAGGAATATTAGTGGGGCCCAAGAGAATTCGAACCCGAAATCAGTTGGATACTTGTACTCCTTACCACTAAGCCTAATTCCTTGAGATTATCAACAAACAACAAAGCAATGCTACGAAAAATATTTTGTCTCCTTGCAACTAACACGAATATTCTAGCTGCAAACTTGATTAAAAAAAAGAAAAGAAAAGAAAAGAGAATGTTCTAGCCGCAAAAATATTCAACAAGTATGGAAATTTTCTCCACCCTCCAAATAGAAGTAAGAGCAGTCAATCACCACCCTGAAAAGAACTTCAATTCTGTAATGCACCACTTTCTAAAGCCACATGTATAAATATTGGGAATGGTAGAAACACCTTAGTTTGGAAAGATCCTTTGATCCTCGGAAATGATTTCACATGTATATGGTATATCTGGAACCAACATAATTCTAAATAGGATGCAATGAAAATATGGTAGATTCTGGGTAACGAAATAAAAAACCGATTGGTTCCGGTTCCGGTTCTGATACATAGGATGTCCAGTATCAAAATTGAAACCTTGATTCATGCGGTTAACTTCAGTTATTTATAAATTTCTCATTTAAATTCTAGTTCACGAATTGTTTGAACCGTTGCATTTCCAATTCGATGAACTTTCATTTGACATAGTAATCATGCATACTTGATGAATTTTTCATGTCTACAATATCATTATAACTTTAAATTAGTAAATATAGTACTAAATATAAAAAAAACATATTTAAAAAATCAAACATATTTGATTAATATGATAAAAAAATTATGTGAAATAATAATGATCATAAAAAAATCAAAGTAATTCATATTATATAAGTAAAAGAATAAAAAAATAAAAAGGTCGTCCAGTTTCAAAATTCGACATAGTAGGGTCCAATTCCAAAATTTAAGAATTCATCTTATATAGATTAGGGTTTGGATACAATGAAAAAATACTACCCAGATTCAATCACCACTAGATTTCGTGGCAAACCCTCAATCTTAGTCTGTCATAGCTGATGCTTAACTAAGAGTCGGCAAACACAAGGATTCCAAACAAATAGCTGGAATCATATTAGCCTCGCAGAAGACTTGTTTGATGATGCAACTGCGAAAGACATTTTGAAAATGCATGTCCCAAACAAAACATAGACATCCCTGATGAATTTAGCAATACTCTTAATAGTAATGGACAACATACAGTCAAAAGCCTCTCTATATTTAAAGGATTATCGACAATTCTCCGATCCAGGTATGCCAGCTGGAAGGAAGTTGGAAGAAACTTCTCTTTTTGTCCACTTATGGTTCGCTGGACAAATTTTTCTGACCAACTTTTGCAGAAATTGATCTACCTTCTTATGACCCAAATGGGACTCGAGGTCAAATTTTGGTTCCACTTCCACATGAGGAAGTTTGTTGCCTTGTCCATTCATTTGATATGTTTTTTGTTACAATAATGCAATAAAAACATGTTTATTTTCAATTTGTCTGTCCATTTTTCTGACAACACTTCTAATAATAATTAGATGGAGTTCTTGTACTATTTATGTCTCCCCTTTTATCGCATCCTCTCAATCTTAGTCCGTCATAGCTGATGCTTAACTAAGAGTTGGCAAACACAAGGATTCCAAACAAATTGCTGGAATCATATTAGCCTCGCAGAAGACTTGTTTGATGATGCAACTGCGAAGGACATTTTGAAAATGCATGTCCCAAAGAAAACATAGACATCCCTGATGAATTTAGCAATACTCTTAATAGTAATGGACAACAACCAGTCAAAAGCCTCTCTATATTTAAAGGATTATCGACAATTCTCCGATCCAGGTATGCCGGCTGGAAGGAAGTTGGAAGAAACTTCTCTTTTTGTCCACTTATGGTTCGCTGGACAAATTTTTCTGACCAACTTCTGCGGAAATTGATCTACCTTCTTGTGCCCCAAATGGGACTCGAGGTCAAATTTTGGTTCCACTTCCACATGAGGAAGTTTGTTGCCTTGTCCATTCATTTGATATGTTTTTTGTTATAATAATGCAATAAAAACATGTTTATTTTCAATTTGTCTGTCCATTTTTCTGACTACACTTTTAATAATAATTAGACGGAGTTCTTGTACTATTTGTGTCTCCCTTTTTATCACATCCCCTTCTAGATTGATAAACCTGTTTTATGGTCTATATAAAATGAAATAATTTAGAGTACACAATCACTATGAGATAGCATTTTGAGTTCATAAACAGGATCATCATAGAAATATTTTTTTTTTGATGCACAAGAGAGGTACAGAGATCTGAAAGAGGATAGAATGACAAGGAAATAAAAGGGGTACGAGAAGTCCTACTGATAAAAATAAACACAGAATCTCTTAGTCTCAAGTCAATGTCGTAGAAATATCTTTGAGGATGATGCTTATATGGTTTTGTGCACGATACACGTGAAAAATATATACTGAAAATGAGCATGATCAATTTGGTTCGGCTTGGGCCGTGCTTCTTTGCAGTCCGGTTGACAAGCCCAGAGACAACCGATCCATTCAGAAGTTCAAAAATGTTGTTCTGTTAATTACCACTTTCTCAGCCTCGAATTTTATAGTTTGATAAAGTAACGAAATTAGTGAAGGAGTTTGCATGTTAATCGTAAAGTTTTTCACTTGGGCCGATAATAAACTGCGCCGATGTCCAATTCAAATACTTAAGTTATTAGGTGATTGTGATACCCATTTCTCTTATAAATCGGGATCGTTTCTAATTCTTGTTCAATAATGGATTCATTCTCATCCCGAACCTTCACGTGGCAATATATTCACGCTTGATATGTGCCCTGCCCTAACTAACCTCGATGCTTGCATTTTTTTAATGGTCTCAGGCGACGGGGCAAATGGCCACGAGTCGCTATTTTTCTCCTGATTTTGGGTTTTTGAATCACGATTTTGACACTCGTGCCTAGTGTGGCACGAGTCCATGTTAAAACCTACTTTAGTACCATATAATTTCACATGGATCCCCAAGAAATTGGCTCCATATTCAACCCATTCAAACTATTTGATGGCGTGATACCCAATTCTCTATAAATCAAGATCGTTTATGTTGGGCCAGAAGCATGAGCCCAGGCCCATCCTCCTAGGCCGGCCCTTACCAGCCCATGACAAAGTCCAACAATGCACCACAAGCCATAGGAAGATCTATTGTTGTAAGAATCATGGGGATCAACCCATTTTCTCCATTATTTCTCCACTAATAACTGTTGTACCCACATTAGCCCTTTTGCTTGATTGGTAACTTTCGCCGGCCTATCTTGTATAAAAAAACATTGAGTATTCAATAAAGGAGAGATTTTTCATCTTTACACACATCCTTCATACTGTATTAGCAATTTAGTAACAAACATTTGACACCGTCTGTGGGAACGAATGAAAAGTCATGGTTCGAACCCACAGCAATCAAGCCACGGCAAGCTCCGCACATGGCTTGCCCCTATTGACCTAGATCGCCTCTTTGAAGACCTTCCATGTAACATACACTAGGCGATGGAGCAACTCATCGAGGGATGTGTTGTTGCACAAGTGGAGGTTGTTGTCTCGAAACACTTCAGTGAGAGCCAAGAGGGTGTTGGAGACATGGCGGGAGCATGCAGAGCACCGCTCCAGTTGGTAGAGGAGCTAAGCTCGCAGCCCGCATCCATGTCTGATTTATCTGTTCAGTTGGACTACCCCATGACGCCTCAAGCGGTGCAGCGGCTGGTAGAGGATGGGGTTGCTTGAGCCTTAGAAGCGAATAATTGATAGAAATATGGGCTCCTAGCAACTGACGAGGACATCGCTAGCCCCTTTTCTACATAGATCTAGGTGGTCACACTCCCTGCAAAATTCAAGGTGCCCTAGATTGCTGCTTATGACAGATGATCTGACCCACATGACCACCTCCGTACCCATATCAACTTGTTGCTGGGTGGGGTGCCACCGAGGAAATCCAATGTCTCCTTTTCTCAACGATGCTAAAAGGGATGGCAATGGACTGGTTTCATTCCTTAGAGCCGAGGTCCACAGGCAATTTTGTTGTTCTTAGAGGACGATTTCTAGAATGCTTCGCTAGTTCCCTCCACATCAAGAGGACACCGATGGAGCTCTTTGGCCTTTAGCAAAGGGAGAAGGAATATTTGTGCTAGTGATATGAATGTTTTATCAAGATAGCGGCTGAGGTAGATGACCTAATGCCAAAAGAAAATATGGCTACCTTCCAGAGAGGCCTACGTGATGATGACTTCATTAAGAACTTGATCATAGACCCGTCCAGTGACTTCGTCGACCTGACAGAGCGAACTCAACGCTTCATGGCAATAGAAGAATGCGACTGGAGGGGAAAGGAGACTTAGAGAAAGGATGCTCCCACTGGGAGAGAAGATCGTGGAGCTTGAGATCACAAGCTGGGGAAGTTCAACCCACTGTTGGCCTCCTGCACTGCTGTGCTCATCGAGGGCGAAAGGCGCTAGCTGATAAAGACTTCCCTTAAAACAAGGGGAACCTTGGGAAGTGAAATGGACAAGTATTGTGGCTATCACAAAGCCAAGGGCCATGATATGGAGGACTGTCGACACTTGAAGTTTGAGATTGAGTGACTATTCCAAGAAGGCCACCTGTAAGAATACGTCTGACGACCACACCAGACGAACACTTGGCATCGCGAAAGAGAACACCAGCGGACTGCCCCTCCTATGAGGTAAGATAGAAAGCCCCGGATGGCAACACGTGCGGACAATGCCCCCGCGAGTCGTGGAACAATCCAAGCCAAGTGGGCGGCTTGCGAAATGCAATGCCTAGATTTGAACCCAGGCTATGCAATAACGTTCATGTAGGAGGACGCCTCCTCCATTGCCCTATCAAAGGTAGATGAAGCCTTGATCATAACAATAGAATAGAAGAATTCAAAGTGAAGCGGGTGTTGGTAGACAATGGTAGTTCAACAGACATATTGTACTATGACGTGTTCAAGCGAATGGGAATCAACGAGAGAAAGTTAGTCCCGACGGACGTGCCACTCATGGGATTCACCAGTGGAACAATGCATCCCAGAGACACCATTACACTGCCCTTCCAACTGGGAACGAATGGAAGGACCACGACTTGCGCAACAACTTTCTTGGTGGTGGACATCTCCTCGGCTTATAATGCCATAATGGGCAGGCCGACGCTAAGCGCTTTGCACACAATCTCGTCCACATGTCACCAAATGCTCAAGTTCCCTTCTACGCAAGGGATAGGAGTTGTTTATGGGAACCACCGCTCGACCAAGCGTTGCACCATGGCCATGCTAAAGGAAGTAAAGATGCGAACCACCCTGCAGGTGAAACCAAATGCTAGGTAGGAAATGGAATGCCCCACCCCTGCTGGGAAATTGGAGGAGATACTACTAGTGCCGGGGAAAAGCATGGGGATCGGCGCCGATCTATGCCAGTTGGGCAAGGAAGGCTTAATATCACTGTTGCGTGAATTTTCTGACCTGTTTGCGTGGAAACTAGCAGATATGCCAGGAATCAACCCGGCCACAATATGTCATCATTTGGTGGTGGATCCAATGGCTAAACCGATTATCTAAAAGCGACGCTTAATGGGTATGGAGCATTGGGAAGCTGTCAAAACAGAAGTCGCATGCTTGCTAGCGGCTAACTTCATCAAAGAGGTTCGCTTCCACACCTAGGTAACCAATGTAGTGCTAGTCAAGAAACCAAATGGCAAGTGGAGGATGTGCGTTGACTACACAAACCTCAACAAGGCATGCCCGAAGGATGCCTACCCACTCCCACGCATCTATTAGCTAGTGGATGCCACGCCGGCCCATGACCTGCTAAGCTTTATGGATGTGTATTCCGGATACAAGCAAATCATGATGCATCCTGAAGATCGACACAGGATGGTGTTCTACACTGCCGATAGTGTCTATTGCTACGAGGTCATGTCGTTTGGGTTAAAGAACATGGGGGCAACTCACCAATGCTTGATTAATCAGCTATTTTCAACGCAATTGGGTCAAACCATGGAGACATATGTGGACGACATGATTGTCAAGTTAGCAAAAGAAACTACCCACATGAAGGACCTTTGCGTGACTTTTGAGATCATGAGGCACCACAATCTGCGCCTAAACCTAGACAAGTGTGCCTTCGGTGTCAGAATAGGGAAATTCTTGGGTTTCATGATTTCACAGTGTGGCATTGAGGTGAACTTGGACAAAATCAGAGCAATCGATGATATATGCTCGCCCTCCACAGTTAAGGAAGTGTAGCACCTCACCGGACATCTGGCGGCGTTGTCGCGATTCCTCTCTAGAGCCGGTGACAGGTGTTTTTCCTTCTTGCACGCTATCAAAATAGGCAGAGACTTCGCCTAGAATGAGAAATGTGACGCTTCCCTCTCCAAGCTCAAGGAATACCTTCGCTTGCCAGCATGTCTCACGATGGCTCGTGTAGACACTCGATTTTGACCCAGTCAAACCTCAATTCGTTCCTATTAGTGTCCCATATTTTAAATTCTATTTCAAATTTAATTTTTATATTTTTTATTTTATTTCACACCAAAAATTAATAAAAAAAATTGAAAATTGAAAAAAAAAAAAAGAAGGGGCGGGGAGGACGTGAACTCACTATTGATCGTCACCCCCAAAGAGACTTAAATGGAAAATGGCAAAATGCAGCCATGAAGCTCCATGGGCTGGCCCTCCCGGCCAACTCCAGCCACACCAATGATTCCGTCGAGCTCCCGGCTCCGTCTCGATCCCATCCCCGTTCATTCCCGATCCTCTCTCTCTCCTTCTCCGGTCACTTTCGAGTTCTCTCGCTCTGACTTTGGGCATCAAAAATTGTTTGTTCTGGCACCGTACACTCCTTTGACATCTGCCATATCAGCCATCGAAGAGCTGCCCTTGCTGACCTTCCTGATCGAGTTCACACTCTCCCCAGGCTCTCTCCCTCTCCTCTTTCAACCACCGCCTAAGATCACCGAGCCGAGTGTCGTGCACGGCACCACGATCCTGGCTGGCCGTATGTAGCCAACTCACTCGAGCCATCCCTGTCCCGGCCGCCTCTGTTGACTCACTCGAGCCATCCCCGTCCCGGCCGTACCTCTGCTCCTTTGCTTCTCCATCCCTGTTTATGTTGTCTGTAGTTCTTTTTCTATTTTTTGTTATTTATTTTGTTTTATTTTCGGTTTCTCTTTTCAGCCCCTTAAGTTTTGTGTCTGTTACAATTTAGCCCCTACAACATTTCCTCTATAAATATGTCGTTTCATTTGCAAAAAGGAGAGATCTAAAAGACATCAAATACACATTGAACTCTCTCTTGAATATCCACTCTTAGACTCATGTGTTGAGCAAAAAAAATTTCAAGAACTCTCATTCCGTTCCAAATTCTATTGTCTTCAAATCCGCTGCCAAGTCCAATTCTGACGCTGATTTGGAGTTCTTCACCAATCCAAGCCGAGCCCGTGCTAATCATCAAGATCGAGCCCGAGTCTGTGTGAATCAATGAGTCCTCCTCAGATCTCGAAGGTACTCGGATTCAACATCAAACCAAGACGAAGTCTCGTTCACTCCTCAACATTGTCATCATCACCTGTTATAGGTATAACTTCTTGATCAGGATTTTGGCATTGTCCTTGTAAATAGTTTCTTCTATTTTCTTTTCTCCTTTTCAAAATAAATGTTCTGCGAAAAATAGAAAATATAAAAAAATGAGAAAATAAAAAATTAGGATTCATGTTTTCATGAAAAATTTGGAAAAGGATCCTTGAAAAAATGGAAACTTGTTAGTTAGGATTTTTATAATGAATATATATTGCTCATCCTTTTTTAGAAACTATAAAAATGAAAAAATGAAAAATGAAAAAAATCAAGAAAATGAAAAAATGAAAAAATATTTTTATAAGAAAATTGGGGAATGACTAAGAAATGGGTTGCGCAAAAATCATGATGATGAAGTGAATTGCTCAAAGTTGGGTTTCAAAATTTTGTTTATCAACCTGACCATTTTTTTTGAAGTTTTTGGGTCAGCTCTGGGTTCAAAAGTGTGTTTCAAAGTGGGTCTAAATATTTCCTAACGTTTAGGGATTACATTTGGAAATCTCAGGTCTTTTCGGGTCGATTCGAGGTCTTTTATCGACTTTTTAAGATCTGTCCAGTTTTATTTCGAATTTTGCAAATCTGTTCCCAATGTATTTTGTGTCTTTTAAAGTGGCTTTAAGCATTGTTCAGCTATAGGGTCGATTCTTGAAAAATTTGGATCGTTTTGGATCAATTCAAGATCTTTTGTCGTACTTTTAAGAATCAGTCCAGCCCTATCCGAATTTTCCAGATCAGTCCCCCATATTTTTGTGTGTTTTAAGATGGGTTTAAGTGTCTCCCAAGACTTAGAGTTTGATCCCTAAAAATTTTAAAACATTTCGGGTCAAGTTCGAGTATTCTGAAGCAAGATGAATTAGTTTTCGAGAGTATCTTTTGAGTCATTCAAGGGTAGCTAATTTTTTGAATTTTTCAGGTCTTGAACGGTTTAACTCATTTTTATGTTATTCCGCAATTTTTCTTACAGTTGATTAACTTTCTCATTTTAAGTAACAAAAAAAAGCTTGTTTTAAGTCAAATAAATTTATCTTGCTTGACTTGATTGGTGTAAATGTTGGTTGAGGTATTTTCATTGATGTGTATTGCCTTGATTATATGCGGTTGGGAAAAACTAATGTATTGAGTGCATCGATGTAATTGGGTGGTTAGTGAGAGAGTGATGATGATGGATGTATGTAATCTCTATAATAGAGGAACCCTTTACTTTCTGCATTTAGACTGGGACGGTTAGTGGTATGAAAGGGTTGCGGTATAAATTATCGAATTCCTCTCTGGACCATCGATTTGAACTTCGATTAGGGAAACAATTGGGTAAGTTAAAATGTGCAAGCAAACGAACGACCTAGACTTAAAGGCGGGTACCAAGTTTGGGCATATTTTGGCTCTTGAGCTTTAAGATACATAACAAGACCTCCAGATTCAAATCTTGGTTCCAAGACCAATAACAGCCTAGGTGGTTAGTATCATGATTACTTAGCGAGTTAGGCACATAAATGGCCTTAATAAATCGTTTAGTGTCGACTCCAATCCAATCCCGATTCACAGTCCCAAGCTAGGTCTTGTACGTGTCTGATCTAGATTCTTTTCCTCAAGTCAGAAATCTCAACGTCCAACACCCCGGATAGGAAAAGTGTTGAAGCTCTACCTAGGGCTCAGTGAGGTAGCCCTAAGCTCAGTCCTTGTCATTGAAAGAGAGCACGCTCAACGGTCTGTGTATTAAGTCAGTAAGGTCATGTTCCCAGCTGAGTAGTGCTATCTTCCCATGGAAAAGCTCACCTTTGCACTTGCGGTGGCCGAGCACAAGCTTCGACCTTATTTTAATGCCCACACCATTACTGTCATGACAAACTAGCCCATAAAGCAGGTACTGCACAAGCCTGAACTGTCGGGTTGCATGGTTCATTGGCCCATTGAACTTAGTGAGTTTGATGTACGCTTTCAGCCAAGAGGAGTGATGAAGGCTCAGGCTTTGGCCGACTTCATTGTGAAAAATACGGGCTCGAGGAACAACAAGCTTCCCATGATACATGGAAATTACTCACTGATGGGTCTTGTACATCTCACGCGTCTGGCACTGGATGTGCCTCATCCCTCCCACATGAATGCCTCTAACTTATAGCCCAGTCCTCTCCTTCCCTGTCACCAACAACAAGGCAGAGTACGAAGCCCTCATCACTGGGCTCTTGATAGCTTGGGGCACGAGAGTTCGTAAGGTAACAGTTAAATGTGACTCACAGCTTGTCAATAACTAGCTCAATGGCATCTATGAAGCAAAAGGGAAGAACATGAGGAGGTAACTGGAGAAGGCTAGGGAGTTGGCGCGTAAGTTTGACATGATAGAATTTATGAGGATCCCCTGCGAGGCCAATCATTTGCCCGACCTGCTAAGCAGGGTTGCCACTAGCCAAAGTTATTCACATATGTCATACATAGAAGAGCAGAGTATCTCCGAAGCATACACCCCTGTCGCAGTCCTTTGCAACAGAAATGGACACGAGTGGATGACCCCAAATGTCCATTACCTAGAGATGGACCAATTGCTCGTAGACCCCGTTGAGGCTAAGCGCACCAAGGTATGCGCCGCCAGATACACCATGTTAGACGGAATCCTACACCAATATGCCCTATCTCAACCCCTGTTGCGATGCCTTGGCCCAGATGAGCGCAATTATGTATTACAGGAAATAAATGAAGGAATCTCCATAGGCCATCAAGGATAGAGGACAATTGCCTGGATAGCCCTGCATCAGGGCTACTACTGGCCCACCATGTTTGAAGACGCCGAAGCCTTCATGCGCAGTTGTCCATCATGCCATTCGGATGTAACCCGACGCCTCCCTCAATAGAGTTAGCTACCATACTCTCCCCCTGGCCATTCGAGCAATGGGGGGTCGACATACTAGGGCCATTTCCCCCAGCCGTGTCACAGTGGCCTGTTCATGGCGGTGGACTATTTTTCCAAGTGGGTGGAAGCGGAAGCTGCAGCTACTATCACGGACAAGGCTGCCATAAAGTTTATTTTGAAGCATGTGGTCTATCGCTTCAGGATCCCCCGGGTCCTCATCTTTGATAACGGCACACAATTCAAGGGGTGAGCATTTCAAGAAATGTGCCAGAAGCTCCGCATAGAACATCGATTTTTGTTAGTAGCTTATCCACAAGCAAACAGCCAAGTCAAGTTCACCAAAAGAACCTTGTTACACGGATTGTGCACGAGGCTAATGGCGCTCAGATGGAGTTGGGTAGATGAGCTCAACAGCATCTTATGGGTGTACCGCTTGACACCACGCTCTGCTACCGAGGAAACCCTGTTTTCTCTCATGTACGGATCCAAGGCGATTCTCCTTGCAGAAGTTGCCTTTCGTACCTGTAGACAGCCGATTTTGACTCGGTCGAATCCCGTTTCGTTCCTTTTAGTATCCCATATTTTAAATTTTATTTCAAAAATTTAATTTTCCTATTTTTATATTTATATTTATTTTATTTTATTTCATGCATACAATTAAAGAAAAACTGAAAATACAAAAAAGGGGTTTTAAGTGGATAGTGAATACAGTGTTTGTGGACGCCTGATTTTAACCTGGTCAAACCCCGTTTCATTCCTACTAGTGTCACATATTTTAATCCTATTTCAAACTTAATTTTTTTTCATTTTGTTTTATGTTATTTCATATGAAAAAAATGACCAAAAAATTTACACATTGAAATGAAAAAAAATGTTTTTTTAGCCGAATTGCATGAACAGTGTCGTCTTCTTCCCCCTACCTTCAACAAAGAGGTCATGGCCATCCACAATCAACCATGGCCAGCCATTCTCAGCCACTACCGGACACACCAGCGACTCCGTCGAGCTCCCGGCTCCATCCCCGTCCCTTCCCAATCCTATCTCTCTCCCTCTCCAGTCACTTCCGTTTATTCTCTCTCCACCTTTCGGCGCCGAAATCGCCTGTTCTGGTGCTATACCCACCTCCTCTGACATTCGCCGGTGTCAGCCATTGATGAGCCTCCCCTTCTGACCTCCCCGATCCTTTTCACACCGGCTCTCTCTCTCTCTCTCTCTCTCTCTCCCCCCCCCCCTCAAGCCGAGATTCGTACCACCGGCTGCCATGCACGGCACCGGCCTTCTGATTGGTCATATGGCGCCCTCCTGTTCCTACTGCCTCTGTTGACTTGCCCGGACGTCTCTCGTTCCGGCCGTATTGTTCCTGGCCTCCCGCAGTTCGGCTGCCGTCTTCTCTATCTATTCCATGTCTGTTCGTCACTTTTTTATTTTTTTATTCTATTTTCGTTTCTCTTTTCAGCCCCTGAAGTTTCTGGTGTGTTACATTTCAGCCCCCACAGCATTTCCTCTATAAATATGCCATTCATTTGCAAATCTTACGGATCTTGAATACATAAAAACACACATTGAACTCTCTCTTGAATATCCACTCTTAGACTCATGTGTTGAGCAAAAAAAAAAAATTCAAGAATCATCATCCCGTTCCAAATTCGATTGTGTTTGAATCCGCTGCCGATCCGAGCCCGATTCCATCACCAACTTGGAGTTCTTCACCGATCCGAGCCGAGCACGTACTAATCAGCAAGATCGAGCCAGAGACCGTGTGAATCAGCGAACCTTCCTCAAATCCCGAAGGTGCTCGGGTTCGACATCAACCAAGCCGAAGTCTTGGTCATTCCTTGACATCGTCATCATCGTCGGTTATAGGTATGACTTCTTGATCGGAATTTGGACCTTCTCCTTGTAAATAATTTCTTTTGTTTCCTTTTATTTTCTTTGCTCCTTTCAAAAATGTTTTACGAAAAATGAAAAATCCAAAAAATGAGAAAATAAAAAATTAGGATTCATGTTTTCATGAAAATATGGAAAAGGGTCCTTGAAAAAAATGAAAACTTGTTAGTTAGGTTTTTTAGAATGAAAATATATTGCTCATCTTTTTAGCAAGTATAAGAAATGATAAAATGAAAAAATAGAAAAATCAAGAAAATCAAGAAAAATATTATTTTTATATAAGAAAATTGGGGAATGACTAAAATGGATTGTGCAAAACTCGTAATGATGAAAAGGATCGTTCTGAGTCGGGTTTCAAAATTTTGTTTATCAACTCGACCACTTCTTAGAAACTTTTAGGTCAGCTCTGGGGTCAAAAACATATTTCAAAGTGGGTCTAAATATTTCCCAAGGTTTAGGGATCATTTTTTGAAAATTTTGAATCATTTCGGATCGATTTGGGATCATTTTTGGTTATTTTTTTATCAGCCCAGATTTATTCCGAAAATTTTTAGGTTTGTTTCTGATGTATTTTGTGTCATTTAGAGTGATCTTAGGTGTTGTTAAGGTTCAGGGTTAGTTCTTGAAAATTTCAGATCGTTTCAGATTGAATCGGAGTCTTTTATCATCTTAAAAAAAAATCAGTCCAGCATCCATTCCGATTTTTCAGATCTGTCCCTGAAATTTTGTTTTCTTTAGAACAGTCCTGAGTGTTGGTAGGCTCTAGAGAGCAACCCTTGAACTTTCAAAGTCTTACAAATTAGCCATAGATTTTTACCAAACTTTCCAGGTTAGCGCAAAACTTCAGCAATTTACAGATTAGTCCCTAAGGTTTCAAATCAGTCCAGAAAATTTTATATGGCCACAGAACTTCGTGGAATGCTTCAAATCAGTCCTCGGGATACTTTCAAGTTTTAAAGCTGGAAATTTTTTTTTTTGAAATCTGTAAGGGTCCTGAACGATTTAACCCATTGGCTTTCGAGCTTCAAGATACGTAACAGGACCTCTGGACTCACATCTCAGTTTCAAGACCAACAACAACCTAGGTGGTTAGTATCATGATCACTTAGTGACTTAGATGCCTAAAAGGCCTTAATAAACGGTTTAGTGGCGACTCCAATCCAACACCTATTCAAAGTCCCAAGGTAGGCCTCATGCGTGCCTCCTGATCCTTATTCTTTTTCTCAAGTCAGAAGTTTCGACGTTCGACAGTACCTACAGGATTGCCGCATTTGACGAGGAGAGGAACGCTCAAGTATTCAAAGAGGACCTAGATCTCCTGGAGAAATGACGGCTAGAGGCACTCAGAAACATCGAGAAAGCTAAGCAAGCGGCGGTGCGTTATTTCAATCAGAAGGTGCGAGCAAGACAATTCAAGGTGGGTGACTTGGTTTTGCGCAAACACAAATTATCCCGCCAAGACCAGGTTAACAAGTTCACCCCCAAATGGGAAGGGCCATATCGTATGATGGGCGACCCATACCCCGGAGCCTACATACTACAGGATATGAGGGGGCGCACTTTGCCGCACACTTTCAATGCCGAGGTACTGAAAAGGTTCAATTATTGAAGTTTTTAACTTTGTATTAACCTAAGTTGTAGTTCTTGCCATTTCAATCTAAGTGCATCTCCTTTCCACCCCATTATGTTGTCAGAAAAAAAAAAAAAAACCTCTGCGACCCAGGGGTACACTAAAAGTATTAAAGACCTTAGCATCCTTGAGGCAAAATTTGATAAGACCTTTGCGAGCTAGAGGCATGCTAAAAGCGTTAAAGACCTTAGTATCCCTGGGGCAAAATCCGACAAGACCTCTGCAACTCAGGGGCACGCTAAAACGTTAAAGACCTTAGCATCTCTGGGGCAAAATCTAACAAGACCTTTGCGACTCAGGGGTACGTTAAAAGCTTTAAAACCATGACATCTCGGGCAAAATCTAGCAAGATCTCTGCATGCTAAAATCGTCGAAAACCACAGCTGCCTAAGGCAAAGCGTCAAGATCTCTGCATGCTAAAATCGTCGAAAACCACAGCTGCCTAAGGCAAAGCGTCAAGACCTCTGCGACTTAAGGGCATACTAAAGGAGTCAAAGCCATAGCCTTGCTGCAGCAAAATGGTCCACTTTAAGACCCCTGTGACCCAAGGGCACCCAACATTGCTAGGAATGATATTCGCACTCGATCAATTACGGGCCCTATGAAGAGCAGTGATAAATTATTAACGCCGTTAATGACTTGGTAGGAATGATATTCACGCCCGATCACTTATGGGCCCTATGAAGAGTAGTGATAAATTATTAATGTCGTTAATGACTCGGTGTCGACAATTTGAGTGCCAAGATACACAAGTTGCCAGAGGGAAGAAAGGTTTTATTCACTTGCTAGGGATTACATTTACATAAAGTTTCCTCTACTTATCAGTGAACAGAGATAGGCGAGCCTCCTCCATCTTTAACAGGTATTCGAAACAGGGGATCTGCGCCGGATCGACGTTTGGGTCAAGATCTTGAGGTCATCTCTGATAGTGCTCTGTGAATCCTCCAAGGCCTTCCCACTGCGCTCTACAAGCACCTGGGTAAAGGCGTTGCTAGCCTTGAAGGATTCCACAGCCTAGACCTTTGCGTAGTTGATCTTCGCCGCCTTTTCTGAGACCACATGAGACAACGCTTGCTGAGACTCTGGATCTAGTCGCGGAGGACTTCTCGCTAGATAGCCTACCTATTTTGCAACTCTGCCTTCTCTTCATCCCATCGGGCCTAGAGCCTCTCCCTCTCTACCTTCTCAGCAGCAAGTTGATCCTTCACTGTCTCCATCTCTCCTCGAGCGTTAGTTATTTCTTCCTCTTGAGCATCCACCTGCTACTTAAGGTCTTGGTTGCTCACACTCATGCGGTGTTGCTCTCTCCTCCAATAACGCCTCTTCTTGTCAGGTGCTCGACCTTCTTTTCCAGTCCAGGGATGCGTGAGCACTCCTGTCTCCAGGCTTCCATCAACATGCCTTGGATCATGGCTCCCTACACATATTGGAATATTATCGTCTTTTCTTCTTAGTGAAATGGATGAAACCTTGTGTACTTACCACCAAGGAATGGTAGCAGGCGTAGGAGAATAGCTCCACCTGAGACTCCATAGTGGGTAGTTCCATTTGGAAGCATTGCAGGTCCTCAGTAAAACGCAATTGAGTCTCGATGTCTTCTAGAAGACCCCCCTCCTTGGCAGGGACATCTTCCCCAGAAGTGTCGGCTATCTCAGCGGAAGCCTCCCCCGAGACGACGATTGTCTGCACGACAAAATGTTAGCAGAGGTCCCCAACAATGAAATAGAAGAGCGGAGCTCACCTCTTCAGAAACCCTGTGTCTTGTCTCCTTGGCGAAGCGCCAGACACCTCTGCTCCCTCCACATTCTCCATGGGAGGATCTTGCGCCAACTGTGCTGGTGCTACCGAAATGTCAACTTGCATATGTGGTGTCGTTGATCTGGGAGTCGACACGCGCTTTCTCTAAATTAGGGGCATCGGCGCCTCTCTGGATTCATGATCCGAAGACGCCGCTTCGTTCATTAAATTGGCGCCCCCTGGATGCTGGTGAGGGGATCACCACAATGTCATCATCGTTCTCATCCCTGTCATCCAATTTTCTCTTGCGAGACCCCTCGAGCGCCTTCTCCTGCATCAGTAGGCTCTCAATGTTGACAACCCACTTATCTTTCACTGAAACATAAAGGAAGAGAGACAAGGTCAGCGATTTACCAAGACTTCTTTCGATAGGTCGCACGTGTCTGCATCCACGCTCCACTTCTAGGGAGCTTCGAACACCAAGCGATAGCGGCACAAATTTTCTTTAGTTATTGTCTCCCGAGCATCGATCTTTACACTGTGAAACTCATTTATCTGTGCCTTCTCACTCGGTTTCATGGAGCTTTACGGATCCCCATCGTGGAACTCGTCCTGGGGACCTTGACACCATTTTCACCGCTCAGCATCCCTCATATAGAAGAAGGAGCCCTTCCACCTGGAGTTGTTAGACCCATAGTTCCCAACCAAAGCGTCATACAGCTTCTTACGGCACGACACGAAGTGGAAGTAGCCTTCTTCCAACTTTTGATTCAATAGATAGAAAAACCTAAAGAGAAGCCTACTGTGTACGATTTTGTGTTCCTTACAGTACAAGTAAAAAGTAGTCCACATGCGCCACAACATGGCAAAAGTTATCCCAGCGCTAAGCTGTAATACTTCAGCATCGCCGTCACCGGCTCTGCCAAAGGCCAACGAAGCCTGGTCCTGATCTGTTCAGGGAAGATCGTGAACTCCCCCAAACATGGCTCTGAAGGTTCTTCACCCTCGATTGGAAATCACGGTGACAAGTCCGCACCTATCCTACCCAACTTCAGTGTAGAAAGAAACCGAGAAGGACTCAACTTGTTTTCCAAGACTTCCTCACCTGAGGCCAAAGGAGGAATTGACTGACTTGAGGATGCCATGGAGAGGGGAAAGTGGTGGCAACGCTAAAGAGAGGGTGAGGGGAAGATGAAGATAAGTGCTCGGTGAAAAGGTGACTGCGAAGGGCACATCATGGGTTTTTATAGCCAGATGCATGAGTGATTGACGTGAGGGGTTTCGGGAAAGCAACCGACGGCGCACCCCTTCTCTCACTGCCATTGGCAAACATGTGTCACCCCAGGGGAGGCTTCTTATTTTTGAAATCTCAAATCAGTTTCCTGCGTTAAGCCCCACGAGAAACTCAGGGACAAATGTTGGGCCAGAAGCATGAGCCCAGGCCCATCCTCCCAGGCCGGCCCTTACCAGCCCATGATGAAGTCCAGCAGTGCACCACAAGCCATGGGAAAATTTGCTATTGCACGAATCATGGGTATCAGCCCATTTTCTCCATTATTTCTCCAATTGTAACTGCTGTACCCACATTTACCCTTTTGCTTGATTGGTAACGGCTGTCGGCCTATCTTTTATAAAAGACACTCTGGGTATTCAATAAAGAAGGGATTTTTCATCTTTACACACATCCTTCATATTGTATTAGCAATTTAGTAACAAACAGTTTATATTCATTTTTCGATATGGGATCCATCATCAATATTAATAACTAAATAAAGCCTTAATTAAAGTTACCGAGGGATAAAATTTTGTTGAGTTTCTGTACAATGAGAAGAGAAGAGCAAAATTAAGAAAAATGATAGCGAAATAAGATAGAGAAAAGAAAGGGAAACTAAGAGTGGAGAGAGTTATTAGATGAGTAGTTATATGAATTTATTATTATGTCCAAATTTTTTCTTAAAATAATTTCCAAAATTAATATTTATATGTTAAAATGGTACTTGGAAAGTGAAAAAATTACCAAGAAAGATGTGCAATTTCACATATAATATAAATTGATATATGTGTATTCAATTTTATCGGTGAAACTTTTATCATAATATCCTCTTCTAGATGAGTATTCAATCTGTTTCCCTTACGAACTTGGATTTCAGCCCTGCACTTACTTCAGCATGACCTTACCCTTTCGAAAACCATATCGACACCTACACATTAATTAAAAGTTCTATCCAACATATTTAAGTGACGTTACCTTCAACTGAATTAATCTTTTTTTATTTACCTAAAGTACTTATCTCTTGTTTTTATTAGTCCTGGGTATTAAAAAAAGCCCCCTCCCGTCAGCTATTAACACCATTTAAAGGGAATAAAACAAGTTTGAATAAGGCGGTTTGATGCAGCAAAATAATTTTGGACTTGATACCAAAAAATTCCGAATTTAATTTTTATTGACATTCTATGTAACTGAAAAATAATATGAAAAGTTTCTTTCAAGTGAACTACATATTGGAAATCGGTTCAAGCAAAACAATCAACGAATAATGTGAGAAGAGAGAAGTGGACACTAAATATATGTGGTTCGGAATAGTCATGTACTGTTCGCACATGCACAGATAAATGATGAGCGATGATCTTCACTTGAGCGAGATGGTAGAATACAAGCAAGAAAACCCAAAACCCTTCCTCGGAATATGATGAATAGCCATCTATTATTCTTGAACCCAAAAAACACCTAATCCATATCGCGGGGCAGCAGCCCACACCGTTCCCTTCCACAGCAGATTTGGCAAAAAATCAACACTTCGAGTCACATAAAATTTTAATCGGGTTCAGGTTTTATGTTAAGTTACATCAGAAAAAATTCAAGACACTTCTAACACTACATATTTTAACATTTATGCCATGGCTCAGATGCTTTGTGGTAACCAAAATGCGGTGGTATAGTTATTTAAAACTCACATCATGTGCTTGGTAAGTTCTAAGTCCTGGGTTCACATCACTTTGTATCAAAAACATATGTTAGAAGTGTTTTATTTGTACTTAAGCTGAGAGAATATCGACTTCTAAGATTATACTAAATATTTGGTCGTGTTACACTGAAAAGATCATTGTGGAGCACTGATTATACCATATGTAAGATATGTTCGTGGTTGAACATGAATACTCAAATATGGTATGATGAGAGGTGAGAAGACTACCGTTATCCCTATCTTCCTTTTCACTGATTGAAAAAGAATGGGGCGGCTCACATCATCAAAGACAACCTTGTCGTATGCCCACCAGAGTAGGTTTCACATTAATTTATTGCTCTTATTTGTTGAACGAGGAATTCTTGTATATAATGTCTATAACATATGATAGTCTTTACATGGTATTACGAGCCAATCAAATCAAGCTATTTTTAGGATTTTTTTTCTCTTTGAGGTTTTATTAAAAAATTCTAAAAATAATTTAATTCTATTGGTTCGTGATACCACATCAACACTGTCACGTGACATACTCTTACACTCGTCTCTCTCATGTTGAACACGCTCGTCCCTGACACGCAAATATTATCAATTATGTCGAAAGATTGAAGTCGCTGCATGAGAAATTTCTGTGTGTGGAATTCTAAAAAGTTTGTTGGGCACCATCTGTAGTTTCATCAAAAAAGATACTGGCTTTTAAACCCACATCAGGATATAAAATAGTAATTATGAGTTTCAAAGATTCTCTAATATCAAATCCTAATAGCTTAGTCTCTGGGGCAAAAACGGTCTGGTATCTTATAGGGTCCGGTATCTTATACGACCTAGAATAATAATATAACATATAAATTATTTGACTAAGGTTAATTTGACCTAAACTAGGGCATAAATTGATAGGTTTTTCCTTGGCAATCTCATTTTATTTAAGTTGAGGGCTCTCAAACGTAATATAGTATTTGAGCCCAAGTGAGGTGCCCCTAACACGCTGTATGTGAGTGTTAATTAAGCCCACATTGTCCATATAAAATAATAATAGTCGGTGTATAATTTTCTAATAATTTAGACATTTGAATAGAAACAAATTTAATCTCTTGTAATGCCCATTAACAATAATATAGTATACAGTTGCCTAACCACTGCAGTATGCCATAAGTTTGTGGCCCAGTTGATGGGTCTTTCAGGCAGCCTTATCCTAGTCCAACTAAGGGCATCCGGGTGGTCTGCTCACAGTAATTTGATACTAGCAATTCCCATTTTACTAGTAGAACACTTCCTCCCTAAAACTCAAGGGTATTGATATCACTTAAGTTTTCGTACTGTCTTTAGAGCTTTCAACGAATTATCATTTATACTGACATATCTTGAACTCAAGGAAGAGCTGCCATAGAGGGACTAGCTCAATACAAGGGTATTGTTATTGTATTGTGGCTTATGAACTACATCTCTTCCTCTGTTGCCTAGGCTAAATCGAGATCTTTGGTATTTAGCTTCATCGGTTGCCAAATCCAAATGGTGGAGGCAAGTTCTTTTTTGCTTTGATACTCTAAATATTGTTATGGCAAGTATTGGGAAGCAATCTCTATTGTGGGAATATCTTATAACCCATTGGTAGCCACGGGGCAATTTGGGCTTGAAACCAGTCAAAATCTAAACAAGACCCAAATTGGCCCCGAACTGTGGGGCACAAGGTAGAGAGCTGGTTCCATCGGCTTTAGAAACTGGAATAAGCGGGACAATTAAAATTTTTCTTTCTGATGGAAGGCTGAAAAGGCTACCTTACTCCATCCCCACACCCCACTGGCCACTGCCAGCCATGCAACCTCCCCTACTCTTGGTAATAATTAAAGCTACACATATAGCAGCCTACACTTGCTGCAACCCGCCTACTTATAATTTTACTTTTCACTGGATTAATAAAGAATAGTTAAATACATATAAGAGAACTACGTAGGCTTTGATTTCTCTAAATCCCAAGATGATACATCAGTAATTTAATTTTTGGTATGAAAATTAAGTTTAAGCCGATTAATTTAATTTATTTGCACATTAATTATATAATTTTAAAATTATATAAAAATTATATAATTGAGTTTAAATTTAATAGAAAGCAAATTGGTTGGGTCTGAAGTGCCGATTTGGAACTGTACGAAACCGTGATTCCGAACCGATACCTCCGATTCCAAACCGCCCCTTAATCGTCCAAAGGAAAGTTCAAGACCAGTTTCATGACCCCCTTGGAACAGGAACCGATCGGTTCCAGAACCGTGGCCACTCCTACTAACACTTTCCATTACATAGCACAGTAATGAAAGAGCTAAAATAGAAAAGCTACATGTAGCCGAAAAACTGAGAGAGATGGTTTGAAATCATCTTCGATTTGAAATTAAGAAATTCTAAATTTTATTAAAATAAATTAAACTCCTATGCATGAAATATTCTGACTTCAGCTTCAATTGCGAACATATCGGATGAATTGAACAACCATTACTAACACTAGTCCCGTCAACATAATACTATCAAAGCCTAATAAAGTTTAAGAAATCATTGTCTACCAAGACACGAGTTTCAAGATTCTCTTTTAGAAATATTGTTTAGAGCGAAACTTGAACTTACAACTCCGACAGCACCAAACCGCATGAGAGAGGGTTTTAAACTATTAGATTATCGCGTTTCGTGGTATCATGTAATACTTGATATAAATTTAATAAATATGTGCATTTTTTGCATCTTAATTTACTCCTTTAAGACTAGTAAGGTTTTCCAAACTCAATGATATCCGTTATGATATAGACAGAGTTATTCGACCCACTACAGACCATTCGAGTTGAACCAAGTAGTACCAATAAGTATATTATCGGCTATGGCTCGAGTTAAATCAGGTAATTAATTTATTATCTATTTGTCATATCGGGTCACACTCAGATAGGACATCGGGACTAACTACGTTATATAAAGGTATGAGCTCTACTTGTCAAGCGGATACTCCTTTTCTTCTCCCATTCTTCACCTTATATATATCTCCATCCTCCATCATAGAAAGGAGGATTCACACATGATGCGAACCTCACCAATACCGTAATGAAACCCGATAACAAATATGATATGAATCTCACCAACTCATAACGAAAACCGTATTCAACTAAGGTCTCCAGGAAATGTGTCCTTTTCAAACTTTAAAGGTGGAACCTTGACCTGTTACCTATTAAGAGGTAAGAACCTTGGTATTGTGAAGACACCACAATCAACTATGGAAGGGTTGATTGATAAGTCGGGGATGAACGCCACTAAATTCTCCGATAAGTTCAAATAGTTCTTCAAAGATCCAAAGAAAATAAAATCCCAAACTTTATTAATGAATAAACTAATCTCTAAATTCGTCCAAAGATAAGCACCAATCTTTAAATAAGCCAAAGTGCAATATTACATCAAAAATAATATTCCTAAATGGTTCTCATAGGATAGGAAACTAATTAGAAAGCAAATCTAAGTGTTATCTCGAAGAAATTACAAAA
Organism: Lagerstroemia speciosa; assembly: GCA_037672795.1. NCBI lineage: Eukaryota > Viridiplantae > Streptophyta > Magnoliopsida > Myrtales > Lythraceae > Lagerstroemia > Lagerstroemia speciosa. The sequence continues at coordinate 7,954,187 of CM075299.1, forward strand.
TATTACTAATATCTTCAAAACTAAATAAAAGGGAAGGTAATATATTCTACTTGCTAAAAGAGGAAAGTAATATATTCTCGTAGATAACTTCAATATATCAGTATTAACTTGTACTTCTCTTACCTCTTTAGTTCTCTCAACTACATTTCTTGAAAGTATTTTTTTATTTACATCTGGCTAAGATATATTTCATCAAAATACTTGCCCTCTTGACATTCAACCGAAATATATTTCTTGAAGCGCTTGCATTCTTGATGCTCAACTCACCATTGTCCCTTTTTGAAATATCGTGGATAATATTGAGTCATTCAGCTTGCTCATCACATGTATGCATATCCGTGTCGTCCATTTCGTCTCACTTGAACTTCTCATCATTAGACCTTGAAAGACTTTGATTTCATTCTTCAAACTTGTATCTTGGATCACATCATTCCCCTCCTCTTGAAAAGAATTCGTCCTTAAATCATGACCTACATGAAAAGAAAATAAATTGGCAACATTGAATGTAGCACTTACATTATACTTATCTTGTAGATTTGACTTGTTGAATCTATCATTAATATGCTTGAGTATTTGAGTTCGTCCATCTTCAAATTGAAGTTGCTTTGCATTTCTTGACCTCTTAAACCTCTTACTTTTCAAGTGCCATGAATTATAACCTCCTAGATGAAAAATAAACGTTTTGTCTCGCCACTTGTTAGGATACTTCACATGATGCTTCTTCTTGATCCGAATGTCAACTCCTATAGTATTATCAATATGCTCAACAACTTCAATGTATTTTTGTTCATATAAATCAACACACTCAAACAAAGGTAAATTAGTTAAATAAAAAAAGATTTGAAGTAAACCCATATGAAACTTCCAAATATGAAAATTTTCTGATAGAATAATTAAATTTATTAAAAGAAAACTCAGCATGAGGAAAATATTCTTCACACTCTTCGATATCAATTTTTGCATAACAAGTCAAAAACAATAATTTGTTTCCAAGTTCTCTCAAGTTTTTCCAAGTGTAGTTCAAAAATAAAACTTCTTTACTCAAAATGAACACACTATATAATCTCAAAATCATTTCAAAGATCAAATCATCATGTGTGGCATCATCCATTATATTACATGGAATATAGTACCAATATAAATTTGATAAGCAATAAAAACCACTTAGCTGACTTAGCAAAATAGATGATTGCCAATCTTGGATTGCCTTTTCTTCTTCAACATGATTCTCAATCTTTATAACACTTGCAACAAAGTTAAGAAAAATAACCTTATCCATGCAAAGATTATGGATTTCATGTTTAGCAATAATGATTTTTTCCACGGAGCATCGTAAACAAATATCTATTGTTCAAGATGATCGACTAGGCTCTTGCTATGATCAATGCCATCAAAGTAGATAAATGCATACAAATCATGGCTCATAATTCTCAAAAAAGCACTAGGCCTATTAATCATTCCAAGAGATATAAATAACATCTTATACAAATCACATGGTGTTTTGCATTCAATGTTTAACTCATGATTTTGTCTCACCCTAGCATGATGGAATTCACCTTTAAGATCAATCTTTGAAATCATATATGCATTGTTCAATCCAAATAGCATACATATCATTTATATAAGAAATAGGATTGGAACACATTACCATGATGTTGTTGATAGACTGAAACTCAGCAAACCTTCTCTAAGTTTGATCCTCTTGCCTAACTTGAAGCTCCTTCATTTCCTTATGATTGCTGCTATAGGTTGGTCAATGTAAAAATAATCCTTCAGTCATTCCCTCCAATTCCTGCAAGTAAAGAATGATATTGCTCGGGAAGAATCTAACAAAATTGTTAGTAAATAAAACCAGCTCCTTAATCATAAGGGGTTGATATGAAATTAAAAAATTCTCAATCTCACGGTCTTTTTTCTCTCTTGCACTCACCAATGAAACATCACTCTTATTTTCTCTCTCTCCTCAATTTCTTTTCTCTAATGCTCTTTTTCATCAGATTGAAGATCTGTCTCATTTTCATTGCTCTCATTTTCTTGACCCTGATCGATATTCTTTTCAGCACACTCTCTGTTTATTAGCCTCTTTCTTCTGCTCAATCTCTCTTTTTTCATCACTCTCTTCTTTATCACTCTTTTTCTTCTCATGAGTTTGTGAAATACTCACTGCTTCTTTGTCATCCTTGGAGAGCTCGGAACTAGACGATGGCACTTTGTGTTCTATATAGGCTGACCTCCATGAGCTTGTAGCAGTCATGCCTGAAGACCATTCATCCATGTTTCTTTGCTTCAACTGTCGTTCAACTTTCATGTCATAGAGCAACATATCTTTGAAGTCTTTATAACAATGCACTGCCACTTCATCCGCAATCTCGTAATTTAATCCAAGTATGACCTTTCCTTGGTAGCTTCTGTGTCCCCCTCTACATTCGCATGGATCATTGCAACATCCATCTCCTTGCAATAATAAAAAACACTCTTCGATCCTTGAGTGAGATGCTGCAATTTATTGTGCAATTCTCAGCAATAGGAACTTGGAAGGAATCGTCGCCTCATTATTGACTTCGTCTTATTCCATGTCTCAACAGTTCGCTCTCTATTCTGTCTCCTACTTGTTATAATCCGATCCCACCAAATAATAGCATAGTCGGAGAATTGAAAAGAAGCAAGTTGTACCTTTTTCCTTTTAGAGTAATTGTGATGATTGAAGACCATCTCCATTCTTTCCTCCCACAAAAGATAAGTTTTGGGATTGTTTTTGCCTTCGAAAGTTGGAAGCTTCACCTTTGTGTTAACTAAACTATCATCCTGTCTTGATCTTCTTAATTTTTTATCTTTATGTAGAAGTTGAAATCTTTTTCCTTTTGATTGTTCCTCAATCCGATCCATCTTCTTGTGGATTTGCTTGAATTCATCTTTCACCAACATTCCAACTTTATGTATAAATGCTTGTAGCTATTCTTCATCGGATGAGCTTTCCTCTTGATGGCATGACATGTTGAGAATTTGCGAAAGATACTAGGACATCACAAACACTCCCTCACGTGTTTCACTCAAGAATGGATTCGCTTAATTTTGCTCGTGTTTGCACTCAAACCGCTTTTACCCTCTAATAATCTCACCACTATTGCCATTCCCACTTGTATATTCTCTTTTTGTTCTTTTTGAACTAAACAAACAAAAATCAGAATGTTCCGCAACAATCTACCATGACTTTACCAAGATTCAAAAGGAGAATGTCAGGCCGGGTTCAAAAGTATAAAAAAAGTCAAGAGTAAGAAGGGTGATTACGGACTTGAGAATAATAGATCAATTAAAAAGAAACAACTTAAAGTAAGAAGACGTTGATAGCTTTATGAATGGACAAATAATTCTTGAACTTGCTCAATATCTCACCTTTTGATTTTTTTTTGCCTTTCTTTTTGCTGATACTTCTTTTCTTTCTTCCTTTTTTTTACCTTTTTTTGCAACTTCTTTTCCTTTTTTTTTAAAACTTTTTTTCTACTTTTTTTCTCACCCGCTACTTTTCTGTTACTTTTTCTGAAAAAGATAATAGAAAAGACAAAAGACAAAAAAAACAACGAAGATGAAAGAAAACAAAGATAAACTAAAGGATAGATTGAACCTGACTTGGAACGTTGGTTCTGATACTAAATGATGCGAATCTCCTCAACACCGTGATGAAACCCGGTACCAAGTATTATATGAACCTCACCAACTCGTGACAAAACCTGCATTCAACTAAGGTCTACAGGAAACATGTCCATCTCAAGCTCTAAAGGTGGAACCTTAACCCATTACCTATGAAGAGATAAGAACCTTAGTATAGTGAAGACGCCACAATCAACTATGGAAGGGTTGATTGATAAGTCGGGGATGAACGCCACGGAATTCTCCGATAAGTTCAAATAATTCTTCAAAGAACCAAACAGAATAAAATCTCACACTTTATTAATGAATAAACTAATCTCTAAATTCGTCCAAAGATAAGCACCAACATTTAAATAAGCCAAAGTGCAATATTACATCAAAAATAACATTCCTAAATTGTTCTCATAGGATAGGAAACTAATTAGAAAGTAAATTTACGTGTTATCCCATAGAAATTATAAAATATTACCAATATCTTCATAACTAAATAAAGGGGAAAGTAATATATTCTACTTGTTAAAAGGGGAAAGTGATATATTCTTATAGATAATTTCAATATATCAACATTAACTTGTGCTTTTCTTGTCTCTTTAGTTTTCTCAACTGCTTTTCTTGAAAATATTCTTCAAAATATTCTCTCTTAACATCTGGCTGGGATATATTTCTTCAAAATACTTGTCCTCTTGACATTCAACCTAAATATATTTCTTGAAGAACTAGCACTCTTGATGCTCAGCTCACCATTTGTCCCTTTTTGACATATCATGGATAATATTGAGTCATTCAGCTTGCTCGTCACTTGTATGTATATCTGTGTCGTCCATTTCGTCTCACTTGAGCTTCTCATCATTAGACCTTGAAATACTTTGATTTTATTCTTCGAACTTGTATCTTGGATCATATCAACACATATACACAATACACATCTCTCCTCTACTTTACTCATAGTTTTCCTCTCCAATTTGAGTATCGAAGAGCCAATCCGAGCCTCCACACCAGGCCTCAACTTTCTTGCAGGTCGCTTGGCTTGGATACGGACATGAAGATGAACCCGACCTGGATTCAATGTGAACCTCCACATCATGTTGTAGCTTTCCTAGTTAAGAGATTATTTTCCCCTCTTTTTTTTTAATTGTGCATATACTCTTGTTTACTTTTTCCCCTTTATCTCCCATTATGAGAAAATTTTAGGTAATAATGTTCATTAAATGACGTGAGAAATACCAATTAAATTGTGATAAATAAAAAAATTAGTATTAATCTCCCGAACAGTTACTATAATTATTATAAATTATAATAATGTGGTTGGTGCTTTTACTTAACACGTTATCATGATTTAGGATGAACTAAAATTTTTATTCTGTTTTTTAATATTTGATTTTTTTTCTGTGTTTAATCATGATTAAATAACCAATTTTCAAAACTGACCTCATCATGAGAGATTGTTGGATGGCCTCAGCTCACCATGTCATCATCCGTGAGCTCTGTCAGAAAAATATTTAACACATTATCATTAAGCATCATATTGCCTTTTTCTATTAATTAGTAACATTTATTTTTTAAACATGATTTGAAATATTTACTTATATTTCAAACATTCTTTAACTAATTTCACCACATCATCTATGAGATTGACTCACATAAGAATTTCTCCCTTATTCATATAGTTCCACAAAAGATTTAATATAATATCTTTTCAAATTCCAATTCAAATAGCTAAACTTACCAAAAAAAGGGTTTAGTATATCACTGCTCTCATCTTATAATCTAGAGATCCCGAGTTCAATATCACTTATGAGATTTCTTATACTCTTTTTATCATCTTTTTCTTATACTCTTTCTAGATTTATATGTTTTTTCTATAAAAAAACAAAAAAAGTACTCTTCTATGTATCCTTTCTCTTCTTTGTTCATGAAGCTGATTCTGACCCGTCAACTTCCCATTGTTTTGCTACTGGGAGATTGATGTACAGTTGGAGGCAACTGCGATGCGACCTGCATGCTTCTTGTACGGACGTCTTGCAGGTTATTTTAACATTACGGCACCCAAAAAGGAACAACTGGTGGAGAAACCCTTTAAATTGATAATTAATGGTTGTTGCTCCTCACATATTTCTATGATTTTCTTTTTCTTTTCTTTCTGTATAAACCATTTGATATTTAGAGATCTATTGAATTTCAACCAATTCAATTTTGAACTAGGTTAGCTCATTAAGGGAAGGTAAAGTTCTCCCAACATGATTTTTCTTGATATCCAGAAGACCTGAAGAACCAGTTGGAAATCAAATTTAAGATATGAGATATGTGCTTACAACGATCAATGTACAAAATCGCGGTTGGGAACACAAAATATCCTAGATAGAATCTTTGTGGATATGTGGGAGATTTTATAGATATTGTTCACTCATTTGAATAGAATATCATGAATCTAATAATCTCTTTAATTTAGAAAATATATGTAGAGAATATTTATAGGAGTTTAAATAGGAAGAGTACTTGTTTATGTAAATATGGTCTTGTATAAGTTGTGCAAGTGTGCTTCGGTAGCGTGAAAACCCGGGATCTTGGAGCCCAGGTGAGGGAGTCAGGGTTTGGGATTTGTGGTATCTCTAAAAATTATAATATCTTGGTTTGATCTAGCAGAATATCCTACTTTGTCTGTAGTTATTCTCCTCTAAGTTGCTGATTTTTTTCCACATATATTCAGTGTCAAGTTTCTAAATTTTCGATTTTAACATCTCATTTGGGATATTACGGGACTCAACATGCGGTTTCAAAGCGATCATGATCCTATCACGTATCGTGGTTGCATGTGATTACTCATGAGCATCTTTTTTTCTATTTTGTTTTATATATTTTGTTCAAATTTATTAACAGAACTTGTGAATTTTTTGGTAATTAAAATTTTAATTCCCGATATGATCTAAACGAAATGTATATGGCGTACTCACAAGAAGATCCATCAGCTCTAAGCATGACTAACAAAGCAGAGAGAGATTTAAGGAGACTGCCTATCTAGGAAGAGTAGGTCTCATTCTCAGCTGGTTACAAAGAAAGGTGGAAATCGAGCTTGCTTGGGTGAATCCTTACTGAAAGATACATCTGTTCCGCTCTCTCCAAATTGTGCAAATGTAGCTTGTGGGACCCAATTTGAAGATTGGTAGAGTTTTGAATTTGTTTGTTCGATGTTTTATAGCCCAATCATATTTTGTATCGTAATTCCCTACGGCAGAAGAGATGTTCAACTTGACTAACAATTCACTCCATATTTGACTTATAAATAGGAATGGGAATAAGAGATGGGTTCTAGTCTCTTGATCAATGCCACAGAAATTGCATAGTGTAGATGGTAATGAGCACCGTTCATTCTTTCTCACTTCCATTGACAGCCTATCTTGAATTGCTAAATAGCTTATAAAGGAAGTTCGTAAAATATGTTCCCCCCTGGGCAATCTATACGAGGAAAATTTTGATTTTTTTACCCTAATTTCTTCCCAAAAATCAGTTAATTTGGGATTTGATTTCAAGCACCAGCCGTAGGAGTTAGAATTGGCCAGTATCACCGAGTTCTGTATTAATGACAAGAATGGAACAACTCTTGAATCTGTGCTTCTTGGCCAGGACCAGATATCATCCTTATAAACAGCTGATAATTTTGCATTTACTCTTGGAGATAGGAAAGTTTACAATCCATTTGAGAAATGCAAAGGTCGAGGGCCCAAAGAGGACCCCTTGCCGAACCTGGATGGGATGGATTCACCATTCCCCACGTTGCAAGAGGTGTTGAGAAGCTTCACCTCTCTCACTTGCAGTAGTTTCCTCTAGTTCCAGGAGCAAGAAGCTAGACAACTCATATGCTCTTCAGATTAATATAACTATTTGTTCTAAATAATTAATTTTATTTGATAACTATGTGATTTATCGGTTGTTATTTAATACATTTTCTCGCATGTGGGTTGCATTATTTTTAAAGGTCCATCATGTTTAATGAGTTAAATAGGGGTGTATGTATGCATGGTGCCCAAATTTGAGCTCTAATACCATGCAATGAAAGAGACTGGACTCATATCCACTTAAAAATATAAGCTAATAGGGTTATGATACCATTCTCTTATATTTTGAGATTTTTATATTATCTTTTCAATGTGAAATTTAATTAGCAACACCTACCCATATATGATAACATGACTTACTCTTGCAATGAACTCTTGAGCACCCACCCTCAATAACCGAGCTTGAACCTGGCATTTTTCTTCTATTATTGAGGGAGGAGGCACAGCTAATCAAGAGTTGGAGTTTCTTTTCCATATTTGGCATGCTAACTACGAGATAGGCATTGGTGCAGTGTAATTTCTCCTGGTCAACTTCTTTGATAATAACGGCTCTCTCTCTTATTTTACACTCCGTCCTCTCTCTAGCCTTCTAGAGAGAGAAACTCCTCTCCCTGTGAGAGCCCTCAGTCAGCAAATGCTTGGCTGTTTCTCTGCGATCTTTTTTCCCCTTTCAATGGATGATCAAATTAGCTTTTTCTTCTCCGATCAGAATAGCATTGAATCTTTTGTTTTCTGTCCAATAATGCTATTCAGTTAGTCTTAATCGTGATAGTCCATTGTCAGTCGCCAGTTTCTCAAATTTTATTCTGCGATGATCTGATCGCTCTAGTTGCTTGGCTGATTGCTTGTCCCGGTGGCGCAAGGATCCATATGCTGGGCAAATACCTGCTTTCTTTGATTTACCGCCTGCTTTTTGGCTTTTCCTGCAGGAAAACTACTCATCGTCAGCTGCCAGTTCTCACATCAAAATCTGCGATCTAATCGCATCCTTGTGTTTGATTGCAACTGTTCGTTCGGCAGTGCGGAGGTTTAATCAATCAAACGAAACATTGGTCTCAACTTTTCATATCTGTTTAGGACATCATTTGGATGACCTAGTATTAGTGGCTTTTAAGGTTTTTGGATATTAGTAATAATTTTTCTCTTTGCTGCAGATAGGTAAGTGATAAGGTGTCCCGACGGTGATGGAAGATCAAACTGAGGTTATTCATCTGGCATCGAGCCTTGACTGCCCTAGTAGGAACACTGCCCTAGTTGGTAAGGTCATTGCTGACAGGAAGATTGGATGGGGAACAGTTACGGGAGTTCTGAAGTGGTCATGGAGTGATTTGGGAGAAGTCAGGATCTCAAGCTTAAAAACAAATGTTTTTCTGTTTGAATTCAAGGAAAGGAGGGGTGCAGAAAGGGCATTGGCTGATGGACCATGGTCAATTGATGGTCATTGTTTAAACATTGTAGAATGGGATTCTGATAAGAGACTGGAAGAAGTAAATATGGATGTTATCAAAGTGTGGATTCAGATTCATGGACTGCAACGTGACCAGCTTTTAACTGAAAATGCGGTTAAAATTGCACGTGCTGTTGGTGTTGTAATCGAGGTGGATGAGACTGTGGGTGTCCTGGGTACTTGTGGTAGCTATCTCAGAGTTAGAGTGGAGATTAAAGCTGATGAGCCTCTTTGCAAAGGGACTTGGGTGATGAGCCAGAAAAGTGAAAAATACTGGATTGACTTCAAATATGAGAGACTTTCTGCTTTCTGTTTCAGATGTGGTCTCTTGAGTCACACTATTAAAAGCTGTAAAAGAGACGAAGAAGGTGTGGATCAAGGAAAATTTGGACCCTGGATGCATGCAAATCAAGTGAAGATACCCCAGGTGGTAATCAATGAACATAAGAATGGTAATCAGAAGTATCAACAAGACACAGTTAACAAGAAACCGACTTGTTTTTCTGAGAATGAAACAAAAGGGAGCACAGACATTCCAGTACAGAACAAGACTGAAGATCACCAGGGAGAGAGTCAGATTCCCAGTATGAATGACAGTAAGGAAGTGCAACCTAATGAAGAAGTGGTGGTAGAGGAGATTCAAGCACAATCTAAAAATGAAGAACAATTACTCTCAACTAAAGCATATGGTTACTTTGTGGAATTACCTACTGATGGAGAAGGAGAAGGAACCAATAAGGCATTGGTTACTTTTTGCTTGACTGGAGCCTTGCAAAGATTGAGTCTCAAAAGGAAAAATGAAGAGGATAATGATTATTCAGAAAGGCCTGCTAAGAGAAAAGTGAAGGAAGTAAGGGACAAAGTGATGGAAGCTAGTCTGTCAAAGTCTGAGAAAAGAAGAAAAGGGAGGAATGAGCTGAGGAAAATTTCTTATAAAACAAACAAAAACAAAAAGAAAAGTCAAGCTGAAATATTGATTGATATTCCTGTGGAATCAGGAGAGAATGTGGAGTTAGGCTGTGGTGGCTTGCCTGGAAAAGCCACGGGGAAGCCATGATTTGTTTAAGCTGGAACTGTCAAGGTTTGGGGGCTCCCTTGACAGTTCGTAATCTAAAAGCTCTTGTGTGGAAGTACAGACCTTCAGTACTTTTCCTGATGGAAACTAAAAATAAGAAAGATAAAGTGGATACCTTACGCAGGAAGCTCAGGTTTGATAATGGATTCTATGTGGAGCCTACTGGTATAAGTGGAGGTTTGGCCTTGTGGTGGAAAGGAGATATGGTAGAGATTCTGCAGTCTAATGAGAATGTGATTGATACCAGAATTTATATGGAGGAAAACAGAAGGAAGTGCAGATTCACTTGGTGTTATGCTGATTGTGATTTCTGGAAAAGACAAAGCTGTTGGCAACAATTAAATGACATTGGAAGAAATATGCAAAGTCCATGGTTATGTGCAGGAGACTTCAATGATATTTTGTGTCAGTCTGAGAAAAAAGGAGGTAACAGGAAGGAGGAAAGAAGTATAAGAGAGTTTCAGAAAATGTTGTTTGATACCAGATTACATGACTGTGGTTTTCAGGGTCCCCAATTTACCTGGACCAATAATAGAGATGAGGAGATGGTGATGGAAAGACTTGATAGAGTTTTGGCATCTGAAGAATGGAAGTCAGAGTTTCCACAGACCCATGTAGTTCATGAAGGTTTTTCAGGGTCTGACCATAGACCCTTAATCATCTATACTTGCTGGAAGGATAAGAGGGGTCCTAAACAATTCAGATTTGAGAATAAATGGATACTAGAGGAGGAATGTAAGAAGATTGTTGCTGCAGTCTGGAAAGATAGAAGAGTGACACAACTTGAGGACTTCCAATTTAAATTGGAGTTATGTACTAAAGAATTATTAGTTTGGAGCAAGAGAATATTTCCAAATTGTCAAAAGAGGATTGAAGAATTGCAGAAGATTTTAGATAATGTGCTGATGGGGGTGGGGCATACTAGGAGCAGAAGCAGGGAGGATATTAAAAATGAAATGAATGAATTATGGAGGCAAGAAGAATCCTTTTGGCAACAAAGATCCAGGGTTAATTGGCTTCAATTGGGGGACAAAAATACTAAGTTCTTCCACAGTGCGACTCTTGAGAGAAGAGCTAGAAATAAAATTATGAGAATTAAGAATGAAGGAGGGGAATGGGTTGATCAAGAAGAGGGGATTATGGGGTGTTTCTTGAAATATTACAAGAAGCTATTTCAAACAGAAGGTATCAGCAGAGTTGAGGAAGCCCTAGAAGTTGTAAGTTGTGTCATTGACCAGAACACGCAGAAGGTATTGGATAGAAGTATAACAGAGGAGGAAGTCAAGAGGGCAGTGTTCCAACTAGGGGCTACTAAGGCTCCAGGACCAGATGGTTTCAATGGTTTGTTCTACCAACATCATTGGGACATTATTGGATCTGACCTTACTGCTGCAGTATTAACTTTTTTCAAAACAGGTGTGATGTCCAAAACCTTAAATGCTACTGATATAATTCTAATTCCTAAGGTCTCGGGACCTGAGGATCCTTCCCAATTTCGTCCTATAAGCCTATGCAATTTTGCCTATAAAGTGATTTCAAAAATTTTAGCTAATAGGCTTAGACCCATTCTTCCACATATTATTTCTTGTCAACAAACAGCTTTCATTGCAGGGAGACAGATCCAGGATAATGTGACTGTGGCTCATGAGGTTTTCCATTTTTTAAAGAGGAGGAAAAAAGGAAAAAAGGGTTTCTGTGCTGTGAATCTAGACATGCAAAAAGCTTATGATCGTGTGGAGTGGGCCTTTCTGAGGAAGCTACTTGGCAGGATGGGCTTTAGTGATAGATGGATAAATTGGATAATGGAATGTGTGTCTACAGTATCATATAGAATATCTGTTAATGGAAAGGTGTCTGAGACCTTCCTGCCTACCAGAGGGATCAGACAAGGGGACCCATTGTCCCCTTATCTGTTTATTTTTGTGGCTGAGGTCTTCTCAAAACTTATTACAAATGCAGTTGAAAAGAAGAACATTATGGCTATTAAAATGAATAGATCCTGCCCAATCTTATCTCATTTGTTCTTTGCTGATGACTCTTTATTATTTCTGGAAGCTGAGCAACAGTCGATAGAGAATCTGAAGGAAATTGTGACTTTATATTGTGATGCTTCTGGACAGGGGGTTAATTTGCAAAAGTCATCTCTTGTTTTTAGTGCCAATTGCTCTGAAGAAATTAAAGGAAGATTGGGTAATGTCATGGAAATGGACATAAGGAAGAAACCTAGTAAGTATCTGGGTTTTCCAGCTGAATGGGGAAGAAACAAGAAACAAGCACTCCAGACCTTAAAAGACAGGATTGGGCAAAAGTTAAAAGGATGGAAGACACAATTTCTTTCTCAAGGAGGTAAAGAAGTTTTACTGAAGGCTGTTATTTCTACAATGCCTACTTACATGATGAGTTGCTTAAGATTTCCAAAAAGTTGGTGCATTGATATCAATAATCTTATGGCTAAATTCTGGTGGGGCCAAAAAGAAGAGGAGAGGAAAATTCATTGGATCAGTTGGAAGAACATGACTGAATTAAAGGAAGATGGTGGAATGGGTTTTAAGGATCTCTCTGATTACAATTTAGCCCTGTTATCAAAAACTGCATGGAGATTATTTAAAAATGATGATGCTCTGTGGGCAAGAGTTCTCAAGGGTCTATACTTTCCTAAAACAGATTTTTTGGAGGCTAGGAAAGGCTCAAGACAGTCTTGGCTTTGGGGAAGTTTGCTTGAGGGTAAGGAGATTCTGAAAAAGGGCGCCATGTGGGTTATAGGAGATGGAGGCTATGTAAGAGTTTGGGAAGATAACTGGGTTCCAGGATTGAAAAACTTCAAGTTGAATGGGGTGCATCCTGATGTCAAGGATCCTAATCTTAGAGTGTGTAGCTTAATTAAGAAGGATACCAAACAATGGAATCTGAATGTGATTCAAGGAAAAATCACCCCTGAAGAAGCTACTATGATTGAAGCCATACCCCTATTTTCAAGACCTAATCGTGACTTGCTGATCTGGCCTTATGAGAAAAGTGGGGAAATCTCTGTTAAGTCTGCTTATGCCTTTATCAGGAAAGAATCGAAAAATATGATGGTTAAACCCTCTGTTTCTCATCAAGTCAGTAAAAAGGTTTGGACCTCTGTGTGGAATATTAAATGTCCAAGCAAGATGAAAATTTTCCTTTGGAAGGCTATCAAGAATGCAATTCCCACTAGAAGCAACCTGGTCAAGAAAGGAATTTGTGGATCTGCTAAGTGCCTATTTTGTGAATACGAGGAAAATACAGAGCATCTATTACTGGCATGCGACTGGGTTAATCTTGTATGGTTTGAGGTGTTTGGTCTGAGAGTACAAAAGCAAGCTATCTCATCCCTAGATTGCTGGTTGGAAGAGCTAATTGCAGACCTAAAAACTGATCGTGAAGAAATGTTAACAAAGATGGCTGTTACGTGCTGGCAGATATGGAAGGAAAGAAACAAGGCAAGTTTTAATGATGAAAAGCCTAATATTGACAGAACTATCAACAGAATAAGGATCAATACAGAGGAGATCATAAGGGCCCAGGAAAGGCTTGGTACTACAATCAGTCAACCCCCACCAACCGAACTTCCAAGACAGTCTACAATATGGTCTGTTCCTTGTTCAGAGCACATCAAAATTAATATTGATGGTGCATATAACCCTACGACAAAGACTGCAGGACTGGGTGGTGTAGCAAGAAATCACTCAGGGCAGTTTAAAGGGTTTTCTGGTGAGAAACTTATCTGCATGTCGGCGCTTGAAGCAGAGGCTCTGGCCTTGTGTATGGCGTGTGACTGGGCTGTGCGTGAAGGTTGGCGGAAGGTGGTTTTTGATATGGACTCCAAGATCCTGTACCAAGCCTTAACAAAATCAGACAAGGTGATACCTTGGCAGATCAAAGGCGTTGTCAAAGAAATAACACATAAAAAAGAGAATTTTGATAGGTGTTTCGTCAATCTTGTACAAAGACAAGCGAATACCTGTGCAGATCTTGTTGCAAAGTCTGCAAAAAATGGAAGCTTGAAGGTTGGAAGCTTGACGACAGAGAGACAGGAAACCCTAGAGGCAAGTCTGTGGAAACTTCTTGAGAAAGATAGACTGAATGCTGTGCTTTCTTTTACGTCTGAATGTAATACAACTGGCAACAATTATCCCTATTAAATAAATAAAATTTCTTTTCGGCCAAAAAAAAAAAAAAACTTCTTTGATAATGTGATAGAATTTGAGATTATTATCCTATTATTTTTTTCAAATTAAAAATTGGAAAAATGAACTATTTTCTATCAGTGGACTGGCTGTTGTGATGGCCTGAGCTTTTCAACTATTTTCTTTCTGCAATTTTTTTAAACTGTGGTTTATTTATTATTTTGAAAATCATCCAATAGATTTTGACTTTTTTAAAAAAATTTGTGCGATATGCATGCAATGAGCTATTCTATGTGATAATTATACCAAACAAAACCGAAAAGTTAATTTAAACTTTAAAAATAGCAAAGCAGGGGACAATGAAAAGGAGAGACTACCTTATCCATTCAGAAGACAGTAGGCTGCGTCCATGGAGACTCTGATCCTGAGTGACTAAGATTAAATTTCAAGCGAAAAAGAAGGCTTATTAAAATTAATTTGGCCATCGATAAATATCTATGAGGTTTTCGGATTTCAATTTACCTCCGTACATCTCCCTAATTCCTTTAATCTCATTTTCCTCCCACCTTTCTGTTGTACTCCCTTTGGCTTTCATTGAAATTTGAAAAATCTAATTTTCATAAATATAAGGAATTTAGTACTATTGATATCATTCCTAATATGAAAACAATAGTTTCTAAATGCGATTCTAATTATTGCCATTTTATATATCTCTTATTTTCTTTTTCTTCTATTTCTTTATAGACCGATCGGTCTTTTTTCGGATAGAAATTTTTTTTTAATTTCAATAAAACACTAATATGGTCATAAAAAATATATTTTTTTTAAGAAAAAAAAAAAAAGAAAAGCTAGAGTGCGGCTGGCGGCTGAATTTCGTAGTTACATCCATTATTGATAAACTTATATGAATTTATGAGCTTGCGTGTAGTTTATGGATTCAAATAAAAACTTTTCGTCATAAAAAAATTAATGAAAATGATTTGAAAAGGTATTTTTGATTCTCAATATTTTGTACTTTTATCATTTTGGTCATAAATTTTTAATTTTTGCTATTAATATCCTTAACTTTTTGAATTTTTATCATTTTAGCCTGCCATTACTTTTTCCACCTGTAAAAGCATATTCTATCCAAAATTAATTTTTTTAACAAAAATAGTTTTCAAAAAAAAAATATCGGTAGAGCATTGCCAATGGCAGCATTACCTTCAAAATTGGGACACAGTCACTATTGAAAATTGATTGATGACTACTACTATTATAAATTATGATCCATTCTAATAAGAATGAATCACAATTTTAGAAGGGACACTTGATAGTTGACATAGTTCCTTAATCGGCACCGTCCTCTTTATTTCTCTTTTAATTTTTCTTTTCTTTTCTTTTTTAAATTTTTATAAAATATTCATATTAAAAGATACGTTTTTTTAATAGAAAAAGTAACAGTACGATTAAAATAGTAAAAATTCAAAAGGTTCACGATAGAATGCGTTGACTAACTTGAGTGGGAATTGTTCTCGGCCAGTAGGTTGGAGACGTCCAATTGTCTAATGAAAGTAAGCTTTTGCATCACATATTTGTCATTTGCACATCTTCGACTTCTTAGAGATAAAATTTATTCGTTAGAAAATTAAATATTTGAAAATGAAATTTTAGTCTTGTTAATATATATACACACACATATATATATAATTATGTATTATTTGTTGGGTGTTATTATGATAACCTAACGCAGCGTTTTTGTTGGAGAGAATGAGAATTCATGTTCCGGATGTATTCCACTATTCCTGTTAGAATTCCCCGCTCATATTTGGTTCAATATTTGTTAGAGATATCTTGAATTTTTTTTGTAATGTAACCCGATATAAAATCCGAATTCGGTTTAAATTCTGCTCATTTATCTATGGATATACGGATGATATACAACTGTTCGAACTCTAGATGTTAGTTATCCACTTCTTTTCTCTCATATCTTAGTATCCATTGACTGATCATTGATTTGCTCGAGCCGATTCCCAATAAATAGAATGTTATACTGAGTAAATATTGCAGGTTTATCGGAATGAATAGATAATATTATTTTACTTATTAAAAATAGAAATAAAATGATAAAATTATCTTTGGACAAAATGGAATTGATTGCCTAAAATTAATAAATTTCTATTATACTAGTTTTCTAAATCTATAAACCAGTGAATGAAATTATCTATTCCTTAATAAATTTGTACTGTAGAATATACTCTCCTAGTTACGATTTCATAACTATTTATGTACTTCTATCTCCCACTCATTTTATTTTATTTTATTTTCTAAAGCACTTTTCCTGGATATACGACGAGAGATTATAATAATGAACCCACTTTCAGTATTCTACTGGTTGCCAGATTATTCAGGGGGAAAACAAATGGAGAACTGTTGGTTGGCGGCTTCATGCATAGAAACAAAGCAAAACAATTAGTTCCATTAATATAAAAGCTGGTTAGTTTAACTGATTCAAATGTCGTTTCTGTAAAAATTTATAATAAAAGGGTTTTTTTTTCTTCCTTTTAATGCAATTAGTTCAAATTAAATTTAAATTAATTAGGATAGCTATTCTATACTAAATAGATAATCAGTTGAAATCAGTAATATAAGAGCATCATTGTAATAAATTCCACACTAAATAGATAGTGTGCAGTGGTGGAGGCGTCATCACTTAGACTAGAGATGGACCCACGCAAATGAAATACAAGGATGAATATGTTTAATTGAATTATTTATTTATAACATATTTTAATTTAATTCATTTGAAACTTGATTAACTAATAATAATAGACAGAATATTTTTAGTTGTTATTAATATATTATGTAATTTTATCTTTTCAAATTTATAATTTCAAATCATTTATTCAAAAATGTAATATTGATACTGTTAAAATTAAAGGTATGGAACGATGTGGAGAGTCTAAAATTCTAAAATTTTGACCAATTAATAAAGTATTTTTATTTTTATTATTACAATAACAGATATTGAATGAAAAGAAAATGAATAAAATTATCATTTTTAACCTTAATTTGAAACGCTTTTTAAAGTATATGTATATATTATAAATTTTAATATCAAAATTATATTAAGGGTAAATAGAAAAAATGAAAAATAAAATTAAATCTCTCAAATATTTACATATAATAGTATATAGATATAACTACCTCCATCAACCCAACTTCCAATGACATTACGTTATCCTTAATCACCTCTAAAATGAACAAAGGCATGCTCAACTGCTTAATTAACATTTCATTCCATTAAATCCAATGGGTTTTGGTCCGGTCCGGTCCGGCTCGGTTCGACACATTGACTCAGCTCTAGCTAGTACATCAATATGTCGGCCGGTCCGATCAGTGGCTGAGTCGCAAAGAGGATCGACTCGCTCCACGGGTTAGTGTTGTTGTTGTTCATCATGAAGCCTCCGTCGCTGGCGACCAGGGCACCGTCTTCCGGGAAGAAGCTCCCGGAGTTGACGAATCTGATGATCTCATTCAGCGATTCCAGGCGGTGGGTCAACTCGGCGGCCTGTGCTCGGAGCACCGAGTTCTCCGCCTCCAAGGCATGGTAGAGCTGAGCGGCGGCCCCGATCGCGGCCGCGAGGCGGCCGTTCTTGGCTCCGAGGTGACTCAGCTGCGCCGTGAGGTCGTCCAGGTGCTTCAGCTTCCTCACCCTCGACCGGCGGGCGGACTCGCGGTTCGAGATCATTCGCTTGCGCTTCCTCTGGTCAATGATGAGCTGCTGCTTCGAGCTGCCGGAGCTGCCGGAGTTCTGACTCGGACCGCCGCCGATTGACCCGCAAGAGTAAGAAGCCATGGAGAACAAAGAACTTTCTAGATCCCAAAAGAATAAAAAGCAAAAAAAAAAACTAATCGCGTTGCAGAAGAACAGTTACAACCGTCAATGGAGCTTCAATTCAATCGACTCTGCGACTAATGAGAAAACGTAGAACCAGTAAAGGAAGACGACGGAGAAGGACTGGACGAGGTGGGTGCGGCGGCCGAGGGTGGAGTTGACCATAAAACCAGAGCGGAGGACCTCGCTCAGTGCTGGAGACATGCGGTTTATCTTATCCTCTCGTACATCCACACCATAGCCGTTATCGATCGACTATTAGGGAAGATGAGAGATCTGTGGGATTGACCTTTCGTGAAGCAAAGGAAGATTCTCGAGGAGCAGAAGTTCAGAGCTTCTGAGGAAACTCAGGAGCTTGAGAATCAATGGCGTAGGGGAAGGGGGAGAGGGGAAGGAGGTTTTGGGAGGGAAAGGAAGGCGGAATTTATAGACCCAATGGGGCACATTGGAAATAATAACAACTAAAAAATGTTAAACTTGGTGCACTAATGTTATTTTTAATACGAAATTTAAACTTTTTCACGAAAAAAATAGAGTATGATTTGGTGATACTAATTAATAAAATTTATTTAATTTTAAATTTTTTATAAACCTTTAAAAATAAAAAAAATAATCTTAAAAATAAATAATTTTTATTGGTCGATGTTATTATATCAGCATTATCATATGAGATACTATGTAAAACTCTCTTTCTTAAGAGAATTTTTCCATTTCTTTATGAGTTCCTTGTATTAAATATTTAATGCATAATGTAAATATGTAAGCACAATTAGAATTAATTTAACTGAAAATTGATCATATTACAGTTCCACACAGCAGATATAAAAATATTTTGATCAGTTCTTAAATAATTACATTGAATGAATAATACAGGTCTCAATTGACGGAATGCTTTCGTAATCAAATACAATTAAAAAAACTCATTAATTGTGTGCCTATTATAATATTTGAAAAATGATAAACAATGGGGGGATGGCATTATATTAGAGAGGAAAAGGTTGGACAGAAAAATGTGGGCTTCAGCCTCGGGGAATCTGATGTTTGACTGAAATTTTTTAATTTTCTTTCTATTTTCTCAATATTTTGATTTAGTTTCTTGAAAGTAGTGTCCTTAATTATTATATATTATAAATAATTTTATATTAGAAGAAAAATATGATTTACATTAATTAAGTTGAAGTAATATATAATCGATATTATTATTGGACGTATCTTAACATTTATTAGATGTACTTGGTCGTATTTGACTTGGTTGTGTAACGCACATCATCAATTTGTCTGCATTAATTTATACTCTAGAATAGATTTAAGGGTTGATATGAACCAAGATACCGATACCCACCCCGGCTCCCTCCGGGAAGATCGAGGTTGCTAGACAGGTACACAGAGCCGATGAGTCCGATGTTGGGGCCATGAGCAACGACACATGTCGGCCACCTGACCAGCTTGGAATGTTGGGCGCTCGACGTACACTGCACTTGTGCATCCAAGTCAGGCGTCGGGTCAGGTCGATCATCCTTCTCAGCAAGTGGGAGACATGCTAATGTCAATCTAATGTACCAAGAGAAACTATAGATAAATCCCCTCTGGGGCAGGCAACACAAATCAATTTCTCTCTTCAACATATCATGCTTACTAAAGTATTAGAGGACCATTTCAGGGAACCACCTTTACTTGACTTTCTCATAGGTCTCTAGCAAGAACCGCTTCAAGTATTCTATCCATCTTCTCCATCCCGAGACCCACTTCGATTTCACCCGAGGATCTCTCGGCCTGATAGGTCACCCGATAATACTATCAAAGGTTATCTACTTTATTTTGAAAACAAAAAAAAATGTAAAAGTTACTCATAAAAAAGGAGAATAGTTATAAGGGTTTCTATTGAAAAAATAGAATGGTATTGAGAGTTAAATTGACATAGACTAGATTGAAGAAGAAATTTAGGTTTACAAGAGAACCGGAAACCACTACCTAATAACTTTTTTGGACTAGATATGAACACAACATCTTTTATGCCTAGGTGCATATTTTACAAGATATCAGAGCAGATCAATCTTAGACTCACACCACGTCAAGCCCAATGTGAAACTCGTCATTTGTTAAGCCCGAGATCGGAAGAAAATGCCTGACTCTTGATCAGTTTATCGAGTACGAAAAAAATCCAATGCATATGCTAGCATGAGGACGGAAGAGAAAACTTGTCTTGTAGTAGTTTGTCCCCAGTCGTGCTGGACTATAAGAAAAATGTCCGGCTCGATGTCAATTATTGATGGCACGTGTTTAAGTACACATATTAAGTGTGAACAATTACCACTTGATGTCGGGTGTTAAGAATTAAATTCCACTATTGAGTTGAAGAAAAAAACTTGAGTTTATAAGAGAATTAGGTACTGCCAACTAATGACTTAAACTTTTGGGTGGAATGTTAGTTCAATCTCTTATATGTTGAGGTATACATTTTCAAATGGATTTAGGGTTTTGTCATGGTTGTTGGATCCGCTATATCATGAGCGAGACTATGAAGAGGGATATTTGCAGAATAAATGACACCACATGCACATGGTAGCTCCGTCAGTGTCAAAGGAAATAATCAGGGGTAGAACATGAAATTTCACTAATTAAGAAAAATATTTTAGTCGAGGAACCCGTACTTACAGAGAGCTAAGCACAGTTACACCTTGCCGCACGAAGGAGAGACATGCCAATCAATACCCATCGATCTCAGAAATAGCGTTTTAATTTGAATCACGCAATCTCTAGTTATAGATAAAATACGTGATAATTATAGGGAAAAGTATATATATTTATTGATTTTAATAATTGAGTCATATTTGTTTCAAAATGCCTATTTCAGATTTATGAAATCAATTCCATTCCATGCTTTACTTTGAACTGTCATTATTTTGTTACATGGATTTGATGTCGTTAATTCTTAGACATGTGTCATTTTTCTTTTAGTGAGACAACTTTTAATATGATGTGCACATTGATGATATGGTAATTTAAATTAATTTAAAATAAAAAATAATTATATTAATAAAGTTAAATAAATAATGGACATATTCTAACAAGTTACATGTAACATATGGTAGAGACATGGCAATTCATTTTATATTTATTTAATTTAAATTGCAATGTTAGTGGTATACACATCATATTTAAAAAATGCCATGTGAGTAGAAAACTACGATATGTGTAGGAATTAACAACGTTACATATAAGTCAATGAATCAATGATGGTTCTGACCAGAGCACGTAACAGAGCTGATCTTATACGACCAGATTAGTTATTTTAAAATATATAGGGCACAACTGCTAAAGATGATAAATATATAGAATTTTTGCTATAAATTTTTTGATAAAATACACTTCCATCATGTAGTATCCTAGAAAATATTCCCCACACACTAAAGAAATTTCTCGTTAACACATACAAGATTAAAGGAAATTTCATTTAAAAGAGAAAATATATCCGAGACAGTAATTTTCTTGTAGCTTGAATCCAAATTCCAACTCATTCATTGGGTTTTTAAGTCTTGGAATCTCCATTCTAATACAAGACTTCCCAACAAATTTTCTCCTTATCTCGCATAAGCCAACTACTTGACTACTGAGCCCCACTTGACTATGCTGCCACATCCCTTCATGGGTTCACCTAATCTTAAGCACACGCTACTGTAATCCAAACCACCCTTAGATTTCTATGTTTCCATTTGGTTAATCCTTAGACCCTGACATTGCAGCAAGTTGATTTCACCTCAACGACAATGTTATTAGGAGTTCTCAAATCAACAAGTTCACAACTCCCCTGCAAATTCCCTGTCCCTAGCTAGCTAGTGTCTTCTTAGAGGTTGCCAACTTGCCTCAAACCTACAATTCCTAACAAACTCTTATCTTAATAGGTAGAGCAACATGAGTACATGAGTACCTTATCATCCACAGCAAACTTCATATTTTACACAGGATTCTCCACTTGTCCTTGGCATGTGATAAGGATTCCCAAGGATTCATCATGATACATCCACTGCACTCGCTCACACTATCAACTTCGAGATCACCCTGTTAAGTCAACATTTTAGTTGGTGTCATATTGCCGGTTCTATATTAGTTCCATGACATCCCCTTCCCATGGAAAATTATCTTGAGACCTTTAAAAGTCCATCTTAGCACCTGTACTTGTACCAAACATCCCCAACGAGATCAAGCTCCTAGTAACACAAGGAACATGTTACATGTCCTATACTGATGCGAACCTTACCAACACGTGGCAAAACCCGACAATAATATATGGAAGAGAACCCCAAGATCTACAAAGAACAAGTTCCAAAGGCGAGATTTGACCCGCTACCTAGTGAGATAGGAACCAAAGCTACGATTTGAAAAGGACGCCACACCCCGAAGATCGAAGTGATAAGTCCAGTTGTAGAATGCCACAAGAAACCTTGATAAGTTCTACGAGTCTTCTCAAGAACCAAGAAGAGCAAATTCGTCACGAAATTATGTATTGAATAACAAAGAAGTCTTAAATTCGTCCATCCCCATCCCCAGCCTATAAATAGGCCAAGATTACAAGATATATGAAATATTTTGTTGCTAGATTGCCTCCTATGTAATAGGCAACAAAAATATTCTAACTACTCTATAGGAAACAATGGAATATTGCCACAATATTTTGACTTAGAAAGGTAATATATTACTTACAAATGTAATATTCATCTTTGACCAAAATTATTCATCTTTGACTAGAATCTTCGAAAACTTCAATCATGTTGACATATGTTGCTGGCACATGCGGACTTGTTTCAAAATGCTTCATTGAGTTCGCTTGAGTCCAAATTTCTCAAACCAGCCCATTGAGATCTTCTCTAAACTTCTTGACCCGTGCCCTCGTAATTGGCCCGTTTGGAACTCTAACCGAATCGCTTGTACCATACTCTTGATTGCATCATGTAGCATTGCCCTATTACCATCCTCTCGGTCGTTTCGAACTTCTCCCACTGAAGATAGCACATTTCCAGCCATGGCACATAAAGATGTTTCCACAGCTCCACCTATGGGATTATAATTTGTGAGCATGAACCTGTTGTTGCAAATATCGAGAGAACTGCTTGAATCAAGAACCAAACCTGACAAGTTACTTGATGTAGTGGTACCTTGATGTTTACTCTCTCCTCACTTATTGTCGTAACATCATTTATGATTATTATCCCAAGATCATTGGAGTCTAGCGGAGGGAGTATTTCCATCTGATTTAGTAGTATGATTGAGCGGTAAGGCAGAGGTGCCCTAGATATCCAGTCAACTGCTATGCGTCAACGCAGTTTGGAGAGAACCAGCTAACTCTAGGTTTGAGTGGCATTTCCTCTAACCACAACTCATCTGCTGAATCTTCAACATACAGTTGGTTTTGACCTCCACTTATTAGACTAATCAAATTAAACTTGAATTAACCATGATCCTTAATCCTCTAAATATCGGATATTTCGTAGATAAAAAGTTGCAAAGTCACTAGCTAGTATTAAGTAGGCTATATGCAAATCTTGCTTAACAATTTCAAAGCATATTATGTTGAATGTAACCAAGACGGATCTAGAAAGTCAATATAAGGGAGGTGAAACTCCATAAAGAGAAATAATAGGGTATGAAACAAGCTAATTTAGTCAAAAATAGATACAAATCACTAAAGTTTACATACTCTAAGGTTTTCCCGGATTTAGTGGATGATTATCATGCCCCACGCCACTTAAATCCATCCTAAATATAACTTGTGTATATAACCCTTCAGTGACTTAAATCATTTTGTATAGTCAGTAGTTGTCTTCCAGCTACCTAATATTTGTTGAGAAAGTGGATCGGGCACTTTCTTTTTGCTCAAAAGACATTGGTCATGTTGAACACGTGGAATTGTGTAGTAGGCAAAAAAAAGAGCACGATTCAGAACCCTAGAATACGTTTGTGCGCGAATATATTTGATGATTTAAAAAAAAACTGGAAATCATATATATTTGTGATTTTTGATATTTGAATTCTATAAATTTTGAAAATGGATATCAGTAACGTTACACTTTCAGTTCGAATTGTCTTTATTCCGTTAACGACATGAAATCAACGTCAATAAGAAAAAGTGATGATTTGGACTGAAATTATAGTGGAGTTGAGATCAAATAGTCATTTTCAAATGGATAGAACTCAATTGTAAAAAATGGTAAACATATGAGACTTTCGCTGTCATTATCCTTTTTTCTTATAGACAATATATTAGATGATGCTAAATTAGTACTAGGAAATGAGAATTCTTATCTATTTAAAAGTCTAAACTGATAAATAACGATATCAAAAATCTTTATTTTCATAATTCACTTTATATTTTTTCGATGTAGTCCTGTAGCATCTCCTCTCATTCACAAAATGGATCTGAAGTCAGATGAGATATTAACGAAGTACACTATCGTATATGCAAAGTAAGATACATAAAAAAGATGTCCAATGCATGCATGAAAGGGGATGAGAAGGCACATGGATATTGAGAATTTGCCATAATTCAAATTTCTAATCTAAGTTGAGCTTATAAGAGATCTGCAGTATTAATAACTTGAAAAGTCTAACCTAATAAGATTAATAGTTGAAATTCGCCCATCAAATAAGACAAGAGTCAAAGAAGGCGGTTTTGCTTTTTGGGATCCCAGTTGACCCTCTTTTCCGTGCAGCAGCCTCTTCTACCTTTATGTTAAGGGAAAAATGTTGGACCTAATTTAATTTTGTTTGATCAAGTATTCTCCTTCATGGGCCAAGGGACATGAGTTACTTATGAGAAATTGTGAGATAAGTTGAGCTCGTACATGACACAATTAATATAATTAATAAATATTTGATATGTCAATAAATATTCTATAATTATTTAAAAAAGAATATAATTAATTGATAGAAAAATGTGATGTAGCACGATATGATAACTTGTTAAATATTTATCGGTTGAGCTCTCGAATGATGTGGTGAGCTAAGCTCATGTAAGAATATCATGTTACGTACTTAATATTTGCAATTAAAGCGATCTTATCAACCCAAGGGATTTAGCTTGATAGTAAGGAGGAGGCAAAATATTCTTACCATCACAAGTTCAAATCTCTCTGGGATTAGTCCGTACCTCTTGATTTATCCACAGCAAAGTTGTCCTTGGGAGCTCTTGATTATACACGAAAGTGCCAAACATTAAGGCTGTATGGTACTTAAGCACTTCATGGTTTTTCATTCGTTAAAATTGTACAGAAAATGTATAAAATTTACATTTCTGTGTCGTTTTTTCCTTATTTTTAATAAGTCGCTGCCTACATTTGGGGAGAATATTGTATTTCACTGGTATACTATGTAACAATACTGATGTGGAGAAAGTCTTGTATGTAATGGATATAACAAGTAGCAGTGCTGACGTAGTATCACAAATTAATAAAATTTGGTTATTTTTATGATTATTATTTTTTATTTTTGTGATTTTATTGAAAAATCTTAAAAATGCTGAATTTTATTGGTTTGCCATACTATGTCAGCATAGACACGTGGTATATCCTTTATACGAAAGGCTCTCTTGCTGATCTAGTATTATAAATTAATAAAATCCAACTATTTTAAGATTTTTCAATGAAATCCTAAAGACATAAAAAATATAATTGTAAAAATAACAAAATTCTATTAACTTGTGATACCATGTCAGTACCGTCACATGCAAGACTTTTTCCTACCATCGAACATGAAAAGTGCATTTTTTCTTTCGGTCCACGAGGCATTTAGATATTTAAGAGTCCTCACTAATTTTCCAAGTTTGTGTCGCATTGGTTCAAAAATGAGCAAACCTCTACCAACTACGGATTTTATCATGAGTTGTATATGAAAATTTACATAAAAGAAAGAGATGTTGAATTACTTTCAATAATGAAAAGTATAGTCAATAATTTATGATAGAACAAAAGCAAATATTAATAGAAAATACGGGCGTGCATGCGCCCAGCTCATCGAACGTCCCAAGGGGTGCCTGCCCTCCCCCAAAACAAAGGTATATGAATATGTGTAAGAAAAGCTAATCCAAGACCTAACGAGAAAAAAAAAAACAAGGACAAAAAGAAGAGCCAATCAAAGGGCCGTGGCGGTTTGAAGGAAGCTTCCAGTCGCTTCGCTAAAGGAGAAAACCCTTATATATAATGAGTGTATCACGTGATATTATTGATATGATGTCATAAATTAAT
Organism: Lagerstroemia speciosa; assembly: GCA_037672795.1. Taxonomy (NCBI): domain Eukaryota; kingdom Viridiplantae; phylum Streptophyta; class Magnoliopsida; order Myrtales; family Lythraceae; genus Lagerstroemia; species Lagerstroemia speciosa. The sequence goes on from CM075299.1 coordinate 7,980,455, forward strand.
ATGATTCAATTATTTTTAGAATTATTTTTATAATTTTGAAAGAAAAATATTAAAATAATTAAATTTTTAGGAGAAACTATTATATGTAATCAGTATCTCCATCTGAACATGAATTTCATCTTTTTAAATATTAATTCCTTCATCACGTGAATTAAGCATTAACAACGTTAAAATTTCAAATAGGACCCTGGCAAATAATAGATCATGTCCAATTGATCCTCGTGAATTTGAATGCTTTTTTATTTCATTATTTTCTCTGTCATATCAAAGCTTATAAAATAAAAACAGTTCTCTATCGATCTCTATCTCTGCCCCCCCTCGAATTGGGCCATCTGAGACACGCACACAAGAGCCATCTTGAGCATCTCCACTACCTCCTCCTCAATGTTCCGATCCTTGAGGAGCTCCTCAATCCATACCACATTAATCAGTGTCTTGTTATTTTTTTCTCTCCCATTATGTTGTTAACTTAAAATATTGTATATCAATTTTCCTGACTTGATAATATGCCTTAACTGAAGACTTCGCCCACAATACCAGCAAGGATGGATTTAGGGGTTGTGGAGGGGCGATCGTCCCCCGAATTCAAGATAATCCGTGAAATCTTACATGAAATTTATTGATATTAACTATATTTTTTGTTAAATTATCCTATTTCACCCCCTAAAATTCATTCATTATCCTTTTTTTTTTTTTTCAATTTCGTCCATTTAATTTGGTGTCCTGGATTCATCCCCCAATGTGAGGGAGAAAGGATGCGACAAAGCAGTCAAATGACTAGCAATTTTTGTTGTATTTTTTTTTTACAACGATGAGTTTATTTTCTTCGAATTTATGAACATCTCATAAGTGCATGTATTTAGGTAAGTTCTTTTATATATATATATATATATATAGTGCACATGTGTGAGTAATTTCACAAAGAGTTATGTACTCAAGTAGGAGAATTGAGCATATGATCTCGTGGACTTTCCTACAATTTAGACGCACTTTCTATCAAATTGTGCTAACTGTTTGAGTTAATGGTGTTATTGTCTTCCTTCGAAGAACGAAACATAGCGACCTGGGTAGGTTAATCATATAGAAGGACAAAACATTTATCTTCAATTGTGTAAGAAAAATTAAAATCCGTTCGCGTTTAGAGAATTTTTTCTGACCCTTTTTTGTTTTTTTCTTGTACTTTTTCTAAAATTTTGAATAGATGGTGTCAAAATGTATTTATTTATGTGCTAAATTTAAAAAGAACTCTGATATCTTAGAAAATCTCATAAAAATATGTTATTTCTATGTAATAGACATATTCTTTTAGAGATTCACAAATTTTAATTAGAAAAAAATAATCGAGAAAACTGAAAAATTCTGCACATGACAGGTATTCTAGTCTTATGTTGATTTTTTTTTTGGGTGTATTTTACTATTATTTGTCATTGGTATAAAAATTTCATATATAATATTATTATTAGTCATTAATTAGAAAAATTCTGTCAATTTTTGAGTATGATAAATTCAAATGAAAATTATTGAATTGATAATATAGCAATATAAATAACACAAGAATTAGAGTCAAAATGGTAAAGTTATGGCCAATCAAAATTAACACATATCATGTTGATTTACATACTTGATGCTGCTACTAATTCTAGTACCTTATGGTTGGAACTAAAGGTGGAACTGGTTCTAATCAATTCCTTAATTTATTAATTGAATCCTATATGAATTTCTCTGAGATCTACTCATAAGACAAGGTCTTACTAGTTTCGCTCCTGCCCTACACACATGCATACCCCCAGAGGACGAGAGAGTCTCATGTATAACGGGTATATCACGTGACATGTTTAAGTAGCATCACAAGTCAACATAATTTGATCATTTTAAAATTTTTTGATATGTGTACAAAGGAGGCACAGATACCTAGAAAAGATATAAGGAAGCGGATATAAAAGACACATGGAAAGTCCTGCAAATGAGATCAAACCCATGACCTTTAAGTATAGGGTAAGAGCAGTACTAATTGTACCAAACGCTTTTTCTCTATACACACAACACAAAGTAAATTTAGTAGTGTTGTCTGATCGAGATGGTTTAACCTTTTTTGTTTCCTTCCTGTGTTATGTCTTGAATTTAAATATTTATAAATGAAGGATCATTATAACAAAAGTCGTTTTACACCTCAATGGAAAAATCTAACCGAAATTATGCTAGCCAGTAGAAGAGACCCGTTAAATTTTGGATGTTAGGATGAAATTATGGTACAGAAAAGCTCCGCAGCCACTAGGATTTAACGCAACAATTGTTGCCACTGTCGATGGGGAGAGAATTGTGTGTAATAAATATATTATATGGTAGTGTTGAAATAATGCGACGAATTAATAAAATTCAGTCATTTTAATAATTTTATTAAAAGCTTGAAAACAAAAAAATAATTAAATTATATTAGTTATGACACTACATCAGTATTATAGTGATATACTCATTACATAAAATATTTTCTTGTGAATGGGCCTTAAGTGACATAGATGGTAAGTGCTTTGGATTCATAGCATAGCTTTGGACCGGACCCGATTGGGCGGTCTAGAAAGTTGCCAGTTTAAAAGGAAAAAAGAGTACAGATCGTTGTCTGTCTCTGTCTTGTTGAAGCCGAAGCTGCCAAACCCTAGCACAAGCAGAGCCATGAAGAACAGACTAGACTCCATTGTTTGCTGTTCTCTATTTGCTGTCTTGCTGAACAGTGAGGTTCTTTCTAGTTTCTTGTTGCATTCAATTGTCGTCTGTCTTGTCGGACTTTCTCGTTCCTCACCTCTTTGTTTGCTGTCATCTATCTAATGGATTTGCTAGTTGTTCTGCCTGATGTCGTCTATCTTGCTTGTCTGTCTTGCTGGATTGCTTGGCTGCTTTGCTGCTGACCGTCCGGTATACCGGTGTATAGACCATCTTCTTGTGGGCTGAACGCGAAGCTCTTAGTCCGAATGCACCAGCCTCTAGCCGCCCATTAGTTCCTGTGTCCTGCCTTCTGGACGGAGAAGATGGCTCCCAAGGCTAGGGGTGATGATGGTTACAATCAATCCCGAGAATAAGAGGGCCACTGTGCTGAGGCTAGGACCAAGAAGTCCAAGTTCATGGCGATTCTCTCCTATCTGCATCTTTCAAAGAGCGATTGGGAAAGCATATTAAGATATCAATTATCGATAAAACAAGAAGATCCGAGTGGATGAGATGGAATAAATAGTCGTTTTCAGAGCAATGAGATAACTGTGAGATTCTTATCGGCTTCTATGTTTGGCAAATGATTGTGGGTGTTGGTGGCACTTTATCAACTGAATTGCTGCTGCTCTGTGATGCTCTTTAGCTGAATTGCTGATGCATTTTTATATTTTTGGTAATTAAAGGAGTAACAAGCTTCGGGAAAAGTCAGATTTTGTTTTGTTGAACTCTAATATAAGACTCTTGCTTTCTAAACTTTGTTGAATTGATTGTTTATTTGAATATGAATTAAATGAATTGCTCTATCGAGTGTTGTCTTGCTGAATAAAATGAATTTTACAAAATTGCTTGCTCATCCGAATCTGAATGATATTCCGTTTAACCATTGCTAATACCAATAAACCTAATGCTCCAGAATCTACTCCAAGCTCTTCATCTCTAAGATTTGCAGTTAGAGGGAAAATCGATCGAATATGGGCATATTGTAAAGAGATATCTTCATCTTCAAGCTGAAAAGTGAAGCAAATTCAATAAAGGTGGCATTCATAGGTTCAAACAACACTTGGCAAAGATAAACGACAATGTTGAGCCATGTAGAAAGGTACCTGATAACGTGCGCTTTGAAATGCAACAGCTTATTGATGGCCATGCACAAAGCAAAAAAAGAATACGTGATATGCTACATGAGCAAAACCCACATGCACCAAGGAACAAGGAGGAAGATGATGATGATGATGTGCATGAAGTTAGTTAGATGTCCCCTCCTTGTAAAGGAAAGGAAACCTAGCAGATGCATCAATGCAAAAGAAAATGGGGTCTTACTTTCAGCCAAGGACAACCCTAGGAGCTCAACTAACAATAAAAAATGTCCTACAATATAAGAAAACTATTTTAAAAAAAAGTGATTTTACCATTTTCAAATGGATGATTGATGCTTGTATTCCACTTAATGCTATTAATTCCATGTATTATCAGCAAACAATTTGTTGTCAAAAAATGTTCAGATGGTGAGGAAGTATGTCAAAAGCTTTCGTGGCACTTGGAAAGAGACCGGTTGCACCATTATAGCTGACGGATGGACCGATCAACATAGGCGAACGTTGATACACCTTTTAGTTTATTGCCCCAAAGGAACAATTTTTCGGAAGTTAGTTGATGCTTTTGATGCTTCCAAGATTGCAGATATGTTGTATAAATTGTTTGGGGAGGTGGTTTATTTGTTGGTGCAGAAAATGTGATTCATATGGTGGGGGATAATGCTGTAATTATGTGATTGTTGGGACTTTGTTAGAGCAAGAGTCTGGATGAGGTAAGTGATATTGTGACTCACATTTCAAAAATTATAAAGTACATTTATAACCATTGTTGTGCATTGCATTTGATGAGGAAGCATACCAATGAAAGAGATGCTTCGTCAGGAACTAATTCAATTTGTAACTAACTTTCTAGCGTTGCAAAGTATCTTGGATCAAAAAATGCTTTAACATCCATGGTATCATTAAGGAATAGACTAATTAGCTTATGCAAAAGAGTCAGCAGGAAGAAAATTCACGGAGTTTGTTATGGACTTAACATTTTGAAAAGAATGTATAACCATGGTGCAGTTAAATAAACCCTTGGTTCGTGTGTTATGCATGGTTGATAGTGATGATAAACCTGCCATGGGATATTTATATAATGCAATGCATATTGCTTGAGTTGAAATCGTGAAAAGATTTCAAAAAAAGAAAGAAGAGGGTAGAGCCTTATATTCGAATAATTAATGCTTATTGGGATAGGCAGTTGCACAAAAATTTACATGTTGTGGGTTATTAGCTTAATACAAGATATCAATATGATCCAGATTGGCTTGAGAAAAACAAGGTACTATTTCAAGTTTACTTGATGTTATTGAAAACTATGCATCTGGAAATTCTTAGTTGTCAACCAAGCTGACTAGAGAGATGAAGTATTTTAGAAATGTTGAAGGTGATTTTAGTCGAGTAGATGCTATAGCTGATCGCAATGTGATGGTTCATGGTAAATGCTTTTTACTTCATGTCACTATTATATTTTCTATTACTACTTATCAATGTTATCATTCAATTAAAATATATTTTTTTGATTTCAGATGAATGGTGGATATGCTATAGCAGTAGTGCACTAAATTGGCAGAAGTTAGCAATTCATGTCTTGAGTCAAACTTGTAGTGCTTCAGTATGTGAGTGTAATTAGAATGTATTTGAACATGTTCACTCCAAGAAGAGAAACATATTAGAGCACCAAAGGTTAAATGACTTAGTATATGTCCACTGCAATTTGAAGCTGCAACAAATGTATATTTGACTTTTACATTTTGTTTCTTTACAATAATTTGGTAAGTTCCTTTCATATTTCAATAGAAAATTTTTATCACGCAGGAACTACATGAAAGGTGGGAACTATGATCCCATTAATTATGAAATGGTTTATGCTAATGCTACTTAGGTTTTAAAGGATGATCCTCCAGTTTTATCAAATGAGGAGCTGGAAACCTTTCATCATGATATGGAAAGATGTGTCATTCAAGACAATAAGAAAGATGGTAATTTACCCTTTTTACAACATCTATGCTTTTCTATTATCTGTTTGATTTTGATATCTTTAAGTTTTATGTGATGTTATCTAATAGGGAATATCTTTTGATGTGATATAGATGAGCTAAATTTAGATGAATTTTGCATGGATAAGGATGACGATGTCAATGAAAATGGAGGAGGAGTTGGTGTTGATGAAGCCCGTACAGGACCTTTTTTCGATTGGTATGGAGATTAGCCATCCTAATCAAAATGAGGCTTATGAGTTTGACAAGGATTTGACTCTTGAATATTTGGAATCTAAGCCTATGAATCTAGCAAGGATTTGACTATGTGGTCTAGCCTTCCATCTTATGTGGTATTTCGGTTTGTGTTGACTATGTGAGATATCTTTATGTCATTGGAATTTAGAGTATGCAATATTTTTCACTTTCTAGACTTGATTTATGTTTACGTTGGATTTGGATATTATTATCATGATTATATTGAAGTTGTGACTATATATTAAATTGTTAGTGTCTTGTGTATTTTAGGTACTACATGTATTTTATATTTTTTTATTATTTTTTAATAAATCCTGTTCAACCCATTGAACCCTTGGTTGAACCGGGAACCAATGCCTTGACCAGTTCCCAATCCGATCCGATTTTAAAAACTTTGGTTCATAGTACTTCAGATCGAACAGTCTTATATGTAACAGGTATATTACTTGATAGTATTTGTGCGATATACTAAATTAATAATGTTTAATTATTTTTAGGGTTTTTTGCTTTTAATATTTTATAAAAAAATTGGAAATGACTAAAACATATTGGTTCACGATAATACGTAAGACTGTCACATGATATACTAATTACACAAAAGACTCTCTCTATGAATGAAGGCATTTACAGTATGTGGAACTTAAGCACTTCATCCTCAAATAGAAAAAGAGGAGAAAAAAAGGGGGACCTTGTTTTCAATGGAATGATCATACCACGTGAGCGATGTTGACGTGGTATATCCATACAATCATGATTTACTATTTACATATTTTTCCTTTTAGGATTCATTATTTATTATGATTTTTAAATAATTTTGTAAGGCTATGGGCCATAGGCTCAAAGACAGGGCCTGAGAAGTCAAGTCTAAGGTTTGAAAAGTCGTGTGACATAGGCTTAGGGCTAATAAGCCCACCTCCAACCCACAAAGATCATTCCCCAGGTGGAAGTAGTTGGGGATGATTGAAAAATGATAGTTGGGTTGAGAAGAGCTGGGGGCAGCTACAATGGATAGAAAGAGAGGCAGTAGAAGACGGAAGGCAACCTCCTGAGGGACCCATTCCAAAATTTTGTAACATTTGGCGTCGTCTGTGGGAAACTAAAAAACATGTCATATGATGGTAAGAACACGAAGTATGCGAATGGGGCCACTGGCTGTCTCGAGGCAGTGACCCCCTGAAGCAGTGGAAGATGGGAACCCCGTGGCAGAGAAAATGGGCAATGAAGGAGATGGCGTCTCTCAGTCACCACCAGACGTTCAGGATCAATGACATCCCGGACCCTCCATGGCGTCAGATTTACTATCCTCGCTCCCGGAACAGGCTCGACGAGCAATTGAACGATTAATTGTCGAAAGAGTCCACCAAATGTTTGAGGGTAAAAAGAAAGAAGAAGAACTTAAATTATGAAGGAATCCCGAGGAAGATGATGTAGGCCCTTCAAAGGAGAAAAGGGGTGATGACATGATGCAATCCCAGGTGAACAGGGTGCAGCGGTTGTCTGCCGCCATAGACGAATCCCTACTCCCCTTGTGGAGAACCCTCCACAGCCATTCATTCCACTTATGTCTCAACAACTATCCTTGCCGGCTTCTTTCTCCTAGGAAGACATGCAGAAGATGATCGCCAAACAAATTTCAAAAGCATTGGATGCAAAAAGCCAAAAGGCCCATGGTTTGCCGTTGAAAGATGACAAGGTGGTGAACCCCTTGGGAAAAAAATCCTCTCAACAGTTCTGCCTCACAAGTTTATAATCCCACAAATTCCATCGTATGAGGGAAAAAGTGACTTGATAGATCATGTTCGAAAACACACTTTATCCCTAATACGGCAAGTGTTTCTGAAGAAGCCCAATGCCTATTATTTTCGGGAACTCTCATAGGCTTCACAGCAGATTGGTTCCACTCTTTAGAGCCGGGCTCCATAATTCACTTTGATCAACTAAGGGACAAATTCATTGATCGATTCATAGGTCTAGGCGAGTAAAGAAGGCACCCATGGAAATTTTCATTTTAGAGCAAAAGGATGATGAATCCTATGCCAATAGCATGATCGGCTCTTAACCGCCGGTGCTGAAGTTGAAGAACTCACCCAAACAAAGAAAATGGCCCCGTTGCAAAGAGGACTACGCAATGATGAACTGGCAAAAAGCATAATCATTGATTCCCCTTCAACTTTCCCAGACTTGGAAGCATGGGTGCAGCGATACACCGCCATCGAAGAGTCAAAGTGGGGTAAGTCTAAGGTTGACTCTCAATTGTCTGCTGTAATGGATAAGAAGAACACAAAAGAAGTTCCTAAGTCAAGAAAGGAAAGACGTGACAGTTATACTCCCCTTGGTTTCTCGTTCGATCATCCTTACTGAATTGCAATAGAAAGATATACTACGACCACTGCGCCGACACAAGCCGGTCATGGGATGGCACACTAATTGTTATTGTAGGTACCACTCCGTAGTCGGGCACGACATGGATGAATGTCAAGCTTTAAAAAGCAAGATTGAAAAATTGGTGTGCGCGGGACATTCGGGCATTATGTGAAAGGGGAATGGCAAGCTTTGTACACAGGCACATCGGACAAGTCTTGAAGTCCACTGTATCAACCTCAAACTAGGTCCCACAGCCCTCGGGGACCTGATAGCCCCAGGGAGCGCATAATAAAAGAGCAGCATCGACTGCGGAGTACTACGCCTGATCACGAATGTCGTTGAGGTAGAAATTGGGAGCCCCGCTAGCGAGGAACCTCCAAACGTGACAAAGCATTATATGATGGTTGAATAGTCAATGTAATTCTCGATGGACCTTCCAAACGACTGCGCGACCCTAGACAGTGATTATATTCAGTAGCTCAAAAGTGTAAAACCACAGAACGGGATATCACATTTACTGAAGCTGATGCAAACCATCTTTCATGTGGTCTGCATGATGAGGCTTTGGTTATTTCTACCGATATCCGAGGTTTCTGGGTCCGGAGGATCCTCATTGATCATGGAAGTTCTACTGATATCATATTTTGGGAAGCTTGTAGGAAAATGAACATTACAGCAAAGGATCTACAACCTGTGGACACTCCTCTCGCCAGCTTTGCAAGTGGTACGGTTTGTCCTTTAGGAGCCATTCAATTTACTTTGGCAATAGGGACAGAACCGCAAATTGTCTCAACCCTAGTCGATTTCTTAGTGGTGGATCTGCCTCTATTGTACAATACTATCCTTGGGCGACTACGCTAAATGCCCTAAAAGCCATACCCTCCACCTACAGTCAAAAGATGAAGTTTGAGACTCCCAATGGGGTCGAGGAAGTTTTAGGTGATCAAGTTACAGGGAGGCAATGTCACAACCTCCTACTCAGGGAGCATCGGCAGGCGCCATAGGCGATGAGCATTGATCATGATCCTCGAGAGGAAGGGGCTAGGCCAACCCCCATTGATGATCTGCATAGCATTGTTGATATGATGAATTGTATGATTTATTTGTCCATTCCCGACCTAGAATCGTGTGTTTTAGGCCACTTCCCATACATTTAGAAGTTAATTGCAATCTTTTCTGTATTGGGATCGAATTGTTATAAATGATAGTTTTCAGAGCTCTACATATGGATTAGATATTGCTGGAAGTCGTTTGATGTGCAGGGAAGGAAAGGACATGTGTAGAAAGGACATGTGCAGAAAGGACATGTGCAGAAAGATGGTGAGGATATGGCTTGTTCGATGCAGCAAATTGTGGAGGGGATTTCTCATATTCTATATATGATAAATATAGAAAATAAAAGCTTGTCGAGTCAAGAGTCCAACACATCAAACGGATCGTGAATCGGAGCTCAAATGAGGAAGTTATGGCTGAAAGAAGAAAACTGCACGTAGAACAGAGCAACCGCGATCTACAGAGAACGTCTTAGTAAACCGCGGTCTTAGACCGCGGTCTACTGAGAGGAATTCACCCAAAAAGACTTAGAACACTTTGAAGAATGGTGGGACCCACAACCTTCTATCCTACACTGATTAAACCAAGAAAGTGAGTGCAAATACTCTATATATAGTGGTGTACCCCCACAAATACCAAGGTACACATATACATACATACATATATATATACATACATATATACAAGAGTGGAAAAAAAAGGCACCAACTCTACTACGAGAAGAGGGACCACAACAACAATTCGGGAAGTCGGGATCGGGAATTCGACTCCACTATCTAAAGTCCCTTTTGTCCCTTTTCTTCTGATTTTCAATATGCTTTCTCCTCTTTTAACTCTTGTAGTTTATTCAAATATGAGGAACTAAACCTCTAGATTCCTAGGGGGATCAATGGACCCTTTTCTATGTTTTAAGTAAAACTCTTTTCTTTCACATGTATGATTCTGTCGAAGTACGCCTCCTGAGTGTTATTTATGCAATTTCTTACTTTATGCTTTCTTTTGGCTTGATCAACCACGAGATCGAACTTGAGACAGCGAGGAGCCTCGGAAGAGGGAATCGAGGTCATGCTAGAGATTGCATAATCTAGGTTAGCTTATGCTGGCAGGTGAGGTTATTCGTGCGAGCGCATTGGAAGATAGTGAGCACCCTAGATAGCCATTTATGATTGGTTTAGTTTGGCCTTTCAACATTAATCGCCTAGCGATAGAGTGGATTAGTGTCTTCTACTTAGGTACATTCGTATGAAATCGGAAGGTGCGGACGATGGAAGTGGGGTAACCCTAGAACCCTAGGTTAATAACATGATAGAATTAATTGTGTGAAGGAGGGATTCTTGCTTAAGAATAGAATCAGTGAAGTTGTGAACCTCAGGAGCTTTTCATCGACTGAATTCTATCTATTATTGTCTATCTGTTTCTTTTGTCTTTTTAATTACTTACATTCCACTCAACAGATTCGATTGACTTGGCTTAGGATTAGTTGTGCCAATTTTAGTGCTTAGCATAAGAGTCCTCGTGGGAACAGTACTCTACTCACTCTGTATTACTTGTCTATGATACGTATACTTGTGTGCATTACCCTCCATCATCTCGCAACAAGCATCACCTTAGCCCCAGGGAAGATGGTCAAAATCGGAACTAACATCGATGCCCCTCAGTTGCAGCATCTGATTGATTTATTGATCGAGCATGTAGATGTTTTTGCCCGGAAACCTTCAGGCATGAAAGGTATCGACCCTAATATAATGTCACCGCCTTAACGTCCTCGCAGGTTCAAAGCCAATTGCCTAGCGATGACGTCCTATGGGCACCAAAAGAAAAGCTACGGTGCATGAAGAAGTGGACAAGTTGCGAGAGGCCGGCTTTATCGAAGAAGTTTGTTTTCAAACATGGGTGGAGAACGTCGTTTTGGTCAAGAAATCGAACGGAAAATGGCAAATGTGTGTCGATTATATTGACCTCAAAAAATAATGCTCAAAGGATTCTTATCCCTTGCCTCGAATTGATCAACTTGTGGATTCCACAACTGGCAATGCACTCCTCAACTTTATGGATGCTTACTTAGGTTATAACCAAATATTAATGCATCCAAATGACAAAGATAAGACGGCTTTCTATACTAACCATGAGGTGTTTTCTTATCACAGCATGGCTTTCGGCTTAAAAAATGTCGGAGCAACATATCAACGCCTTATCAACCGTATGTTCAAAGACCAACTATCCAAGATTGTGGAGGCATACATCAACAACATGATCATGAAGTCGGTAAAACCGGAAGGCCATCTTGCAGACCTTCGTGAAGCCTTCCAGGTAGCCCAATCATCACGTGGAAAATGGTATGCTCTCAGGTTACCAAGACTCCTTAGCGATTCCTTTGCTTGCTCTCCAGGTCCTTAGACAGTACTAATTGAAGCTAAAACCCCAGAAATGTGCTTTCGAAGTCACCTTTGGGAAGTTCCTGGGATTCATGCTAACACAACATGGTATCAAAGCTAATCCTGAGAATATAAAAGCCATAGGAGAAATGTCTTCACCGAGCACATCAAAGAGGTGCAAAAGCTCACACGACACCTGGCCTCGTTGAATCGCTTCCTGTCCAAAGCAGGTGACAATCACCTATCTATATTCATAGCTTGATGTAGGATTCATTCGTTTAACTACTTTCCCTACCCACCAGGTGAAAAATCCTTTTTCAAGGCTCTCAAAACGGGTAAAGCTTTTCAATGGATGGAACAATGCGAGCATGCGTTTAATGATCTCCAAGCTTACCTGCAAACTTTTCCTTAACTTGCCACGCCAAAAGTTGGTGAACCTTTGCTTCTCTATTTGGGCCTCAGCATTGAAATAGTCAGCTCTGTCCTTACGCAAGAAGATGGCCAAGCCTAGTGACCCATTTACTATGTCAGTAAAGTTCTCCTGCCAGCAGAGCAATGCTACTTGGCAATTGAGTGGTTAGCTCTAGCCTTCATCGTTGCCAGCGAAAAGCTCCGGCCATGTTTCCACACCCACACAATTCCAGTGCTCACCAGTCACCCTTCGAAGCAGGTTGCAGCATCGTCCCAATTGCCTCGTGATATACTGAATGCCACTTTTGGTTTCCCTTAATCAATTGCCTCAACTTCACACAGGTACTCCAATGACCTGAGGTGTCGGAAGGTTGGTCAAATGGGCTATCGAACTTAGTGAGTTTGACATTTGTTAAGGGAACTTTGGACAAATGATTCTTTGACACATGGCCCAGTCGATGCTGGTTGTGTCATCCTACCTTCGGGATGAGATCCAATCACTTACAGTCTCGTACTCTCATTCCCAGCTACAAAGAATTAGGTCGAATATGTAGCACTAATCATAGGTCTTCTCATCGCAGGTGGCATCGGCGCCAAGTCCATTGAGATATTCTACAATTCGTAGCTTGTTGTCAAACAAGTTATTGGTGAGCATGCCATCAGCGAGGAATGTCTAAAGCTCTATGTTGACCGGGTTAAGGAACTTCTCTGTGACCTCCAAGCTAACATCCAGAAAGCACCCCAGAGTTAAAATTGATATGCTGACATGCTCAGTAGGCGCACTATAGCACCGACGATTCAAGAAGTGCACTACCTCGAACAGTGATGGGTCTTTGAGGCATACGTCCCCCTCCTCGTATTGGCGCTCAACAATGGCCAAACCACATGAATAACACCAATCCTACAATACGTAGTCTCCAGCACATTGCTCGACGATCCCATAGCCGCTCGACAAATTATCAATCGCTCTGCACAATACATTGTCCTAGATAGAACACTGCATCATCGAGAGGTCTCCATCCCTCTTCTCCGCTATGTTGATGACACCAAAGCCTCCTACATCCTACTGGAAATACATGAAGGAATTGTCGGTGCACACCACGGTGCAAAGACCTTGGCCAAGAAGGTAATTCATCAAGGATTGGCCTACTATCCATTAGGATGCAGTCGATTCAGTCCGCAAATATCGTCCATGCCAAGAATTTGCCTCAAGCTAGCATTCCCCAGCCAACTCTCTCATTGCGGTGAACACTCCCTGGCCTTTCTCCAAGTGGGGGATTGACATTCTAGGTCCTTTTCCTATCATTGTGGTCCAAAAGAAATTCATCTTCATTGTTATTGATTACTTCTCAAAATGGACCGAAGAAGAGGCAGTGGCAACTATCACCAATCGTGCAGCCGGCAAGTTTGTTGAGCACTCCATCGTTTACTAGTTCGGTATCCCTCAGGTAATCATTTTTGACAATGGTACCCAATTTACAGGGAACGCTTTCAAAGAATTTTGCGATGCTTTATGTATCGACCACTGCTTTACTTCTATTGTTGATCCACAAACAAATGGCTAGGTCGAAGCAGCAAACAAAGTCCTACTCCACAGTCTATGAACCCGAATCGCCGCTCTGGGTGGCAGTTAGCTTGATGAGTTGCTTAATGTGCTATGGTCCTTTCGTACCACCTTGAGAGGCCATTGGAGAAACCCCCTATTCCTTGGTTTTCGAGATAGAGGCGGTGCTGCCTACCCAAATCAATCTGCCAACCATTCACAGTAGCATTGAACCTGTGGACAACGACATAGCTAGGGCATTCGAACTGAATCTTCTCGAAAAGTGAAGCTTGCAAACCCAGCGCACCATGACCAAAGCAAAACTATCAACTACTCGCTTCTATAACAAGCAGGTCAAAGGCAAGCATTTCACTGCTGGGGTCTACGTCTTGCAATGCCATCAGTTCAAGAACCAAGCCCACCATGAAAAGCTCACATCGAAGTGGGAAGGGCTGTACAAGGTCATCGCTACGCCCCATCCCCATGCATACGTGTTGCAGGATCTAGACGAAAACATGCTGCCGACGTCCTAAAGAAGTTCTACGATTAGTGTTTGCTCACTCTTCTAGTTTTCCTACTGTAAACGTATATGTGTTGCGAGTGATTGAGGGTAATGCACGCAAGTATATGTATCACAGACAAGTAATACAGAGAGAGTAGATTGTCGTTCCCACGAGGACTTTTCTACTAAGCACTAAAATTGGCTCAACTAATTCCAAGCCAAGTTAATCGAGTCAGTTGAGTAGAGTGCAAGTAATAAAAACAGATAGAAAGTATACAGACAGAAATCAGTCGATGAAAAGCTCCTAAGGTTCAAAACTTCACAATTCCAGTCTTAAGCAAAAATCCCTCTTTCACACAATTAATTCTGCCATGTTATTAACCTACGGTTCTAGGGTTTCCGCACTTCCATCGTACGCACCTTCCGATATCATACGAATGTACCTAAGCGGAAGACACTAACCCACTCTATTCCTAGGCTATTAATGTTGAAAGGCCAAACTAAACCAACCCTAAATGGTTATCTCAGGTGCTCACCATCTTCCGATACGCTCGTACGAATAACCTTACCTTTCGGCATAAGCTAACCTAGATTATGCAATCTCTAGCACGACATTGATTCCCTCTTCCAAGGCTCCTCGCTGTCTCAAATTTGATATCGTGGGTGGCCAATCCAAAAGAAAGCATGAAGTACGAAATTGCATAAATAACACCAAGAAGGCATACCTCGATAGAATCATATATGTGAAAGAAAAGAGCTTTACTTAAGATATAGAAAAGGTTCCATTAATCCCCCTAGAATCTAGGGGTTCAGTTCCACATATTCGAATAAACTATAAGAGTTAAAAGAGAAGACAACATTATGAAAATTAGAAGAAAAGGGGTAGAAAGAATGCTAGATAGTAAAGTCGAGTCTCCCGATTCCGAATTTATGAACTGTTGTTGTAGTCCCTCGTCTCATGTTGTAGTAGGTGCTTTTTTCTCCCACTCTTGTCTATATCTCACTTGTAGGGTGCACTACTATATATGGAGGAAGTATACTTGCTCTATTCTTGGTCTGGTCAGTGTGGGATACGATGTAGTGGGTCCCAAAATTTTGCCTCAGTAGACTGCGGTCCATAGACCGGGGTCTAAGTCTTCTTCGTGAAAATGCCTCATTAGACCACGGTCTATGGACCATGGTCTATCCCCTGTTCCGCGCGCAATTTTCTTCTTTCAGCCACAAATTCCTCATTTCAACTCTGATTCATGATTCGTTTGATGCGTTGGAATCCTGACTCAACAAGCTTTCCAATGAAATATTATTTTCCATATTTCTCACACATGGAGTGAAAAATTCCCTCAGAAACTTGCTGCATCCAACACGCTGAGTCTTCATCATCTTTCTACACATGTTCTTCCTTTGTTGCACATCAAACAACTCCTAGCAAACTTAGGATTCTAGGTCGGGAGTGGATAAACCAATCATACAAATCATAATATCAACAATATGCTCTGTTATTGTTCTACACTCTTGTCTGTCACCACTACCTTATGTTGTTTCATCTACACTACCTATCGCGTTGAGGCTTTTGGGATGATGTCTAATATGATTCTCTCCGCTAGTAGCATTATTACATCGATAATCCGTGCAGATCTGATCCTAGCCTAATGGCTCACCCCTCACTATGTTAAGATGTATCCTTGTAAGCACTTTCACGATGATATACCTCAGTTCTTGAGTGTTTAGTATTCGTCAGCTTGGTGGCAGCATTTGCTTATCTTTACAAGCGATGCATCCCCACCTAGCGACCCCCTCGACAATGGTAACCCTCCTGCTATAGAGATGCATCCCTGCAGGGTCATCCACATACACGGACACTCCCATAACCATCACCACTTTCACATGCCGCACAATGCTCACCTCTAATATGCATTATTGATAAGACCATAGAAGTTATCTTTTCAAACCTTAAACTTGAGAAAAGAACATGCATTCCACTTGTTATTTCTATTGAAATAAGCTGTAATATGAGTATCTATGCTCCTTAGGAGGTTAATATCCATCCTCTAAGTTTATCTAGGTGTTTGTAGGACTTTCTCAATAGAAAATATGCCAAATAAGATATTAACAAGAATCTCATCGAGTCAAGAGTCCAACGCATTAAACCATGTATGATTTGGAGGTCAAATCAGGAAATTATGGCCAAACGAAATAAACTGCGCAAAATAGATTCGGCATACCGTAGTGGGACATTGTGGTTTACAGAGAAGCATCAAGGGAAGAAGTACACCACAGTGCCCAAATCTCTACACCGCGGTCTGCTAACCCTAATGGTGGGACCCAAGACTTCCTATCCCACACTAACCAAACCAAGCTTGGAGGAGGTTGAAATGTCTTATAAATAAAGGGTTACCCCAAAAAAAGAAAAAAGAGAGAGATAGCTTTTCATAAAAAGGCAAGGTCTCAGACAAGGTTCTTGGCGGATTGAGCTTATGAAGCTAGGGCATAAGAACATGGGTTGTGGGTAGAAGAGCTAAGGAATTAAGCTCATCATCAGTGTTTGAGACCCCTTCTACCTTTGTCTCATTTCTCTTCATTTTGGTTTCGTAACTTTCAAATCCGATGAACATTATTGCAGCGTAACCATGTCCAGCTAGTTTTATTGTCTAGGGTAGTAAGTGGATCTTAGTGTTTATTTCATCTATGTATTGAACTTTTATTGCCCGGATCTATGAAGGTGTTCTATTTCCCTTATGTTTACTATATTTCATGTGTTTATTGATATTTGGCCAACTTGATAAATCGATCTAAGGGACTGTGAGGAGATACAAGAGTGAGAATCCCATAGTCTAAGTAAATATAGCATAGGAATAATCATACCGAGAGGTAGACTAGTCATTCTAGGAGTTAGAAGAGACGTGTGAGAAGGTCCGAGAGACAGCCATCACCCTAGGAATCCAAATATAGTTATGAACACGACATTTGATCTCTTAATTCTAACTACCTAGAGATAGAGTGGGTTAGGATCATCCTAGGGATATATCCTAATTATGACGAGAGTTGGATTAGGTGATTTTAGAACCCGTGGATAGGAGAAGAGGACGCTTGACCTGATCCGGTTAATTAAGTCCGAGAGGATTGAAAGAGACCTAAATGAAACTGAACCCCTAGAATTGTTTTCTTATTGAGATCGTATAAAGCTATTTCTGTTTTCTTTAGACTATCTGCTTTTACTTCTTTTCTTGCTATTTTTGCATCCTCTTAATTATTGTGTAGTTTGGCTTGGTACTTTATGTTCTAAGTTCGTGCTAGATAGCCTTTGACCCTCGTGGGAACGGTACCTGCTCACTGGGTTTACTACTTGTAATCCGTCCTCTTGCGAGCTGATAGTGAACACTTATTCTCTTGGCTCTTCCCTTCCCCTCAAACCCACGAGAGTAGGTGGCTTATCAAACACACAAGCAGCAAAAGCAACGCGGCACAAGCTAGCAAAGGCTACGCTATAAATTCAATGGAGATGAAGCATTTTGAATTAGTCTGACTAGCCAATACAACTGTTCACAACAGAAAAGACTAAGATCAAGCAAAGGTCTGCATCCTACAAATCCACTTCACATAAAAACTGAACATCCACAGTTAAGCAGTGTTATAGCACAGTCAACTAAACATAACCTAATGGAAAACATTAACTACGACAATCAGGCAGTTAGGATGACATTACTCCCTCATCACAACTTAGGAGTTCGCCTCTTCAACAACTAGCCCCGTGACGACGTCACCATGAGAAGGAGGAGGGACAGAAGCCTCGACAGGAGTCATGGCTGACTTCATACCATCCCAAAGTTGCAGCAGTTCCAGACATTCAAGCTGCTCCATAGGGAAGCTAGGAGACAACTTTTGAACCTCAGTCCGAACTTTTAGGAGATGGCGATCATCGCCTCTTGGCTCTAGGTGGCAAGATATTGTTGGAACTCTACCGAGGACTTGAACTCGACCACAACTGTCACCTTAGCTTCCAAAAGACTAGCCTCCAATTCTTGTTCCTTCTTGCGAAGGTTCCTCGCAGCTTGGGCAAATGCCTGATTCAGTTGACTCTCAGCTTCAACCCTCACTTTCTCCAGTTCACCCTCTATAGTTTCCAGGCGGACCTTCAAGTCCTTCACCTCCATCCTCTCAACTTGCAGTTGCAAACTAATGATCCTGCTTTCTTTGGCACATGATCCCTATCTCTGTCGCCAAGAATCTTCTCTCTTTGGCACATCCATCTTCTCGAGCCTCATTCCAAAACTCGCTACTAGCTAGCAGAATTCAAAGCCTCCTTCCCCTTTTTGCTACTCTGCCTCTTCTTGCATGGAGCCTTTGAAAAGCTGCTGCGCATCCCCTCATTATCCAAAAGCTCCACCTCCACAGATCCAGAGTCGGTTGGGACTGCACCTGTGATTGTAACCTTCGAGATCTCCTCAAAGAAGATCCCTAAGACATTGGAAGAGACGTCGTCTTCTTCCTCTTTCCTGGTGGGAGGTCAGATGATTCCATAGATTCACCCCTTGGATTGCCCAACGGGGGCGACTTACCAACCTTCTCGCTCGAAGCACCCTCGGGATCCTCCGCTTGCACTGAGCTTCTTCTAGTTTTGCCTGCAAGTTCCTGCTCACTAGGGCAATGCTTGCGGTTGTGATACTGGAATTTGAAACAAAATACACAAAAGTCAGAAATATACCGAAGATGTAGTAGTCCCTAAACTAGAAGACATTAGTCCATGCTTCTTCAAGTTATCGTTTGACACAGTTTCTTCGAAACATAAAAGCTTGCCCCTCTTCAGCATTCTCTCAAGGGTTGCAATAGTCTCTTTCTCAAGGTCTGACAGCAAGTCCTTCGAATCCCCGTCCTTCTTGTACGGTAAGTTCCACGGCCATGGCTAGGTGTCATGCATAAAAAGAATGCCTTTTTCCACTCAGAGTTTGAAGCCATCTTCCCCCTCACTATGACACCTCGAAGCATAGGGGAACGAGGAGTAAAGTATCAGAACCCAACCTCATCTTTCGAGATTAGCTTATAGAAATAATAAAAAAACCATAGGCGAGAGCGCCAACCGCTTCTCCTTACACCAGATTGATAGAGCAAACCAGGAATGCCATGAGTTGGAAGATAGTTGTGTCAGGGCTATGTTCAGGTCTTCGCAAAGATCAATCACCTCAGCTGACAATGACTATCTTAACCCCGCAACCAATTGGTCTGAAAAAACTCTGATTTCTCTAGCAAGGGGGCCAAGGGGGATCCAGCTGGTGAAGGAAGCCTAGGGTGAAACCCATCTCCCAGTTCTACTAGTTCTAGAGATAGAAGAAATTCTACACGACTTAATATGTTACCTAGATACGATGGAGGCATAGGAGGCTTACCTACAGATCCTTTAGATTTTTCTGTAGCCATGTCGATGACTCGAGAAATAGGACACAAGCGCTCGAGAACTAGAGAAGGAACGATGCTACTGCCCTGTGAAACTAGCCTATACAAGAAAATCAAAATGCATTGATGGTGGAAAATAGGAATGTGGCTGCTGCATTTATTAAACCCGAAGGAGGCAATGGCTGGAGAAGCCGGTAGTTTCACGACAAATTGATAAGACGAAGGGTCGTGTCATGGGAAAGGAAAACTGAGTTGGCATCTACAAACTACAACAAACCAATTATTACCGGTTGTGGTTTTGCAAGTGTAAGGCTATGGGCCATCGGCTCCAAGCCCAAGGCTTGAAAAGTCATGTGACATAGGCTGAGCGCCCATAAGCCCACCTCAAGTCCACAAAGATCATTCCCCAGGTGGGAGCAGTTGGGAGCCGAGAAGAGCGGGGGCATTTACAACGGATAGAAAGAGAGGTAGTAGAAGACGAAAGGCAACCTCCCAAGGACCGCATTCTGAAATTCCATAACAAATTTTTATCATTTAAATATTTTTCCTTTTAGGATTCACCATTTATTAGGATTTTTTATATTTTTGAAGATTTTTTTAGTATTTAATAATCATAACTATATAATTATAAATTACTTGTCAAGTCTACCACATCAGCATCACTTACATGGTATGACCACTTCACTGAAGACTTTCTCCTTCCCATGACCTCGAATTTTTCTCTATGTCAATCATCCTAAATCTACACTAAAGTTGGTTCGTAGAAATTTTCAAAAACCCACGTGAAACTAAGACATACATACATATAAATAAACATAATTGTTATAATCAATTAATCTCCTTGTTCAATTTCCTCTCATCCAAAATATAATCGTTCAACAAATATGAATTATTTAAATTGGTTCAACATCTTTATCTTTCAAATAAGATTAAAGATTTCCTTTCAGCAAAAAATAATAATAATAAGATTAAAGATTTAAGAATGCTAGTTTAATGGTTCAAAATTCAATTCCATATAATTTAGTGAGATTAAGGGCCTATGTTCGAATTTCACTCGAAATAATATTGCTAAAAGAGACTTTTGAAATTGGGTCTTGACATACATCAGTTTCTTGTACTGTATTAGGCATGTGGTGTTGTTATGTTGACGTAGCCAGTGCTAGTATCAGTTATTCAGTTTATCGTATATGTTGCGGTTGAATGATAAATCATAAACATTATGTAAAAGAGAATGGCTAGGATGCAAGTTACTCATAATAAAGCAACCACATCCTAATATATATAAGTTTTTGTTAAATTTCTAAATATTAGTTTTCGAGGACGAAAAAATGCAACCATTAAATTTACCAATAGAAACATAATTATTTTTTAATGAAAATTTTTATAAAATTTTGGTGTACCATACCTCGGCCGTGATTTGATTATCATGCTCACTAATAGCACGTATTTGCTTCGTTACTGATTTACATCAATTAGGTCCTTGAGTGAATTTTTTGCATAAATAATAGAGTAAATTAACAATTTAGTCCTCGAGAGATGGATTTTTTTGTTACTTGGGTCCCTTAGAGATTTTTTGCCTCAATTGACTCCCTCGGAGATGCATTTTTCATCAGTTGAGTCCCTCATGGTATCAACTCAGAGATGCATTTTTCATCAGTTGAGTCCCTCATGGTATCAACTCAGAGATGCATTTTTCATCAGTTGAGTCCCTCATGGTATCAATTCGGTCCCCCATGGTATCAATTCGGTCCCCCATGGTATCAACTGGGTCCCTCAGTAATTTTCCATCTAATATCCCATTAAACATAACGGAGTTTGATTATTTTTGTAATTTCTTAATTTCTTTTCACCCCTAATTGTCCTTTCATGTATCCTACCCTGTCAAAATACCTCTCCACCTCAGATTTGCCCTTTTCTTCTCCAATAAACGTCCCTTCTTCTTCTTCGTAAGGCAGGAAAACCATAGCAGTTCAAGAGCACTGTGCACGCCAAGGGAAGAGAAGCTATGCAATTGCGAGACCGAGTGAGAAGAAGCTCCGATTATGGCTTCCAAACAGCCGATGGAGAATGTTGCCTACCAACCTAGGTATCTGTACATCCCTGTCATATTTGTTGTAGATGTTTCGATTTTTTATTGATGGAGAGAACGAAACTCTGATAATGCTGATTGTCACCATTTTGTTCATTTGAGTTCTCTATCATTTCTATTGACTGTTTTATTTTCTAGGACTTCACCTTTCGTGAATTCTAGGGTTTTCTCACTAAAAGTTTGCTCTTTTACCATTGCTTTAACAGGGTGGATGTTATGAAGACTGTAATCGTGTTTCTTCACCATGGTGGTAAATTTGTTGGGTCCCCCTGGCAGAGTTATGATGGTGGTGAAGTGGAGACTTTTAACAATGTTGAAGTGCATACTCTAACTCCAGTTAAAATTTGCAAGTTGTTGCCAAATATCTATAAGACTGCAGCCAATTCATGTTACTTTTTTGACCCAAATTTCAAAACATTCAGTGTGGCTATGACACCACTCCAGACAGATGCTTTTTGATATCTGATTAGTATATTGGGAGACCAGTCTGAGCTACATCTTTATTATGAGCATGATAAAATGGATTCTTCTGAGCTAGCCACTGAAGAGGAATGCAGATAACTTGAGAGAGCAGAGGCTGAGCTTAAGAAGGCAAAGGCAGAAGTTGAGCTAAAGAAGGCACAGGCTGAAGAACATGTTGCTCCTGATGAATAGAACCTCTCTCATGACCAATATGAATCATCTTCTATGGATGATAGTGCAGAGGACTCTCGATACAAAATGAGTAGGTCTAATGGAGATGATGATACTCTATTAGAGCAATATGTTGATGAGTCTAAACCTTCAGCTACAGGTGGTAAAACTAGACCTCTTCCAATTAAGAAAACTAGTAGAAAAAAATTTGTTGTTGTGAGAGGAAAAACAAGAAAAGAAAGAATGGAGAGTGTGAAAAAATCATTCAAAAGGAGGGAGAGGTTTAAGGATAAAACAACCACTAAAAGTGAAGAGATGTTTGAAGTTGCAAGTCCTACAATGGATGGAGGTGATGTAGGGGCTGGAGCTCAGCCAGCAGAGGTAGATGAGGAGGTAGGAGAAGGTCACTTGTCAGATGGTTATGAAACTGATGATTTGCATTCAGTTGATCTTGCTGAGGAAGAGGATGATACCAAATTTCCAAAATTTAGCCCTGTAGAAAACAAGAGAGTACTGATTACACTAGGAATGGAATTTGCGAATCTCGAAGTCTTCAAGAATGCTATAAGAGATTGGAATATTGCAGCATGGAGGGAGGTAGACTTTAAGAAAAATGACAAACAAAGAGTAAGAGCAACTTGCATAGAGAAGAAACATGGGTGCCCTTGGTTGATTTTATGCTCCTTGAATAGAATTACAAATTCCTTTCAGGTTAAGACTTTTGTGAATGAACATACGTGTTGTCGAAGGGTGGAGAACAAGTTAGCTACCAGAGAGTGGATAGCTGAGAAGTTGGCACCAAGGTTGAGGGCTCAACTTGATATAACAGGTCAACAGATCTATGACTTATTCATGAAAGTGCACCGAGTTAAGTTGCATGATGCTATGGTGTATAGGGCCTTGCGACTTGCTTGCAAGACTTGTGAAGGTGAAGAGAAAGAACAATATGCAAAGCTGAGAGATTATGCAATTGAGCTACTGAAATCGAACTTGGGTTCAATTGTGTTGCTGCAAGTTGCCCCTGAAACACATGAATTTGAGAGATTTTATGTTTGCTTAGGTGCTTGCAAAAGGGGTTTCTTAGCTAGATGCAAGCCTCTAATTGGCCTAGATGGTTGTTTCCTCAAGGGGTACTATGGGGGGCAACTTTTAGCTGCAGTTAATCAAGACAGAAATAACTCATTTTACGTCATTGCTTATGCAATAGTAGAAGCAGAGAACAGAGACAGCTGGACCTGGTTCTTCAGATGTCTAGTAAATGATTTGGGAGATCCAGTGCAGAATAAGTTTACTTTCATCTCAGATATGCAAAAGGTTTGTGCATCAAATCAGTCCTTGTGTTATGCTTTGGCTGATTAAATTGTCCCTGATAGATTTGGTTTATGTATCATTTAGGTCCTTCAGTTTTGCTTTGTCTAATTAAATAGTCCTTCACTGATTTGAATTGTTTATCATTTAGGTCCCTGAGTTATACTTTAACTTATTAAAATGTCCCTGTTATATATAGCTTGTGTGTGACTGAGGTCCTCGATTACTTGATTGCTTACCATTTGTAGGGTCTTGAGGCTGCAATGCAAGATGTATGTGAAGGTATTCCACAAAGATTTTGTTGTCGCCATATTTGGGCTAATTTTAGTAAAAAGTGGAAGGTGTTAGACTTCAAGAAAGCCTTTTGGAATTGTGCAAAAGCTACAACTAAACAAAAATTTTGTGCGTCAATGGAGGTAGTTAAAAGGCTTAGTCTTGATGCTTGGGAGTGGTCGTGTAGAATCCCTCCTTAGAGATGGAGCAGGTCAGGATATGACACATACTTAAGGAATCCAGCCGTCACAAGTAACATGTGTGAGTAGTTTAATTCTGAGATTTTGAAGCTAAGGAGCGAGCCAATTATTACCATGGTTGAAGGTATTAAAATGTATATCACAAAGAAGACGGTGAAGTGTGAGACATTGTTTGCAAAGAATAAGGGTCTAATTTGCCCCAAAGCTCGAGCAAAGCTGGAGAATATGAGGGAAAAAACTGCATTTTGGACTCCTCACTGGTAAGGAGATCCATATTGCTTGAAATTTGAGGTGACATGCCCTCCTCATTCAAAGTATGTTATTGATCTGCAAATGCACACTTGCTCTTGTAGGGTATGGGACCTTTTTGGTATCCTATGTGAACATGCAATTGCTGCCATGGGTTATAATAATCAAAGGCCAGAGGACTTTGTCAACCATTGGCTAAGGAAGGAGGCCAATGAGAAAATTTACAAACATTTCATTGAGCCTAAACCTGGAGAGACCTTTTGGGAAAAGACTAATTACGACACTATCGTTCCTCCTATTGTTAAGAAGAAACTAGGAAGACCTAAAAAAGAGAGGAGCAAGGCACCAAAAGAGCACACTGACCCCCCACAAACTCAAGAGGAAGTTGGCACCCCCAAAATGCTCAAGGTGTGGACAATTGGGACATAACAGAAGGAGCTGTAAGGGTGGTTCAGCCGGTCCCTCAACTGAACAAAACCCTTCTAATGAAGGAGCATCTCCAAGAGCAAATGTTAATGAAGGACTAGCTCTGGGATCAGATATTGGTGCAAATGAAATGAACATACCTGAAGACTTTGGGCCTCCACAACCTTCACAACCTTCCCAACCTGAGCATCCTTCACAATTTGCAGCGGTACTTATATCTTTAAATTTTACATTTTCATACTTCTTTAGTTTGATCTCATGCTTATTGTTTTTCTTGGATACGTACCTCAGCAAAGCCCGGGACTACAAATCCTTGTATTTAATTTCCCACCAGCATTCAGTCCCCCTCTTGTGAGAGCTCCTGTGAGGCCACCTCCATTTAGGCCCACTCAAGCCAAATTTACTCTAGTGAGAGCCCCAACAATCAGGCCAATCACAGCTGAGACTATCCAAGCTGCAAGCAGTGCAACATCTCAAAGATTTGCAGCCTTTATGGGATCTATCCACTCAGACTGTACCAAGCAAACCCCTCAAAGGCCTCCTCCAAGCACATGAGTTGAAGTGAATATGCATAGCAGGTTAGAAGTTGCTCATTTTGGTTTTTAGAAATTTCCTTTTGGCTGAGAGTGTCAACTTGTATAGCAAGCTAACTATTTCTCATTTTGAGAAATTAGTATGTGGACTTTTATCATTTTGAGAAGTGTGGCTGACTGCCTGTAGCAACTCTATTTCTCTAGTGTTCAGAGAAATTCCATATTTTCAGAAAGTTTGGCATGTCATTTGATGTAAACTATGCATTGATGTTTTATGTATATGACATTTTTAAGTAGAAAAGAAAGGTTTTTGAGGAGTAGAGCAGAGGAGGAGTCGAGCTGGGGAGCGGAGCACGGGAGCAGTAGAGTAGGGGAGGAGTGGACCAGAGCAAGGGAGGTGGAGTAGAGCAGAGCAGGGTAGAAGTTGAGCCAAGGAGCAGAGCGGTAGGAGTCGAGCTGAGGAGTAGAGCAGGGGAGGAGTGGAGCATAGCAGGATATAAGCAGACATCCTTTTTTTAGATGGATGGAACTAAGAGGAAAAAATGAGAAATGGACGACCAAATTGAACAAAAATAAATATAGCGAGGGACTTAATTGATAATATGATAACACCGTTAGTATTTAGTTTAATGAGGGACCCAACTGAAGTCACGAGGGACCCAACTGAAGTCACGAAGGATCCAATTGATACACTAAAAGGGTATAATTGAGGCAAAAAATCCATTGAAGGACTCAACTAATCAAAAATTCATCTCTGAGGGGGTCAACTGAGGTAAAAAATCTCTAAGGGTCCCAAGTGACAAAAAGTCCATCTCACGAGGACTAAATTGTTAATTTACTCTATATAATACCCTTTTTGAGTATCAATTAGATCCCTCATGACTTTAATTGAGTCCCTCGTGACTTCAACTAAGTCCCTCACGGTTTCAATTAGATCCCTCCGTTAAAATGAACACTAACTGTGTAGTTAGACTATCAATTAGGTCCCTTTGTTTATTTATTTTTCTTCAATTTGGTCATTCTGTTATTACACTATCAATTAGGCTCTCATCTTAATTTCTTTTTATCATTTAGGTTCCTCATAAATTTCTCTTTTTAAAAAAAATTTAAAATTTGCTTTGAATAATGTGACATATCCGAATAATATTTATAAACAAAAATTTTAAAATAAGAAAAATTTCAAAATAAATTAGAAAAATTATAAAAACATCAAAAAGATTATAAAACATAGGAAAAATAAAAAAATAAAAAATTCAAATCATATAAAAAATGAAGAGCTTGAAAAATTTTTAAAATTTGTGAAAAATATAAAAATTGGAAATATTTTATACAAATATAGAAAACAAGGAAAAAGTAAGAATAATTTAGAAAAATATAAAAATTTTCAATAATTTTAAAAAATTAAAAATTATATGTTCAAAATATATAAAAAAATTTCTTTTTTTGTAAATTAGGAAAACTTAAAAATAAATGAAAATTTTACTAAATTAAGAAGGTTATAAAAACTTACAAAACCAAAAAAATCCATAAAATAAAAAGCATTAAAAATATCTAAATTTATGAAAATTTTAAAATTATTCATGAAATTAGAAATTTATTTGAAATTTATAAAAATTTCAAAAAAAGATAAGATTCTAAAAATTGCACAAGATATATATTGTAGATGAGATTGACCAATATTTTGCTGCCATATTTGGTCCAAACAGATACTTATGAGAAAGAAAAAAAAAATTTTAAATTTTTTGAAAAACATTGCACAAGTGATGGACTAGCATTTTAGATTTTATTTTTCAATTTTTTAGTATTTTTAAATTTTTGAAAATTATTTAAAAATTTTACAATTTTTTAAATCATTAAAAATTTTTTATAATATTTTAAAATTACTTCAAAATTTTTTTAAAGTTTCTAAAATATTTTAGAAATTTCAGAATTTTATAAAAATATTTAAAACTTTTTTAGAATTTTCTAAAAGTATTTAAAAAAGTTTTAGAAGCTTCTAAAAGTATTTAAACTTTTTTTAGAATTTGATAAAAGTATCTAAAAATTTATAGAATTTGTAAAACAATATATAAAAAATTTAAGAATTTTGAAATTATTGAAAGTTTTTGAAGATTTTGAAAATTATTTAAACTTTTTAAGAATTTTCTAAAGTTGTTTAAAAAAATTTTACTAAATTTAGTTTTTTTGGATTTTCTAAATTTATTTAAAAATGTGAAAAATTGATTATGGACCTAGACGATGCACAACTCATTTATGAGGGACGAAATTGCTAGTATTTCCATTAAAATTGGCACAAATCCTTATGGAAGATCTTTGAGGGATCCAATTGATACCATGAGAGATGTAATTAATATTATAAGAGACCTAATTGATATCATGAAGGACCTAATTGATACCAATAGAGACCCTTTTGATGTAAAATGCATCTCTCAGGTAGTGCTAGCCACTGGCCGATTTGGGCTGGAGCCGGCCCAATCAAAATCGGATCGAAACAGGTCAAAATCGGATTGAAACAGGTCAAAACCGGAACCGGCCTCGAATCATGAGACTAAAGGCTCAGGGCCAGCTCCAAAATTCCAAAAATCGGAACCGTCCCCATCCCCCCAGCAGACCTATGCAGTAGGCTGCCACCCCAGTCTTCTACTTTTTAGTTTTTCTTTTTTTTTTTTAAGTTAAAGTAAATATTTATTATGCCATATAAAATAGTGTTAATGGTCAAATATAACACTTCTCCTCTCCTATCTTTCACAACTAGCACCACTTAGTAACCAATTTTAAAAATAGCACCAAATTTGAGTAAAAGACTAATTTGTCCTTTACTTCCCTATTCAAAAACTCAAATTCCCTCCATTTATTTCATTTTCCCTATTCCACTCATCCTTTCACCTGCTCCCTTTCTCCCTCCTGTAACCCGCAGCTTTCGGCCGCCCGCAGTTGCTCGCCATCGCTAGCTGCTCGCCGCCCACACCAGCTCACCGCCGCCCACTGCTCTCCGCCCACGCCAGCTCGCCGCCGCCCGCTGCTAGCCATCCACGCCAACTCGCCGCTGCCCGCTGCTCGCCGTCCACGCCAGCTCACCGCTGCCTGCAGCTCGCCACCCACGCCAGCTCGTCGCCGCTCGCAGCTCGCCGCCCACGGCCGAATGCCTCCTCCCGCTGACGATGCCACGCTCCTGTTCATTTCCCCTATTTCTCTCATCCTCTCATCTTCTCCCTTTCTCCCGGCCGTTTCCTTTCACTAACCTTTCTCCGACAATTTCTTCGGTGTCTTCTCCACCCTTTGTCCAATCGATGGCTTCTTCTTCACTTTTCTCCGGCCAACTGCTTCTGAGGCCTCTCTCCTCCTCTACCTCTCAAATGTATGGAAGGAAGCTTGTAAATGCCATTGTTTACTTGGCTTTTTTGTTTATTTTAGTTGAGATAGTGGAACTGAAAAATATCTCAGTTGATTAGAACTATTTAGACTTTATCGGGACCTATTCATGATTTTTTGAAACATATTCATAATTTTTTGGGACCTGTTTATCGGGACTTATTCATGATTTTTTGGAACCTATTTATGATTTTTCAGGACTTAATCATAATTTTTCGGGATCTATTTATCTGTATTTATTTAGACTTTACGGGACCTGTTCATAATATTTCGGGACTTATTTATCGGTACCTGTAAAGACTTTATCAGAACCTGTAATATAGGTTCATATTAATGGATAGGTAGCATGGAGCTCGTCCGGGTAGTGATTATGTTCAATGGAAAATGAGAGTGTACAGCTAATGGAGGTTGTCGATATTCGGGGAGTCAAATAAAGTCTAAATGCATAATTGTCCTAATGAGTATCTCATATGATGAGCTGTATAGAAAGGTGCAGTCCATTATTTCTTATGACAATAGTCAATTTATAATGCAGTTGCATTCCACAAATATTGGAGGAGGTGATATTCCATATCGAATGGATGTGGAAAACGATGAAAATCTGGAGTTTGTACTCAATGAGAAAAGATATCCACATAAGATTTGTGTAACTTTTGTCGTTCGATCAGATTGTTGAGAAGTTCCTCATCAAGTAAACATTAGTGAAATAGACGATGCATCCTTCCATGGAAACAACCAGCCCCAAATATGCACGTCACTTGCACCACCCCTTCATGAAATTTCAGGACCTATCTTTATTTTATCTTGACCAGTTTAAGAATTCTCGAGACCTATTTAACATTTTTCGGGACCTATTTTAGAGTTGTTTAGGCCAAAGTCCCCACACACATTTCGGGACCTATCTTTAATTTTTCTTGACCAGTTTAAAAATTCTTGGGACCAATTTCAGATTTTTCGGGACCTATTTCAAGACTTGTCCATGCCAAAGCCCCCCACTCACATTTCGGAACCTATCTTTAATTTCCCTTGACCAATTTAAGAATTCTCGGGACCTATTTCAGATTTTTCAGGACCTATTTAAGACTTGTCTAGGCCGAAGTCCTCATGAACATTTCGGGACCTATCTTTAATTTCTCTTGACCTGTTTAAGAATTCTCGGGACCTATTTCAGATTTTTCGAGATTTATTTTAGACTTGTCTAGGCCGAAGTCCCCACGCACATTTCGGGACCTATCTTTAATTTTTCTTGACCAGTTTAAGAATTCTCGAGACCTATTTCAGATTTTTCGGGACCTATTTCAAGACTTGTCCAGGCCAAAGTCCCCCACTCACATTTCGGGACCTATCTTTAATTTCCCTTGATCAGTTTAAGAATTTTCGGGACCTATTTCAGATTTTTCGGGACCTATTTCAGACTTGTCTAGGTCAAGTCCTCTTGAACATTTCGGGACCTATCTTTAATTTCTCTTGACCTGTTTAAGAATTCTCGGGATCTATTTCAGATTTTTTTAGATTTATTTTAGACTTGTCTAGGTCGAAGTCCCCACGCACATTTCGGGACCTAGCTTTAATTTTTCTTGACCAGTTTAAGAATTCTCGAGACCTATTTCAAATTTTTCGGGACCTATTTCAGATTTTTCGGGACCTATTTCAAGACTTGTCCGGGCCAAAGTCCTCCACGCACATTTCGGGACATATCTTTAATTTCTCTTGACCAGTTTAAGAATTCTCGAGACCTATTTTAGATTTTTCGGGACCTATTCAGACTTGTCCGAGCCGAAGTCCTCATGCACATTTCGGGACCTATCTTTAATTTCTCTTGACCAGTTTAAGAATTCTCGGGACCTATTTCAAATTTTTCGGGACCTATTGTGTGTTTCCCTCTTGACCGAATGATCCTGACATGCATATTATTGCCATGAAGATGAATTCAATACGTACAATGAAGGTCAATCCCAACATAAACTGATAACAAAATATGAAAATGTCTACTCCTAACATTTCCTAACAAGTTCACGCCAATGCAAAAGCACCAAGAAGGCAGCAGTGAATGGCCAATCTAAAACTCAAAATTAGAAGTTTAAAAATGGCAAGAAGCAAGCACTAAACAATGATCAACTTGTAGCAACTTTGGATAGCCATGAAACACAAAACTTAAGGCTAAAACACCTAGGGAAACCAATGCAAAGGCGCCAAAAGGGCAGCAGCAAATGACAAAGTAACCCAAGGCCTTGATCTCCCGAAATTGGTATGGAAAATGAGAGAAATCATCAAGCAAAGAGCTGCTGCAACCATAGACACTATGTGGTACATTTTCCTTGAAAGAGGCATGAAAATCTAGGGAAAATGGCCAGCAAAGAGTTGCTGAAAAAACAGGTGATTAAAGGCTCTATTCTCAACGAAAATAACATCGAAATCATGAGAAATCATTTAGTAATAACCAACTGCAATACCAGATATTGAACATGCCATATTTTCCTTTGAAATGTCGTTAAGGAAGACATACAACAAATAGCAGCAACGTAACGAGTGTCTAACAGCCTCATTCCTGACAAGAAGCAGCATCCAAAACAATAAGAAGATCAAGCAAGAAGCAGCAGCTGTGACAAATGTCTAACAGCCTCATACTTGGCAAGAAGTGGCATCTAAATCAAAAGGAAAATTCATTGAGAAATGGCAGCAGTAATAGAGACCCATTCTCGCTAAAACGGCCTCAGGATCGGTTGAGCAATTAAACAAGGAAGGGCTTACATATCACAGTACAATTGAGGATCAACAAAACATCATAACAGCAGCACTAGATGGCTTCACAGAATGAAGTGGCTACTACCAATGGGCACAAACAATCAACAACCAAAATTACACAGCCATACAACACACCAGGACTTTGGGTGGTAATTCCAGAAAAGGAAAATCTGAGAGGAACCAAATCTTGATTTGTTGCTTTGTACATACACCAAAATGCAGAATATGAAATCAACCTGCAGAGACAATAAGTGACAGGTCGGGTGAGGAATAGGAAAACAAGTCAAAGAACAATACGGTGAAAAAAAGGAACAGGAAAAAAAAGGCCATACCTTCGGCTTCAGGAGAGGCTGGGCAAGGAGCTTCGGCTTCGGGCGAGGTCGGGCGTCGGGGCGAGGTGGTGGAGGCTTCGGGTGAGATCGAGCAAGGTCAAGCGAGGAGCTTCGGCTTCGGGCGAGGTCGGGTGTCACCGGGAGAGGCACGGATGGGAGAGGCACGGCAGCTGAGGCACGGCAGCTGAAGGAGAGGCACGGCAGCTCGGCAGCTGAGGGAGACGCACAGCAGCTGAGGGGGTTGAGGGAGAGCCACGGCAGCGGAGGGAGCTGAGGAGGGAGTTGAAGGAGCTGTGATGGGGAAGCACGGCGCAGAGGAAGGAGAAATGGCAGCTAAGGGCTGAGAGGAGTTAGGGTTTTGAAATGGCAAGGGTAGGATGGGAATTAAAGAAAAATTTACTAAAAAACCTTAAATAGTGGTGCTATTTTTTCAAACTTATATAAACTAGTGTTAGTTTTAAAAATACCCTTTGGAGTGGTGCTAAAAATATTTTCACCCCTATAAAATATAAATAAATTTGTTATGTAAATTACTAATTAAATCTTGAACACTTGTAGAGTTAACTATAAATAATTATAAAATTTTACACGCGCAAAGAATTTTACTGTGATTTACACAACAAATTTATTATATAAATCAAATTTTATTTAATTTTAGTAGAAATAGAACTAGTCGATTCAGAATCGGACAGAATTGTCATTTAGAACCGGAACCTTCGGGTTCCGAATCGCCACTGAACCGCCGGAGGGAAGGTTCAGGGCTGATTCCAAGGGGTCACGGAATCGAAACCTGTGGTTCCGAACTGGAACCGTCCGATTCAGGAACCGTGGCCAAGCCTACTCTCAGGGAGTTAAATGAAGCAAAAAATCACATAGGGTTCCAGCTGACAACAAACCTACCTCTCAAGGATGAAATTGTTAATTTACTCTTTTTTTTTACATTTGAAAAAGTACATTTTATGTAAAATATTTATTAATATTACAAATAAAATAAAATTCCAGATGAAAACAAAGGGAAGGAGGGTGCTGGCCTCTGAATAGTGTATTGCGCTCTCTGGTGGCCATCACCCCTGTAATTGGTATCAGAGGTTAAATCAATGTGTCATTGACGACTCCGACTCAGGAGGTCTTGCCACAGGCGCAACCCCTAATTAGGAGTAAATATTGTTCATTATGTAAATTTCTTTCAGATATTAATGTATGTCAGGTTTTCACAAATTTTTATGATTAACCTTGCAGATATCAAGATCTAAAAAGTTAATTTACATAATGAACTCATTGTTTATTATATATACTAAATATTTACTCCCTAATTAGAGCCATTGGAAACGGCCGTTCAATGTATAGATGAAGGAACTATGTTTAAAAGGGAATAGAATATTGTGTTACGTGACAGTTCTGATATGTTATTACAAATTAAAACAATTAAGTCATTTTAAAATTTTTCATAAAATTCTAAAAACAAAAAAAATTCTTAAAAATAACTGAATCACAAATTATTTCAACAGTATACCTGTTACATAACAAAAAAACTTAAAAATAACTGAATCGCACCTTGTTTCAACAGTATGCCCGTCACATACAATACTTTCTCTTAGAGATTATAAAAGGAAGCAAAAATAAAGAGGTATGGGAAGTTCCATGGGTGAGATCAAATTCGAAATCTCTAGGTCACGAGAATGTATTTAATGGAGTGATCATACCACATAGGTAATATTGACATGATAAATCTCTCTAATTAGAATCCACCATTGATATACATGTATCAATTAGGGTTTACTATTTGTTAGAATTTTTTTTATATTTTCTAAGGAATTTTAGAATTTATTAATTATATTTGCACAATTATTGATTGCATGTCAAATTCCGATTAGGTTGATATAGCCATATATCGCATCATCATTGACACATAATGTAATCGTTTCATGAAAGATTTCCTAGAAGTGAGCGTTATCAACGGCATCTAGCCCTTTTTCTCATAAACGCATTTAAATCGTCCGGCTCTGTCTCCAACTAATCAAGCCACTCCTGCAATGCTCGGTTCCCCTTCACCTTGCCTTACCCGAGTTCCATGGTTTAACAACAACCAAGCGCATCGAAGAAGTCGATTACATGATTAGCCTATAAGTACACGTGGGATTAGCCTATAAATATACCAAGAGTCCTGACTTCGAGTTCCATGGATTAACAACAACCAAGTGCACTGAAGAAGTCGACCACATGACTAGCCTATAAATTCAACCTCCTCCTCCTCCTCCTCCTCCTCCTCTATCGCTGAACATTGGGTTGCAAAGCATGCAAAACCGGTGTAGCCTCCAGCTTCTGAGAAGGAAGAGACTTCAATGGATTTTGCCTCCGCTCTGCCCTGGGTAATTGAGTGTAGTTGACGTTATTAGTGGATGCATATCACTTCAGGGCAACATTGGGTTGCAAAGCTTGCAAAACCTTCTTCTTCTTCTCTGTCGTTGAACATTAGGTTGCAAAGCTTGCAAAACTGGCGTAGCCTCCGGTTTCTGAGAAGGAAGAGACTTCAACGGATTTTGCCCTCATCTCTGCCCTGGGTAATTAAGTGTAGTTGATGTCAATAGTGGATGCATATCACTTTAGGGCAACCCGTCACTTTTAAAATTCAAACCATTTTCCCGTGTCATATACTGCAAGAAACTCAGGGGCAAATGATGGGCAAGGGCTGTGAGCCCAAGCCCCACTTTCAAACCGGCCCATTTCAACCAAAGGGGATGGGCGCATCAGTCTACGCTCAACCAATCTCCCATCTTTCTCGCTCTTGTAACCACCACTCTTATCTCATATATAAGCGAGCAATGTTCCCTTGTGAAAAGGAGAGACCACATTAATTTTTGTACACTGTTCTATACTGTTCTATCTATTTTTGGATCCAACACAATCTATGCAACTCATCAGTGTTCAAGACCATGCAACGGATCTACTTCATACTACACTAGGACGAAGATAAGTGAGAGCGAATAATCTCTTGAAGACGGAGAACAGCTGATTTTGATGAGCAAGAAGCTGCATAAATTGTGAAGGAGATGAAGTTCCTTTCTCCATCTTAAATGGACAAGCAGAGCTCAATTGAATTTGGTTTCCAATTTGGAATCTGTGGATTACGTTAAGTCATTTTGCTTAGCTATCGCATCAAAGAGAAAAGGAGAAGGAAAGATGAATTGACGTTTCTGCTAGAGCTATATATGTAGTGTTGGATCCAAAAATAGATAGAACAGTGTACAGAAATTAATGTGTTCTCTCCTTTTCACAAGGGTACATTGATCGCTTATATATGAGATAAGAGTGGTGATTACAAGAGAGAGAAAAATGGGAGATTGGTTGAGCGTAGACTGATCTGCCCATCCCCTTCTGTTGACCTAGTCTTTAGACTGCTTGTAGGGCACTTGGGGCCTTATTGTGGGCCGAAATGGGTTGGCTCAGAAGTGGGACTTGGGCTTACAGCACTTGCCATCATTTGCCCCTAAGTTTCCTGCAATATTTGACGCAAGAAACTAGTTTGAATTTTAAAAGTGACGGGTTGCCCTGAAGTGATATGTATCCACTGATGACATCAACTACACTCAATTACCCAGGGCAGAGACGGGGGCATGTTACCTCTCCTTTCTCAAAGTATGGATGCAAACAAGTGCAGCCCATCCAAGGAAGTCTTGGTAACTTTTCTGATTCCTTGTATTTTCTCTTTTTGTTTCAGCTAAAAGACAAATGGGTTGTTGTGCTTAAGAGCATGTTGATGCAGGAGAGAGTGCTAGAAGGGCTCCATAAAATAAAGCAAGACGAAGACGACAACGACGACGTCATTGTTATCTCCCCTTCTCTAGCAGATAAAGGCAGCACTACTTCTAGAGGCACAGGGGCACTTTTAGAGCACGAATTGAAAGAAGAACCAGAACCACTAGTCTGGATGTCGAGCACAATCCAAATCAAAACTTGTAGCTCTGACGCGGCGCAAGATGATCCTAGCACCATGGCATCATCAGGTCTGCTAGAATAATATCCTCCTCTGGAGATGGCAGAACATGTCGAAGCTTCCGAGGAGCTATCACTAGGAGAGCAGAACTTGGAGCGCATCGAAGATGTTTGTTCAAAAGGGCCACTAAGAAAGAGATTCTCCAAGGCAAAATTTAGGAGCCTTTCCAAGCATTGTCCCTAGCAGCACATCAAACACAAAGCCATGGAATCCTTTAAAGTTAGCATTGCCATTACTCAGGAGCTGATTTCACACAACGGCAAGACCTTAGAGAATTCCGTTAGGGCTATCATCGATGACCTACGATGTCTGTACCCTAACATCGATCCCTCTTAGGTTCCTGTTTTCTAGTATTTGCTGAGACTTGAGGAAGCGCGCTCATCTATGTCTTCCCCCATGAGCAAAGGAACCCCTATGTAAACAATTGTGAATGCTGGACATGAATGAAACTTGCTTTTCTTCTTAAGAGCAAAATTTATACCTTTCTCTCACAAGGTTATCTGTCGATTTGGCTTCAACTACAGTTGATCTTCGCCATGGATCAGTGACGTTTTCTTACAAAACTCACACTGAGAATTAGCTAACATGCCATACCTCATATAGTTAATTGGCATGTAAGGATCTACACTCTTGGCCCCCTGATCAAAACCAATTAGTGAACTGTTCGTATTTTGCCATTAGATCACTTATGAGCATTTTTTGATCGACAGAGGTCTCATTAACTCTTTTAGTGTGACCCTGGATCGTAGAGGTCTTTATAGTTTACCTATTATTGTCGAGGTCTTTGATGCTTTTAGTGTGCCCCTAAGTTACAAAGGTCTTAGATTATGCCCCAAAGATGCTGAGGTCTTTTGACGTTTGTACCTTCCCCTTGAGTCACAGAGGTTTTAGATTATGCTCCAAAGATGCTGAGGTCTTTTGACGCTTGTAGCTTGTCCCTAGATCACAGAGGTCTTAGATTATGCCCCAGAGATGCTAAGGTCTTTTGACGCTTGTAGCATGTCCTTGAGTTGCAGAGATCTTAGATTATGCCCCAAAGATGCTGAGGTCTTTTGACGCTTGTAGCGTGCTCTTGGGTCGCAAAGGTCTTAGATTATGTCCCAGAGATGCTGAGGTCTTTTGATGCTTGCAGTGTGCCCCTAGGTTGCAGAGGCTTTGATATGATGCCCTTGGATTGCAAGGGTCTTTGTTCTTTTTTGGGTTGTCCCTGGATCGCAGGAGTCTTTTGCATTTTCCAAGTTGACAAGACGATGTCTTATGCATCAGATATCAAATCAGCTTCTTCCATTGATACTAGTATATGATTATTGTGGCCGACAACTTAGCTTGAGCTTGAACTTGAGCCATAGATGTTGTTGATATGTTTTGGCTCCATGCAATGACCTGTCTACAGATGAAACAACTCTGTTCTATAGAAGTATAATATAATAGTTTACCTCTCTGTTAAGAAAGATTAAATTGGGATCCTTTATTCACTGCTTCCTTTTACTTCTTGTCTTCTTTTCTTGAATAAAAATATAACAGCAATATTTCTAGTTGCCATACACTAGAGAAGACAAGCTACCTCAAACTTATTGCATGAACTGACTCCAATAAGTCTATCAGCTCTTCTTTTTGATGTGTTGAGTTACCACCAATTAAAGTATTAAACAGGAATCTTTATAGCTGATCTGATTGTAAGCGATAGCACAACCTTTGAAACACTTAAGAGCAATAAATACAAGCTTGACCAAAATCAACTATGCAAATAAGACTTTCCGTGAAAAAGCACATGTGGAATTTGACTTGTGATAACTGATGTAAAAAGTTTGAATATAATTTACCATCCAATAATAAGTTCGTTAGTTATCATTTAACATCCTTTGATCAGCCAACATTAGTAGAACACTTCTTCCATTATTCATTTTTCTTTTGCTGTACAAAGTAGGATAATCATCAGAAGGAATTACACCAAGCATTCATGTTCCCTATAAGGAGACACTAACTTTTAATCTCTTCGTAATGCAAAATCTCTTCATAATGCACCATCTATGTTAGCAGGGTAAGAATTCTCAACAGAAATTTATTCAAAGTTAACAAGTTAATCTAGAGGTGCCTTACTTATGGTTATAGCGCAGATCATAATCAGAGAGAGCTTGCAAGCACTGATTCAAAAATCCACTTCAGAGTAAAAAAAAAATTAACAAATTCTCTTGCTTCTAGATTGACATGCTAGAGTTCCTCAAATCGTCAATAACAACTGTTTCAAAAATTAGAAGTCTACCCACTCAATTTTGAGAGGGTTCTTTGTAACTTTATGACAAGATACTTCGTAATTTCATCCACGGGAAAGATGTCATGTCAAAGTTATTTTATGCTTCAAAGTCAACATTAGTTCCTCAACTACAGACAGCACCACGCAGCTATAAAGCTTAACAAGATAAATCTTCTTTGGTAGTTTTGCAGCAAATAGTCCACCATATAGCTAGAGAAGTTTTCCCTCAAAAATCAAACTGAACTAATTGGCAAATTTAACAAAGTCCTAATCGCAACTGCAGTCTTCCGTTCCAAGAACATGTTAAAATGTTGTAGTTTTAGTAATACTAGGCTACTGAGAAGGAAGAGACTTCAACGGATTTTGCCCCGTCTCTGCCCTCGGTAATTGAGTGTAGTTGACGTCATCAATGGATGCATATCACTTCAGGGCAACCTGTCACTTTTTCTTGCGATGAAGGATTTAGCGTTGTCCCATTCCGTGGACTATCCAACGCAAATTAGGTGGAAATGATTCCATTACGATCACCACGACTCAATGATTGCCCTCCAGTCATCTGAAATGTCAATTGAGAGCAAAATTTCCTACGATGACGGATTTGCCCTTGTCCCGAATAACTGAGATTCATCATAACTTTGGTTAGAAATGACTCCATTGCGATCATCATAGCTCAACTTTCAGTCATCTAAAATGTTAATTGAGCACGAAGTTTCTCGTGATGATGGTTTTGCTCTTATCCCGAACCACGGATGATCCCTCATAACTTTAACCGGAAATGACTCCATTTCGACCACCAAGCTTCAGTGATCGCCCTCACATCGTCCGACATGTAAATTGATATCGAAATTTCCTGTGGTGCTAGAGTTGACCTTTTCTTGACCCACGGGTGATCCGTCGTAACTTTGGTTGTAAATGACTCTACTGCGATCACCATGGCTAAAAGATCGCCCTCAAGTCATACGAATTGTAAATTGATATTGAAATTTCTCGCGATCACGGATTTGCCCTTGTCCCTGTCCACAGACTGTCCGCTGTAAATTTAGCCGAAAATGACTCCACTGCAATCATCATGGCTCAATGATCACTCTTAAGTCGTCCGAAGTTTTCTGCGATGATGGAGTTGCCCTTGTCAGTATCCACGAACGATCCGTCATAACTTTGGCCGGAAATGACACCATTGCGATCATCATGGCTAAATAATCACCCTCACATTGTCCGAAATGTAAATTCAAACCGAAATTTCCCGCCATATCCGAATTGCCCATTTCCCAACCCAGGGACAATCTATCATAACATTGGCTTGGAAATGTCTCGTTGGGATCACCTTGGCTCAAAGATCACCCTTATGTCTTTGAAAATGTAAATTGAGCGAAATTTCCCCCGATGATGGATTTGCCCTTGTGCCAGTCAATGGACTATGCACTATAAATTTAGCCGAAAATGATTCCGTTGTGATCATTATGGCTCAATGCTCACCCTCAAGTCATTCGAAACGTAAATTGAGAGCGAACTTTCCCGCGATAACGGATTTGTCCTTCTCCCAATGCACGGACTATCCATCGCAAATTTAGCTAGAAATGACTCCATTGCAATCACCATGGCTCAATGATCGCCCTCAAGTCATCCGAAATATGAATTGAGAACATAATTTCCCACAATGCCGGAGTTGTTCGTTTCCCCGACCATGAACGATCCATCGTCACTTTGACTAGAAATGATTCCATCGTGATCACCATGGCTCCATGATCACCCTTAAGTCGTCCGAAGTGTAAATTGAGAGTGAAATTTCCCGCAATGATGGATTTGCCATTGTCCCGAACCCGGACGATTCATCTCAACTTTAGGCAAAAATGACTAGCTCAATGATCGCCCTTACGCTGTTTGAGATGTAAATTGAGAGCAAAATTTCCGGTGATACCGGAGTTATCCTTTTCCGAACCAAGGACGATCCGTCATAACTTTGGATGGAAATGACTCCATTGCAATGATCACGGCTCAATGATCACTGTCAAGTCATTCGAAATGTAAATTGAGAGAAAAATTTTCTGCAATGATGGATTTGCCCTTGTCCTAGTCCACAGACTATCCACTATAAATTTAGCCGGAAATGACTCCATTGCGATCACCATGGCTTAATGATTACCCTCAAGTCGTCCGAAATATGAATTGAGAACATAATTTCCCATGATACTGGAGTTGTTCTTTTCCCAAACCATGGACGATCCATCGCAACTTTAGCTGGAAATGACTTCATCGCGATCAGTATGGCTCCATGATCACACTTAAGTCGTCCGAAATGTAAATTGACAGTGAAATTTCCCGCAATGATGGATTTGCCATTGTCTCGAACTATGAACAATTCATCATGACTTTAGGTGAAAATGACTCCATTGTCATCACCATAGCTCAATGATCGCCCTCATGCCGTTCGAAATGTAAATTGAGAGCGAAATTTCCCATGCTACTAAAGTTATCCTGTCCCCAAACCAAGGACGATCTATCGTAACTTTGGCTGGAAATGACTCTATTGCAATCATCACGGCTCAATAATCGCCCTCAAGTCATCCAAAATGTAAATTGAGAGCAAAATTTTCTGCAATGACAGATTTTCCCTTATCCCAGTTCACAGACTATCCACTGTAAATGTAGTCGAAAATGACTCCATTGCCATCACCATGGCTCAATGATCGTCCTCAAGTCGTCCGAAATGTGAATTGAGACCAAAATTTCCCGCGATCCCAGAGTTGCCCTTTTCTTGAACAATGGATGATCCATCATAATTTTGGCTGAAAATGACCCCATTTCGATCACTATGACTCAATGGTCACCCTCAAGTCGTCCAAAATTAAATTAAGAGTGAAATTTCCCCCGATGACGGAGTTTCCCTTGTAAAGTTCCAAGGGCAATCCATCATAACTTTGGCTGCAAATGACTCCATTGCAATCACCATGGCTCAATGATCGTCCTCAGGTCGTCTGGAATGTAAATTGAGACCGAAATCTCCTGCAATAATGGAGTTGCCCTTTTCCTGACTCACGGACAATATGTCATAACTTTGGTTGGAAATGATTGTATTGTGATCACCATGGCTGAAAGATCGTCCTCAAGTCATCTGAAATGTGGGACTGAGATTTCTCATGATCATGGATTTGCCCTTGTCCCTATCCACAGACTTTCCGCTGTAAATTTTCGCCGAAAATGACTCCACTACAATCACCATGGCTCAATGATCGCGCTTAGGTCGTCAAAAATGTAAATTGAGAACGAAATTTACCGCGATGACGGAGTTGCCCTTGCCGATATCCATGGACGATCCGTCATAACTTTTACCGGAAATGACTCCATTCGATTATCATGGCCCAATTATTCTATTCACGTCACCAGAAATGTTAATTGAGTGCAAAATTTGCCATGATAGTGAATCTGCCCTTGTCCCGAACCACAAATGATCTACCATAACTTTTGCTTGAAATGACTCCATTACGATCACCAAGGCTCAATGATCGCCCTCACGTCGTCTGAAATGTAAATTTAGACTGAAATTTTCCGTGATACCGTAGTTGCCCTTTTCCTGACTCATTGAAGATCTGTCATAACTTTGGCTGGAAATGACTCCATTACGATCACACTGGCTCAATGATCGCAATCAATCATCCGAAATGTAAATTGAAAGCGAAATTTTTCGGGATGACGGATTTTCCCTTGCCCCGAACCATGGACAATTCGTCATAACTTTGGTTAGAAATGACTCCGTTACGATAATCTTGGCTCAATGATCGCTCTCAATTCATCCGAAATGTAAATTGAGAGAAATGTTTCCCGTGATACCAAAGTTGCCCTTTTCTCGAACCACAAATGATCCATCATAACTTTGGCTCG
Source organism: Lagerstroemia speciosa (assembly GCA_037672795.1). NCBI lineage: Eukaryota > Viridiplantae > Streptophyta > Magnoliopsida > Myrtales > Lythraceae > Lagerstroemia > Lagerstroemia speciosa. The sequence continues at coordinate 8,022,397 of CM075299.1, forward strand.
AAACGACTCCATTGCAATCACCATGGCCCACTAATCACCCTCAAGTCATCCGAAATGTAAATGGAGTGCGAAATTCCCCACAATGACAGATTTACCATTATCACGATCCACGGATCATCCATGGTAGATTTAGCTGGAAATGGCTCCAGTGTGATCACCAAGACTCAATATTAACCCTCACGTCTTCCAAAACGTACATGGAGAGCGAAATTTCCTGTGATACAGGAGTTGCCCTTTTCCCAAACCACGAACGGTCTGTCATAACTTTGGCTGGAAATGAATCCATTGCTATCATGATGGCTGACTAATCGCCCTCAAGTCATCCGAAATGTAAATTGAGGGCAAAATTTCCCTCGATGAAGGATTTACCCTTGTCCCAATCCATGGACTAGCCTATGCAAATTTAGTTGGAAATGACTCCATTGAGATCACAATGGATCAACGATCGCCCTCCAGCTTTCCAAAATGTAAATTGAGAGCAAAATTTACCGTGATGATGGAGTTGCCCTTGCCAATACCCACGGACGATCTATCATAACATATGCGAGAAATGGCTCCATTGCAATTATCATGGCTCAATTATTGCCCTCACATCGTCTGACATGTGAATTGGGTATGAAAATTTCCCATGATAACGGATTTGCCTTTGTCCTGAACCACGGATGATCTATCGCAACTTTAGCCGAAAAGGACTCCATTGCGATCATCAAGCTTCAATGATCGCCCTCACGTCTTCCGGAATATAAATTGAGACAGAAATTTCCCGCGATACCGGAGTTCCCTTTTCCTGACCCATGAACAATCCATCGTAACTTTGGCTGGAAATGACTCCATTGTGATCATCATGGCTCAATGATTGCCGTCAAGTCATTCGAAATGTAACATGAGGGCGAAATTTCCTGCGATGATGGATTTGCCCTTATCCCAATGCACGGACTATCCATCACAAATTTAGTTGAAAATGACTCCATTGTAATCACCATGGCTCAATGATCGCCCACAAGTCATCCTAAATGTTAATTGAGACCAAAATTTTTCACGATATCGGAGTTGCCCTTCCTGAACCGTGCACAATCCATCGTAATTTTGGTTGTAAATGAGTCCGTTGGGATCACCATGGCTCAATGATTGCCTTCAAGCCATCCGAAAAGTAAATTGAGAGCAAAATTTCCACGCTAGCGGAGTTGCCCTTTTCCCAGCCGACTTGCTATATGTCGTAACTTTGGCTAGAAGTGACTCCATTGCGATCATACTAGCTCAATGATCACTCTCAACTCATCCGAAATGGAAATTGAGAGTCATATTTCCCATGATACCAAAGTTGCCCTTTTCTCAAACCGCAAACGATTTGTTGTAACTTTGGGCTGAAATGAACCATTGCAATCACCATAGCTCAAATCACCCTCAAGTCATCCGAAATGTAAATTGAGAGAGAAATTTCTTGCGATGACGGGTTTACCATTGTCCCGATCCATGGCGATCCGTGGTAAATTTAGCTAGAAATGACTCCACTGCGATCACCAAGGCTAAATGATCACCCTCACGTCCTTCAAAAGGCAGATTGTGGGAGAAATTTCCAGCGATAGCAGAATTGCCCTTTTCCAGAACCACGGATGATCCATCATAATTTTGGCTGGCAATGAATCCATTTGGATCATCATGGTTCACTGATCGCCCCCAAGTCATCTGAAATGTAAATTGTGGGTGAAATTTCCCGCCTTGTCCTAATCGATGGACTATCTAACACAAATTTAGCCGAAAATGACTCCATTGCGATCACAATGGCTAAATGATCTGCTTACAGTAGTCCGAAATGTAAATTGAGAGCGAAATTTACCGCGATAACGGAGTTGCCCTTGCCGATATCCACGGACAGCCAGTCACAACTTTTACCGAAAATGACTCCATTGCAATTCTCATGGCTTAGTTATTGCCCTCAAGTTGTTTGAAATGTTAATTAAGCGAGAAATTTCTCGTGATAATGGATTTGCCCTTATCCCAAACTATGGACGATCCGCCATAACTTCAGCCGAAAATGAGTCAATTGTGGTCACCAAGGCTCAATGATCACCCTAACGTGATCCGAAATGTTAATTTGAGACTGAAATTTCCCACGACACTGGAGTTGCCCTTTTCCCGACCGACGGATGATCCGTCGCAACTTTTGACTGGAAATGACTGCATTGTGATAAACCTGGCTTAATGATTGCACTCAAGTCATCCGAAATATAAATAGAGAGTGAAATTTCCCATGAGCATAGATTTTCACCTGTCCCTGTCCATAGACTGTCCGCTGTAAATTTAGGTGGAAATGACTCCACTGCAGTCAACATGGCTCAATGATCGCTCTAATACCTTCCGAAATGTAAATTGAGAGCAAAATTTTCCGCAATGACAGGGTTGCCCTTGTCAATATCCACAGACGATCTGGCATTACTTTGGCCGAAAATGACTCCCTTGCAATCATCATGGCTCAATGGTCGCCCTCATGTCATCCGAAATTTAAATTAAGACCAAAATTTCTCGCGATACAGGAATTGCCTTTTTCCTTACCCATGGATGATCTGTCGTACCTTTGGCTGGAAATGACTCCGTTGTAACAACCATATCTCAACAATCACTCTCAAATCATTCGAAATGTAAATTGAGTGAAATTTATAGCAATGATGAATTTGCCCTTGTCCCAAACCATGGACGATCCATCATTAATTTAGCCGAACATGACTCCATTGCGATCATCATGGCTCAATGATTGCCCTCACATCATCCGAAATATAAATTGAGAGCGAAATTTCTTGCGACCACGGATTTTGCCCTTGTCCCTTTCCACATACTGTTCGCTGTAAATTTAGACTGAAATGGCTCCACTGCGACCACCAAGGCTTAATGATCACTCTAATGTCATCCGAAATGTAAATTCAGAGTGAAATTTTCCTCGATGACAGAGTTGCCCTTGTCAATATCCACAGACGATTTGTCGAATCTTTTGCCGAAAATGACTCCATTGCGATTATCATGGCTCAATGATCTCCCTCACATCGTTCGAAATGTAAACTGAGACCGAAATTTCCCGCGATACTGGAATTGTCCTTTTTCTAACCCACGGATGTTCCGTCGTACCTTTGACTGGAAATGATTCCATTGCGCGATTACCATGGCTCAACAATCACCCTCAAGTCATTTGAAATGTAAGTTGAGTAAAATTTTCCGCGATGACCAATTTCTCCTCGTCCTAGTCCAAAAATTATCTCCTGTAAATTTGGCTAGAAATGAAGCCATTGCGATAACAATGGCTCAATGATCGCTCTCGTGTCATTAAAATGTAAATTGGGAGCGCAATTTCTCACGATGATGGATTTGCCCTTATCTCGAACCACGCACGATCCCTCGTAACTTTTCCAAGAATGGCTCCATTGGATTGCCATGGCTCAATGATCGGTCTCACGTCGTCCGAAATATAAATTGAAAGCAAAATTTCCAGCGATACCAATGTTTCCCTTTTCCTGAACCAAGGACGGTCCGTCATAACTTTGGCTAGAAATGTCTCCATTGTGATCACCATGGCTCAATGATCGCCCTCATGTCATCCGAAATATAAATTGAGACTAAAATTTTACGCGATGCCGGAGTTGTCCTTTTCCTGACCCACTGACGATCCGTCAAAACTTTGGCTAGAAATGAATCCATTGCGATCACACTGGCTCAATGTTTGATGTCAAGTCATTTAAAATGTAAATTGAGAGCCACATTTCCCGTGATATCAGGGTTGCCCCTTTCCCAAACTGTAAACTATCAGTCATAACTTTTGCTCGAAATGATTCCATTGCGATGATCATGCCTCACTAATCGCCCTCAAGTCATCCATAATGTAAATTGAGAGAGAAACTTCCCACGATAGCAGATTTGCCCTTACCCCAAACCACTGACGATCCATTGTATTTTTAGCTGGAAATGACTCCATTGCGATCACCATAGCTCAATGATCGCCCTCACATTGTCTGAAACACAAATTGATAGTGAAATTTCTCGCGATACTAGAGTTGCCCTTTTCCCGAACCAAGGACGATCCATTGTAACTTTGGCTGGAAACGACTCCATTGCGATCATCATGGCTCAATGACTGCCTTCAAGTCATTCGAAATGTAATTTGAGGGCGAAATTCCCCGTGATGATGGATTTGTCCCTATCCCAATGCAAGAACTATTCGTCTCAAATTTAGCCAGAAATCACTCCATTGCGATCACCATGGCTCAATGATCACCCACAAGTCGTCCGAAATGTGAATTGAGACAGAAATTTTTTAAGATATCGGAGTTGCCCTTTTCCCGAACCATGCGCAATCCATCGTAACTTTGGCTGGAATGACTCCATTGGGATTACCATAGCTCAATGATCACCCTCAGGTCATCCAAAATGTAAATTGAGAGCGAAATTTCCCATGATAATAGAGTTGTCTTTTTGTAGATCCACTGACAATACGTCGTAACTTTGGCTAGAAATGACTCCATTCCGATCACCTGGCTCAATGATCGCCCTGCACTCATCCGAAATGCAAATTGAGAGCAACATTTCCTGTGATACCAGAGTTGCCCTTTTCCCGAACCGCAAACAATTCATCATAACATTGGCTCGAAACGACCCCATTGCGATAACCATGGCTCGCTGATCACTCTCAAGTCATCCGAAATGTAAATTAAGAGCGAAATTTCTCACGACGATGGATTTACAATTGTCTCAATCCATGGCTATCCATGGTAAATTTAGCCAGAAATGACTCCATTGCAATCACCAGGGCTAAATGATCACCCTCATGTCCACCGAAATGTAATTTGATAGCGAAATTTCCAGCCATGCCGAAGTTGCCCTTTTCTAGAACCACGGATGTTCCGTCTTAACTTTTGCTGGAAATGAATCCATTGCAATCATCATGACTCACTGATCGCCCCCAAGTCATCTAAAATGTAAATTCTAGATGAAATTTCCCACGATGAAGGATTTACCCTTGTCTCAATCAATGGACTATCCGACGTATATTTAGCCGGAAATGACTCCATTGCGAACACAATAGCTCAATAATCGCTCTCAAGTCATCTAAAATATAAATTGGGAGCGAAATTTACCGCGATGACGAAGTTGCCCTTGCCAATATCCACAGATAATCCATCATAACTTTTCTCGGAAATGTCTCCACTGCGATTATCATGGCTCAATTACTGCCCTCCGGTCGTCTGAAATGTTAATTGAGCATGAAATTTCTCGAGATAACGGATTTGCCTTTGTCCCGAACCACGGACAATCCATCATAACTTTAGTTGAAAATGACTCCATTGCGATCATTCCCCTCACGTCATCCGAAATGCAACTTGAGATAGAAATTTCCCGCCACACTGGAGTTGCGCTTTTCCTGACCCATAGATGATCAGTCATAACTTTTGATAGGAAATGAATCCATTGCGATCACCCTGACTCAATGATCGCCCTCAAGTCATTCGAAATATAAATTGAGAGCGAAATTTCCCGCGACCACTGATTTGCCATTACCCCTATTCACAGACTATCCACTCTAAAGTTAGACGAAAATTATTCCATTACGATCACCACGGCTCAATGATTGCTCTCGTGTCATCCGAAATGTAAATGGAGAGCGAAATTTCCCGTGATGATGAAGTTGCACTTGCCAATATCCATAGATGATCCGTCATAACTTTGTCCGGAAATAACTCCATTGCGATCATTATGGCTCAATAACCGCCCTCATATCGTCCAAAATGTAAATTGAGATTGAAATTTCCCCCAATACCGAATTGCCCTTTTCCCGACCCACGGACAATCCATTGTACCTTTCACTAGACATGACTCAGTTGCGATCACCATGGCTCAATGATCACCCTCAAGTTGTCCGAAATGAAAATTCAGCGAGATTTCCCGTGATGACAGATTTTCCATTGTCCCAATCCACAAGCTATTCGCTGTAAATTTAACCGGAAATTACCCCATTGCGATCACCATTGCTCAATGATCACTCTCATGTAACCAAAAATGTAAATTGAGAACGAAATTTCCTACAATAACGGATTTGCCCTTGTCCTAAACCACAGACGATCCATCATAACTTTAGCTAGAAATGACTGCATTGTGATCACCACGGCTCAATGATTGCACTCACGTCATCCGAAATATAAATTAAGAGTGAAATTTCCCGCGACCATAAATTTGCACTTGTCCCTATCCACAAATTGTTCGCTGCAAATTTAGAAAGAAATGACTCCACTACGATCACCATGCCTCAATGATCGCAATCAACTCATATGAAATGTAAATTAACAATAAAATTTCCCGACATGACGGATTTACCCTTGTCCCAATTCATGCACTATCTGTCACAAATTTAGTCGGAAATGATTCCATTGCAATCCCTATGGTTCAATGATCGTTGTCAAGTTAGCCAAAATGCCAATTGAGACCAAAATTTCTTGCGATACCAGAGTTGCCCTTTTCCCGAATTGTGGACGGTCCATCATAACTTTGGCTAGATATGACTCCATTGCGAATATCATGGCTCAATGATCACCCTCAAGTCATCCAAAATGAAAATTGAGAGCGAAATTTCCCACGATGATGGAGTTGCCCTTGTCAAGAGCCACGAGCGATCCATCATAACTTTGGTTGTAAATGACTCTATTGTGATCACCATGGCTCAATGATCACCCTCATGTCATCCAAAAGGTAAATTGAGAGCGAAATTTCCTGTGATACCAGAGTAGCCCTTTTCCTGAACCAAGAAAGATTCGTCATAGCTTTGGCAGGAAATGACTCCATTACGATCATCATGGCTCAATGATCACCCACAAGTCATTCGAAATGTAAATTCAGAGCAAAATTTCTCGTGATGATGGATTTTCCCTTGTCCCAATGCACAGACTATCCATCGCAAATTTCCCCAGAAATGACTCCATTGTTGATCACCATGGCTCAAGGATCGCTCTCAAGTCGTTCGAAATGTAAATTGAGACCGAAATTTTCTGCGATACCGTAGTTGCCCTTTTCCTGACCCACTGAAGATCCATTGTAACTTTGGCTGGAAATGACTCCATTGCGATCACACTCGCTCAATGATCACCCTCAGTCATCCGAAATGTAAATTGAGAGCGAAACTTCCCGAGATGATGGATTTTCCCTTGCCCCGAACCACGAACAATCTATCATAACTTTAGCCTGAAATGACTCCATTTTGATCACCATGGCTCAATGATCACCCTCACATCATCCGAAATGTAAATTGAGAGCGAAATCTCCCTCAATACTTGAGTTGCCCTTTTCTCGAACCACGAACGATCCATCGTAACTTTGGCTGGAAATGACTCTATTGTGATCATAATGGCTCAACGATCGCCCTCTAGTCATCCGAAATGTAAATTGAGAGTGAAATTTCCTACTATGATGGATTTGCCCTTGTCCCAATACACGGACTATCCATCGCAAATTTAGCCAAAAATGACTCCATTGCAATCACCATGACTCAATGATTGCCCTCACATCAACCGAAATGTAAATTGAGACCAAAATTTTTCGTGATACCGGAGTTACCCTTTCCTTGACCCACTGATGATCCGTCGTAGCTTTGGCTAGAAATTGATGCAAATCAAGAGGATGGTGCAAGAGATCCGGTTAGAGTTCCAAGCGGGCCAATTATGAGGGCATGGACCAGGAAGTTTGGAGAAGATCTTAATGGGCTGGTTCGAGAAATTTGTACTCAAGCGATTGCAATGAAGCATGTTAAAGCAAGTCTACATGTGCCAGCAATGTACGTCAACATGATTGAAATTTTCAAAGATTTCAATCAAAGATGAATAAATGCTAGTCAAAGATGAATTCGGAGGGTAATGCCAATTTCTCCACCAATTCGGTGCTAGCCACGTTGGTGCAACTCCCTCCATCAATTATCATGGCACACGCTTTATTGTTCACAAAGCATCAAGTACGGAACAAATTCTCTCGTTGATTATTTTCTTCTTCCTTAACGTACGCATTGAGAGCTTGTCTTACCACTAATATCTCTCCTTCAATAGCATACTGCCCATCATAAGCATCTTCTAAGTGGCATGTCGGGATCATCTTCTTCATCTTTCCACTCTAGCTCTCATTGGGCATTTATCACCATCACCCTCTTGTTTGAACATTGGTTATGCATGTTCTCCTGCATTGGCATTTAAAACATATCACGATTCCGAGTAGTAGAAATATCGGTTGACCTTGGAAATCGTGACTGGTGCTTCCCGACTTAGGCTCAGCTTTAGCCTTAAGAGTTGAAGATGCTTGTGGCTTTTCTTCCTTCTTTGAGGAGCTCAGCTTCCAAAGATTAGACCCCAATTGGGACCTGATCGTGTGCTTCCTCTCTCTTGAGTTGTTGTTCCACTTTGATGGCCATGTGCACCATCTCTTCCAACTCTACATAATGATGCATTTCTACCCTATCATGAAACTTCCGGTTCAATACAAACAAAAATCTGGCCATAGTCGCTTCTCGATCTGTCGGAATTGCCCTTTTCCCGACCCATAGATGTTCCATCATAACTTTGACCAGAAATGACTCCATTGTGATGACCATGGCGCAATGATCGATCTCATGTCATACGAAAGGTAAATTGAGAGTGAAATTTCCCACGGTGATGGATTTGCCCATGTCCCGAATGACGGATGATCCATCGTAACTATAGTCCGAAATGGCTCCATTGCGATCACCACGGCTCAACAATCTCCCTCAAGTCATCCAAAATATAAATTGAGAGTGAAACTTCCCGCAATGATAGATTTGCCCTTGTCACAATCCAGGGACTATCCGTCATAAATTTAGCCGAAAATAGCTCCATTGCGATCATCATGGCTCAACAATCGCTCTCAGGTTGTCTGAAATGAAAATTGAAAGTGAAATTTTCTACGATGATAGATTTGTCCTTGTCCGGATACACGGACGATCCGTGGTAAATTTAGCTAGATATGACTCCATTGCGATCATTATGGCCTAATAATTGCCCCCACGTCATCTGAAATGTAAATTTCGAGCAAAATTTTCCACGATACTGAAGTTGCCCTTGTCCCGAACACAGACTATCTGTCGTAACTTTAGCGAGAAATGGCTCCATTGTGATCACCATGGCTCAATGGTCGCCCTCAAGTCGTCCGAAATGTAAATTAAGAGTGAAGTTTCCCGTGATAGCGGATTTGCCCTTGTCCCGAACCACGGACGATACATCGTAACTTTAGCCGAAATGACTCCATTGTGATCACCAAGGCTCAATGATCGCCTCACGTCGTCCAAAATGTAAATGGACAGCGAAATTTCTCACGATACCGAATTGCCCTTTTCCCGACCCACAGACGATCCATCATAACTTTAGGAGGAAATGACTCCAGTGCGATCACCAAGCCTCAATGATCATGCTCAAGTAGTCAAAAGTGTAAATTGAAAGCGAAATTTCCTGTGATGACGGGGTCACCCTTATCCCGAAGTACGAACAATCCATCGTAATTTTGACTAGAAATGACGCTATTGTGATCCGTCGTAACATTGGCTGGAAATGACTCCATTGCGATCACCAAGGCTCAACGATCGAGCCCCAAGTTGTCTGAAATGTAAACTGGGAGCGAAATTTCCCTCTGCAGTTATAGAAGGTGTGCCTTGTTGAACGCTATTCATGAGCGCATCCTTGTTCTCGAAGACAATGTCGGAGAGGGCTATGACCTTAGTGGGACGCTGACGGACCTTCTGAAGGTCCCGATCTCTGATGTTGCTGCGTTGCGAGACGATGTGGTCTTGATCAAGCAACAACTGGCTACTTGGGAGTAGCATCGGGGAGTGAGACTCGCGGGAATGTGAAGATCTCAGATCCCAAGGCATTCGAAGTTACTCAGAGTTCGAAGGAGTTGGAGAACTTCCTTTGGGACATGGAGACTTACTTCGATGCTACGAAGGTCCCAGAAGCGGATAAGGTCATGGTTACCACCATGTACTTGGCAAATGATGCGAAGCTATGGTGGCGGACGCGGGTCCAAGATGCACTCAATGTTGGGCAAACACATATTGAGACATGGGAAGCATTGAAGTAGGAATTGAAAGAGCAATTCCTGCTGAGCAACACGGCTTGGATTGCTCGGGACGCACTCGGGAAGTTGAAGCAGACCAACTCGGTGGGGGAATATGTCAAGTAGTTCAGCTCCTTGATACTTGACGTGACGGACATGTCAGAGACGGACGAGCTATATACATGTCTGAAGGGTCTGCAGCCATGGGCTCAATTGGAGCTCAAATGCCAAGGTGTGAAGGACCTACCAAGGGCTCTCGCAACGGCCGATGCATTGCTCGACTTGTGTAACACTCATGTGGAAGACAGGGTGAAGAAGGTGCAAGGCGAGGACAAGGACAAGGTGTCCAAGTCCAAGTCCAAGGCCAAGGGAAGGAACGACAAGGGTAAGAGCAAGCCCACTTGTGAGGACAAAGCCAGTTGCTTCATATGCAAAGGTCCTCACAAGGCCAAGGATTGCCCGAAGCAAGAGAAGCTCTCGGCATTGGTGGATCAAGACTCCCACAAAGAGGTAGTGGTACATGCATCTACATTGCAAGTGCTAAGCGCACTTTGTTCTAATCACCTGAAGGCTACATATGGACTATTGTTCATGGACATGCTACTCAATGGTTGAAAGGTGTCGGCATTGATAGACACGGGAGCCTCCAACACTTTTGTGTCGGATAGGATGGTGCGACCACTTGGGTTGAAAGTGGAGAGGCACCGGTCCGAGTTGAAGGCCGTCAACTCGAAGAGCCAGCCAATTACTGGCCTAGCTAAAGGCATTCCTATCAAGATGGAGTCTTAGGAGGGAAGCCTTGACATCATGGTTGTCCCGTTGGACGACTATGACCTGCTTCTTGGGAACGACTTCTTCATGGAGGCCTTGGTTACGGTCTCAATGCACCTCAACAGATTCATGATTGGTGATCTGCAACACCCATGCTTTGTTCGAGGATACAAAGGTTTCAGTCGCAACAATAGCATTCCGACAGAAACGGTGTCTGCCATGCGGGTAGCACAAGGGAGGAAGAAGGGCTGCCCCACCGACTCAGTGGATGTAGGTGGATTGGGGGCACAAGGTGTTAGCCTAGAGCCAGAGGTACCTTCGAAGAGCAAAAGGTACTTGGGAATCTTCAGGATGTGATGCCTCAAGAGTTATCGGCAGGTCTACCTCCACGTCAAGTGGTGGACCACAAGATGGAGGAAGCCATGGTGAATGAGAAGGTGCTCAGGCTTCCTAACTTGGAGAAGCCTTCCAAAGCGCACGGTGATGCATCAGAGCGCGTTGTTGGAGGAGGGCTCATGCGAGATGAGCACTTTGTTGCAAGCTGCAAGCTGAAGCCTGTGTAGCAACGCTACTAAGCACACAAGAGGGAGAGACTTGGTACCATCTCCCAACAAACTTTAGAGTTCCTGAAGGACATTCGGGCTGCAGTGTGACAGAACACGGTTTACCAGCTTTTGGTGGAGCAGGTAAAGGATGGCACGGTGCGATGTTATTGGCTAGAAGATGGGCTACTCTATGGGACTGTGTCGCAGACTTATGGAGGAGTGCCATGGCAGCCAGGGGGTTGGACAACAAGGACGAGAGCACATGCTGGCACTACTCTCAAGGTCATATACATGGCCTAGGATGTCAGAAGATGTCGAGAGGTACGTCAAGGTCTCAGCAGCATACCATGCAGCGAAGTTGACGAGGGCGTTGACCTCTTCTAGTAGGGGAGGTTTGCTAGACCCCTGAGGTGGTATCCCAAGACTAGCTTACCATGAGTGTGCCTCGGGGTCATGGTAGCGAGCAACGTGCTGGGTGGGCACGTTATCGACTAAGTATCAAGGTGTTGGATCGAGATGCGCATGACTGCTCAAGCAAGGCGCTGTGATGGTGCTTGATCATGAGACAGGTTCTCGATCATGACTATGGTTGCAGGCACACAGGAAGAAATGGAGCTTAAAGGCTATCTCTCGAGATACGTGCTACGAATGCTATGGAGCGCTTGGTCAGCGTTCCTTGGAGAAAATGTGGGCCACAGTGGAAGGATCAATCAAGTCCCTGGATCACGACATGCCTTATTGGGAGCAGCGGGAATCATGGCAAGGATCCTCAATCCATGATTGGGGGAGGTAATCATGGATACGACTGGAAGCCACTTATGGAAGTCAAGAACGCTTGATATGGAAGGTGACCAAGGATCGGGGATCCAACAGGGCAAGCGGATTCTTAGGAGGAGAATCAGCCCTATCTATGGAAGCCAGGTGTGCCAGATCGGGAAGCTTGCGAAGATCAGGGATCCAACTTGGCAAGAGTAATCTCAGGAGGAGAATATTCCCAGCACACATGGAAAGTCTTGATGGCGATTGGTCAACTACCTTGTATAGACTTGTCATTAGGGAAAGTCTAGATCACCTAGCATATTTGCTTGTAGGGCTTCGTGTATAAATAGGCATGGACTCTCATTTTAGTCATTCACTAGACACTTGAGAGACTTCATTCATCAAGAGGCATTTAGATTCTCACATCCATTCTCAACAGGGAGAGCAGACAATTGAGAGCACGAGGGACACATTGAGAGGAGAGTGTAAGTGCTGAGTCTGTGTTGTGAGGAGTCAAGTGAGGAGTGCAAGCAATCAGGCATGTGAGGCATATACTTGACCAGAGTCTGTAGTTGGATTTTTTTATACTTGTTGTAATATAATACAAGCCTGTTTTTCCCAACCTCTTCTGTGTTGCTTTAATCATTTCTAAGCTTGTGAGCCTTGGTTGTGTGGAAATTCTATGGCTGGTCAGCAGAGCGAGCTGTTGATACCTAGTGGTACTAAGGTACTCGAGTGGTATTTGGGTAGCGCCCTTGGCCCCGTTGGCCCTTGTCCCTAACCACGGACAATTTGTCGTAATTTAGGCCGGAAATGGCTCCACTGTGACCAGGATAGCTCAATGATTGCCCTCAAGTCATCCGAAATGTAAATTAAAAGTGAAATTTCCCGCAATGACAGATTTGCCCTTGTCCCGAACTAGGGATGATCCGTCGTAACTTTAGCCGAAATTGATTCCATTGCGAACATCACTGCTCAATGATCGCCCACAAGTCGTCGAAAATGTAAATTGAGAGCGAAGTTTCCGGTGATAATGAATTTACCCTTGTCCCGAACCACGGATGATTTGTCGTAAGTTTAGCCAAAAATACCTCCATTGCGATCACCATGACTTAATGATCGATCTCATGTCGTTCGAAAATTGAGAGCAAAATTTCTTGCGATGATGGATTTGCCCATATACCGAACCATGGACGATCCGTCATGACTTTAGATTGAAATGACTCCATTGCAATCGCCAATGGTCAATGACCGCCCTCACATCGTGTGAAATGTAAATATAGAGCGAAATCTCCTGCAATACCTGGGTTGCCCTTTTCTCGAACCACTAACGATCCATCATAACTTTAGCCGGAAATGATTCCATTGCGATCACCACGGCTCAATGATCGCCCTCAAGTCGTCTGAAATGTAAATTAAGAGCGAAGTTTCCTGTGATAATGGATTTGCCCTTGTCCCAAACCGCGGATGATCCATCATAAATTTAGCCGAAAATGACTCCATTGAGATCACCATGGCTCAATGATCAATCTCATGTCATTCGAAATATAAATTGAGAGCGAAATATCTTGTGATGATGGATTTGCCCTTATACCAAACCACGAATGATCCGTCATAACTTTAGCCAAAAATGACTCAATTGTGATCGCCAAGGCTCAATAATCACCCTCATGTTGTCCAAAATGTAAATTAAGAGCGAAATCGCCTGCAACACCTGAGTTGCCCTTTTCCCGAACCACGGACGATCCATCGTAACTTTGGCTGGAAATGACTCCATTGCAATCACATGGCTAATGATCGCCCTTAAGTCATCTGAAATGTAAATTGATAGTGAAATTTCTTGCGATGATGAAATTGCCCTTGTCCCAATCCACGGACTATCAATCGCACATTTAGCTGGAAATGACTCCACTACGATCACCATGGCACAATGATCGCTCTCAAGGCGTCCGAAATATAAATTGAGAGCAAAATTTTTGGTAATGACGGAGTTGCCCCTGTCAATATTCGTGGACGATACATCATAACCTTGGCCGGACATGACTCCATTGCGATCATCATGACTCAATGATCGCTCTCACGTCGTCCGAAATGTATATTGAGGCCAAAATTATCCATGATACTGGAATTGCCCTTTGCCCGATCCACAAGCAATCCATTGTAACTTTGGCTACAGATACCTCCAGTGCAATCACCATGGCTTAATGATTGCCCTAAAGTCATCCAAAATGTAATTTCAGGGCAAAATTTCCTACGATGATCAATTTGCCCTTCTCCCAAGCCACAGACGATCCATAGTAACTTTAGCCGAAAATGGATCCATTATGATCATGGACGCTCAAAGATTGCCCTCATGTCATCCGAAATGTAAATTGAGAGCGAAATTTCCCACAGTAACTGAGTTGCCCTTTTCATGATGATCCGTCGTAACTTTGCCTGGATATGACTCCATTGCGATCACCATAGCTCAATGATCACTCCCAAGCCATCCAAAATGTAAATTGAGAGCAAAGTTTCCGATTATAACGGATTTGTCCTTGCCCCGAACCACAAACGATCCATCGCAAATTTAGCCAAAAACGACTCCGTTGTGATCACCATGGCTCAATGATTGATCTCATGTCATCCAAAATGTAAATTGATAGGAAAATTTCCCGCGATGCCAAATTTGCCTTTCCCCCAAACAACATACGATCTGTCATAATTTTAGCCGAAATTGAGTCCATTGTGATCACCAAGGCTCAGTGTCACCCTCATGTTGTCCGAAATGTAAATTGAGAGAAAAATTTCCCGCAATAACTAATTTCCCTTTTCCTCAAATGCGGACAATTAGTTGTAACTTTTGCTAGAAATGATTCTGTTACAATCAGCATGGCTCAATGATCGTCCTCAAGTCATCCGAAATATAAATTGACAGCGAAATCTCTTGCAATGAAAAATCTACCCTTGTCCTAATCCACGGACTATCCGCCGCACATTTAGCCGGAAATGACTCCTTTCATATCACCATGGCTCAATGATCACCCTCAAGTCATCTGAAATGCACATTGAGAGCAAAATTTCCCACGATGATGGGGCTGCCCTTGTTGATATCCACGGACGATCCATCATAACTTGGACTGGAAATGACTCCATTGCGATCATCATGGCTAAATGATCGGCCTCACATTGTCCAAAATGTTTTCTCGCCGGAATTGCCCTTTTCCCGACCCTCGGAAGATCCATCGTAACTTTGGCTGGAAATGACTCCATTGCGATCACAAAGGCTCAATAATCGCCCTCAAGTCGTCCAAAATGAAAATTGAAAGCAAAATTTTCCACAATGATGAACTTGCCCTTGCCAAGATCCACGGTCGATCAGTCCTAACTTTTGCTGAATATGACTCCATTGCAATCACCATGGCTCAATGATCACCCACACGTCGTCCAAAATGTAAATTGAGACAGAAACTTCCAACTATACAGGAGTTGCCCTTTTCCCCAACCCACGACAATCCGTCATAACTTTGGCTGGAAATGGCTCCATTACGATCACCACGGCGGAATGATCGCCCTCAAATCATCCGAAATGTAAGTTGATCGCAAAATTTCCCATAATAACGGATTTGCCCTTGCCCCGAACCACAGATGATCCATTGTAACTTTGGCTAGAAATGACTCTATTGTGATGATCATGGCTCAATGATCACCCTCAAGTCATCCGAAATGTAAATTGAGAGCGAAATTTTCCGTGAACACAGATTTGCCCTTTTCCCAATCCACGGACTGTCTGTCACAAATTTAGCCGAAAATGACTACATTGCAACCACCATGACTCAATCATTACCCTCAAGTCGTTCGAAATGCAAATTGAGAGCAAAATTTCCCACGATGACGAAGTTGCCCTTATCAATATCCACAAACGATCCGTTATAACTTTGGCCGAAAATCATTCCATTGCGATCATCATGGCTCAATGACCGTCCTCACATGCTCCGACATGCAAATTGAGATAGAAATTTCTCATGATATTGAAATTGCCCTTTTCCTGACCCATGGACGATCCGTCATAACTTTGGCCAGAAATAACTCCATTGCGATCACCATGGCTTGATGATCAATCTCATGTCGTCCAAAATGTAAATTGAGAGTGAAATTTCCCGGGATGACGGATTTGCCTGTGTCCCGAACCACAGATAAGTTGTCGTAACTATAGTCAGAAATGGCTCCATTGCGATCAACATGGCTCAATAATCTCCCTCAAGTGATCCAAAATGTAAATTGAGAGCGAAATTTCCCGCGATAACATATTTGCCCTTATCGCAATCCGCAGACTATTCATCATAAATTTAGCTGGAAATGGCTCCATTGCAATCACCATGGCTCAATGATTGCTCTCACATCGCCTGAAATGTAAATTGAGAGCGAAGTTTCAGGTGACAATGGATTTACCCTTGTCCCGAACCACAGACGATCCGTCATAAATTTGGCCAAAAATGACACTATTGCGACCACCATGGCTCAATGATCGATCTCATGTTGTCCGAAATGTAAATTAAGAGCGAAAGTTCTTGCGATGACAGATTTTCCGATATATCGAACCACAGACGATCCGTCATGACTTTAGCTAGAAGTGCCTCCACAAGGCTCAATGATCACCCTCACGTAGTGCAAAATGTAGACTGAGATTGAAAACTCCTGGATTACCTGAGTTGCCCGTTTCCTGAACCGCAAACGATCCGTCGTAACTTTAGTCAGAAATGATTCTATTGCAATCATCACGGCTCAATGATCGCCCTCAAATCGTCCAAAATGTAAATTGAGAGCGAAGTTTCCCGTGATAATGGACTTGTCCTTGTCCTGCACCACGGACGATTCAGTATAAATTTAGCCGAAAATGACTCCACTGAGATCACCATGGCTCAATGATCGATCCCATGTTGTCCGAAATGTAAATTGAGAGCGAAATATCTTGCGAAGATAGATTTGCCCTTATATCGAAGCACGGACGATCCGTTATAACTTTAGCCGGAATGACTCCATTGCGATCATCAAGGCTCACTGATCGCCCTCACATGGTCCGAAATGTAAATTGAGAGCAAAATCTCCCGCAATACCTGAGCTGCCCTTTTCCCGAACCATGGACGATCCGTCGTAACTTTGGCTGGAAATGACTCCATTGCAATTACCACAACTCAATGATCACCCTCAAGTCATTCGAAATATAAAGTAACAAAAAAATTTCCTACGATGATGAAATTGCCCTTGTCACAATCCACAAACTATCCATCACACATTTAGCCGAAAATGACTCCACTGCGATCACTATGACTCATTGATCGCCCTCAAGGCATCCGAAATGTAAATTGAGTGTGAAATTTCCGACAATGGCAGAGTTGCCCCTGTCAATATCCACGGGCGATTCGTCATAACATTGGTCAGAAATGACTCCATTGCGATCATCATGGCTCAATGATCGCCCTCACGTCGTCTGAAATCTAAATTGAGGCCGAAATCATCCAAGATACCGAAATTGCCCTTTGCTCGATCCACGAGCGATCCGTCGTAACTTTGGCTGGAGATACCTCCATTGCGATCACCATGGCCCAATGATTGACCTAAAGTCATTCGAAATGTAATTTTAGGGCGACATTTTCTGCGATGACAAATTTACCCTTGTCCCGAACCACGCACGATCCATGGTTACTTTAGCGGAAAATGACTCCATTGCGATCACCAAGGCTCAAAGATCGCCCTCGTGTCATTCAAAATGTAAACTGAGAGCGAAATTTGTCATCGCAGTAACTGAGTTGCCCTTGTCCCGAACCACATAAGACCAATCGTGACTTTGCTTGGAAATGACTCCATTGCGATCACCATGGCTCAATGATCACCCCCCAAGTTGTCCAAAATGTAAATTGAGAGTGAAAGTTTCCGATGGTAACGTATTTACCCTTGCCCCGAACCGCAAATGATCCATCGTAAATTTAGCCGAAAATAACTCCGTTGTGATCACCAAGGCTTAATGATTGATCTCATGTCACACAAAATGTAAATTGAGAACAAAATTTTTCGCGATGACAGATTTGCCCTTATCCCAAAAAACATACAATCCGTCGTAACTTTATCCAGAATTGACTCTATTGCGATAACCAAGGCTCAGTGGTCGCCATCATGTCGTCCGAAATGTAAATTGATAGTGAAATTTCCCCAAATAACTGAGTTGCCCTTTTCCTTAACCGTGGACAATTCGTCGTAACTTTGGCTGGAAATGATTCCGTTGCAATCACCATGGCTCAATGATCACCCTCAAGTCATCCAAAATATAACTTGACAGCCAAATTTTCTACGATGACGGATTTGCCCTTATCCCCATCCATGGACTATCCGTCACACACAATTAAGATCAGCATGGCTCAATGATCACCCTCAAGTCATCTGAAACGTAAACTGAGAGTGAAATTTCCCACGATAATGGAGTTGCCCTTGTCGATAACCATGAATAGTCCGTCATAACTTTGGCCGGCAATGACTCCATTGCGATCATCATGGCTCAATGATCACCCTCATGTCGTCTAAAATGTAAATTGAGAGAAAAATTTCCCACGATACTGGAATTGCCTTTTTCCCGACCCACGGACGATCCGTCGTAACTTTGGCTGGAAATGACTCCATTGCGATCACAAAGGCACAATAATCGCCCTCAAGTCATCCGAAATGTAAATTGAAACCGAAATTTCCCACGATGATAGACTTTCCCTTGTCAAGATCCACAATCGATCAGTCCAAACTTTTACCGAATATGACTCCATTGCGATCATCATGGCTCAATGATGGCCCTCCCGTCATCCAAAATTTCTTGCAATACCGGAGTTGCCCTTTTCCCCGACCCACGGACAATCTATCGTAACTTTGGCTGGAAATGGCTCCATTGCGATCACCATTGCGGAATGGTCACCCTCAAGTCATCCGAAATGTAAATTGATCGCAAAATTTCCCACAATAACATATTGGCCCTAGCCTCGAATCACAAACAATCAGTCGTAACTTTGGCTAGAAATGACTCCATTGTGATGACCATGGCTCAATGATCACCCTCAAGTCATCCAAAATGTAAATTGAAAATGAAATTTTTCACGATGACAGATTTGCCCTTGTCTGGATCCATAGACTGTCTGTCCCAAATTTAGCCGAAAATGACTGCATTTTGACCACTATGGCTCAATCATTGCCCTTAAGTCGTCCCAAATGCAAATTGAGAGCAAAATTTCTCGCAATGACGGAGTTTCCCTTGTCAATATCCACAGACGATTCGTCACAACTTTGGCTGAAAATGATTCCATTGCGATCATTGTGGCTCAACGATCGTCCTCACATGGTCCGACATGTAAATTGAGATAGAAATTTCCCACGGTACCGGAATTGCCCTTTTCCCAACCCACAGACGATCTGTCGTAACTTTGGCCAGAAATGACTCCATTGCGATCACCATGGCTCAATGATCGATCTCATGTCGTCCAAAATGTAAATGGAGAGTGAAATTTCCCGTGATGAAGGATTTGTCCTTGTCCCAAACCACAGATGATCCGTCATAACTATAGTCAGAAATGGCTCCATTCTAATCACCAATAATCTCCTTCAAGTCATCCAAAATGTAAATTAAGAGCAAAATTTCCCGCGATGACAGATTTGCCTTCGTTGTAGCCCACGGACTATCTGTCATAAATTTAGCCGGAAATGACTCTATGGCAATCACCAAGGCTCAATAATTGCTTCAAATCATTCGAAATGTAAATTGAAAGTGAAATTTCTCGTGATGATAGATTTGCCCCTGTCGCGATACACGGACGATCCGTGGTAAATTTAGTCAGAAATGACTCCATTGCAATTACCATGGCCTAATGATCACTCTCACGTCGTTCGAAATGTAAATTGAAAGCGAAATTTTTCACGATACCGAAGTTGCCCTTGTCCCAAACCACAAACGATCCGTCAGAACTTTAGCCAGAAATGGCTCCATTGTGATCATCATGGCTCAATGATCGCCCTCAAGTCATCTGAAATATAAATTAAGAGTGAAGTTTCCCGTGATAATGGATTTGCTCTTATCCCGAATTACGGGCGATATGTCATAATTTTAGCTGGAAATGACTCCATTGTAATCACCAAGGCTCATTGATCACCCTCACGTCATCCAAAATGTAAATTGATAGCGAAATTTCTCACGATACCGGAATTGCCCTTTTTCCGACCCATGGACGATCGGTCGTAATTTTAGAAGGAAATGACTCCACTTCAATCACCAAGGCTCAATGATCACACTCAAATCGTCCAAAATGTAAATTGAGAGCAAAATTTCCCGTGACTACGAGGTAGCCTTTGTCCCAAATCACAAACAATCCACCATAATTTCGGCCGGAAATGACTCTATTGTGATCCGTCGTAACATTTTATGAAAATGACTCCGTTGCGATCACCAAGGCTCCACGATCGCGCCCAAGTAGTCTGAAATGTAAATATAGAGTGAAATTTGCTGCGATGATAAGGTAGCCCTTGCCTCGAACCACGAACAATCCGTTGTAATTTCGACCGAAAATGGCTCTAGTGCAATCAGGATGGCTCAATGATTGTCCTTAGGTCGTCCGAAATCTAAATTGAGAGCAAAATTTCCCACAATGATAGATTTGCCCTTGTCCCAAACCAGGGATAATCCATCGTAACTTTAGCCAGAAATGATTCTGTTGTGATTATCACGGCTCAATGATCGCCCTCAAGTCATCCGAAATGTAAATTGAGAGGGAAGTTTCCCATGATAATGGATTTGCCATTCTCTTGAACCACGGACGATCCGTCGTATATTTAGCCAAAAATGACTCCATGGCGATCACCATGGCTCAATGATTGATCTGATGTCGTGTGAAATGTGAATTGAGAGCGAAATTTCTTACGATTATGGATTTGCCTATATACCGAACCACGGACAATCCGTCATAACTTTAGCCGGAAATGACTCTATTGTAATCACCAGGGCTCAGTGATCGCCCTCACGTCGTGTGAAATGTAAATTGAGAGTGAAATCTCCCGTAATACCTAAGTTGCCCTTTTCCTGAACCACGGATGGTCCGCCATAACTTTGGCTGGAAATGACTCAATTGCAATCGTCATGGCTCAATAATTGCCCTAAAGTCATCCACAATGTAAATTGAGAACGAAATTTCCTGCGATGAGGGATTTGCCCTTGTCCCAACCCATGAAATATCCGTCGCACATTTAGCCGAAAATGACTCCACTGGAATCACTATGGCTTAATGATCACCTCAAGTAGTCAAAAATCTAAATAAAGAGCGAAATGTACCGCAATGATGGACTTGCCCTTGTCAATATCCATGAACGATCCGTCATAATTTTGGCTGGAAAAGACTCCATTGCGATCATCATGGCTCAATGATTGCCGTCACGTCGTCTGCAATGTAAATTGACAGCGAAGTTTCTCACGATACCGGAATTGCCCCTTTCCCAACCCACGGACGATCAGTCATAACTTTGGGAGGAAATGACTCCATTGCGATCACCAAGTCCCAATGATTGGTCTCAAGTCGTCCGAAATGTAAATTGAGAGCGAAATTTCCCCTGATGACTGGGTTGCTCTTGTCCCAAACTACGAACAATTCATCGTAACTTTGGCCAGTAATGACTCCATTGTGATCACGATAGCTCAATGATCGCCCTCAAGTCATCCGAAATGTAAATTGAGAGCGAAATTTCCCGCGATGACAAATTTGCCTATGTCCCGAACCACGGACAATCCGTCATAGCTTTCACCGAAAATGGCTCCATTGCGATCACCATGGCTCAATGATCTCTCTCAAGTCATCCAAAATGTAAATTGAGAGCGAAATTTCTTGTAATGAAGGATTTGCCCTTAACCCGAACCATGGACGATCTATCGTAACTTTAGACAGAAATAACTCCATTGCGATCACCAAGACTTAATGATCGCCCTCACATCGTCCGAACTATAAATTAAGAGCGAAATTTTCCGCGATACCGAAGTTGCCCTTGTCTTGAACCGCAAATGATCCGTCATAACTTTAGCCAGAAATGGCTCTATTGCGACCAACATAGCTCAATAATCACCCTCAAGTCATCTGAAATGTAAATGAAGCGTGAAGTTTTCTGTGATAACAGATTGGCCCTTATCCCGAACCACGAACAATCCATCGTAATATTAATCGGAAATGACTCCATTGCGATCATGATGGCTCAATGATCGGCCTTAAGTCGTCCAAAACGTAAATTGAGAGAGAAATTTCCCACAATGATGAATTTGCCCTTATCCTGAATCACGGACGATCCATCGTAACTTTAGCCCGAAAGGGCTCTATTGTGATCACCATGGCTCAATGATCTCCCTCAAGTCATCGAAAATGTAAATTGAGCGCAAAATTTTTTGCGATGGTGGATTTGCCCTTGTCCTGAGCCATAGACAATCCGTCGTAACTTTAGCCAGAAATGTCTCCATTGCGATCACCGAGGCTTAATGAACGCCCTAACGTTGTCCGAACTATAAATTGAGAGTGAAATTTTCCGCGATACCGAAGTTGCTCTTGTCCCAAACCATAGATGATCCGTCATAACTTTGGCTAGAAATGGCTCCATTATGACCATAATGGCTCAATGATCACCCTCAAGTCGTCCAAAATGTAAATTGAGAATGAAGTTAACGAATTTGCCTTTGTCTCGAACCACGGACAATCCGTCGTAAATTTAACCTGAAATGACTCCATTACAATCACCATGGCTCAATGATCGATCTCATGTCATCCGAAATGTAAATTGAGAGTGAAATTTCCCGCGATGATGGATTTGCCCTTGTCCGGAACCACGGACGATCTGTTGTAACTTTAGCCAGAAATGACTCCATTCTGATCACCAAAGTTCAATGATCGCTCTCACGTCATCCGAAATGTAAATTTAGGGAGTGAAATCCCCACGATGATGGATTCGCCCTTATCCTGAACCACGGACGATTTGTCGTGACTTTGGCCAAAAATGACTCCATTACAATCATCAAGCCTCAATGATTGCCCTTAAGTCATGCGAAATGTAAATTGAGAGCGAAATTTCCCACGATGACAAAGTTGCCCTTATCCCAAATCACAAACGATTCGTTGTAATTTTTACCAGAAATGACTCCATTGTGATCACCATGGCTCGGTGATTGCCCTTAAGTCGTCCGAAATGTAAATTAAGATAGAAATTTTCTGCGATGACGAAGTTGCCTTTGTCCCAAACCTTGGACAATTCGCGTAACTGTGGCTGAAAATGACTCCATTGCAATCACCATGGATCAATGATCGCCCTCAAGTCATCCGAAATGTAAATTGAGAGCGAAATTTTTCACAATGACTGATTTGCCCTTATCCCGAACCATGGAAGATCTGTCGTAACTTTGTCAGGAAATCGCTCCAGTGCATAGACCATGGCTCAATGATTGCCTTCAAGTCGTCCAAAATGTAAATTGATAGCAAAATTTCCTGCGATAATGATGGAGTTGCCTTTATCTTGATCCACGGATGATCAGTTGTAACTTAAGCTGGAAATGACTCCAGTAGCAAAACCCGACCTCTTCCTAGGTCAAAATTGAGGCTTACAGCCTGTGATGATCTTGCTACAAATCTAATCAGACAGCAGATAGTCATTTGTCGCATGTTCTATCAAATTTTCTGATTAATGTCCATCCTTATCCAGATTTTTGAAAGGTATGGTGACTTGAGCCCAACCTCTTACCGGGTTGTATGTATACAACCTCTAACAATTGTGCTATAGTTCTAATTCAGGATAATTAGTATAAAATAATGTAACCGGGATAATTTGTATAAAAAAACGTCACCCTGAATTCAAAATGTAACATTTCAATATATTCTATCCATTTTTCTCTTATGATGTTTTGGAACAAAAATAAATAAAAGGAGCTGGTCAAATTTTCTTGGTCAAATATCTTCCCAAATGATCAAGATGTTTGTGTTAACTTTCAAGTTTCACAAGGGCTGGTCTTGTGGTGTAACCGTTTTTTTTTTGTTTTTATATCAAAATATTATATTGATCAAAGGTTTCACACCACTGATGTTCAAACAATAATTCAAGATGCTCGCCATTTTTAGGTCAAATATATCTTAACTTATGAAGATCATTTATGGACCAAGAGGGGGCAATCGACTGGTTGGACTTTGAGATCTCTTGAGTTCAAATCTTCGGAGGACCATGCCAATATGTTTTTCCTTGTGCGTGAGGAATTTATAACCGCCTGACTTACCCGGCACACGTAGTTTGTGTGCTATTGCATGTGCTCCAAGGAGGGGGTGTCACAACCCCACTAGTCGGACACAAAAGTCACCCGGATATTTTAGTTGTCCAAAAAAACGAAGATCATTTGTGGATTATAACACTGAATGACTTTTTCTTCATTTATCAATGTCAGAATCGACCGGACTCGTGTGGCCCCGCATATCGTCAACGTTTCAGTCCCCATATCTTAACAGGAAAAAGGCATCCAACCCAAAATGCAATGGCAGCGTAGGCTTCCTATGCCATTCACATTTGTCTGGGTTGTCTGGGAACTGTCTGCACATGAAATCCGCCCACTCAGATCGTTCGACCTTTACCAAAATATATCTTAGATGATCCTACTATGCAATGAAGTTGTGAGGAAAAGCAAATTAAATTATATTGATCAGTAATTATTATGAGATCTGCTTGTGTAATTAATACTAATTTACTTTTTATCACATTTCAATTTGTGTTTCCTCATATCACGTGATGAGTGACGCTCACTTAAGAATTTCTCCATTTACCGTGTTCCCAGTTTATTCAGCTTAAAGCTTCAGAAGTGCTGGGGAAAAAAATTTGTCTAAGACTACCTGGCAGAATGCGCGGCAGAACTGTAACTGATGTTAAACTAGGGAAATCTTTCTGCTTCTTGAAGGATCAAAAATCAGTTCATATAGCTTCAGAGCAAGAGCTAGACCACAAACTACAGGGTCCAAGAGAAAAGCTACAGCAGAAAACACGAGATGTTTGAGAAATCCCTCTTCATAGAAACAAAGAAAAGATGGAAAGACAAGCCTTGATCTCGCCAGGAAAATCACGCCACAGATTTGTTGTTCTCTTCCTCCAGCCGCTGGAGCTCTGCCAATCGTTGAGCCCAGGCTCTTTCCCTTGCCACAGCGGCCATCTTTCTTTCCACCCGCTCATTATTCTTCCTCCTCTTAGCCTCCTGCATCTGGGCTTTCCTCTTCTTTGCCTCCGCCTGAGGCAATAGCAAAAGTTGGTTGGTTCACATCATAAGATAAGCAGTTGATGTTACAAAGCATACATCTTCCAATCGAATCGTATCTGGGGAAGAATTATTTCGTAGTGAAAACCAGCAACTGCCATTACCCTTCATGACTCATGAGAATTATTCAGCATAGCCTCCTGAAACCCCACGCAAATACGATTTGAAATGATCTACTCTATTCAGGTGAAAAGTGTAATGTAGAATATGAAGCTTAACATGGAATTTTAGCATCACCGCCTAGAATCGAAATTACAAGTTAAAAGAAACACTGCATATGTCAAGATGAGACTAAAGTACCAGTCAATGGAAACCTGACAGGAAAACATAATAATGGCAAATAATTTTATCACCAAGGACTGCCTGGGTTAGAAGAAAGATACGAGCTTGCTCACTATCACTTCCTTGCTATTGTCATTCATCAATTTCTCAATGATGATGCATTTGCATTGTCACCATTTACATCTACCCATCAAATATGACAAATTCAACCTATAGATAAGATCTCCGTTACAACATAGATTATGCCTAGACAGAAAGATGGATGCACAGGTCCGGTATCGGTATACAAACTTGCTCGACAAGCCCTACCATTCCTTTAAATGCCATTGTACTTTCAGAGTTGATTTAGTATTTTAATCTTTTAAACATGACAGTTAATAGAAAGGACATCACCACTATCTTAAAAAAAAAAACTGAGCTCGCAATCGTTAAGTAGGAAAAAGCACGCACCAGTATAAATGCCCTGCGCAGCCTCATTCGCTTTTTCTCATTCCTTCTCTTGACACTGCCTTCATTTGGTTGATTCGGAAGGATAGGTTCCCCAGGGACAAACTTGACCCATGCATAAGGTCCTAGATATAACATAGAGCATGTTGTTCAAAACTCTAGCTCAAAATTGGATGCAACTGTCACGATAGGCACCCAGATGAAAAGAAAACAGGGAGGATATAATGCCATAATTAGGTCAATCTCAGTCTGGACAAATTTCCTGTTCTACATTTTCCTTCAGCTTTCTAGCATTGACATGACTTCATACTTCAATTCAATAAACAAACATGTAATCTGAAGTACAATAAGCAATTATTTCCTTTGTCTATGTGTTTGGAGAGACGGAAAATTAGAAAATTAAGAACATGCTCCACAAAAAGAAAAAGAAGGATTGTTTCCCAAGACACAATGGCGAATCAATTTTTTGCCAAGCAAGCCACAAAATTTTAGTAAATTAAAAAGGTGAATGGCTCCTTGTGGAAATGGAACAATTTGCTAAATCACATCAAACAAGAATTAGCACTCCAGCAGAAAAGCTGAGGAGAGCAAATGTGAGGCCTTACTCCGCGAAATTGCAACCTGAACCAATCAAAACCCATAGAATCTTTAGCCGACATATTAAAAATCTGTGGATAATTTCACAGCCCTTAGGAAATAATGAGCAGCAAATTCCACATTTTTCTAGCCTAATAACCATTAGAAAGATCACCATATAGCCAAAAGACAACATTATCTAACATCCCGAATCAGCTCTATCGAATTTAATATCCCCACATTGCCAGGAAACCGACATCGTTACTAACCTCAGGAATCAGCTCTAGTGAATTTATTCATCGATAAGCGATGAAGAGAACTACCCATGATTAATTTACTGAGAAGACGACCGACCTGGGGGTCTCAAGCTGGCCCGCTTGCGACGAGGCTTGTCCATCGGCCTTCTCTTCGGGTATCGAGTATCCGTTAAGCTGTGAAATCGGGCAGCCGCATGGGTCCACGGAGACAGACTCTGAAGTGAGCCGCGTCCGGTGAAAAATGACCCGTAATCAGATCTCGAAGGGCCAACGATGAACCGCGCCGATTTGGGGATAGCGGAGTAGGATTGAGGCCCAAGGGTCCTTGATAGTGGCTGAATGATGCTCCTTAGGGCTCCGAATCTCATCTCTCTGAGTCTGCTGCTGATTCCCAATTGGGGTTTTCACTCCGTAAGTCACTGCGTTGCTGTGGCTCGCTGCTCTCCGGCGAGACGACAAGTTCGGATCGTCAGCATAAGTTGGGAGGAATTTCACATTGCCCCCTTTAAGTTCTCACTTGTTCTACTTTTGAGACTGAAGGTTTAAGTTATACTAATTTGTACCATTTATTTTAACCTTTGTTGCATTTGCAGCCTGAAGTTTAGATGTCACCCTAACAGCTCTTTTAAAAAAAAAACTGGTGTAAAACTCGCACTTTACAATGAGAATATAAATTATTAATAATATAAATATTTATAATTTCTTAAAATAAAATAATGATGATGATAATATGTAATGTTGTGAAAAGATATATATACTTCAAGCCTAGATTGTATAATATGGGAATGCAAATTTCTTTTTAGGTTGTTGTAAAAAGTAAAAGATCTTATTCAATCTCCTCATGTAAAAAATAAAAATGAAATAGAAAATAAAGAAAAGAAAAGACAGATAAAAAGCGGAGGACAATAGAGTCCAAAGTTGTGTGTACCCCACTGCATAAAAAAATTTTAAAAATAAAAAAGAAAATTTCACAAGAAGCAAAAGGTAAGGACGACGGCTTGGAACATTGTGTGGGCCCCACCGCATAGGAAAAATTAAAAAAAAATTAGGAAGCCGCTACGTGGCAACCTAAGAGGTTATAATCCTCTTTTATTATTTTAAGAATATATATATTTCAGTATATTTTAGGCTATATTACTGCATTTGTTAGTAAAATTTATTATTTTTCTAATATTATTATTAGTAAAAATCTTTAAAATTAAAATGTGTGAAATTTTTAGATTACAATTATTTCATATAAACCAAATTTTATGAACAATATTATATTTTTAATAATCTCACATATCACTTTCTTGGACAGTTTATGTATATGCAATTTGGTTAGGGCGGAATCGTCATATTTTTTAATGGCTAGATTTTGTCCTCTTTTGCATTAATTGGCTGGATACAGTTAAAGACAAGTTATTTTGTTTACTGAGACTTCGGTTTTGTTAACAATGGTCTTGTATAGCTTGGGCTTTTGCTCTTGAATTTTATAAGAACATTATACATTCTTATAATCGAATAAAATCACCTTTGTAAAAAAAATAAAGAAAAGGTAATCTCAAATGTCAACCTATATAGTTTGAAAAAATTTTACAATGATTAAAATTATTTGTATAATCTTAAGATTTCCATAATTTAATAATGCTCTCACCAGCACCTCTAAGTATTAGTGGCGGAATAGTTTTTTGTTCCATTTACAAGAACTCAAATTCAAGACCTTTGCTTGAAAGAATTTAGTGTCAAACTACTTGAACCAACCCTTCCTAATAATTTAGCTCTCTTTTTTGGTCCTTATTTTGCTTCAATTCATCGAACTCTCTTGTTTTACCTTTTTAGACATAGAAGGAGGTAAAAGAAAGGGGTGATAAATGGAGCATGGAAAATCTTACTAGTGAGATAAAAGTGATACTAATTGTACCAAACTATCATTCTTTAAGGATAGATATTTCAAAGAATAGTTTTAAGGGTAATTTTCTCTTGAATAATTCCAGTAACCCCTTTAAATTGTGTTTTACAGCAAAATATTAGGCAAAATTAAAAAATACTGAAATGGGAAAATAATCAGCTAAAAATCTCTTCCATGCTATTGGGATGTAGGGTGACTGTCACCTTCCAAAGACAGGTCCAAGACAACAAGAGTTCTAGCAAGGCATGTCCTAATGTTATGCCCTTTCTGTCGACAAAACCCACAAACATACAATTTCCTCAAAGGAACTTGGTCGGCCTTCTTGTTCGGGTTTGCGAGCAGCCCCTCTCTGACTTTTTCAGGGCAGGTCCTCTGGTTATGGCCGCGCCGACCGCAGACCGTACAGCAATGGAGCCTAGCAACTCTCTCTTTCGTACTTATGAGACCCAACCTTGGACAGGTTCTCCGGTTATGGCCTTTCTCTCCACAGATCCGGCAACGGAACCGCCTGTCGATCAGGCTGTCTTTCAGCTCTGGACAGTAGTGCCTTCTGTGGCCCTCCCGTCCACAGTATGCGCAGTAAAAATGGACTCCTGCATTATCAGCAAAGATTCACTTTATCATAATGTGAGTTGGGGGCTGTTTGTTTCTCTGTACCGTACAGTGTAAACACAGTAGACATAATATCACGGATTACAAGCGTTTGTTGTTTAGGTTAAACAACACTTTATATTACAAATTACGACGTTTATTTGTAAAATTTATTATAATGTGAGATTGTATGGTTAAAATTTAGTGTAGTTAGTAAATCCTTTAGATCCGAAAAGCATAGAACTCTTATATTACATCAACTTTACAATCAACTTCATATTTACCGGAATTTACAACCAACTTTATATCTTTTTTTCAAATCCAGATTATAGTACACTTTATATCACAAATTACAGTATTTGTTTGTAAAGTTTATTATAATCTGAGATTGCATAGGTTAGAATTTAGTGTAATCAGTAAAGTCTTTATCTCCCAAAAGTGTAGCATTCTCCTCTATATCAATTTTATAACCATTTTACCTACATTTACCGTAATTTACACCCAACTTTACATTTTTTCAAATGTCACAAACTCATATTCCAACCCATTTTCCAAGAAACTTTTATCATAGTTCAAACTTTCCCCACAATTTTAAATTTCTCTACAATCTAATAGTACTCGAACCAAATGCCCCCAAAGAAAATTTTCTTTGTTTTCTTGTGACCTATTGTGCAATGCCAGTACCATTTGCTTGTATTCAGATGTATTTTACCCGTGGCCTGGAAAAAAGGGACCTGGACTGGCAAAACAGACTGCAACTGAACCCATTGACCCAGTTGGTCTTCCTGAGAATCCGAGACCAACAGGTGGGTTCTTCCTTTGAACCAATAGTAGCCCTTTGCCTTGAATCTATGTACTAAAGCATTCTCCACCTTCTTCAACAAATACATTTGGAGTCACAGAATAGCTCAACCGGTTCACTATCCAATCCTCTGAGAGCTACTGTTCACTGGAAGCAACCAACTTGAACATGCAGCAGCCACACTCCAGCTAGGGAGGTCAAAACCGACAGAACAGCTTTTACAGCCTTTTGGGTAATGACAGTGCCAAGAATCATTGATTGCTCTTACCCATCGCATACTTCCAGAAAAACAACACAACATTCATTTTTCAGGAATCATCTCAGACTTTCAGAGTCCGCTAAATATAGTTTATACTAGCTGACCACATCATATTCAAATAAACTAGACGCAAATGAACCACCTCTTGAGGTTTAGAATTGACAAATGACTGTACTTGGTTTCATTTTATTGCCTATTTTGCCTCAGAAAACTGGGTGAATGATTCCAGATACTTCTTTTAGAGGAAAGCAATTCAAACCAGAAAGGTTGTCTACTCTTTACACCCAGTCAAAAAGGAACCAAGAGAAATTTATATTTTTTGCTACCCCAGATTTTAGGCAACCAAGCACCAGAAAGAGCTAGAAGCTTCGTAGAAAAGAAAATCTAACTCCTTGCAAACTTACAAACAGAGATGGAGGCTGAACAAGGGAAACGAATATAAACCTTTCATGGCAATGCTCCTCTTGCTGCGATTTTCAGGGTTGCTGAAGAAAGCCTTCTGAGTCTCGGAAGCTTGCTTTCTAGCTGCAGGAGTCCCTTTTGCCCTCTGTATACACATTGAAGCATGTAATTTGATACCAAAATATCTTATTTTGACATGAGATACAGACTGATGAAATTCTCTCATAACCTAAACTCTTTCATATGACATGGAAAGTAATGTCATACAGAGACTTGTTTTGTAACAGACAGAATGAACCTATAAAAATTGCATATGAAAACTTTTGAATTGTAAGGTCGTTAAATTCAGAAAGCTAACATATAGAATAAGTACCAAAACTGTCGTCCCTAAGGAGCCAGACAGAATCGGTAGAAAAAAAGACTCTTAAGTGAAACGGTAGAGATCTATTCTTTTCTATATAATAACTGGATATTTCACCAGGTTTGAAACTCGAACCTTAATTGCAGCAACCCTCTGGGCACGAAGGATAGGATTCTGATGGATCATCTTCATTCTCTTGGTAAACAGTCCAGTCTTGGCATTAAGGCTCTGCAACAAGGCCACCGCATGAAACACTCATATCTTGTGTATAGAAATTATAAGTGTTGGAAATAAATCTCGTTATACAGTGGAAAAATGAGGTATAACTTGCAGCAGTCAGAAATGTTGCAATTGCTTTTGTGTGTATATATAGTGATTTAAGTAAATATATTGCAGCAATTACATTGGATATAATACACAGTTTCATGGTCGTGTGGTAACTGGAAAGAATGGTGCTTCGTGTGAACCAGCCCATTCAGATTTAGGGATGTCAGTTTTATCATTTTGTGCATATCATTTGATTTCCCAGAATTGAACGACCCACTGTGGCTGAACTAGCTGTTCAGTAATGGTTCTTACCAATTGAATTCTCTCTGCTATGTGGTCAGACACCATTAAAATCAAACATTTGTCATAGAATGATATTGAAATATGATAGCCCTGAAATTTGAAAACGTCCCAGTATGATTGCTCCAAATTTATAAATATAGAATGCCCTGTCAGTAATCCAGGCCTGAAATCTGAAACTTTTGAAGAATTGATCAATTTAAAATTAGAATTGGAATTTATCGAAGGTAAAATTTCAGGAAAATATAAAATCTGTGCATCAGAATTGGAAGACAACTAACTTTCAGTGATCTGCTAATCTTCAAACTGACTTCAGGAGATGATTGATATACGCGCTTCGACTTCTTCTTCACATCCAACTTTATGTCCAAGTTATCAACTTCATCATCTTCCTTCATTTTGAAGGGAGAACTGAAGAGAATTAGGGAGCAGGAAGAAAATCAACAAGTACAGCCAAAATCAAGATATTTATTCTGAGAAAACCGTGTGCAATTTCTTGTTTATGATTTTAACTGGAGAACCAGAAACTATAAGCATTTTACATTTTAAAAAGTTGAAAACCTTCTACACAACTAACTTTAATCTCCGTCCTGCAGCTCTTGGTTTGCGGATATACGTAAGTAGAATAAACATACAGCACAGTGGCTGAGTGACAGATATACAAACACATACAACACGAGAAGCTCTTAAAGTCTTATTAAATTTTCCACAAGTACTGGTTACAACTTCAATCAAATTTTAGGGAGATTATATTTCCAAATTTTAAAGAGAGCATCCATTTTGAACACAATGAGAAAAAACACCATAAATTAGATGCATTTTACATTTAAAAAAGTTTTTTTTTAACTTGCATTTTATATTTTAAAAAGTTGAGAGCCTTCTTTACCAATTTGTTTGATTTCCATCCTGCAGCACTTGATTTGTGGGTATGAATACATAAAATAGACATAATATACATTCTATTTACTACAGCACATATAGCATAAAAATCTCTTCAAATCTTACTGCATTTCCCACAAGTATTGCTTACAGCTTCACCAATTTTTTGTGAGATGATATATCCAAATTTTAAAGAGGTCATCCACTTTGAACACAATGAGAAAAGAAATAAAGATGGTGATATGATCTGGAGATCTTGTGAGAAGTGGTTTTGCCACCATTGTTTCCTTCACTTCTTAATCTTCCATATTTTTAGTCACAAAACATCATCAAAATATAGAACTAAAAGACAGTCCAGAACTTGAACTGGTGTTAGATGAAAGATCTATAAAAATCAACACGTTACGTCCAAAGAATGTTAGATTCACGAACTCACATGGATCGGGCTTTTTCCCATGGCCTTTCATCGATTGATTCCTCCCATATGACACATTCTCCCGAGCAACGTTGGCAGGTGACTATTCCCTATGATATTGAGATAAAAAAGCATCATTAACCTTTCAGTATTTTTAACATAAGCATCCAGTTATATAGTGCTGCAAAAGTCGCACGATCAAAGAAGATAACATCCAGTATAAGAGAATATATTTGAACAGTGAGAAAGAAACCTTATGCTTAATTATCACTAAACTGGAATTCGACACACTGTATACCTCTTCTATAATAATATCAAGGTATTGCTCAAGAATTTAATGTCATGATTGGCATGAAAGAGTAGAAACCTCCCAGAGCAAGAACAGAATGTAAACTTGCATCATTTGTAGGGCCATGCCATTTCCATTCCATATGTGTTTGTTCCAAACGTGGCCAAAGAAAATATCTACAGAGACCTCCTAGAATGTTATTCATATAGGTTCTGCTTTATGGCTTATTCTTTTGATTTTGTGTTTCGGAAGATATTTTATGTTTCCTGTCTAGATTGTGTGCCACCAAACAATTACTAGTTAAATAAAAACTGAAAAGGGGTTTTGCTAATTATAACTCCATGATAGACAAGCAGGAAAATTCAGAGATCTATTAACAATATAAAGTTTCTCAAATGGAAGTAGACTCATGAAACATGAACCAGAGCTCATTACCTTTCCACTGCATTGCGAACAGTCCATCCTAGATCTTTCTATTCCACACTCTGTACAAGGGGTATAGCCTCTTCCTCGGCAACTCGGGCAAGGCAGCTCTCTGATGTACTGACCATTAGGGCCAAACCAGGACCTTGGTCTTGGTGCACCAGAGATAGCATTCCTGAAATAAATATCTAAACATTTAATAGCATCACTATTTGAAGAACAGAAGCCTACTAAAATAAAAAGAACTGTTTGGATTCTCAAACATGAGGGGGGTTTCTCATTTTCATGAGCAAATAAAAAGCAGAATAAGCAATTCATGAGTATACCCAAAGCAACTCAAAAGGAATGGGAACCATATCGAGAGTGGGTCCATCTGGAGTTCCACAAGGGAACGATGAGCCATTTAGAATTTGTTACATAACCCAAAATAAAAGGAGGCAGCATGGTAATGAAGCTGGACAAATTATAAATTCTCCACCTCCTTCTTCTCTAAAAAAGGAACTACCTTTATTGAGGAACCAATCCTATAACACAGCTTTAGCTTTCTGATGGATTGATTGATACCATGACGTTCACAACATTCTTGCACCATAGATATCAAGGAGAAAGCCGCATGCACAAATTTAATCTAAACACTGCAAGTGGAATAAAATCGGAACAACGTGTGAAGGTAGAAGAACCAAGAACCTTGAGGGAAGGTCGACGTCAAGGCCTAGCAACTCCTCCGACGGATCGTAACCCATCTGCAGGAACAAAAATGGAAACCAGTAGTGGCCAATTCTGTGAATAATGGAGAAATTAGACACAATTACACACACACACACACACACACACACAGATAGAGAGACAGATGGTGCCTGGCTATGGAGGGGCTTCGAGCTGGAATCATCACCGTTGGAGGAGGGAATGGCGCGAGAAAGAAAGCCATTAAGGAACCTCTTCTTGGAGGGGAAGAAGATGAAGAGGCAGGAGCTGTTACCGTGGCCCCATGCTGGAAGAGGAGGCAGCAGGAGCCGCAGCGAGGGGCTCAGCGGCACGACCATGTCATGTGAAGAAGACGAAACCAGAGCTAAGCTGACTCTATGATAGAACCAAATATATTTTTATTGAATGCTAGGCAATCTCTCCGGTTAAAATGGAAAACAATATCGATACTACGAAGAAATTCACCCAATTCTCTCATAAACTATTCTGATAGTCCTTTATAAGTATTCAATTCCAATGAATTAAATTAGCAAAAATTCATAAATACTCATATAAAGAATTCATTCCCTCTGCCCAAAATAATCAAAATAAATAAAATAACAAAAATAAATCTAAGGTTCTATTAATACTTTCCGTCAAATAAGACACCTTGTCCTCAAGTTGTAAATTAGGAAATTGATGGTGAATGATCTCAAAATCCTTGTCTCCAAATATGGGCATTTTCAATTTCCTAATGCTTGTGTCCACTCCGAAATTGGGTTTGGCCTAGCCCTACCCACGTCGTCCATGGAATGATTTGTCCCAAAGCGCCTTCTTCATCTCGGTTGCCCCAAGCCAGGCCTACTTCCCATCCCCATGCTCCGATGCTGCTTCCCATCGAAATCTCAACCATAGTTGTAGCTCCTCTCGCAAAGAAAGCTTGCCCTTCGATGCCGAGTGTTGACTATCCAGTTCTCGCTACCAGATTCCTTGGACGATGGCGCCTTGCATGCCAGAGCCCCGTTTCCTTGTGTGTGCTCTCATTCCCCTCCAATAGGCAATTAGTCACTCAACTCCACCTCCGTGGTCACTACCTAAGAGCTGGGTGTGGTCAAAGGCAACTTGGCTAGTAGAGCATCCATCATCGGCTTCATGGAGGCCTCCAACGCTGCGATCTCTTGCCTCATCGACTACTAGACTGAATCAAATTTGTTTGAGACCAACTCAATTTGTTCTGTCACAAATGAACAAAGCTATCTGACCTCCTCATCCAATCTCTCCTCTATTGCTTCAACCATCATACCGTCATCTCCCCAAGTATCGATGCTCTGATACTACTTTGATAGGAGCCAAATATATCTTTCTTGAATATTTTGATTGCATTTGAGAGGCAACCATCTCTCCCAATTGAAAAGGAAAATAGCAACGATACCAAGAAGAAATTCACTCAATTCTCTCATGCCCCTAAAAGATCCCGAAAGCCCTCTATAAATATTAAACCACATTGAACTAAATTAGAAAATATCCATAAATACTTATATAAAGAACTCATTCCCCTGCCTGAAATAATCAAAATAACCATCTCTCCCAATTGAAAAGGAAAATAGCAACGATACCAAGAAGAAATTCACTCAATTCTCTCATGCCCCTAAAAGATCCCGAAAGCCCTCTATAAATATTAAACCACATTGAACTAAATTAGAAAATATCCATAAATACTTATATAAAGAACTCATTCCCCTGCCTGAAATAATCAAAATAAACCTAAGGTTCTATCACTCTAATGGTGGGTCGATCTCAACCAGCTGCTCCCCGTGGCCGGGAGCTTGGAACCATCTCTTGTGGGGCGACTTTCCCAGTAAAAGAGAGACATTGGACTGGTGCATGTTAACTAATTTTTGAATGATTTTTGGACAGTAAAATTATGAAAAAAAGATATTTTTGTTCCTCAGTCTTTTATTTTTTTATTTAATTATAAATCTTTATTTTTTACTGTTCACACATTCAATCTTTCAATTTTTTACTACTTTAGTCATGTTGTTATTTTTCCATCTAAAAAATATATTCTATCAAAAAAATCCATCAAAAATTATTTTTAATAAAATATAAAAAATTAAAAAATTAAAAAAGTAAATGAAAATGAAAAATATCAATAGAGTTTCACTAGTGGTCACTTCTCCTCAAAATTGAGAAGCATTCTTGATTAAAAATTCATCAGTTATTATTATTATTATAAAATTACGACTAATTTTGAGAAAAACGAGTCGTAATTTTAGAGAGGATACTTGCTAGTAACCAACAATTTATTAATTAGGGACAGCCATATCGTAATCCCTATTTTGCATCAGATTTTTTTACTTTTTTAATTTTCATGAATACTTATATTAAAAAAATTTTGGATGGAAGAAGCAATAATAGGACCAAAATGTCAAAAATCTAAGAAGTTGATGATGTAAATGAAAAAAAAACAAAAAATTATGATAAAAATGACAAAAGTACAAAAAATTGAGGGTCGAAAGTGTCATTTATCCAAAAATTATCTACGGTCAAGTCCGAGAATGTGAATTATTATCTTTTTAGTTTTGTTTATTATATTATTCAGAAAATAAGTGAAATATTTGATACTAAGTGTTATGGTTCAATAAGAAAAAAGGAGGAAACAATTGAAAATCATTTTTCAATTTGTACCGTTAGTATTTAAGAGTCTAATAGGTGTTGATTATTTCAGTTTAGGCTAAGTGAGCAAAACTCTCCTAATGTGAATTTTTCTCTATTTACAAGTCTCAAACTCGAAACCTTATTTAAGGAAAATAGACGTCCTATCACCTAAATCAATACACTTTTTTACATAAGAACATATTTTCATTGCACCCTCTTTTCTCATGTTTGTAACACATCTTATGCCAACTTAATACTGTAGATTAAGGAAGTATTACAATTGAGTCCCTCAGATCCTCTATTCATTGCAAATAAGCCCCTTTTTTAATTTTCACCCTAATTACAAATTGACGTCTTCCCTGAAATGATCATAAAAACGTCTAGAGGTTCAGTATTAAAACCCTAATTATTTCGTTAGGGGAATTCTATGGAGAATAAAATCATTCTATAGAATACCATTGAACCAAACAACTTCATTTGGAATAATTATATTGGTTGGGAATATGTATCCGAATGGATGAGAAATAATATTCCTAAAGGTGAAGTAATGTATACTTATTGTGCAGAAGAAATAGATACAAATTGTGTAAAATACTCTTAACTATTTATTAAATTTTTTTATTTCTACCACCAATAATTCACTATCAGTCGCCGCCGATGCTCCACATCCGTCGCCACCGTCAGCCTTCAACCACCATCGTTAGCCCATCGACAAACTTGCCAGCCTCATTGTGTCATCCCACATCTCCTCCCTTGAACCCACTTGAGTCCATGGCTCCTCGAGCCTCCATGAGTAACCAACGTATGGGCTTGCGAGCTAAGCACATGGGTCAATTGCCTCTAGTGACAAGTGGAGCCATGCGGTTGGGGTGGTTAGGGTGGTTCACTGTGCTCGAAGTGGTTGTAGTGGTCTAGGTCACCCTGTACTTCACTATGCTCACAGTGACTAGACCTCGATTGGTCTTGGGGACTCGGGGTGGCTTGGGGCCTCAACATGCTCGAGGTGTCACTATGCAAGTGACTCAGCAGAGCTTCCCATGTTCTTAACTATTATTTTGAATATTTTGAATATATGTTATTGAAAATAGTTTATCTTTTTTCTTTATCCACCATATTTTATATCACTTTTATCCTCATCTAATTAACTAAAAATATTTTTATTTTTCAATTAATTTTATTCTCCACGTTTTTTCCTTACTTATTTTATTCCTCAACTATTTCATTCTTCCGAACCTAATGTACCATAAGAGTAGTTGTTTTCTTCTTTATTATTTTTTAATCTTTAAATGACCAACAAATTGAATGGATACAATGAATTCCTTGGGAATTCGCCAGTTTACATGCATTCAATATGCAACTAGGCTGAATTCATTCAACTTCTAAAAGCTTCATCTCTTCTCTATTGAGAGCTTTCCACCCTCTACTCTGTTGAGAGCCCTCCTTTCTTCTCAGTTGAGACCGTAAATTTTCATAAAAATCAGTCAAAGCAATTACTCTCCAAGCTACCATTGTAATTCTACTGCAAAGTTGCATGATTAGTGTTAAATCTTGAATGATGAAGCATCTTCGAATAGAGAAAGCTCTTCAGAATAATTTCATTAGTGTGAAATTAACACGGTGGTTAAAGCTCTGCCAACAAGATCGGAAAGATCGAAGAAGTAAATGGAATCCATTAAATGAAGAGAGTAGAATGACAAAGAAAAAGAATGACAAAGCCTCAGTAATAAGGGATTATAAAAATGAAAGAGATATCAGACCTCAAGACACACCACCTCCTGACTTATAGATACCAAAAGTAATGGAAGGAGGAAATCTTGAGGACTCGCTATCTGAAAGCTTCCAGCTGCATATGTCAATGGCCAACTATGCTAAATGGGTTGATTTGGAAGAGAGAGGAGTACCCACCTAGGAGGCAAGAGAACTCGCCCTGCTAGTGAAGCCATTGGGCTTCAGAGTCCTACCTTCAAAGATCATCATACCACATCTGCTGAAAATGTGGCAAGCCAAGAGTGGTTTGAAAAAATATCCCAAGTGTAGACACCTAATTTTGGCCCGGAAATAGATCGGAGTTCAATGTCGAGAAAATTGATAGGACTGCGCAGATAGGTAATTAGTGATAATGGAGGTCAAATTTAACTTCTCAAATATGACATATATTAGACCTCGAAATTTAATAGGGAGTGCTACCCAATTTTGAGCCAAACCACTCATATTTTTCTACTTTATTTTTATGTCTTATTTCCTATTTCTTATTTCTTATTGTATTTGTACCCAGAAAAGACAAAAATTAAATTAAAAAAAAAAAAAAAAGAAATGCAGGGAGAGGACTTGTACATCCTCTGGCCTCCAGCTTCTTCTGCTCCTCTGCCTCCTCTTTAACTGCCCCTCATAATTTAATAAATTAGAGGATACTGACTGTCTGTTAGTTTACATAGTTTTCCTTTACTGTGTCAAATAACTATCCTCCCACTACCCATAGTATCTGCTGTTGAAACTGCCCCACGTCAAATAATTGTTCCCCACGACTGCTGTTGAAACTCCCCCTCCCTTAACTGTGGAATCTTGGTTGTTGGAACCGCTCACTCTCCCGTGAAATCTCGATTGTTAAACCAAGATATTACTATTTATAAAAATTTCAACAGCGCAAGGATCCTTGCCTCTGCTCCATGGGTGCCCTAACATCGACCCTAGATGACTCAAATCTTATAAAGATGGAAATAGATTTGACTAGACCTTGTTCAGATCCTGCCAAAATCGGCTTCGCCCAGCAACATCAAGTAAGGATACTAAGGCTTTGTGGGGCAAAGGAGTTGAACGCTTGGGTACGGCTCAAGACACCCTCTTGTTTTGCCATTATGCGAAGAAATTTACCAAAGGAGACTGAAATTTACAGGAATTATATGTAGCTTTAGGAACCTCCCTCTAGTTTTATCAGGGTCCATGTAGGTTGACAAGAGGTTCAGATCAGGAATTTGGTGCAAGCCGACTAGATGCAATTGATTCGAGCAAAAAAGACTTCTAGCTCCATTCTCTGCTCTATGGCTTTTTCGCTTGCTAAGAACAGACAAATTACCGACCTGACACAAGTGATGGGGCATCCATATCGACAGCCTTGCTGACCCAAGCACATTTCCAAGATTCAAAACTTTCTAAGATAGACCGAACACATTAACCCAGACTTGTCAAAGCAATACAAAACCAACATTACATGGACCTACACAAATAGATATAAGACATCGATCGAAAATTAACTTCACAGTTTAAACTCAGCATGTACGGTTATCTTCCTATTATCTTCTCTATTATTATATTGAAGAAGTGAGACAGTTTTCATCTCACTTTTGAGTTTCTATAATTGCCCCTCATAATTTAATAAATTAGAGCATATTGACCGTCTGTTAGTTTACACAGTTTTCCTTTACTGTGTCAAATAATTGTCCTCCCACTACCCAAAGTAACTGCTGTTGAAACTCGCCCTCCCCCAGCCGTGAAATCTTGGTTGTTGAAACCGCCCACTCTCCCATGAAATCTCGATTGCTAAACCAAGATATTACTATGTATAAAAATTTCACTTTTTAACTCAAAATTGCTCCCGTGCCATTTTTGCAGTTTCTCCGTCTTCACATTCATTTTTCCTCTCTCTTCAGTTCAAAATAAAATATCAATGATGAAGTTATGCAGATTCTGAAAAAGTTTAGTTACTAAGTCAAGCCTAACTTAGTGATGAGGTGAGTATATTTCTATTTCCATTATTATTTTTTGCAATTTCTCCATCTTCATGTTCATTTTCCGCTCCATTCAATCGGTGATGAAATGATGCAGATCTGGAAATGTTAAATCGGCTATCAAATCTAAGTTGCTGATGAGGTGAGTATTATATTTCTCTTTTAATGTTTTTTTTTCAGTTCCTCTATCTTCATATTTCTATTTTTTTATGGTTATTAGAGAAGATATATGTATTATTTTTCTGTTTGCCGGTTCATGTGACATGCTTCCTTTGGCAAGAAGAAAAATCTTCCAAACATAGTCCAGAAACTCTCACAATTAGAAGTCCAGGTAAATACCGATTACGATACAATGGAAAACGAGATGAAGAGTATATAATTTGGGAATTGATCGAGCTAGAACTGGGATATGAAAAGATGAATATGACATAAAATTAGTTTATAATGACCTTTACGAACTCATCTTCTATAGTTCATTTAAATGCCTTCTCTTTTTCAAAAAATTATTGTTTTAAACTTCACATTTTTAGATGCTCACGCAACAATTAATTGAGTGTTGAAATTCTTCACCTGATAGGTTTGTGTAGAACAGCATCTTACGCATATCAGCAGCAGCTTCATATATTGAGGAGAACTTTCGTAGAGGTAATCTTTTCAAACTAACTCATGATAGTTCATTACAGGAATCATTAATTAGTATGGCCTAAGAATGATTTTACAAAGTGTAACTTTCAAATCGTACCTCCGTGGGAAAGTTAATCTCGATCATCACAACAACATTTTAATGCGATTTTGACTTCTATTTTTCTTAGATTTCACGTAGCATCATTAAGAAAACCAACTTCATCAAGATAAATTTTTCCTGTCAATAATTCCTTAAATGATCTTACTATTGATGTTATTTTGGTTTGTGAATGTTCATCAATGGTCTGACTATTGTTGCTTTTTCCTTTCCCTAGAAAGCAGCACGTAACACGATTGTAATTGTAAATAGTAATTTTAGTGGACAAATTAATGTCTTGAATGGCTAATTAATCACTTAATTTATGGGGATAAGAACAAATAACACGACACGTAAGTGTCGCTAGCAATTCGTGCATCAAAGAGAATCGACCTAAAATATTGATTAATGTGGTATAACTCAATATGTTTAATTTCTCACTCTTTTAAATGAGAATTCAGATAAATCCTACGAGTAAAAAAAAAATCCACAATCATAGAGATCTAGAATTGTTGTTACCTTACATTCTCTCTATTTTTTTAGATTCCAAATCGTGGTAAAATTTCCACATAATATCGTGAAAGCTATTTCGAGAACCAGAAATGTGCACAAATTGAGGTTTCCGAGGATATGTAGCATGTTTACACCAGAATATTTGAAATTTATGCTGTACATTTCTTTTGTTATTGAATATTTTCTTATGCTTTGGAGTTATACGTGGTTATTTTATTTTTAAGTAGGAGATTAATTTTCCCCTCTTTTGTTAAAATTGAAAAATAAGCTGGATCATGTGACAAAATGAAAGAATTTTCTACAATTTGAAGAATGGTCCAGAATAGGAGTAATTGACTATTTCCCCTATTTGAAAATTTGCTCATGAGACAGGTCAGAAAACATGTCTTTTCACTTTTCATTCCCCTTTCTCATGGAAACATGAACTTAGACTTTGTTTTATCTGTGATTTTTTTATAGTTTGTTTGGAAAACTGCAGGAGTGGCAGTGGATGAAGGAAGTGTTTAAGTGCTGATGCTCGTGGCTTTGATGCTCACTTACATCATCTGCTCACATGAATTCTTTTGTAGATTATACAATTGTTCCTTGGTTGCTTCAATTAATTGTTGTTTTGAAATTCCGTGTTACAACCTAAACAATTTATTCCATTCCATAGGCATGTTCTGATCCTAATTTACTACCCACTTTTCTATCAATATTTGATGCATTAATTAAGTTCTCTACATGTTTGATTAATTCAGATATTTTTATCTTTACATTCAGTTAACGTGTAATAGTGTTTGTTTTTTTCCATTTAAAGCATACTCGAGTATGCTCACTATGAATAGTACAAGTCGATTATTTCATTGGATTTATGCGTATCACGAAGTTTACTATTCAGTACCTGTTCGATAGTACTTACTATGCGTAGCACGGATCGGGTGGCTAGTTTATTGTTTAATCCGGTGATCAGCCTCGCTTCCTGCCCCGCAGTGGAGAAGCGAAGATGCAGATTCATTATCTACGTGCTTCTCGGGAAGGCTTCCAGGGAGCTTCAAACTCAGCCATGGCGGCAGAGGGGGGACAAATAATCAGCTGCCACACCATCGAGTCGTGGACCGAGCAGAAACTGGGAAACTTGTAAATCTTTCATTCGATGTCTTTCCTCTTCGCTGGTTCCGCTTTTGTCCGGATTTTAGCTTCAAATGTTGATCCGCCCCGCTCGTCTTAATGCTCTCTCTCCTCAGCTGCAAAAGTGTCGACTCAGTACCACAATTTTTGTTCCGATTGTTTTTCGTTATACTCATTCAATCTGATTAGGCGTCACACGCGTTGCCTAGAAGATCATTGATATTCTGGATGCAAACTGATTTTGCTTTATGTTTTTGGATATGCTAGAGTTTAGGCCTGGCAAAATTTGGCCCGGCCCGATAGCACGGCACGGGCCCGGCCCGATAACCTCGTGCCTGGGCCGCTTCTAATCGGGCCAACTAGTTAACGTGCCGGGCCAGCCCGGCCCGATAATTTTATCGGGCGTGCCGGGCCACTCTACTATCGGGCCGGGCCGGCCCGATAGCCCATTTTAGCTAAAAAAAAAAGAAAATCCCATTCAATATAAAAAAAACCTTGATCCCCATCCCCTCCCCTCACTATTAGGCCTCCACCATATCCCACTCTCTTTGTAACGACTTTTTTTTTTTATCTTTAACTTTTATCGATAAAAAAATCTTTAATTTTGAATGATTAGCTAAAAATTGCAATGGAATATTCGTGCTACCGGGCCGTGCCGGGCGGCCCGTTTGAAAATTCGTGCCGTGCTCGGGCCGCCCTTTATCGTGCCACAGTCTTATCGGGCCGTGCTAGCCCGGCCCGTTAACCTTGTCGTGCCGGGCTGGCCCGGCCCGATAAGACCGGGCCGGCACGAATTGCCACCCCTACTAGAGTTGTCCCGAAGACCACCGCTTGTAGTTTCTACAGACTGTGTTTTTCTTTTATTCGATTTTAGCACAATTGAAGAAATCGCCGTCTCTCTCCAAATGTTTTCCGTTTCAAATTTGTTTCTTTTGGATATGTTGATGGCGATCTGCTACATTTATTTCATGTAAGTTCTTCTGAACTGTCGTTTCATAGAAGAGCTGATGAACTCGAATGTCCAAATTTCAATTTTTAGGACTTATTGGGGGTGATTAGTATGTTGTTCGAATTTGTTTGAATTTTGAGACCCCAGTATTCGATGACGGGTTCGTGGTGATGCCACAAGTTCCTGACATGCTTTAGGGGTTGGTTGGAGCTAGATTAAACTGATGGAATTTAAGCAGACATTAGATGTGTCACCCGTTATTTTCTTTATGCAAAATTTATCGGAGAAAAATAATTGGTAGAGCCTAAAAGTTTGAGCAAGTTCAGTTAGATTTGTTGTGAAGAAGACTTAAAAAGAGCATGATTTGCTGGCCATTTCTGTTTTTGGTCGTGGTAGCTGCTGGATCATCTGAGAGCCTCATTACAGGAAACCGATTAATTTGATGAGAGTTTTCTTTGAATAGCGGGGCAGTAAAATAAGAAAGTGATAAAGATGAAGTGACCCGCTCGAGATTTGTTGCCATGAGTCTCTTAGCTGTTTGTGTGC
Source organism: Lagerstroemia speciosa (assembly GCA_037672795.1). NCBI lineage: Eukaryota > Viridiplantae > Streptophyta > Magnoliopsida > Myrtales > Lythraceae > Lagerstroemia > Lagerstroemia speciosa. The sequence goes on from CM075299.1 coordinate 8,067,217, forward strand.
TGGAATACATCTGAGATTCCGATTTCATTTAGCAGTCATTGTTTTGGGTTATGCTCTGGTTAGGACATTGGATGGGAGATGCAGTTATTGAAAAGACAGTTTTGAAGTAAGTAGTGACTGCTATAGCAGCGGCCATAGGACTAGTTTTCTTTTCCTCTTGCACGATGAGCAACAATTCAGGATTTGAACCCGATAACTGGCCATTATTTATACTATCACAGTTCAATGTGTTTTGGCATGTACCGAAATCTCTTTGATTTGGCTGCAGGTGGTCGTAGACTTTACTGCTTCATGGTGTTGGGCATGTCGTTTCATAGCGCCTACCCTGCCAGAGCTGGCGAAGAGGTTCCCTAGTGCTCTGTTCCTCAAGGTCAATGTTGATGAACTTACGATACAAACGAGTTTTTACTTGCTGAAATTAGCAGAAAAAGGACTAGTACGAGCTCAGCATAAAGAAATTGTTGCATGGCAACACAAATCTCTAAAATATCAGACTAGGAAATTCACATTTGGAATAATAAAAGATCAATGGAAGAACCTTATACAACTTATGTCAACCTAATTCTGAATCTCTGGAATCTATACTAGCTGAACTCTAGAGATTCAAAACATCTATCAGTGGCTCATCTATTGAATGTCACTGTTATCTTCAACATTACTCGGTTGTTAGTAGCATTAGAGTTCTAGCTTTGCGGTTAACATTTGTGATAGATCCCTGAAAATGTCCAGGGCCATTATCTTGAGTGGCAAGGCAGTCATTTAAGATATTACTAGCCACCCGACCCATGTTACGCACGGCAAGCATTGTCGAACATGTACTGAATGGTAAACTTCATGATACGCATAAATCCAATGAAGTAATCGACTTGTACTCTTCACAGTGAGCATACTCGAGTATGCTTTAAATGGAAAAAAAACAAATATTACTACACGTTAACTAAATGTAAATATAAAAATACCTAAATTAATTAAACATGTAGAGAACTTAATTAATATATCAAATACTGATAGAAAAGTGGGTGGTAAATTAGGATCAGAACATGCCAATGGAATGGAATAAATTGTTAGGCTGTAACATGGAATTTCAAAAAAACAATTAATTGAAACAACCAGGGAACAATTGTATAGTCTACAAAAGAATTCATCTCAGCAGATGATGTAAGTGAGCATCAAAGTCGGGAGCATCAGCACTTAAACAATTCCTTCATCAACTGCCACTCCTTCAGTTTCCCAAATAAATTATAAAAAAATAACAGATAAAACAGAGTCTGAGTTCATGTTTCCATGAGAAAGGGGAATGAAAAATGAAAAGACATGTTTTCTGACCTATTTCATGAGCAACAACTTGTATTTCTTCCTGCTGATTTTCTCTGAGTTTTGTTTTCAAGAGTTGGTGCAAGCCAGCAACATGCGAGAGTGTTTCATTGTTTGTTGTTTCTAGTAGTTTGCAGAAATAATTGACTGCTTCACTTCTCATTTCCTCAACATTTTCAAGTATGGCACCATCCTTTGATAGGAGAGCTCCAATATTGTTTTTGGAAGATCGAGCTTGAGCCACTTGATGGAAAAACCTATTGTTTTGGTCTCCTAACTTTAGCAATTGCACACAAGAAAGTTGCATCCATATTGCTTCTTCTTTCCTCATAAGTTCCATCATCTTCTTCCTTTCCTCTGTTTGTAACTGGAGAGTATCAATGTCAAATCTGCCCTGCAATATTTGTTTTTGAAGATAGGCTAATTTGACTATCTACTCTTCCAAAGGCATAGTTTCTAGCTTCTCTTTCTGACTCCAAGCCTTCAAAGAGGCCTTAAGAACCTTCAACTTAGTGTATAAGGAGTGGATAGGGTCCCCCCGTGTTGTTCTTCCGAAATATCTCGAACCAGAGGGATAAAGTCATTAGTATCAGTCTAAAATATAAATGGTTTTGGACCTGAATTCTCTACTTTTTTAAGCTTGAGTACTACTGTGGAGTGATCTGATATGCCAGGCTCGAGAAATTCCAGAGTTGAGGAAATATGCCTTCCTGACTACTTCTTATTTATGAGAACCTATCCAATTTCCTACATTGAAAACCATCCACCCTCCTATTCAACCAAGTGTAATAATAGCCAGTTGTTGAATGGTCTATAAGGTGAAGTTTTGATACATAGTCAACAAATTCTAACAAGTTGTTACTTGTGCTTCTTGAACATTCACTACCAAGGATTTCATTTGGCTGAAGTACAACATTGAAATCACCCATGGTACACCAAGCATCGGTTAGATTCATACTTGCAAGTTGAGTTCGTCCCACAAAACTCTCCTTTCATCTCTCGAATTTGACCCATAAACAAAGGTCAGGTGTAACTTGCCATACTCTTCATCTTCCACTACACATTAAATATGTTGTGGACTTTTGGCTAGTATGGACAAGGGGATATTATGTCTCCATAGGACCCATATTCTCCCTGGTGTTTCTCTGACTACATTACTCTTACTTTTCCAATCCCTCCATTTCAGTAGAATACTTAGCTTCTTTTTGTTTCTTCACTTTGATTTACACCAAACACATAATGTCAACCCTTCTTTGTCTAACATGGTTCCTCACAATACCATGTTTTAGGGGTTCATGGAACCCCCTGATGTTCCATACTGAAAAAAATCATTAAGTAACAATAGTGGCAATTAAGCCACCTACCTTCCTTGTTCCTCTCTTGCCTTTGGTTTTAACTTTAGTTTGATGCAATTGTTTCTATGGAGTTGATGTATCCATTCCCTGTGGACATCATTAGTTATTAATTTTGCATAGTCAACTACTACTTCCTTTTGTTCACTATGAAGGGGAGTTTGATCAGCAAATACGTTTGCACTGTTTGCTTTGTGAGCCCTCTTGTTTACTCAAGTTCAAAACATCTTTCTCTAGTTCTATGCCTCCTCCTGTTGAATATTTATTTTGGTCATTAGACTCTGATGTGTTTATGGCCGAATCTAGAGCACTTCTCACACAAGGAACCACAACCTGGACCTCAACCACCCTATTTTCTGCCACCTTCCACTTTAATCGTCTTCTCCGACTCCTTATTTGCTGCAATCTCAATATACACTCTTGTAAAATCAAGATGAAGCTGGTTTGCCATACCCCTGTCCATATAAAGAGGCTTCCCTATAACACTGGCAATATGGCTGATTCTGTCAGCATGATACAAGTTCATTGGCAGATTCTTAAGGGTTACCCAGATGGGAATTTTCTCTAAGGTCATCTCTGCTCCAGTTAACTCACAGCTCCACCTCTGCAATATGAGATGCTTCTTACCAATAATAGAAGGGCCCCATTTCTAGCACCCAGTTTAACATATTCATAGTAGGAAACTGGAATATATATCAGCAGCCTTTCCTCAACACTCTAACCTACCCCCTTTTTACTCCATATCTTGTTGACAATTGCTATGATGAGTTTTTGTTCAAGAGGTCCACCAATAAGGTAGCCTACTTGTTACAGTTTAAGGACTAGAAGCAAAGTTAGTGGGGGTCTTCTTGTAATAAAAACTAAGTAGAGAGGTTCAGTTGTAAATACGAGAATTGGTGAGTTGAAACAGGGATAAATCATGTAATAGAGCACAGTAGAAGTTACACTATTGAATGAAGAATTGAATTCCCCTCTTCCCTATGATTTCTCTGAGATTCTTCTCCGCCTCAATCCTCTCCAATTCCTGTCCTTCTTCGATTTGTACCATAACAATTGGTATCAGAGCTTCTCTATCCTTGGATATGTGAAGCTCGGGTAGAAATTTACTAATTGATTCTCAAACAGTGGAAGATCATGTGGCAATTTTAGGCATTTCCAAGAACAATTCAATAACCTCAGAACATATGACGAGCAAGTTCAAGAGGCTATTGCAGAGCTCAAGGAACGATCTCGAATAGGTATGCTCCAAGAGTATTTCAAACCATTTCAATCGTTGCTTCAAGATGGTTGGGTATCTGAGGAACTCGCTATTATTTTATTTCTGGGTGGTTTGAGAGACAAAATAAGGAATTCGGTGAGAATTCTTAAACCCCAAACCCTTAACGATGCATACGCGCTCGCTTGGTTATAGGAGTTTTCTCTATTAGCTTTAATTTTGAAGAAAAACGATGCATCTAAGTCTTTGGAATCGAATGAAGCTGAAAAAGAGATAAGTGGGAAATACGTTGAGGAATCGGTCCAGAAAGAAGTGGCTGTTGAAGCTTAAGCAAGTTCGTTGTATGTCCCTAACCTTGAGGATCATTTTCCACTCCCTAACTAGCAACTTCATAGTAGTTTCTTGAGATGATGCCTCAAGAGCTCGTGGAGTCTAATACAATTGTTTCCTTTGATAAGGAAAATGGAGAAAAGGATGATTGCTATTCTGATATGGAAGGCCAAAAAGAAGAGCAGCCACTGATGACAAGCTCTAGAATAATAGGCCAAAAGGAACAGCAGCCCTAGTGACGACCTTAGGAACTCGGTTACATTTTGTGCGTAGCAAAGAAGTGCACAAGTTGGAAGTAATTGATCTAAAGAGTTCTGGTGAAGAAATCGAAACCAGGGTGGGTTCGATTGAAGTTTTAGAGACAACAATTGCTGATGAAAATTTGAACAGTACTTCTCCTTAGAACTACGTTAGTGAAGTACAGCTCCCTACTAAAGAGATATTGTTCATGATCTTTACAAAGATGAGTGCTATTGCAGAAGCTTACCTTTTCATTCCTATGAAGGATGTTGGTGTCCCAGTCCCAATGTGCTTCGACGATTCTTGGAGGTAGGCCAAGCTAAATTCTAGTGTTATTATTGATATAAATGTCATGCGTATTATAAATAAGGCCAACATTGCAATAATTGCCTATGGCCTTGATAAGGATGCCACCGGTTTTAATGAAAAGTATATGTTGATCTTCGATCATGGAGGCATAATCTTTGATGTTAGAGGAAGCTTGAGAGCCCTCAACTAGATGTGGACTACTTGTGAAAAGGGCAAGAATACTCTCCCTTCCACCGCTCAAACAATAGCCGAGATTGACTCTTTCTACAAGAGGAGTAGTTGCATGGAGCTGGTTGTTAACTATCTCTAAGGGATGCCAAGATGGTCAAGGGCTTTGTTCACAATATTGTTCTTGTTGGTGAATCTATTAGAAATCCCAAGGACCAACAGCTGCTAAAAGAATCTTTCAATTGGAAGGAACTTTGCGAGAGCATCAAGCTCAACTAAGCTATTGGCTACGAAGTTGTTGTTCAGACGACAATTCAGAGTGTTGAGCTCAAAGAGAAGGACGAGTCATTTTTTGCAATGGAGCTCCTGTCAATTGTGTGGGCAGGGGTGAGCCGTATTTCTGACATCTTCACTTACTCCAATCAACATGTGGCAGCAACCCTTGGGACTATTTTGGATAAGGGAATGGGAAGGAAAGTTAAGAGGGCAGCCACATTGGTGCATGTCCATCGATTCTTAAGCCACTTCAGTGTGGTGATGAAGGGAGATTGTTGTCATACAACCAAGTAATTGCTGGAAGTAAGGCATCTGATGATGTCCTTATCATGGAATAGAAAAAGAATGAAAGTGAAGCTGAAATCACTACATGCTTGCAGGAAATAGAAAAGTCCACTTTTAACAAGTGCAAGATTCTCCAATCATCTATATTGTGCTATTTCCTCTTTTTGAAGGCCAATTGCATGTTGTTTTGCATGGCAATAAGAAGAACGATCTCTTGACTTGCTTCAAGAGTAGAGTTACGACACATGAAACCAACCAAAATTTTTAGTGTATGTTGTATACAAGGAAGACTAGGATTTTGGTCAACCAATTTTTTGAATGGGATTTGATGGGAGCTGGTGAATGGCAATTGGTCAAAAAGAATGACAACCAACTGGTGGTTAATGGTGAGCCTTCCTATGTAAATGGATCCAACACTTACAGGATGATCTTTGTTGCTGCTCAAGGCAATAAGTCTGCCTATTTCATGTCCCTTGAGGACAGGCAACCCATTGAAGATCTTGTTCCCGAGCTTGAAAATCTGAACCAATTGTAATTGATCATCTTAGCATTTCCTCTGAGGGCAATGGACAACGTTCCTCAGCTAATTTTTTTTTAAGGTATATCAGCAAGGAGTGATGGAGATGCATTTCTCAATTCAAGTTATTAGTGATCGGTCTTTCATTAAGAAAAAGAAGTGGATTCAAGATTACTCCACTTCCTGGATTAGATTGTTTCATAAAAGGGAAGTTTCCACATCAGCCAGAAGACTTATAATAGATTTTTCTTTCGGAAGGTATCGAGGTTTCTGATTTAAACTTGGCCACTTTCAGAGGAAGAAACGTGAGTGGTTAATCGTCCGCTATTGTTCAGATCTACAGAAGTTGTTTGTAATGCACTGTGGCTCAGTACTATAGAACCTTGAGGAAAGGTTCTTTTAACGGGGGAGAAATATTATAGTTGAAGGACTAGAAGCAAAGTTAGTGGGGTCTTCTTGTAATAAAAACTAAGAAGAGGGGTTCAGTTGTAAATACAAGAATTGGTGAGTTGCAATAGGGATAAATCATGTAATAGAGTACGGTAGGAAGTTACGCTGTTGAATGAAGAATTGAATTCCCTTCTTCCCTCTGATTTCTCTGTGATTCTTCTCTTCCTCAATTCTCATTCTTCTTCCCCTCTCCAATTCATGTCCGTCTTCAATTTGTACCATAACACTACTAGTGTCTGGTCCCATTGGCGAAGTCCATCTTCAATAATCTCACTAGGGAGTTTCAGGACACCATCAACCAGGGTTTTGCTGGGAGAAATGTAGTTCAGCTTAATGTCATTTCCACTTGCAAAAAACTTCCACCAAGACTTGCCGGATGTCTATCCTCCTAGCAGCTTGCCGATCTCCGGTGGATTTGGCCACTCCGATGGCAAAGTGCTATTTTCGAACAGCATTTCTCCTTTGCCATGGTTGCTTCTTCTCCTCCCCTGCTGTCGCCGTACTCAAGCTCAGCCGAGATGCCATTTGTCATGGCATCGTGTTCAAGAACCTTGAGAAATCACTATCGAAACTCTCGCCATCCGGATGTCTCCCTCCCTCTCTTACAATGAGGCCAAGCCCATCTCAAACTTCATGCTCGACGTTTGCTTCACTCCCATAAAATGTACACTTCCATGGACAAAATATGTCACAATTGGATCTTTGATATCTTCAAATCCTCACCTAAGTTTTATTTCAAATGCGATCTTAGTACATTGATATTTGCAAGTTTACCTGTACAGGATTGGTACGTGGGCTTTCCCAAGAGGGATGCGAGCGTTTATGATGCATTTAGTGATACCTACAATTTGATAAGCATTTTCGAAGGTCTCGGAAGCATATAGATCTCAACCACCTAATCATCTTCCAATTATATTATGTGTCAATTTTATTTGATCTTAAAAAATGGAGGGACGATTGAAAATTTTGCAAGCTCAGTCGGAGGCAAGTAGGGCGCCAGGACTCATTTCTCTCCGCACTTCTTCCTCATTATCTTGTAGGAAGCGCATGGGCTCATGAACACCGGCGCCGAAGATGATAGCTGAGAGAGGGGAACAAAATGGCAGTGAACTCGTGGCTGCTGCCGAGGTCTTGCTGAGACTTCAGCTAGGGCAACCTATCGATATGTGATCGTATGAAGTAACCTACAAATTAAGGGGAGAGAATGAGAGATGTTGAGTCGGGCTCGCTTGAAGCTATACAGGGGAAGGATATAAATAGGTGCTCACCCGTAATGTGCAGGGTGGAATGGTAGCATTAAATGTCTCACTTTTCCAATTTAAAGAGTAAAATGTGGACTCTTCTAAAAAGTTAAATCGGGGAGGAGAATGTAATTTTAGTTCAATAGTATAAGACTTCGACTCATAACTAAGATGTTCAAGTTTTATCCTTAATGTGGGAGTTATGGGCCCATTTCTCGATGTTCTTGAACACAATGTTATGGTTGATGGCATCTAGATCAAGCTCGAGATTGGCAGCAACAGTGAAGACGAAGTAGAAGTAGCTATGGTGAAGGAGGAAGAAGAATAAGAGGGATTTACCTATTTGTCCCCATGTAAAATCAAATTTCAAGAAGAGTGTGAGGGGTATAAATTTGATATTTCTAAGACATGGGCGCACAAACTCTATATAGCTTTGCCAGATAAGCTGTCGTTTACCACGTGGTCACCATTAAGAAGCAACATAGGACAATCCTGTTAATTTTAACAGAGAAATGAACAACATGCTAAACGGGATAAACGTTTTATAGTTCGTGTCTTCCTATATTATGCCAAAAAATTCATACCAAAAGTGACAATCTAACATAAGTTCACGTCCAATTAGGTTATTAACCCTCTATTTTATTTCATATAAATTCTTTTCAACTGAGTCAAGCCACAAAAAGGTAGTGTGTGTGACACTACAAGAAAATTCCGTTTTATTGACAAATGGTTTGTTTAAATTCTTTGGCAAATTTTTGTCAATCAATCGACAAATGAAATGTGATTGGACAAAAAAAAATCAAAATGAATCTAGACAAAATACCGACAAAGGTCATTGTTAATAATTTCAATAACATGTTTTAATCGAAATTTTGTCAATTTTTAAGTTTTGAATATTTTATCAACAAATTCTAGAAAAATTAAGTTTGTTGGTAAATTTTTTAAGTAAACATTTCCCATAAATTGCAGATAAAATCTTTTATTGGTAATTTGTCGGAAGTTTATACTACTATGTCTTTTTTCCTAAACCACCAAGTATGCATGGTACACTAGATCATAATTAATTCCAACTTGAGTCAGTCAACCCACTAAGGGATTAGCTACTTATATTGAGAATCATTTAGGATAAATGAATTTTCTCTATTTAATAGAGGTGGAAGTGGTCTGGTTAATTTTTGTTTTTTCAAATGATCTGTCCCATATTTTTTTTTCAAGTCTAAATTAGTAGTTATGATAATAATGAATCGAATAAAAAAAATAAAAAACAAATTGGTTATATTAAAGACCCATAAAGTTATATTTTCGAGTCAAGTTATATTAATTTTTTGATTTTTTTGGGTTTTTCATTTACACCCTACTATGAACAAGACTTGAATATAAGAACATAATTAAAGGAGTAAGACATATTAAACAACGTGAACCAACCTATGTTGTTTAATTTAAATACTTTATGTTGAATGAAAGTAGGCTTTGTTCCGACAGTAAGGCCCTCAACTTACAATTATCAGAGAGAAGTTTGATTCTCCCCGTGGACAATGTCTAAAAAAGGCAAATAGCTTTGGGAGGCAGATTGGCTCCCAAGTTGAGCCAACTTAAAACAAGAGGCCCAACTTTACCTTCCAATAAATGCAATTGAAGTCTTTCAGTCTAGTCTTCTGTCATTAGACCAACTTTAATTCACTTACCTGAAGTTTGATGTTACCTTCAGTGCCACGCATCATTATATACTGGGAAACTAATGCCCATGCATCCTCAGCAGGATTTTGTAATTGTCACAATTCTCGACTCTTAGTATAGTGTATTTTCGTTTTCTTTCAATTCACTAATTTTAATTTTTGTTATTACTATATTGTTATTACATGACTTTGTCTCTTTTAATTGTACTTTGTGAACTGCCACCCGAGACTACTAATATTATTTGTAACAACAACAATCATATCCGATTACAACAACCTTAAATATAGCATTGAAATGCACCGGGGTCTCTGTGCTTTTATGAGTCTGAAGTTTGGCCATTAAAAGACCTATGATAACTCGAATCAAGGTGAGGCGTGTTGTTGCGTGCTAAGCGAGGTTACGGGAGTTTTAGGTACAAATAGCCCTCATTCGAAAACCTTTTTATAAAAAATGGTTCAGGGCAAAACAGTTCCACGAATATCGTCATAAATCACATTTAGAAAATGCAGTTTCTTCACAATACTAAAACTGCATCTTCAAGATGCAAAAATAATAAGGCTTATCTCTGCTATATCCATTCATTTTGAGTCAAAGAACATGGGTACAATCCGTAAAGTAGATAAAAGTGCTCTATTGTCAACAAGAACAGCAATGGCCAACTACTAATGAACCAGCAGTTTCAGGAAAGTTAAAGATCCCAGCTACTTCCGCCGATGATGTTCTGATAGCAATGTTTATACAAGAATTTCAATTCTAGTGGCAGAGACTAAAAGCCTAAAACAAAATAGAGAGAAGCGTTTCACCTATCAAAATCCAACTGGCTCAAATTTGTTTTGTTTCCATTTTCAGTTCCTTTATACCAAAAATGACATAATCTTTTACATGAAGAAATGAAAGGCAGAAAGCTACAGTTGTATCAAGTCCTTGAAGCAGTACGTACCGAGTAGAAACCAACCAACAAGGAGGAAGACAAAGAATGCCCAGAACATAAGGAATGTCGAGCCTCCAAACAAGAGCCCAAGCACAAAGACCACTCCAAATGGCAAGAGACTCCGAACTACTGCTCCTTTGCTCACCCACTGGCCATTGAGGAAGACCAGAGCTGCTACGTTTACCACATTCCACCCGCCAGAGCGAAACCCTAGCCTGTTCAAGTTGTTGGCTACAAAGGAGTGGCAGTTACAGGTGAAGAGATTGTAGGAGTGGTGTTGGAATTCCTGGGTTCCCTTGCGGAGGGCAAAGTCCCATGGTGAGATTTCTCTTCCATACTCATCCCGGGAACTCTGCTCCTCTTCTTCATATATGGATGGGTACGTGGAAATGGAGCACTGTTTGGGACAAAATAACAGGTGGCGTATAATGTTAATCATGCAGGAGTAACAGAAACGGAGACTACATCCACAGCAAGCAGAGATCCTAGACATTGTCTAGTTTTCACCAGGAGAAGCTAGTAAAATAGTAATAAATTATCAGGTGGCACCAGAACAGCGTGCCATGGCTATTCCAACCAGTTATTGGTTCCCACATGAAATGATATCACCACCAGTTAACACTTTTCACCTACATTGAATTACTTTATTGGTAATGTTATGAGGTGTGCCAGAAATATAATGACTTGGTTTTTAGACTAGAAATGAAGGGTAGAGTTTCCCTCGCCATTTAAAGATAACAAGAAAAAGGTTCACGTGTTTAACTTGAAGCTGCTCAAGGGGCAGCGACTTCATTGTAACTCCTCATGGCATTTACCACTTGGTAAGAGTAGTGAGAATAAATAAAGTGAAGATACAAATACCTTGTCATACCTTTTCCTTGCTTATCTGTATGTAACGTGTTGCGGACCCAAATGCGAAGTTGTCAACACACACAAAATTTGGCCCTGCGAAATCAAGAATCACCCCATCCTCCCTGCAGATGCCAACATGTCCAATGAAAGGTATGAACCATGATATCACGGGCAGTGGGGCCCACACAATACATCTGGGAAACCTTGCCCTCCCGGCATCAATTTGCACACTGTCATGAGGACTTTCTCCAATCATCATATGTTGTTCAGGGTCTGGGTTTAATTCCATTGCATATATCCTGCTTTAATTGATAATAGACATATTAAATGAACAAAATCAAGTTATAATTCCTAGATAATGGCAAACATTCAAATTTTAAAAAAATGATTTCATTGAACCTACAGTGGTTGAATGTAGAAGACAAATGCAGACATGATCAACCAGTTTCTGGTGTGAAGGCAATTTAAATAAGCAGAGAACTGAATAGGAAAGTATTCAGGAGGAAATGAAAATTTTCTAAAGAAATGCAATTGATGTGCAGGACATGTAAACTGCAACTCATGCTGTTTGGCAAATTATCTTAAGTATACTCGTCAAACTTGAGAGGATGCATGTGAAAGTAAACATCAGGATACACGGTTATCCTAATTGTTAACCCACAAGTTTAATAAATCATGAATTCTGGCGATTTTATCTCTTCTAGATGTCTTAAGTGCCCGTACACTTCTTAAAGAGCATATGCCTGTGCACATGACATTTCCACATTCCAACAAATTGACCCAGAGCACTTCCCTTAAATTAAATAAGAACACTTTTCTGATTCTGATTCAGCGCAGTCAGAATACCCGATTCGAGTAATGCAGAGAATCCAAAAGCCCCTTACCTTCCTTATCATTTAGAAATGAATAACCAGCAAATCTCCTGAAACTATCACAATGACTGAGAGATGAAATTCCCGTTCTAGCTATGCTCAAGATGAATTAGACCTTTATTGCTAAAACATGGCAAGTTCATCCATTATAAGGCCCCTGGACAAGTGTAAAATGAAACCGGCAGCAATGATGTATGTGTAGTGTGCAAATAGACGCATCATCACAGTGTGCATCACAGCATATCAGCTATTATAATCCATCAGTCCGAAATACTGAAGGTCAAAATCAGGAAGAAATGGAAACAAGACAGCATGGAACCGGGTCTAAAAGGGTCCACGTTTATAAGAAAAATTTCTTTCTCAGATACTTCGATTCTTTTATCCGCACAAACCTACATACAGAATCCTCTTAGGCAATGTTCAGTGCCAAATGCGTCGAAGGTAGCATTGCTGAAAATAAGAAAATCCGCTCTCCGCCCCAAATCTACGAAACTCAGACCTTGAATCGAATCCCTTGTACATTGGCATATGAGCTCTAATCCCGATTCCGTTTCCAAATTCTGCAAGCTCGTGTAAGGATTGACAATGTCACATAACTCAATGCTATCTCTCCTACGAAAATTTCAACAAAGCTCTCCCGGTAACTCCGCCCATGGCCATTGCAAACACAAGCTGCCACGGGAAAAATCTCGATCGATTTTCAAGCTTTGTGAATTGAAGACCTCAAAATGAACGGCATGAGAATGAAAATCGGCGACGGAGCAAATGGGAAGGGGAGCATTTTACCGCAATTGATCTGCAGCTCTGCGTTCCAATGCCGCTCAAATTGATTCGAGTGAGAAATTCAATGGTAGGTGAGGCTCACGACGGGAGAGATGGGGAGGGAGAGAGGGAAGAAGCGCCTTGGAGAGCAGAGGAGAACCGGGATCTGAGGTGGCAATGGTCAGAGGAAGAGGGGAAATGCCCCAGGCACGGAAGCCTGACCCCTCAGCTTATCGGGTCATGCCGATTTTCCCGGGTTAAACATGTTGTTCATTGAGCTTTGTATAAAAATACCGTACATTATAAAAATAATTTTTAAAAAACCGTTCTGGCAAAACAATTTACGTGAATACCGTGAAGAGATCCCATGTTGAATCTGCGATTTCATTTTTGATGAGATCTCATGTTTAACATGCGATGTCATCACTGTTCAAGAGAGAGATCGCATGCGATATCTAATGATTAGACATGACTTCCTATTTTGCTCCCATGCGATCTTTCTTTGACAGATATCCTAACCAAGTTAGTAAATATTTATTAACAATTACTAAGTGTTGAAAAACAGTAATATCCATAAGAAGAGAAGTGTTAAATTATTCATAAGTAGTCAATTTGGAGTTTTCAATATATTATTCTAGACACAACATACTTAAAAAATAATTTATGACAGACTTCTCCTCCTAAATCACCTCCTTTGGAAATACAGTTTGGGCACCTATACCGGTGATTGTTCTATCCTACTCGAACCTGCTACCTGAGTTACTTCTTTCACTTCATAGTCCAGATAATGCGATGGCTCATTTAGTGAGTGTTGCGATGGCTCTCGATGTTTCTGAGTAGTAAGCGAAGTTGGCATTATCGATTGTGATGAACCCATCGCATCAGGTGTGTAGAATGGCATGATATCAAGCAGGTCCTACTAATGCAAAGAAGGATAGCGTGCTGGCTCAGGAACAGGAGAAGGGGAGTGTGCTAGCTCGGGAATGGGAGAAGGGGAGTGAGGTGGCTCTGCAGCCTAGCGTTGTCCCATACCTCGAGCTATACATCTTTTACCTCGAGCTGCTAGAGAAATATCTTGCTACTGTTGCTGTCCTGGAGGAAACATCTGGATACATTCATGATTTCCAGCAACAAGCAATCCAATGTTAGCAATATTCCAAGCTTCTTGTAACGTGGATGACTCAAACTAGATATGTCGGAGAGAATCAATATGGAAAAGATAATATTGGGTCATTACGTAAGAAGTTGAATATATAAAAAGAAACGTAATATTAACATAAAAGAAGTAGACCATAGAGTGCCAATCATTGCTCTTGTACATTCAATGTATCGTTTGGTGACTCTATGGTACCATTTGTTATAGTGATGATCGACGCCCATCGGTAAGATATCATCATAATAAAACTCAATGATACTGTCTCTTCACTGCATCCACATGCAGATTAGAGGCCAATGCCTCCTAATCCAATCCCTGTCTGTCCTCCCTCAAAGGTCGATCTGATGAAGTACATGAGATGTATCACAAGCAGATGGAATACGCTGAATTGCCCCAAATTAGCGTACCCGATCTGGATTGTGCCACTCAACGATGAAGAAGCATATGAGAGGCAATCAGGCTCGCCATACATCACTTCCAGTTACGTAGTAGGGCGGTTGAGAATCTCCTCTGTGTAAGGCATCTAGACGATCTATACCAAAATTTACATTACACTAGTTAGTAACTGTAAAAATTAATGCATGTTACAGAAATTGCACAATTAAAAGATAGTACCTAGCGTGTTGCTTGTCTATCGAAGACATCTCTGTACTATCCAAGGACGTGCGTCAAGAGCTGAGTCATGTCAAAAGAAGCATGTCATTGACATGCCAAAGGTCGACCACCTGTCCAGGTAATTTGAAGACGAGTGGGTGCAACATGTGGAAATCGATCCCACACCCAAATCTGGAGTCAAATCAATGCGCCCCCAATCTCATTTGTCGAACTGTCTATAGCAAGATAAAGTTGTCTATATAACCAGGCCAAGCACGCAGTTCCCCAACTATATCTCCCCAGTAGCTTCAAAATCTTCCAGCAGAGGTAGGAACATAAGATGAACGAAACTAGAGGTCTTGTTCGCAAATAGCATGCTGCCCATCAGTTGTAATATATAGGCCCAAGTAAATCTCATCACCGTAAACTCGTCAGCATCGGCAGGTAAATGATAGAAATGCATCTGCAAAACGTCCATCTGTGATATTGCGAGGATCAAACCTAGCACCTAGTAGACGCTTGCTCTCACATGCTGGGTGATGCCTGTTACAGCACTCCGTTGATAGGTAAGCCCAACTAAATCGCCACATCCAGCAATGTCACGGAAACCTCTCCATGTGGCATATGGAATATGTGCATCTCTAGTATGCACCTCTCCACTAATGCCATGATCACATGCTAGTCTAGTTGGATAAAAGGGATCCGAGAGATGCCATAGAAGCCAGATTGTTGTAAGTATGGATCCAGATGATCATCAAGACACAGGACATCCTCTTCGCGCCATAATGTCATGTCACGTTGACGACAAACAAGTGTTGAGCTGTCTTGACCTGCCCACATTGCCTCGGATCAATGTCTCTCCACAGTCGAAGTAATGATCTATCCATGGGTCCTGGATCCATCTGAAAGTACATATATAACATATTATTATATTGCCAAAAAATTGAAATATGAAATAACAATACATGTGCTATAAATGTAACATCTTTTCTATTATGAACCTTGAACCTTGAACCTTTCTTCACTCAAGATAGCTTCTTCGATTATGCCCATCCTGTTTGCAAAAGCTACATGTTATGGTGCATGCTGGCTCCCTAATATCCATCTCATTGTAATATCTTTTCGACCAAGGTTTGCCTAATCCCCGAAGGAGATTACGATCTGAAAGAACCATTGGAAAATCTATATGAGATCATCTGACCTTATCTCCAATTGGATGGAACTTAACTTGATAGCATAATTGTCGATGTGTCCATGAATACCATGGGCTCACAAGTTGGGAGCTCTCCATACGAATTGATGCATGGTAGCCATCGTATGAGAACACGGAATCTTATAAGTCTATCATTTATTACATGTGCACTCTCGACCACTGATAATAACTGTATGGAGATGGCCACCCTTACTACCATCACATATGGGTCGCTCACTTGTCATAGTCTCAAACTCACCATGATTTGATCAAATGCAATGACAATATGAGCATTCGATGTCTACCACCATTTTTGCAATTTCTTAGTAACCCATAGAGTGAACATTTCTCCTTTGCTAATACCAGCGGCCGCCTCATCATGATGACATTGAAAATAGCAAACATAATTATAAAATATCTTCTTAACAAGCGCTGCAACCGGTAAGGACCTTACATCTTTCAAAATGGCACTGTAACTCTCACTAAAGTTTGTTGTCATAAAACCATGTCGGTAGCCTCCATTGTATGCCCATGTCCATCTCTCCACATCCAAGTTCAAAAAGTAATGAAGTGCTTATTCTTTCCTTTTCTTCCCTTCATCCATATACTCCGCAAATTTCTTATGTTGGCATTACACCAGGGCAGTAGCAACAAGTCTCTTCAATGCCTAGTTATTGTGGACTTGTTAAAATTACTAGCCACATGTCTAATCCAAAGTCGCTATTGGGCAAAAGGTGGCTCCCATCCAACCCTTTGATCTTTGATTACACTAATAATGCTAGCATAGTGATCAGATATAAGACATAAAGTCTCCAGACGACGACCAACAATGTATTGCTTTAAGTGCATCAAAAACCAAGACTACGAGTCATACGATTCCTCATCAACTAATGCAAAAGCCAAAGGGAGAATATAGTTCGCACCACCTATAGTGCATGCAATCAGTAATTTATGTGAATATTTACCATACAAGAATGTCCATCTATACTAACAACTAACCTATAATATGGAAAAGCATGACCACATGGACCAAATGTCTAAAATACTCTTTGAAAAATTACTTGACCATGAATCTTTGTTGGAATACCATGCTAAGTCACTTCAGATCCTAGATTGGTAACTTGTAAAGTATTAAGAAGACTTGGCAATTCTGCATAAGAAGAGTCACAATCACCATATACTGTCTCAGTTGCTCTCTTCTTACCATCTCATACTCTCATACTCTCTTCCTTGTTATCAAGTACTCGAATGTATCGACTATAGTTTGCCACAGTATAGAAATTTTCATAGCAGGCAATGTTCTAACTTGATTTAAGAAATACCAACTCATGAAGTTACAATCTAGCTGTTGATTGTCTTTATTCAGAACAGGATTTACACATATATGAGGTCCTTCAACTATTGTAATAACAAATGCAAAATCCTGATATTTTTGGCATGCACAAAGTTGCCATCTACATCCTTTGTCCATCTCAGTGCAGAATATAGACCATGTCCTCTTATTAGATTCATCAACATAAAAGTTATAGTGGTTCTTGACATGGTGCACCTTCACAACATAAATCAAATCACCTTTCTTTTTAAATTGCATGCCAATTTTTATCTCATCACCAAAGTTCAGATAATCAAAACATTCTCCATTTGCTTCTTCCATTATTATGTATCCATCACCACCGTCTTTCTGTTAAAAAAAAAAAGGAATTGGATTCTCGATGGAAGTGTGATTATGGTCAGGTGTCGGATTCTCATCCATTTACATTATCGACCATAATAGCTTCTGCAGACTGTGGAGGCAAGGGATCAATTGATGTATCAAACTCAAAATCAACAGATCTACCACCAGTCTCAATCTCTTCATCGATATCAATAGACAACTCATGTAACGCTTCATTGACCTCTCTTTCATCATCATCATCATCATCATCATCATCACCATCCTCAATATTATTTCTCTCACTTATGTTGACATTATTATCACACCGATATGCTTCCGAGGTGGAAGGAATTACCAAGGTAGTATATCTAACACTTTACTCCAATCTTATGTTAGCGGTACCTTGTACTTGAACAAATAAGTCTGGAATTTGCAATTCACTGCCAAGTTCAACAGTATCCATAAGATTCTCTACATCTTCATCATCAGTTATAGGAATCAAATTATAACACACACAAGTTGATTGAAAAACTGTTGTATGTATGTGAAACACCTCTACTCTAGACATAGCACAATCAACTCTTACAATTCTACAGAGTTTGTCCAATAATTCATCGTATCTTGTATCACATCTTACTTTGATTTTATTCACTGGTAGCTTATCATAATATGACCTATCTTCACCACATAAAATATTTCCATAGGCATACACCACAAGTTTAATATGATTCACAATTTCCAATCTAGTGAAAATATCAAACTACAAATATTAGAGTATAGCACAAGTGCTATATTGCTCAAATATTTCATTTCATAATTTTACAAATAACTCACTACATTTTAGCATGATTCACCACTTTACTTCATTTCATAATCTCAAACCAATTCACTATATTTCACCAATTTCATATTCACTTCACTTTATTTCATAATCTCACAACCAATTCACTACATTTCACCAATTTCACAATCACTTCACTTTATTTCATAATCTGATAACCAATTCACTACATTTCACCAATTTCACAATCACTTCACTTCATTTCATAATCTCATAACCAATTCACTACATTTCACAAATTTCATAATCACTTCATTTTATTTCACAATCTCACAACCAATTCACAACACTTCATAAATTTCACAAACAATTTCACTTCATTTCACTACTTGACAAACAATTCACTACATTTCACCACTTCACAACTAATTCACTACATTTCACCAATTTCACAAATACTTTACCAACCCCTAAATCAAACCCTAATCTATACAATCAACAAAAAACCACATAATTAACAATAATTATAACCAACAATTCGTAACCCATAAACTACTATGAGCAAATAAATCATTCACTCACTAAAAATTGCACTTAATCAACACAATTTCAAAAAACCCTAAAATCCTCAAAATCCTAAAAACTTAAAGAAAAATTAGGGCAAACTCAAATAAAGTTTCACATACCATCGAGAAGGTAGCAGAGATTGCAACAGAACGTCCGAATCGGGAGAGATCACAGGAAACACGAACTCGGGGGTAGAGATCGCAATGGAGGAGGAGAGGATAAGAGAGGAGAGGAGAAGAGATCGCCGGTGCGATATGGCCCGTGGGCCAGTTTTAACAATGAGAGAATGCAGCTCTTTGCCTTAAATGAAACGGTTCGTTTCAACATGCGATCTCTCTTTGCCAAAAATGCAGTTTTTAGTTCAGCATCGAGCTGATATCGCATTTCGAACATGCAATTTCAGTACAAAATTAAGATCGTGTGTTCAATATGCGATCTCTTGATGATAAAAATGTAAATATTTTGGTCGAGACAGTTTTTAAAGAATTATTTTTCAAAAATACGGTATTTCCGTACATTCCTCTTGTTGATGTCTCGACCAAAAAAAAAACTCCTTTTTGGGATGGACTGCATATCTTTCAAAATACAACTAAAAAATTTTAGAAGTTGCCTGCAACCCTAAGGGCTTGTTTGGATTGAGGTTATGGATGGTTATGGGGGGGAGGATTATGGGGGTGCAAGTCTAACCTTTGTTTGACTAATAAGAGGGTTATAAAGGTGCAAGTTCAACTATTATTTGGGAAATTAAAATAGGAGGTGAGGGTTGAGATCCTCCGATTTAAGGTTAAAAAGTTAGTTTGGTAGGGGGTCATGGAGGGTTATCTCAACCCTCCATAACCTCCACCTCCAAAAACATCCATAACCCTCCACCATCTTAAACCTCCATAATCTTCCCCTCTACAAACCTCCTCACCCCTCAATCTAAATAAGTTCTAAATCTACCGGATGAGAAAATTTTTAGTGGAGCGGTCATACTACGTAAAAGATTCTGGCATGTTATATATCCATCCAATTAGAACTTACTATTTATATATTAGTCCAATTACAGTTCACAATTTATTTTTTTAATATTTTTCCTATTATGATTCACCATTTATTATGGTTTTTATATTTTTAAAGATTTTCTTAGGATTTAATAACCATAACTATATAATTATTAATTACATATCAAGTACTGATTGGACGGATATACTACATTAGTACTGCTTACGTGATATGACCATTACACTGAAGACTTTCTCCCATGATATGGTGTATCACATGGCTTATGCTCGCCATTAATCCCCAAATAACGACTTTCGGGAGGTCAAATCCTAGACCTATCCTGTTGCATGTTGTCAGTTTACTAGCGAGTCCGCATGTTCGGAGGTAATGGGTTATCTATCTACTATTACTTTAAGGGAAGATTTCCCTTTTTGGTGTCATTTTTTTCACTTACCCGTTGTGCATAAAAATTGAAATCTCGTTGACCCTTATATTGGAGTGAAATATGGGTATGATCGTAAATATATAACTATAAACTTCTCACTCTCTTTTCTCACTCACTTAACTCTCTTTTCTCTAGCCACATTCTTTTTTTCTCTTTTTGATAGATTTATTTTTAATTCTCGCATTTCTCACTTTTTTTTATGAGTGATACATATATACAATGTGTAGATAATTATCTAATTTAAAAGTTAAATATATGCTATTTTTATATGAAAATTAATTATAGAAAATTCTTCTATTTAATTGTACATAAATTTATTTTTCCAATAATTTTTATTGAGATAATCATGCCGTGCGTAATACGAGTAAACCTCCAGTCCCTCTTTACCCTTCCAACTATTAGTTTTGGTATCTGACTTTGGAGGGTATGGAGGGATGAATACTTTTTAAAATACTATGCTAATTAAATATTATCACATTTGCAATTTATTTAGTTTTCTTTTTCTCCAACTTTTTGATGTTATGAGGGATAAAATTGGTTTTTTAAAAGGAAATTAATGATTAGGAAAACTAAAGAAACGCTCAGGAGAATCAAATTGATGTTGAGAATGATTAAACTAATATTAAAAAGATGATATTAATGCATGCAATTGAAAAAAAGGACAAATTGATATATAGCGCAGCATAAGGAACAACTGGAAAAAATATATATATTTTTTAGAGTTTTCACATTGAAATTTTGTTCAATGTAAATATTTTTCCTTCCATCCGCCCTGCCATCAACATGCTACTTGAGTTTTCCGGTGTATAAAAAAAACTCCTAAAAAACATTTTTTTTAAATAAAATACGCTCGTGACAAGAGAATTTTGATCTCATTTTTGTGTTTCAAAAACACCCTTTCCAAAATTAATTTATAATAAAATAATATAATATGAGATGTTACTAGCTTTCCAAAATTTCAATGCGTTTATTTATATTTCCAATTTTTTTACGATTCTCTTAACCGTTCCCAAAATCCTCTAAAGAATTTCCACGATTCTTTAAACCATTTGATTCCCTTATTCATTTTCTTGATTCTGCTACCCTTTTATCTCATTTTACTTTTTTTTTATATATATTTTAGTCTCCTCTCAACACAAATTAACTTTAGAAGCTTCCTTAATTAATATTTTATATAATGTATTTTTCATTTTTTACAAATTTTTTAAATGATAAAACTATAAATGGTATGGGTTAACCTCCAGTATATTGTATATAAATGCCAACTAGTTTTCGTCTCAATTTTATATTTTCCCTTTTCCCTTTTATATATAAAAAATTAAAATTTTAATGACTTTCGGTTAAATAATAAGACAATAATATAATAGTAAATTTTACATAAATAGTAAACTTAACCTCCGCTCTTATTACTTATTCCACCCCCTCACTCTCCTCCACAACATCTCTCTCTTTTATATTTGTTAGTAATTTTTTCTTACTCTCTTCGATAACAGTTCGCACACTCAAATAAAATATTTTTAGTGAAAAATTAATTATAATTAATTTCTTGAATCGTATGGAATTTGATCAAAATAACAAATACGGTACGTTGCACGGATGAGCATATGGTTTTTAAAATGCTATTTTTGTTTTTTTTATTAAAATCATATGATTATTATTTATGAAGGAATTTGTTTTAGTTTTTTTATTACAAGCTCAAAAGGATTTATTCGGGTTTACCTGATATACGTTATTTGCGGATTATTACGTGTGCCATGGGGTGGGAGAAAGTGTTAAGTAGAATTGCCATATCACGCATGCGATGCTGACATGGTATATCTGCCTAATCGAGACTTGATATGTCATCAATAATTATACAGTTATAATTATTAAATCATAAAAAATCTCATAAAAATAAAAAATCTTAAATAAATAGTGAATCATAATTGAAAATAATGAATAAATGGTAAAAAAATATTAAAAATTAAATAAATGATGAACTATAATAGGAAGAATATATAAATAATTAATTCCGATTAACGGATATATCACGTAAGTATTGCTTACGTGGTATGAGAGCTCTACTGTAGGCTTTTTACCGAGGAGGAGGAGGTATGATAACTACCGCTAGTCGGACTTGCAAACTGTATGGATACTACGGTTATTTAAAAAAAAAATAAAAGAAAAATCTTCGGTAAGGTATTTCTGCCCAAGATTCTGTGCTGCTTCTCTTCCATCTCTACCCCTTCACCGTCACTTCTTTCCTCATCGAATTCTCCATAGCTCCACCAGCTCCGCTGCATTTTACTCCACTTGTGGCCCGTTAGTCTCTCAAGTTACATACATGCCTCCCCGGAAAGGACCCATTAACGTCGTGGAGATCGACAGCAGCGACGACGATGAAGTTCAAGGCAGTGCCCGGAATTCCAACACCAACGGCTACTCATCCGCCACCGGACCGAAGGCGGTGAGCGGAATCAGCGCTTCCGTGGAAGGGCCCGGGACTGTCTCGCAAACTCATCCAATTGAGGAGTCCAGAAGTTTCTGGAAGGCCGGAAACTACGATGTTGCCCCGGCGGCGAAGTTCAACTCTAACTCAGGTCGCTCTCCCGTTCCTTTCGATCATTCTTACTTGTTGTTTTATGCATTCTGTTACGTCTGTGTTGTTCAGAGGATAGGAAACAAACCAAATACACTTGCCATGTCAAGCGGTTTCAGCTTTTAGAAAGTCGTCTAGTTCCCTTTGTTACAAATTCCATTGCCTTGTACTAAACATGATGTTACAGAATTTGGCATTGTCAAAGGTTGCGTCTTTTTATTGCCACAGTTGATGAATTGTAACGAACTACGTGAATTTTTTTAAGAAAATGTAATAAATAGTGTGGATTAAAATTGGGTTACCTTCCTTTTTTCTTGGGCAACTAACCGTTTATTGGATTTCCGTTTATGTGAGTTGATGTGTATGAATTGCAGATCTTTTGGAGCATGCCCGTGTACATCCCAAATTTCTTCACTCAAATGCAACTTCTCATAAGTGGGCATTTGGAGGTGAGTCTTTCCTCTCAAATTATTACTAATGTGCCAATCGAACTGCTACTAGGCCTTGGTTAGTACAATGGAAATAGAATGGAATGAGATTGCTTTTCTTCATGATGATCCATTCGGCTCCCTTTCCATCCAGTTATGGCATTACTTTGTATTATTGTTGAAAGTTAAAAATTTCTTATATAACATCACCAAGGTGGCTTCATCTTCGGATAGCACTAGATACATGGTGGAATTTGGTTCTTTCTTAATGACCAATATTACCAGATCTCGCTTTGGTCAGGAAGTGGGTTCTTGAATAATCTATAGAGATGAATCAAGTATTTTCCCTTTTTGTTAGAAAGCATGCAGACAAATGAACTACTCTGCTTGACTTTTGGTGACTCCACTAGGAGTAATTTATGGGACATGCTCTAGCAAAAGAATGACTTCTCCTATCTCTTTGCAGCAATTGCAGAGCTCCTGGATAATGCTGTTGATGAGGTAACCTTCATAGTTTTAATGTTCTTCTGCACAGATGGAGTTGTTCCTTGACAGTCCTACCATGCCAAGATTCATCCCTTCATATATTGGTATTAAAAACTTGGAAGAGGCTTTGCTTAAGTCTCTGTCTATGTTCAAATTTCAGATCCAAAATGGAGCAACGTTTGTGAAGGTTGATAAAATTAACATCATGAAGGACAATTCTCCAGCTTTATTATTTCAAGGTATAGGAATAATGTTGTTTATTAGTTTCTCTAGTATTGCCTACTTAAAATGATGGGAGCTTTGTGATGTTAATTGCAGATGATGGTGGTGGCATGGACCCACAGGGAATACGGAAATGCATGAGCTTGGGTTATTCTTCAAAGAAAACAAACACAACTATTGGACAATGTAATCATTCGAAAATCCCTTTACTCGTTAAGATAAAGTCCTTTTTGCTTTTGTTAAGCTTGATATTGCCTGTGCTTTTATTCGGCATTTTGGTCTTTTGTTTCATTTTTGCCTTTCTCTGACATATTAGCATGGTTACTTTGATCTTTGTCCAGAAGACAATCCTTAAAATAAATCATTTATGGAAAAATAAATGGGTAATAGATGAGGTTCTTGCATATGGAACTGAATACTGAAACATCCAAGTCTATTGGAGTAAGTAGGATGTTGCATTTGTATATGGTGAATGACCTAAGTGTATTCAGATGAGTGCAATGTGATAGGCATTCATCGCCAGATTTTGGTAGGAATTATTCTGTTTGGATGATTTCATGGTGAACGAATGGAATGGGTGGGTGCCCTTCTCGAGGGATCGTGACTGAAAACAAGGATATGAACTAGGAGATGTTTCCTCAAAAGTTCATTCGGGAAACGGAAAGAAAATGCTTAATTTTGACCATTTGTAATTGGCATGAAGGCATCAAAATCCTTTTCTTGGCTATTGAACTCCTCCAATAAGAGGAATCACCATTCTTCACTCACCTAGGGAACTGAAAATAGATTCCCCTAGAAGCAACCCAAATTGCTTATTCACATTCCATGATCTTTTGAAATCTTTTTCAGTTTTTCATTTTTTTTTTCTCAGTGTTACCACAAATCCAACAACCAAAATATGAAAGAGAAAACAGCTTTCCATGTTTCACTATGCTCTTAACATTTTCTTAACAAAAACTTTTAGCGTGACATATATTTTGGTCTTATGATGGTTCATTTGTTGTGATTATAAAAAGGGGGGGAAGGCAGGTAATTGTCCAAAGTCCACTATCCATATAAAATTTTACCTTTTGTGTTCTAAACACAACAAATACTGAGGAAAAATATGTAATAGGAGAAATTGAAAGATAAATAATCATTAAGCTTTAGAAACTTGTCGAGTAGATTTAGAAACCTCAGAGTTTTCCTGAAATCTGTTCCTCGGAGAGTGCTTGTTATGACCACATTTTGGACATGGTCAATACAAGACTTGTTTGTTTTTTCGTTTTTTCCCCTAACATTAGCCACAGGATTGGAAATAGCAGCCCATCATCTGCAATTGTGTACAAGGTCTATGAGCTTGACTTGTACATTTTGTAAAGAGGACTCCATCCCACGGCAAAACTAATGAAATTTCACTTACCTTCCACAAAAAGGGGAAGTGACTTCTGATTCTGAACGAGTCTAATGAAAAGGCACGCATTGATAGTGTATTCACTTTTGTATAGGCAATTCCTTTGGTTGAATGATGCTCTACTACGTATCTAAATCTAGTTTATTGTCTATATTTGCTTAATCATTTGTGAATTGTTTTTTCCTCCCTTTTCTTCCAGATGGTAATGGATTCAAGACAAGCACTATCCGTCTAGGTGCTGATGTAATTGTTTTCAGTTGTGCAATTCGTGCAGGGTATGTAACCATCAATTTGCAATTTGTTTGCACATACTTATTAGTTAACCTGTTATTTTGTTACCCTCCCCAATTTAGTTTCAGTTTGATTAATGAATACTGATAGAAAGGGCTATAATTAAGCAGGATGAGTAAAACTAACCTTTTGAAGTACATCATGATAAGCCTGTCTTTTGATTCTAAATGTCTCGCAAATTTTATTTCTTTTCCTTTTTACCTTTCTTCTGCTGGTAATTTATTTGTCTTGTGCAATGAAGAGGATCTAATGTTTCCAACCTTTTAACATGTTTTGCAGCAAAGCAACCCAAAGTGTTGGACTTCTCTCTTACACTTTTCTCCGAAAAACTGGGCAGGATGATGTCATTGTTCCAATGGTGATTCCTTGTATATGTTACTCATTTTTACATTCCTTTTTTTTTAATCGTACTCATGATTACATTCAATTGGAAAATACAATAATTTTCCTTGTTCTTCTTGTTGTATTATCTTTGCTGAATCTGCAATCTAGTTCAATATAGATCTCTTGCATGACATATGAGTTTACAGCTAGCAATTTTTCGAACTAAAGTATTAGCATTTTTTTCAGCAAACTTGTGGCTGCTAAAATCATGACACATTTGCTTTGTATATAGGGTTCATTTGGTTGATTGAGCCGTTGAGCTATGATATAGACACTACTTGGATTCATGATTGTCAGATTTCATCATTTTTACCGTATTTAAATCTAAAACCCTCTATTGGCTGCTCACTAGAGTTTGATTTTTCTCTTGCAGATAGATTTTGATATTTCTGGTAACTGGGTAGAACCAATCATTTACAGCTCAGAGAAGGACTGGTCTTCCAATTTGAAAACCATTCTTGAATGGTCTCCCTTTGAATCGAAGGAGCACCTTTTGCAGCAGGTTTTCCTTGTCATCTTCTCAAAAGATTAGTAGAAGTGAAAATTCTCTAAAATGAATACAAATAAACATGTTTAAGTTGGTCATTAATGGCAACTCAATAGATTAAGTGCTTAGTAGTTAAATCGATATTAGTGCAGAAGAATAAGGGGGAAGAAAGTGAGGGCAAAGTAGAATGGATACAACTTCATGAGAGATTTGAGCACTGATTAGTTAAAAACTACTTAATTCATTAAGGAGGTATCACTTTTTCTATTACTAAGATAAATATTTTGATGACAACTTCATGGATTAAATGCTTCATTATAAATTGGATTTATCCCAATAATCACTCTTTCTCCCTCCCATATTTCTCCTACCCAACCAATTCTTTTAAGTAATGTTGGGAACTTAATCAATTAGATCATTGGCCAGAGGGCCCTAAGTTTGGTTTAAATATCTGGACTAAGATCTTTCTTCATTTGAGTTTGCTAAGAATGATGCATATTATGACCACAGTCGGGGATTATTAAACTTAATATTTTATTAGCTTAAAGTAAGTTTTATTTTTTTGGACAGTTTCTTAAAATTAGTTGAAATTTGTCAATGGAAGTTAGTTGAAAGTTGGTTCAGTTTGAAGAAATTTGAAGGCATGCTTATCTATACATTAAAAGATCAATTAATTGATGAATCACTTAATTTGTCAAGTAGATTGAATATAGATACTTGATTGAGTTGTTTTTGCCTTAGTAGGAGGTGCTCATATTTTCTCTTGATAGACGTCTTTACTCTCTCAATTTCTTTCCTCATTTTTTTTTTGGCTCCACTCTTGCTTAATTCATTATTACTTAATTTATTGAGGTTATCCAACAACACCTCAGTTGTGGGAAAAGATAAACTCTGTTTACACGATCTTTTTTAGAAAAGTAAATATCATGTAAATTTCCAAGGTTATTTGACTGACTTGGTATTGTGGATACAACCAAGTTTTACTTCCTTTTTCATGATTAGTTTGCTTTATTCTTACCAGTTT
This sequence comes from Lagerstroemia speciosa, assembly GCA_037672795.1. Classification (NCBI taxonomy): domain Eukaryota; kingdom Viridiplantae; phylum Streptophyta; class Magnoliopsida; order Myrtales; family Lythraceae; genus Lagerstroemia; species Lagerstroemia speciosa. Next base: position 8,094,675 of record CM075299.1, read on the forward strand.
GAAGATATTGGATCACATGGTACCAAGATCATAATATACAATTTGTGGCTCAATGATGAAGGCATTTATGAACTGAGTTTTGATGATGATGATGAGGTTTGTTGAATCCTCAGGATGACTTTTTTGTCACTTCTGCTGTCCCAGTTATTAGTGATCATGATACCATTTGAGCTATTAAACAGCTCGACAATTGAATTTGAAACTAAGTTGTTTAGCTCTGCCTGTGACTGAACTATATGAGTGTCAACAGTTAAAATTTAGAAGGTCTTGGTCCTTTATTCTCATTTCTTTTTTCGATATATTGTTTGTGCTTTTTGTAGGATATTAGGTTGAGGGATGAAGCTAGTCTTGGTGGCACGACAAAGGTAAACAAAAGAGTTATTGAACTAAGATCACATATATCCTACCGCCTTCGCTATTCACTTCGGGTACTTTTTACTATCTCTAGCTCCTTTAGAAGGTTTCTCAACCATTGGTTTTATGTATTTTCTCATCTGATATGATTCACTGATGCTTTCTAGGCATATGCTTCAATCCTATATCTCAGAAAATTTACAAACTTCAAGATCTTGTTGAGGGGGAAACCTGTTGTGCAGTATATCATTGCAGATGACTTAATGTACTCGAAAGTTGTAACATACAAGCCTCAGGCTTCTGCAGCATCAAATGAGGTAAGAAGATAATGTTACATTTTCTATTATGTAGCAAAACCAACTTAACAATTATAGATTACAATGATAATCAAGCGGAACTAGTCTTGATTTCTTCTTACTAGGAGAATGAGAGGGAGAATCTATCATTCTATATCGAAGTTGAAGATATGAAAATTGTGTACTAGAGGTTTAGAGTGTAAAATTGTTGTCCCCATCTATGTAGGTTGCTGTGGAGACAACTGTTGGATTTATCAAGGAAGCATCGACTCTTGGAGTTTCTGGATTTAATGTGTACCACAAAAATAGACTCATCCGGGTATTTGTTTATATTCATTTATGCCATGTTTTTATCATACTTTCATATTATTCCATTAGTTGTACATTCTTTTCCTTCTGTAGATTTTAAGAAACACTAGTCTAGCTGAAGTTTTCCATGCTTCAGTCTTTTCAGTATACATGGTTATAAGGACCTTTCTCATAAACTTTAATGATGTCAAATTGCTTAAGAATTAGTTGCAAACCAACTAACAAGGAAAAGGGGGAGAAGTGAGGGAAGAGATGGGATGAGGCATCAAAGAAGCACCCACTGAGAGTCAAAGTACTTATACTAGATTGAAAACTATGTGGTGGATTGGGTGCTATTTGTACTTGTTGGTGTTCAAACCTCTTTGAAGGTGCCTACCAGTTATTTCCTCATCTTGATTCCCCATATGCTCCCATAACTATCTTCCTTTTTCTCTTATATGACTTATTTAAGTGCTTAGCAGTTTGTTAGTTTTTATTGAACGCCAGCCCTATAAGGATCCACGAAGTAGTAAATTACGTTGATTTAGCTGTCCAGCAATTGTAGTAATACACGTAGGAAAAGTATAAACTATGATGGTATTAGTTTGGAAAGTTAAGCTATTCAATTGATTTCACATTATGTTGCATCTTACCAGCCTTACTGGAAGGTTACCAGCGACGGGACGTCCAAAGGATATGGTGTTGTGGGTATGTTAAGTTTTCCATCAACATTTCATTTTTAATCATTTCCTTTGGGGAGTCTTGTTATATGTAGCTTTTTGTGCAAAAACTATAGGGGTTTTAGAAGCGAACTTTATAGAACCTGCTCATGACAAGCAAGATTTTGAGAGATCATCACTGTATATCAGGCTCGAAACAAGACTGAAGCATATAATCTCAGAATACTGGTTTGTCTCTCATTCTTGTCTACATCAATTTATAATGAAGAATATTGGATTTCAGTCCTTTCCCCTGTTCAGCAGGTTGTGACGATAGTTTCATTATTCTCTTTAATGTAATTTCAAAATGCTGTTGGACCCATAAGCCTATGTTTCGGCCAGCTGAACAGGCTCCTCCTTTTATAAGATACATTTTTACCCCTGTTCCATTCTATACCAATCAACGATCATATGAATATTGTCATGTCTCTGTGCAGGAAAGGGCACTGCCACTTAATGGGATACAAAACTCCTGGCTCTAAAAATAATACTCAGAAAGAGCACGAGGCAGGTCATTTTCCTTCAAGTGCAAAGCAAGGTACACGATCAAGAACACCTGTTGTTAATGGTCTTTCAGATTCTGGGAGACAATTGAGCAGCAATGGATTCAGTGCTCAGAAAGATCCAAAGGTGAGTGGGCCCTTCGTTGGATTGGAAACTTTGATGATCATATCACTAGTCCTTTATGACACAATTTGCAAGTAGTCAACCGGAATAAGTTTGTCTTAATCTTAAGCATGTCATGTGTAATTAACAGTTGAAGCAACTTCTAAATTTTTTGGTGGTGAAGAACATTGGTTTCCAAATTGTTGCTAATCTAGGGACTATTAGACTGCTGCTGTGAATTGCTGACGTGGTGAGGTTGATGTGGTGTGATGTTAGCAATTCACCTAAATGTCTTTATGGAAGAAAATGAAAAACCTAATATCGAAAGGGCTAAAATAGAAACAGAAATGGATGGCCTGCCAAGGGTTGAAATGTCTGCTGTTGCCACCTTTTCCTCCCTCCCAAGGATCATGCCATCCCAAGCCCTAGTTTTTGCTTCAATAATGGAAGTCATCAAGCCTTCAGCAGTGTGGCCATAAACCTGCCAGGTCTTCTATTGCAGTCTCCGAATGAGTGAAAATTATCATGGATGCCCAAATGGTTGAAATTCCTCATTTTAGGAGTTTTATGGGACTCTCCATTTCCGCCTTTGTCCAGCAGCATCCAAGTTGAACCAGAGGTGGAATAACTTGGACATGGCATTTTAGAGAAGGTGGAGAGGAGAGATTGTGGCTGCATAGCAGTAGGATAACCTGACATACTTCCCTTTAATTTTTCATTTTTATTTTTTATGATATAACTTGCCATTTGAGTTGGTATATATTAAGTTAAATTGCGCACTTACATCATGTTTAGAGAGCTAGTGATTGGAAAATAATTTTCTGAAACCTCCACTGTTCAAAGAACATAATTGTACTTGGTCCATAAAAACTCACTCGATTTTGCTCTCTCTATTTGTAATGGTTTGACATTGTTTTTCTATTTTTATGAATAGAGCTCTTGCAAAGCAGCGGCATCAGCAGACAGTACTCAGCCCATGTCAGTAGACCTAATATGTGATGAGAACATCCAACTGTTTATGAGGTAAAGTCAGATGTTCGGTTTAAATCCCGGATATTGCATGCTGTTCTTATAAGGTCTCTATTTCAAATGGATCTGCATACCTAATTTGAGAACTTTGTTCTTTAACTTTGTGCCTTGAGATTCAATTTTGTGTAGTTTGAATGAAAAAGAGAAGGCAGACAATATCCAATGTTGAAAATTACATCCTTTGGGAATGACATAAGTCTATTAGTAGTTCTATAATATGAATTGTGGTACTACATGCTTATCTTATTTCAGGGTACATATCTAGTTGGGGAATTATTGAGAGAAGTTGCATTTAATAGCTTGTTTGGATTAAGGGTGAGGAGGGGCATGGAGGGGAGGGATTGTTAGATGGGTTTATGGAGGGATAAAAATGTTACTTTCACCATTTTGTCCTTCGCTGTGTCTTGAGCTTCTATTTTGCTTTCCTTTCACTGTGTATTGCCATGAATTTTGTTATCCCTCCCAATCCCTTCAAAATTCTCCCAAATTGGAGGCATAAGAAATTAACCTTTGGAGAGATATGGATGTATAAGATCCACCTCCAAGGACTCCTAAATATTTTCTCATACAAGGAATAGAACAATTCCTCCAAATCCCTCGAGATCCCCCATCCAAACATGTAAAAGGATTGGTGGATAAAGTGAACAAATAAGAGGTCATAAGTGGCTGATTGCATTATCTTTATATTTTTCATTTTGCCACAGCAAGAGATATAGAACTTGAAGCCATTTTTTAGGCCGATTAGAGAATAAGTTGAGAGATCTTTTGCTTCTCTGATCTTGGTCGGTTTGCAGGTGTGAGGCACATAAGCAGGCCGAAGCTGAGTTGAAAGAGAAGGTATATATCACTTTGCACTCAATTACTTAGTTCGGAAGTGTTGCATATGATTAATTACCGTTGCCTGCTTCCTTTCTCGAATTGGATAAAGATTCGGAAGGTGGAGGATGAATTGGCTGAGACACGGAAGAAGTGTGCACTACTTTCTTCGTACTTGGAGACCAAGAGAAAACATAATGCCGTAAAACAACAAAGCAGAAAGCTTGAATAACATTCAGTTCTCTGAAATTGCCAGTCCCTCTCCTGGTATGATTTCGCTTCCGTGGTAGGACCATGATTAGCTTAGCCTTATTTTTGTAGTGAATCTTTGCACATTTGAAGGAAAAGTAAAAGGATGAAAAAGAAGAGTGGGGAAGAAGCGCTTATGGGCATCTGTTTTTGTGATAGCCTTGCATAGGGTGATTAGCTTAGTGGTTATTATTGCCATCTACCCCCTCATCATGTGGGAAAATTATTCGAGTCTCTTTAAACGGACAATCGCCGGGCTTGTATGCCTTGGATCAACCTTTTCTGACGTGGGTCCTATCACAGAAAGTCGATGATAGCGGCTTTCAGTGGCCTGAAACGGACCCTTGAATGGACTGAAAAGGCCTTTCTCATATCCTAGTGATAAATTCTACTTTTTTGTTTCAGTTACTTGATTGATTATTGCAGATGACTTCTGTTCTGTCGGTCATTCGATGTGCCTTTCTGGGATAATTTTAAGTTTGTCAGTGGATTCCTGGTCGGCATCGGAATGTGATGTCTCTTCACCGGGTAAAAAGATTCAAGTTGCGGGAAAAGTAGGGAGCAGAATCAGGTCTACTAAATAAGAAATAGGCTGCGTACTCGCACCTTGGCACTACTACTACCAACTATATGCTATAGATTCACTGTTTAAATGGTTTGATGGATTGCTTTCTATTTTAGACTCAGGACCAGTGCATTGCAAGGGTATAGGAACAGTGGCAAGTCGTTCTTGTAAAAATGCGTTGTCTAACTGCTTTATTAATATTGAGCATTCTCGGTCATCCTTGTTGATTAGAATCCCACATCAGACAATGAATATAAATAATTGTGATTTATAAAAGGATTGAGTATCACTATCTATTGGCTTAAACTTGGTTGGATATGTATGCAACCTCTTATAGGTTCAATTGAGATTTTACATAGCCAAGGTTCGAAACCATCGGTTGCAGTTCTATGATACATGGAACTGGACCTAAATCACCCTGTGATGGTTCAGGGTCGATTCAGATCAGGACGATGTTGGTTTCAATTCACGGTTCGTTGCTAATAAATTATATGTTAAAAATAAATTTTTATTCCCAAAACTGGTTATATCGTTGTTATTAAGAATATTTAGGCAGTTTAATTTTTCATTATTTATAATTTATTCTTGTTATTTTTGAAGAGGGGGATACTTTGGAAGCAGATTGCCGGTTTCTGAATCAAAACTAGCAGTTCCGGTTGCATCCAAGGAGGAACGAACTCCCCCGCAGTTTCAGGTCGGTTAAGCCCGATTCTGGGGTGGTCCCAGCTCCGAATTGAACCGTGCTCGTGATTTAAGACAGGAGCTCGTGTTTTCAAGCAAGAAACTGACTTGCTCGAAAAAGCAAAAGGGCATTATCGTAACTATATTAGAGATAATAGAGTAAATTAACAATTTAGTCATCGAGAGATGGACTTTTCATCACTTTGGTCCCTTAGAATTTTTTGCTTCAGTTGACTCCCTCACATATGCATTTTTCATCAGTTGAGTCCCTTATGGTATCAATTGGGTCCATCATAGTGTCAATTCGATCTCTCATGGTATCAATTCGGTCCCTCATGATATCAATTTCGTCCCCATGGTATCAATTTCGTTCCTTATGACATCAATTTGGTCCCTAAGAGATTCTCTGTTAACTTTTTTGTCAAGTTTGATGGAAATACTTATAATTTCGTCCCTCCGAGATGAATTTTGCATCATTTGGGTCCTTAGACAATTTTTAAATAATTTTAAAAAATTATTGAAAATTTTTAAAATTCTAATTTTTTTAAATAATCGTAAAAATTCTAATTTTTTAAATAACAGTAAAAAATTGCTAAATTTTTTTAAATAACTTTCAAAAAATCTAAAAATTTTTAGATAATTTCCTAAATTTTTTTAAATATATCTAGAAATTTCTAAAAAAATTTAAAAAAACATAAGAAAATTCTAAAAAAATTTATATAATTTTAAAATATTCTATAAATTTTTTAAAAATAAATATAAAATACTTGTCCATCACTTTTGCATTATGAAAATTTTCTGAAAATTTTAGAAATTTTTTATCTTTCTTGTAAGTATCTCTTTATGTCACCTATGATAGTAAAATATTAGTCCATACCGTTTGCAATATATATCTTCAGGGGGTGTGCAATATATATCTTCAAGGGGTGTGCAAAAAATCGGTTCAGGACCGAACTGATTTCGAATTGAACAGAACCAAAAGAACCGGATCGGTTTGGCACATTAGGCAAAGAATCGAACAAGTTTATACTGAAAAAACTACATTGTTTTATACCAATTCGGTTAATCAGTTCGAACCGAATTGGCTTTACAAAGGTTCGACACGATTTTAAATCGGTTCAAACCAAACCGAATTGGATTTGGAATGGTTGGGTTCGGTTCAAAACCGGTTCGGATCAAATTGAATTGGTTTTGGAACGATTCAATTCTGATCGAACCGGATTGAATTGGTTTTTAAATTAAGACCAATTCGGTTCGGTTCGAATCGGTTAACCACATCAATTACACTTCAAAATTAACCAAACCATTTTTGCTCTAAAAAAATTCCACCAAAATAGAATCAGTTTGGGGAGAACCGGTTCTAACTAGTTCGGTTATCCCCGAACTGGTTCGGTTGCACGCCCCTATATATCTTGTACAATCTTTAGAATATTCTCTATTTTTTAAATTTGTATAAATTTCTAATTTTATGAATAATTTCATATTTTCATGATTTTATAAAATTTTCATTTTTTATTTTATGAAAGTTTTTTGGTTTTTTAAGCTTTTATACCCTTGATAATTTAATAATTTTTTTTACTTATTTTAAGCTTTCTTAATTTAAAAAAAGAAAATTTTTTTATGTATTTTGAACATATAATTTAAAATTTTTATTTATATTATTGAAATTTTTATATTTTTCTACATTATTTTTAGATTTTCCTTATTTTCTATATTTCTTTATTTTTATAAAATATAAAAAATTTCCAAATTTTTATATTTTTCACAAATTTTAAAAGTTTTTCAAGCTCTTCATTCTTTTATATATTTTGAATATTTTTAATTTTTTAGTGTTCCTATATTTTATTATATTTTATTATATTTTTTATGAATTTTGCTAAATTTTTTGAAATTTTTTCTAATTTGAAAATTTTAATATTTTTATTTTTAAATTTTTATTTAAAAATATTATTCTGAATGTCAAGTTATTGAAAAAAATGTTATTTAAAAAATAAAAAATTTATGCTGGACCTAATTGAAAAAAAGAAATTAAGATGGGGATCTAATTGATAATATAATAATCAATTTGTGGGAGGACTAGATTGAAAAAAATAAATAGAGAGAGGGACGTGATTGATAGTATAATCACGCCGTTAGTATTCAATTTAACTGAGAGACCTAATTGAATCCATAGAGGACCTAATTGAAGCCATGAGCGACCTAATTAAAGCCATGAGTGACCCAATTGAAAGCATGGGAGACCCAATTGAAAGTATGGGAGACCCAATTGAAGACATGAGGGACCCAATTGGTACACTAAAATGGTATAATTGAGGCAAAAAACTCACTTAAGGACTCAACTGATGAAAAATACATATATGAGGGAGTCAACTGAGGCAAAGAATCACTAAAGGAATCAAGTGACGAAAAGTCTATCTCTTGAGGACTAAATTGTTAATTTACGCGAGATAATATGCCATGGCGAACACCCTATTTGGCGCGACACACGCTGTTCCAATGAGCAAGGTGTTGTTTTATTAGTTTTTTTTTTGTGATTTGGGAAGCATGATCAACACCATTTGTAGCTATGTTGAGAAAAATGATACTTTAATTTTCATAAAATTGAAAAAGATTATTTTGGACTGAAAATATTAAAATAGTCAGGGGTGTGCAATAGGGTAGGTTCGAAACCGATAAGTGCCTACCGTATTCGGTGGGTTTTAAGTAGATATCGATGAAATCGGGTAGGTTTTGATTAACAAAATAAGGAATTAATCGGTTCTGGTTTCAGCTCCTATGAACATAGTATCCATAATTGGAACCTATTGCGTATCTACAAGTTTATTTTAATTATTCGTAACTTTTTTGTTTAAATTTGGATTTTTGAATCAATTAAACTATTATATTCTTGACTAGATAAACTTTCATTTGACATAGTAATTATGTATATTTGTTGAATTTATCGTATTTAAAATATCATTGTAAGTTAAAATTGATAATAAATAATAATTACATGTAATGTAAATATTCTTAAAATTATAATATGATAAAATAACTGTACGAAAATTTACAATCATGAAAATTTTTTTAACATATTTATTTTATGATTATTAAGTATATGAAAATATTAAAATAATTTGCATTATAGAGGTAAATAAACAAGTTCCAACATGATACCCAGAACCTAGGACATCTAACATATTACAAGTAGAGTCCAATTTTAAGATTTAATAAGGTAGGTTTCATTCCAAAATTTTAGAATCGGCCTTATATAGGGTAGGATTTGGGTACCATAAAAAATACAGGGCACTCAGTCCTAATCACCATAATCCAAATCAGTAATATGGACTAAAAGGATGTAACACAAGTAAGCCCATAAAAACCTATGCAGAAAGGATTGGAAAAGTGGAGAAGGAAGTTTTAGTAGTTTATATCTAAGAGGTGTACATAAATAGGTAGCCTTTACATCTACATTAGACGACGTGTACTTGCCTTGGGTGCCTATGCAGAGAGTGCTGCTACAAGCCAATTAAACTAAACTCGTGCGCAAGCACACTTCAAGGGCATCAATGTCATTTAGAAAGTAGGCCTCGCAACCGCCAAGTGAGGTAGTCTAATGGTTAAAAGCTCACTCAAATGCAGTTTGGTAATGTTAAAATCCCATATTTGAATATCATTCTAAGTAATATTGTTAGAATTATCCTCTTTTGGTTTGTTCTTGGAGGACACCGGTTTCTAGAACTATACTATATCCTAGTAGTGGTGTTATATTGTTTCGTTCATCTTATATGTTCGCAATCAAATGCAAAAACCCGAATATTGCTTAGTAAGGTAGCTCATTTTCAATTATCAAAAGAAAGATGGGGAATGGAGCAAAACTACATATGTAACTCTGCATATGAGAGAAAAAAAGTTTGGTACAGTTGGTATCACCCTCGTTTAGGGACAAGGACGTCTAGCTTTAATTCTCACCGATGAGACACTCTATGCCCTTTTATTTCCTCTACTTTCTAGCATCTTCTAAGCTTATATGCATTGTGTTTTTAAGTATGAAAATTGAACTCAATAATTAGTGGTTCAAATGAGAGAATTGGACAAAAATACTATCTATTCTGAAATAAATTGTTAAAAAGTAGTAGATTTTAAACTATTCTTGTGAATACCATTTTAAATATGCATTTTAAATACACTTTTTCAGTGTTGTATAAAAAGTACATTTTGAAAATGCACGTTCAATTTTGAATAAGTGTATTTTCAAAATACACTTTCTTTATAAAACTGAAAGTAAATGTTTAAAATGCACTTTTAAAATAGAGTAAATGGTATTTTTGGTCCTCAATCTTTTGTGTTTTTACCATTTTAGTCCTAAACCTTTATTTTTTTTTTATCATTTATGTCTTTTTTTCCATCCAAAAAAGCATATTCCATCTAAAAAAGCATATTCCATCTAAAAAAGAATATTTCATCCAAAAAATATTTTTTAATAAAAACTATTCTTAAAAAGTAAAGAAACAAGGAAAAAAAGCAAACGAAAGTGAAAAATATCTGTAGAGTTTTACAGGCGAGCACATCTCCTTTAAAATTGAGACATATTCCTCACTGAAAATTGATTGATGGTTATTATCATTACAAAGTCATGACTTGTTATGATAAAAATGAGTTCTAATTTTAATCAACATTTCCTTAATTAGGGATTAATATACTTTTTTTAAAAAATGTTTTGGTTGAAAAATAAATTTTGGATGAAATGTTCTTTTTTTGGATGGAAAAAGTAACAGTACGACCAAAGTAGCAAAAATTCAAAAATTTGAGAATGTAAATGACAAAAAATAAAGGTGTATGACTCAAATACTAAAAAGGGAAAGATTGAGGACTAGTGTCTTTTTCCCTTTAAAATAGTATTTATGGAAATAATTTAAAATTTGTCACTACTTGAAAATTTGTTATATAGAGAATGGTATTTTGGCAGAATTCTCATTAAAATGATGTATGAATAGCACCATTTGAACAACGGGCAACCTTGATGGTGGGGCTCTGAGAGGTCTTCCAAGACCTCCTAGGTTCAAATCCCCAGAAACACATTCTTCGTGGGTGGGGGCTTTATAGTCCTCAAACCTGTCGAGTTTGCCTAACTTACCTGACACACGTGGCTTGCAGGCTATTGTGTGTGCCCCGAGGAAGAGGTGTCACAACCATCACTAGTCAGGTTCAGAAAGCACTCAAATACCTCGATTATCAAAAAGAAAAAAAAAAGGATGTGTGAATAACACTATTGTTTTAATCTACATTTCCTTAGGACTTAGTTTGATTCTAGTGGACCCACTAGCTCCCGGATTTGCAGTCTTTCATTGGGAATGACTTAATTTTATGAGAGACATTCCATGTTTCCACTACACCAAAAGGAGTACCCTTTACTTTGTTTGGTCTGGATTAGAGAGTAGTTTATTGACTGAGATTGTTGGGATTTGTAGTATTCCGGAAGACTATAACCTGTTTGTTGATATTGTCTTGCATCAAATTGGATACTCATGGGACTCGAAAATCTGTCAGATGACTAGAAATCATTAAGTAAAGATTTATTCTATTGGTATCTGGCTTGATACAAGGCAATCTAAGCAAATCTCCACATTGGCTTGTATCAAGCAAACCACCATCAAACTTGGATTTGCTTGCTCTGTTTAGCCTAATTACAGGCTCCACCTCTCCGTGTGTGCACTGTTCAAGTCCAAACTATCCTTGGATTTATCCGAGGTATCGGGGTTTGTCATCACTCCTGCAGGTGTCCAGCTAATGTATCAACAAAGTCGACTTTGACACGGTTTCGGCGTTCCCCAAGATCACCACTCTTTGAAGCTCGATTCAACCAGCGATCTTAACTGCTTCCTCTACCTATCCTGAGCATGTTCTTTCTCCAATAGAAGTTGTTGCCTTCCTACAAGTCTTCCTGACTTACCAACTCCTATCTCCGCAGGCTGAGCCCGGAGTCATGGCTAACTCAACCTTCTCTCTAATGCCTTCACCTTATCTTGAGTCGTGTCCTTAAGTTGCTCGACTAGAACAGGTTTATCAAAAGACATTATTTATTCACAAGGATTTCAAGGCCTTACCAACGGTGCAGAACGCCTTGCACACATTCACCATTCATGCCCAAGATCTTCTGCCATTATCAGGGTTGACCAAACATCTCTTTCTAGCACTCCTTTAGACTATGCAAAACTAGCAAAGCCTTCGCCTTCATCCGCCGCTGTTCAAAAACATTGAACTTCTCCACCTCGAATCTCGCACCTGACATCTTTAGCTACCCCGAACCTGAAGTCTGTTTAACCCGACTCTAATATCTTCTTATACTAGTTTGTTGGGATTCACTCCCAATTATTGATGCCATAATTTTGAGCGCAATCGTAGCAAAAAAACTGAGAAGTGAGAGAAGAAACACGAACACTAGATATACATGGTAAAACCAACACTTGAGGGAAACCTCCACGGTATAGAGCAAGTAATCCACTAGATCAAAATAGGAGATTAGAGCTTCACAAAGATTCTCGATCCCGTAATCAAGCCCCCGTTACAACCTACTCAGAAAAGAGTCTGCTACTGATCTCTTAAGTTCTCACGTCCTAGTGTTATAGAGGAGTTTATTAGAAAGATCACTCATCTTTCCCCAAAACTCTATTTAACCCTATTTATAGGGATCTGACACAATAAAAAAAGATATTAGATATCTCTTAAATCATATTCTAGAAAATATCCCAATTTGATTTGGAATGTGTTGGAAAAATGGTACATTGACACAAATAAAATGTGTGAATGAGAAATTATTTCTCATTAAATTGAAGGAATTGAACGAGCTAAAATAAATCCATATTAAAATGGGTTAAGATCACTCGTTCTGAAGTGTACCGATGAAGGTCCATTGAATTGCTCCGATGTGCAAGAACGTGACCACGTATGTGAATGAATCCTTCTAGATTATTCACCGGTTGCCTCCATTCTCTTTGATTCAATCATGCATCATTGGAAAAAAAATTTATGTATGACTGATTGAAACTTAATTGTAATGATTGTTAGAATCATTGGTTGCCTTATTTCCTTCAATTTCACCAGCATATACACTTGTATATAAAGTGTATGGATGGAAAGCAAGGACACACAGAGAAAAGGAAAAGCCTCCTAAGTCAATTCCGTGCATTTGACCGACAACCTTCGCCTTCTCCATAAAACTGATTTACGAAATATTCCTCTCTCTATTTTATCGTGCATTATTTTCGTTGGTGTTCAGCTTCTGTTTCAGTTCGCCTTAGAGCTTCAAATTCGGTGCTACTTACAGCTCTGCAGTCGTCGTATCTTGGAAGACTTACGTCCACGTGTCCTCAGCACGACCGAGAAGAGGAGAATAAGTCTTAAGGAAACTATGACCGCCACAGACCTCGACGATCAGTAACATTTTCATACTATTATATTTTTCCTTTTAATAGATTACTCTTTTCATAAGGTAAAATCTTTCTAGCACGATTTCGTGCCCAAAGAAAGAATTAAATTATTTCTATTTATATTATTCATCCTTTAATTGTGGTCATTGAGATCATCTTTTTATACTCGGAGACTCTTTAATCTTAAGACTTATTGGCTTGTCTTTTGATCTCAGATGACTATTAATAGCACTCCAACTGTGGTTGCTGCTAGTGATACTGCCACTACTATCGCTAGGGGCTCGGGCTCTGCCCCAGTTATGCCTCTAGGAGGCACAAGCTCCATGCCTACTGTTGTTCCTGTTAATCACAGTGAGAAACCTAAGAAGTTCAATGGGTTGAACTTTAAAAGGTGGCAACAAAAGATGCTCTTTTACTTGACCACGCTGAACCTTGCTCCGTTCTTAACTGAGGAGGCTCCCAAGCTTCTTGAGGGACAATCAGATGTCCATCCTACTCAAGCTATTGATGCCTGGAACCATTCTGATTTCCTGTGCAGAAATTACGTTTTAAATGAGTTGCACGACTCGCTGTACAATGTGTACTGTGCATTAAAGACAGCAAAGACACTGTGGGATTCATTGGACCTTAAGTATAGGACAGAGGATGCCGGCACAAAGAAATTTGTCGTCCGACGGTTCCTCGACTATAAAATGGTGGATTTCAAAATAGTGCTCAGTCAAGTGCAAGAAATTCAAGTGATCTTCCATGAGATTCATGCTGAAGGCATGGTACTGAGTGAAACCTTTCAAATGGATGCTATCATTAAGAAGTTGCCATCCGGATGGAAGGATTTCAAGAACTAACTTAAGCACAAGTGAAAGGAGACGCCATTGGAGGACCTAATTGTTAGACTTCGAATTGAAGAAGATAATAGAGGGTCTGAACGACTCATCCATACTAGTGCTAAGGTAAACCCGATGGAGCATGGGCAAGGCTCATAGTCCAAGAAAAATAAGGCCAAGATCGGGTCTAAATGAGGAGTTTCCAAGCAGAAATTCCAAGGAAAATGCTTCAACTGTGGCAAGAAGGGCCACAAGTCTGCTGATTGCCGGCTTCCCAAGAAGAAGAAGCCTGAGGCCAATGTGGTTGATGCCATATCCCAAGATGTATCAGACATCAACCTTTCTGTTGTGGTTTTAGAAGGAAATCTGGTAGGGTCAAATCCAAAGAAGTGGTGGATTAACACTAGAGCTACTCGACATATTTGCTATAGTAGAAATCTATTCAGAACCTTCGAGATGGTCAATGGAGAGAAGATCTTCATGGGAAACTCGGGCTCTTCTGCGGTTGAAGGTCAAAGAAAGGTGGTATTGAAAATGACCTCTGGAAAATCACTAACTTTGAACAACGTGCTACACGTGCCAAAAATCCAAAAGAATCTAGTATCGGGCTCATTATTGAACAAACACAGTTTCAAAATGGTGTTCGAGTCAAACAAAGAAATTTTGTCTAAATCTAGAATGTATGTGGGCAAGGGCTATATGAGTGATGGGCTGTTTAAGTTCAATGTAATCACAGTTATCAATAAAATTGATAATACTTTTGCTTACTTGCTCGAGTCTTCCAATTTGTGGCATGGTAGACTAGGACATGTTAATTATGATTCAATGAGAAATTAATTAACATGGAACAAATATCTAAATTCCAAATCGATTCAAATCACAAATGTGAAATTTGTGTTGAGGCAAAATTAACGAGGTCACCATTTCAATCAATTGGAAGAAACATTGAACCACTTGAGCTAATTCATAGTGACATTTGTGACCTGAAATTCTTGCAAACGAGAGGTGGTAATAAATACTTTATTACCTTTATTAATGATAGCACGAAATACTACGATGTGTATTTACTTAAGGGCAAAGGTGAAGCCTTGAATAAATTTATTCTCTAGAAGTTGAGAATCAACTTAATAAGAGAATAAAAAGATTGAGAAGTGATAGAGGCAGCGAGTATGAAACACCTTTTGGTGATTTCTGTGCACAATATGGAATTGTCCATGAAGTAACTACACCTTACTCACCTCAATCAAATGGTGTTGCGGAATGAAAGAATCGCACATTGAACGAAATGATGAATGCGATACTTTTAAGTTCGAGGTTGCCCGAGAACATGCGGGGGGAAGCTATATTGACAAGTAACTATCTTTTGAATAAGGTACCATGAAAGAAAGAGGAAAAGACCCCATATAAATTATGGCATGGTAGGAGACCATCCTACAAACACTACGAGTGTGGAGGTGTCTTGTAAAAGTGGCTATTCCAACACCGAAAAGGGTAAAGATAGGTCCTAAAACGGTGGAGTGTATCTTTATAGGCTATACACATAACAGCAGTGCATATCAATTCATTGTGTATTAATCAAAAATTCAGAATATACACAAGAATACAATAATAGAATCAAGGAATGCATCATTCTTTGAAGATGTATTTCCATGTATATCCAATGAGGGATCAAGCTCGTCAAAGTGAACTTCTAAAGCTATGAATGAAGAAAATCATGATTCGGAATACGATCCTAATCATGAAGGTGAAGTAAGACGCAGTATGCAGGTAAGAGTTGAAAAATCCTTTGGGAATGATTTTCTAACTTATTTGTTAGAAAAGGAACCACAGACTTATGAAGAAGCAGTGCCTTCTTCTGATGGACCTCTTTGGAAGGAGGCAATAAATAATGAAATTGATTCTATTTTATAAAATCATACTTGGGAGTTAGTGGATCTTCCTCCAGGCTGTAAACCTTTGGAATCTAAGTGGATCTTTAAAAGGAAAATGAGAGCAGATGGCTCAATTGATAAGTATAAGGCTCAACTTGTAATTAAAGAGTACAAGCAACGAGAAGGCCTTGATTACTTTGATACTTATTATTTAGTGATGAGAATAAATTTCATTAGGATGATACTTGCAATTGCGACATTGCGCAATTTAGAGGTACATCAAATGGATGTGAAAACAACGTTTTTAAATGGTGACTTGGATGAAGAAATTTTGCACGGAACAGCCTGAGGGTTTTGTGGTTTCAGGAAATGAAAAGAAACAATAGCATGAAAAGTTTGATAATATAGTGATTTCCAATGGATTTAAGATCAATGAGTGTGACAAATGTATATACATAAAAGAGACAGAAAATGGTTATGTCATTTTATGTCTATATGTGGATGATATACTCATTGTTGGTAGTAATGAGAGAATCATGAAATCTACCAAAAACATGTTGAATTCAAGATTCGACATGAAAGAGACGGGTCTTGCTGATGTGATTTTAGGGGTTAAAATCACAAGAATATCATAAGGACTAGTCTTAGACCAATCGCACTATAAGGACAAAATTCTTGATAAATTTAATAAGAATGATTCTGGTATTGTTAGGACACCATTAGATACAAATCTCCATCTATCGAAGAATAGAGGGGAGAGTATTTCACAGGTGGAATGCTCAATCAGGAGCCTAATGTATCTAATGAGTTGTGCTAGACCGGACATTGCCTACACGGTAAGTAGGTTGAGTAGATATACGAGTAATTCGAGTGCTGACCATTGGAAGGCAATAGTAAATGTACTAAGGTACTTAAGGTATACTCGGAATTATGGTTGGTATTATACCAAATATCCAGCAATACTTGAAGGATACAGTGATGCGAACTAGATATCTGATATAAAGACTCGAAATCTACTAGCGGATATGTATTCATGTTAGCTGGGACAGCTATATCGTGGAAATCCTCAAAACAAACTGTGATAACTCGATCCACAATGGAATCTAAATTTATCGCATTGGATAAATGTGGAGAAGAAGTTGAATGGCTATGCCATTTCCTTAAAGATATCCCGAAATGGGAAAAACCGGTGCCACCAATTTGTATTCATTGCGATAGTCAGTCGGCTATTGGAAGGGTACAAAGTAATATGTATAATGGTAAGTCTTGGCATATACGTCGTAGGCATAATACCATTAAACAACTACTCTCAACTGGAATTATCACTATTGACTACGCGAAGTCAAAGGATAATCTGGCGGATCCGCTGACCAAAGGGTTAAATAAAGAGTTAGTTGAAAAGATATCAAAAGGAATGGGACTTTAGCCCATTAGATGAAAAGTTTTATGAAGGAAAACCCAACCTAGTTGACTGGAGATCCCAAGATTTAGGTTCAAAGGAACAACATACTCATAAGACTTAATGAGGTCACTGTGGGGGATTAATCCTCAACCCGTTCCTAGACATGAAACAACGATATTAAAGGGATAAGGTTAGCATTCAGATGCTTTAATGATTTATAAAGAAGTAAGTAGAATACTTTAGAGTTTATAAATTACATATGTGAGAGAGAAGTGGGGCAGCTTCAAAGAAGAATTAAGGGCTTAATTCTATATATATAAAAAAAAAACTCTTGCAGAACTAGGACAGTGCTTAGGGCCAAAAGAACACAACCATGAAAACTAAATAAAAGTGTAGTGAATTCTTGTGTGAGGTATATGATCCTTTACACAAGAATGCATGACAGTTCAAGGACATCGTATCTACTGGACAACTAATAAAGTAAGTGTACTTTCACAAGGGAAGGTTCAAAGGTGGAGACACCTACTTATCCTATGCAGGATTCACTCGTTGAACACTACCGTAGAGTCAAAAACAAAACAATTTTCAGTCATGTGGGGGATTATTGGAAAAATGGTACGATTGACACGAATAAAATGTGTGAATGAGCAATTGTTTCTCATTAAATTGAAGGAATTAAATGAGCTAAAATAAGTCCATATTAAAATGGGTTAAGATCGCTCGTTCTGGAGTGTACCTTTGAAGGTCTGTTGAATTGCTCCGAATGTGCAAGAATGTGACCACGTGTGTGAATGAATCCTTCTAGATTATTCACTGGCTGCCTCCATTCTCTTTGATTCAATCATGCATCATTGGAAAAAAATTTATGCATGAATGATTGAAACTTAATTGTAATGATTGTTAGAAATCATTGGTTGCCTTATTTCCTTCAATTTCACCAGCATATACACTTGTATATAAAGTGTATGGATGGAAAGCAAGGACACACAGAGAAAAGGAAAAGCCTTCTAAGTCGATTCCGTGCATTTGACCGACAACCTTCGCCTTCTCCGTAAAATTGGTTTACGAAATATTCCTCTCTCTATTTTGTCGTGCATTGTTTTTGGTGGTGTTCAACTTATGTTTCAGTTCACCTTAGAACTTCAAGTTCGGTGCTACTTATAACTCTGCAGTAGTCGTATCCTGAGAGACTTACATCCACGTGTCCTCAACACGACCGAGAGGGGGCAAATAAGTCTTAAGGAAACTGTAACCACCATAGGCCTTGACGATCAGTAACATTTTCATACTATTATGTTCTTTCCTTTTAATAGATTACTCTTTTCATCCGGTAAAGTCTTTCTAGCACGATTTCGTGCCCAAAGAAAGAAATAAATTATTTCTACTTATATTATCCATCCTTTAATTGTGGTCATTGAGATTATTTTATTATACTTGGACTCTACAGAATGAGATAATAGGAAATCAGAATAATTCAAATTAAAAATAGAATAAACCTTTTCTTCATGATTTCTACTCATCTAACAAATTTTCAAGTCCCACGAGTATCGGTTTGATGCAAGACAATCTCAACAGAGATTAACCTGGCTTTGGCATCGATCTTGCGCTCCTCGTCAGCACCAAGTCCTCCTTTACTCGATAGGGACACGTTCTCCGCACAAAAAATAAAATGAAAGTACACAAAAGTGAAATATAAAATAATGTTAACTTAGGGTGATGGGCAGAGTAGTATTCTCGCTTGTCATAATCATGTTCTACAATACTATATTACATATGGGAGAAATCTAGCCTTTTCTATGTCTTTTTCATCTTCTTAAATTAGATATTGACACATAAAATTTGACTTATTTTTGGTGCACAAATAAGGCATATAGACTTAGAAGGGGTAGAAGGAGGATTGGTTAAAAGTGGCAAGAGAAGTTTCACGGGTGAGATCAAATCCAGGACCTCTGGGTCAAACCCTCTTTCTTGAATTTTGTAACAACCATTAGATAAAGTTAGTTAAGGATATTGTATTAAATTTACTAGTCCGTAATTACCTAATCTTTCTATACTTCCACATTATCTCTCATCTTTTCTTTTACATTCATTTTTCTCACATTTCTTTCTACCCCTTTTCTTTATCACTCAATTTTTCAAAAATTTATTACTTGTTCTTCATATTTATTTTACCAAAAAATCACATACTTCAAAATTAATTACAATTAATATTTTATTTAATTATTAATTATATATTCACTTTTAAATAATAAAATAGTATGTAGTATGGGTCAAATTGTCGATAGGCCTTTCCTTTTCAATGAAAAGTTAGCAAGATTTTCCTGCATCTTGGAAGATTATGTGGGCGATTACACAAGTAGATATAAACTAAAGGGAATTCCTTTTAGCTCACAAAGTCTATTCTACTTGTGCTACATTTATTCCACATAGAAAACTAGGCATATGCAGTTTCATTTTTATATGGCCCCTACTACAATTTTTTTTCCTTGAATAATATGAACAAGAGGGATATGCAATCAAAACCCGAGCCATATCGCCATGACTCTAACGATGTCCAAAACATGGATTTCCCAAGCATTGTAGCTTACGAGCACAATCAGTTGAGATCAAGCCAATATTCGAAAAGGGACCTGTCTGAATCAATAGATTGAGTATATACCGTGTTGCCCCGCAGCATCCACCTAGGACTTAAGGTCTTGGATACTGGAGCGCATGTTTTAGCGCTGCTTCCTCCAATTGCACCTCTTATTCGTGAGTCGCTGGATCTGGGCCTGTAACTCAGGAACGAGGGCACGCTCCTGGCTCCAAGTCTCCATCAGCAACCCGGGAATCATCGCGCCCTGCCAAAATTTATTGTCAGCAACCCATTTGAGACTAAAGTCAAGAAAATGGACAAATGCTCACCATCAACGAGTAATAGCGCGGGTAGGAGAAGAGGTCCTCCCTCGTCTTCAACTATGGCAACTCCCCCACAAGGAGTTGCAGGGCCCTGGTGAGGCGCAGCTGCGTCTCCACATCCCCTAGAAGTCCTCGGATGGGAGAACCATCTATAGGGAGGGATGCCTGCACAAGAGTGTAGGAAGATCAGAAATATGCCAAGTTATTCTAATGTTGAGCTCGACAATAAGCGTCTCTTACATCAACGTGTTCTACGCCCTGGTCCACCACAGGGGGAGCCAACTGCTCCGAGCCCTCACCCTCATCCTGCGCCTGAACGGGGCTCGGGAGGGGCGCCGAAGATGTTGGCGCTGGAGAGCGCCTCGACGGGTCACTAAGCCCGGGGGAAGATGGCGCCGCTGACCCTGGAGTCGCCAAGATAGGGACCTGAGGTGAGCCGGGACTAGCCTCCCCTTGGTGAGTCGACGCGCTGGCCAGGCTCGAGGACGTGAATCGGATCCTGCGCCGCTTCTGCACCAGGGCCCCACTCTCGCTGGACTCCCGTTCATAGGGTACCTCCCTTGCCGGGGCGGCAGCGCTGGGACCCCCAGCCGCGGAAGAAGAGATCAGGAGAACATCTTTCTCCTCCTCGCGCTTCCTCTTCCTGACCTCCCTGAGGGCTTTCTCCTGCATCAGCAGTTTATCAATGATCTTGGCCCATTCGCCCTTCTCTGAAACAGAAAGGAAAAGAAGAGTTAGAAAATTACCAAGATACTCTTGGGCAACCCACACATGTCCTCATCAACGCTCCATCTCCAGGGCGCCTCAGACACGAGACCATATTTCATCAGGTTCTCGTCAGTGATAATGCTTCGGGCATCGATCTTTACGCCGCGGAACTTCTCGGCATTAGCCCGCTCCTCCTTCTTCATGGACCCCTAGGGGTCTCCATTGTGGAATTCCTCCCGAGGGTCTTGACGCCACTTCCATCCCTCCGCGTCTCTCATGAAGAAGAAAGCATCCTTCCAGCCGGAGTTGGTGGACCCGTAGTTTGTCACCAACGCCCCATATATCTTCTTGCAGCGCGGCTGGAAGTAATAGTAACCTCCCTCGAAGCGTTGCACCAGCAAGTAAAAAACCTAAATAGGAGCCTGCTATACCCTATCTTCTGTTCTCTACAGTACAGGTAGAAGGCGATCCAGACGCGCCAGGAGGTGGGAGAAAGCTGTCCCGACTCCATGCGATAGTATTTCAGCATGGCTGCCACCGGCTCGGCCAAAGGCCACCGAAGACCGACCCTGATTTGATCAGGGAAGATGGCGAACTCCCCCGGCTGTGGCTCCGAAGGTTCTTCGCCCTCACGGGGGAACCTAGGGGAGAAATCAGCTCCTATCCTCCCTAATTTCAGGGTCGAAAGAACTCGGGATGGGGTAAGCTTATTCTCGAAGATTTCCTCACCTGAGGTGCCGGTGGTCAAGGTCGGACGACTTGAGGACGCCATCAAGACTGGATCGAGAGGGGAGGAGCTCGAAGGAGACGAGGAGGGGCTCAGGAGGAAGGAAACGAGACGACAGAAGTGAAAAGGCGAACGGAAGCGAGAAGGAAAATACTTCGGGCAAAAAACGGGCAAGCCCTAATTAATGCATGCAGGGAAGCGAGACAGGCGGCGTGACCTTCCCACTACCCAAGATGTGACGGCTCATAACCCCTCGGACAGGCACGTGTCACCCCCGGGTTTGGCATCGTTTTCGAATTTCGAGAGTGAGTTTCCCGTGCCTTTTGACGCGTGAAACTCGGGGGCAAGTGTAGGGGCCGGGCCCGGCCCCTCACCCCTACTAAAGGCCGGCCCATGTCACAGCCCAGAAAGGAAGCCCATTCGCTTGCTTCAACGCCTAGGCTTAGCTGCCAATGCCGCTAGGGCAGCGTCCGTACCACCGGCGCCACCTCAGAGTCGCGTCAGTCCGTACGACTGACGCCGCCTGCACCTCCACAGTCTGACATTTTCCGTGCCACAGAGATTGCTTGTCTCACAAGCTACATGACGTGTATTTAATACTCGTGTTCCCCCACCCCTATATAAATGGGGTCTGTACAATCAAAATAATACATATAAGACAATATTCATAACTCAGACCTCTTCTTCCTCTTGATCATTCTCATACCATTTTTGAACCTAACACTCCTCGCGCGACTACTCTTCCGATCTTTTTTCCTAATTTGTTTTTATTTTTATTTTATGTCCTTAATATTTGAATTTTCAAAATAATTTGTTTCATAAAACTGATTTCAATGAAAAATATAACTAACAGTCCAAAGGTTAAAATCGATCCAAAAAGGTTTTAGAATTAAGAAATAACTTAAGAATGAGAACTAAAATCATTTTTGGTGGAAACTAAAGGCATTTTTTACTTATGAAAAATTTTCAGAAAAAAGTTCTAAAAAAACATGTTTATCCTTGAAAAAATTGCATTTTTGGTCGAAACTTGAGGCATTTTTTACTTATGAAAGATTTTCAGAAAAAAATTCTAAAAAACATGTTTATCCTTGAAAAATTCTTTTGACCACGTGGACTTAATACTGTCACCTTATATTTTGTCCTTACCGTAAATTGGAAAAGTTGGAGATTACCAAAAACGAGTTCAGCTTTATATCAGAGATTGTCGTGGTCATGGTGCTCATATATTATGTTATTGTCAGTGGACTTACAAGAGGATGAATTCATTTCCACTCCAAAGTTTAAATTGTTAAAGGTACATTTAATTCTCTAATAAACCAATAATTATTATTTTATTTAATCGATATGCGGGTTTTAACAAGTTCGATTTTCACTAATGGTACTTTATGTCACTTTATTTCGTTCCTTTTAAATCACATTCTAAGTCTATAAACCTTCTTTATAACCAATAAAAGATATTAAAAAAAAACATGGTGCACTGGATCTATTTTTTTGGGCCATCGGTGCATTGTATCATATTAGTGATAGATTTGCACCCATCAAGAAAAATTTTAAATGATCTTGCCTTACAGTAATGTGGTGAGAAAAAATCAATTAAATTACTTTGATTAAATTAATAATAATTTATTTATTTATTATATTTTAATTAGTATTTTCTCGTACCACGTGGTGAGGTAAACTGATCTAATAATTTCTCCCTTGCTCGAGTATTGAGAAAATGCCCACTCAAGGTAATTTATTATGTGAAGCATGAACATATCGTCACCTGAGAAGCAGGTACTGAGAATAAATCATCTTTCGAGAGTTAAGTGATTGAAATTTAGTTATTAAGATAATTGAGTACCATCATATAATAGTTTTAACTTTTGGGTTATGGACAGTAACTTTTACAGGTCCAGTGAGACTACTACTGGTTGATTTGATTGGATTATTTTTAGGTACCATTTGGAGGATTATCTCGTAAGGTTCTTGTTGGGATGTCCAACATTAGACCGAACATTCGGGGACTTGAGAAAAAAAAGTTGGAAGTTGGATTCAAGATAAGGAGATAATTTCTTGCGGATTGTTTCCTATTGAAGATGAGATTTCTGATAATCCGTAATCTAACTTTTCAATATGAATTATTAGTATCCAGAAGTTCAATGAATTCTGATTAATCCAGTTCAATCTAAGAAGGCTCCACTAAGGATAAAATTATCCCAATGTAAATTTTCTTCATTGATAAAATTCGAACCGAGACCTTACTTAATGGGAAATAGAAGTCCTACCACTCTAATCTATTTATTTATGATATATTTATAAGGCATGTAGTATATATTTTTTACGATATCAATAGGGAAATAATAATTGAATTATAAATGGACATCAAGAGAATCGTACTAGGAGAAAATTTTCAATGGAACGGTCATACTATATAAGCGACACTGACATGATATATACGTCCAATCGTGACTGAAAATGTAATTTATAAATATACAGTTACAGTTATTAAATTCTTAAAAAAATTTAAAAATATATAATAAAAAAAAAACCTTAACTAAATGGTGAACCATATTTGAAAATAATATATAAATGACAAAAAATATTTAAAAACCTAATAATTGGCGAACTCTAATTGAACAAATATATAAATGGTTAATTTTAATTGAACAGATATTTCACATCAGTATCACTTATATGGTATGACCGTTCGACTAAAAACTCTCTAATACTAGAACACGTTTATGAGATCAACCATATAATTTTAGGTAAATAAAAACCTGACCTACCTAGGTTTTCCCTGTACATACATTAGGTAGTTTTGAAAACTGAAAAGACAGGAGGATAGTTTTCAAAGTGAATTATGGAGAAATAAAGTATGAGCTTGGAAAAATGCTATAGTACAATTAATATCATTTTCAATGAGGATTTATCAGCCACGAGTCTTATTAAATTGTATTGTGAGCGGAGTATTGATGAAGTTGGCAATTAGATCTAGACGAGATTACCGAAGATGGATCTGAGCTTACGTTAGTGAGGAGATTACCAAAAACGAGTTCAGCTTTATATCAGAGATTGTCGTGGTCATGGTGCTCATATATTATGTTATTGTCAGTGGACTTACAAGAGGATGAATTCATTTCCACTCCAAAGTTTAAATTGTTAAAGGTACATTTAATTCTCTAATAAACCAATAATTATTATTTTATTTAATCGATATGCGGGTTTTAACAAGTTCGATTTTCACTAATGGTACTTTATGTCACTTTATTTCGTTCCTTTTAAATCACATTCTAAGTCTATAAACCTTCTTTATAACCAATAAAAGATATTAAAAAAAAAACATGGTGCACTGGATCTATTTTTTTGGGCCATCGGTGCATTGTATCATATTAGTGATAGATTTGCACCCATCAAGAAAAATTTTAAATGATCTTGCCTTACAGTAATGTGGTGAGAAAAAATCAATTAAATTGCTTTGATTAAATTAATAATAATTTATTTATTTATTATATTTTAATTAGTATTTTCTCGTACCACGTGGTGAGGTAAACTGATCTAATAATTTCTCCATGACCACTAAACATTAAGACTTTGGAAAAGTTGGAAACTAAAATTGTGATTTTTCATTATTTATCATCTCCAAACTGATGGACAAAGCAAAGTTGCCAATTGAATTTTTATCTTCGATGTTTCATGCTATCATCAAGAAGAACTAGAAAAATGAGAGGATTACTTGTCTCATGTTAAGTTCACTTATAATAATAGAATTATGCATTTTATAATTAAGTTTCTTCAATTTGAAGTTGTTGATGGATTCAATTTGTTTTCATCATTGGATTTGATTCATTTGAATTTGAGTGAGCATGTAAATTTTGATGGCAAGAAGATTGACTTTGTGAAGCAAATTTATGAACAAGTACAGTTACATATTGAATGAAGGACAAAAATATGTCCATCAAGTCAATAAGGGATGCAAGAAAGTATTATTTTAACTCACAGATTGAATGTGGTTACACATGAGGAAGAAATGACTCCTAGAGAAATGACATTCCAAATGCCTTTGTCGAGGTGATGGACCATTTCAAGTGATAGAGTGAATGAATGTTAATGTCACAAGCTTGATTTTCTAGGTGAATATGGTGTTCATGCTATTTTCAATGTTGCTTATTGTGTTCCCATTATGATGCAAGTGATGATAATTCGAAGACAAATCCTTCTTGAGAGGAGGAAGATGATGTATATTAAGGGTGTGTGTAAAAAATAGTTCAGAATAAACTAAATTGAGAAGAACCTATTCGATCCAAAGCAGTTCTATTTCAATTCAATTTTTAGAATGAAAATCAATTCGATTAATTTATAAGTTCAATAAATCCGGTGAGTTCCAACCAAACCAAATCGAACCTTTTTTAAATATAATATTGATATTTGTAATATGTCAATCACAATATTTTCTCAATTTTGTTAATCTGTCAATCAAAATTTTTCTCAATCCCATTAATATGTCAATCAAAGTTTTTTCTTAATCCCTTTCCTTTTGCCATTCAATCTTGCAACCTCCCCTTCGTTTTTCTCATTCAAATTAGCGAATCAACTAGAAA
The DNA here is from genome assembly GCA_037672795.1 of Lagerstroemia speciosa. Taxonomy (NCBI): domain Eukaryota; kingdom Viridiplantae; phylum Streptophyta; class Magnoliopsida; order Myrtales; family Lythraceae; genus Lagerstroemia; species Lagerstroemia speciosa. The sequence goes on from CM075299.1 coordinate 8,120,697, forward strand.
AGAAATTAGAAACCCTAGATTTTTCTTACAGAGTAGAATGATGGAGGAGGAGGAGAAGCTGAAGCACTGACCGATAACATTGTGGTGGCATAGGGAGCCAAAGGGAAGTTCCGGCAAGCGACAATGGTGGTGACGTCTTCTTCTTCTTCTTCTTCTTGGAAGGTTTCGAAGGCAATGGCCCATGCTATCGGAGACCACAAGCAAACGTCAGTGATTTTGAGAGCTAACACAGTTGATGGGGTTTTCTTCTTCTTCTTGGTTGGTTTCAGCAAAGACCAACGCTACTAGAGGCGGTCGGTAGACAGTGATGATTTCAAAGGGCAATTGTGGTTTCGAGGGCCGATGTTGCCGATAGAGGTCCAATGGTTTCAAGGGTCAATACCCTCATTCTCTGAGGGCCAACATCATCAGTAGCAATCAGATTATTTCGAGGGCTAATGCCTTTCTTTTCTTCTTCTAAACCGCAATAGTTTTGATGGTCAGCAAAGTGGGTGGCAATGATGTGAACCTCGCCAACACCGTGATGAAACCCGATATCAAATATGATATGAACCTCATCAACTCGTGATGAAACTCGTATTCAACTAAGGTCTCCAGGAAACGTGTCATTGTCAAGCTCGAAAGTTGGAACATTGACCCTTTACCTATAAAGAGGTAAGAATCTTGGTATATTGAAGACGTCACAATCAATTATGGAAAGGTTGATTGATAAGTCGAAGATGAACGCTACGGATTACTCCGATAAGTTCGATGGTTTTAAAGAACCAAATAAAATAAGAAGTCACTCTTATTGATATATTATCTGAATGAATGAAAAATACAATGTGACCCACTTGGTATTGATAGACTCCTACTAAAAATATAAAATTGGCAAATATATCCTAATCGCTATCCTAAAGATATGGTAAATATAATCTAAATATATCTAAAAAATATCTTATGAATATTCATAGGAAACCACAATATTTCTAGAAGATAACAAAAATATATTCTCCTAATTTATCTAAATAGATACATTCAGCATATATAAGCAAATATTTTTCGGTATCTTATTGCTCATTTTGCTCGCCTTGATCTCCTTCTTCTCTTGTATCTAATATTGACTTCCATTCTTGATATCATTATATTAAATCACATCGGGCAGTCTTCTTCTTTATCCTTTGATTTCAGAAGATTTTTCATTCTTCTATTCTCCGCCTTTTTTCTTCTTCTCTTGCCATATGAGAAAATTGCCCAAACAGGCCTGAGCTTCCATTGGAAGCCTTTTGGACTGTTTGTTAAATCAATTTAATTTGGTTCAGTTTGATTCGGTTTGGTTTAAAACTGAACCGAACTAAATCAAATTGCTTACTTAAATAATTCGTTCAAATGGTTAACCAAACTGTTTAAAAACAATCCGGCTTTTCTCATCAATCAGTTACAATTTTCACTTACTATGTTGAATTGAACCAAACTTATTTTTTGGTTCAGTTAGGTTCGGTTGGGTTGGGTTTAGAACCTGTTCGACCTTCGAACCTGTACTTGCACACCCCTAATACAAATCAAGTAGCCGATCATATACATGGGTATAAGGCTGAATGTGCGAGAGATCATTTGCCACTTCCGGGTGGGCCAATTACAAGTTAGAGCTAAAAGATTCAAGGAATCACTTAATAGACTAATTCAAAAATATTGGGCTGATCTTAAAAATGTTAAGACAAAGATAGGCCCACGAGAGAATAAGAGTCTAGTCCATGTCATTAGAATAGTGGAATAGTAATTATGGATAGAAATTCACATGGACAAAGGATAAGTGCTAGAGTTGCAAGATTTCAAGGTCATTAAATGAGTCAAGAAGTTTGGGAACGGAGTATTGGTATTAGAAGTACTTCACATACAACTTGCAGCCAATCATTTATGACTCTTAGCTAGTTGTTCTCACTATAAAGAGAGAGAGAAATCTGAATTTTATAAGGAATTCATTCCAAACATTAATATTATTGTAAGTTTTCTATTTGTTCTTTTGATATATCATTGACTTATCAAGTTTATCTTATCGCATTCAACAACCAAACTTATTACTTTTAGTTCTCGTTCCTGGATTTTGGGAATGTGGCATCTACAACAACATACATTTAGCATTAATTTTATTTTTTGCATTTTATATGTTATCATTTTAAAAGTCAAGGCCCGGAAAAATATCCGAAAACTCCACCATTAGTAGTTAATTTTCATTAATCTAAATGGCTATTTATAGCTTTTTTTTACTTGAAAAAATTGATCGAAAAAGTTGGACACTGGTATTTTGCAGAAAGAGTCACCTAACCCGGACCATTTTCACTCCCAGTGATGCTTGTCAGTACCCTCCTCTCGCGGCTACTCTTCCGATCTTTTTTCCTAATTTGTTTTTATTTTTATTTTATGTCCTTAATATTTGAATTTTCAAAATAATTTATTTCATAAAACTGATTTTCAATGAAAAATATAACTAACGGTCCAAAGGATTAAAATCGATCGAAAAAGGTTTTAGAATTAAGAAATAACTTAAGAATGAGAACTAAAAGCATTTTTGGTGGAAACTAAAGGCATTTTTTACTTATGAAAGATTTTCAGAAAAAAATTTCTAAAAAACATGTTTATCCTTGAAAAAATTTCATTTTTGTCGAAACTTAAGGCACTTTTTTACTTATGAAAGATTTTCAGAAAAAAATTTCTAAAAAACATTTTTATCCTTGAAAAATTCTTTTGACCATTTTTATATTTACATGAAGAATATATAATTTTTTCAGTTTTCCACTTCTCCATTAGCTTTTTTTTCCTTTTTAAATCTTTACTTATGATAATTTTTTTCCATATTTAAGTTCTTTTATATCTTATTAAGTAATTTATTTAATATTTTAATTTATAATTTCCATTTTATCTCATATAAAAATTTTCTTAAATTAAAAAATGAATAAACACATTTTCACGAAAAAAACTAAATTGAAAAAAGAAGCAAAAGTTAAAGAGAAAAAAATAGAAAATAGTTTTCGTAAAGTAAACGGACTCTAAAAACTACCTTTTTTTCTTCTCCCTATCTATGTACTAGATTTTTAGGTATCATGGCGAGCCGACCTATCACGTTAATCCCTCCCGTTAGGCCCACGAACCATTATCGAAAAATCGCACACCTAATTCTGATTTGCACGAGTTCCTGCGTTGAATCACATGAGTTCCAGTGACGATATTACTGTACCGGCAGACGTGCTTCTATTAGTTAATTTTATGAGGCCATGGCAGAGGAAATTCAATAAAATTTAGCAGAAATATAATTAAAATCGGCAGATAACAAGTTCATATCACACATATTTGGAAGAAGTTTGAATTCCGTTTGATGTCGGGCCAATCTATTAAGGAAGAGTAAACTCGAGCATGAGACTTTATTTAAAAGAAAGAGATATCTAACTAAATCAATCAATCAACGTAGATAAGCTGAAAAAAATCTTAAATGGTCTTATCCCATGATGACGTAGTAATAAAACACCAATTATATTGGTCATGTTAGTAATAATTATGATAACTGCTCGGGTGATTAATATCAATTTACTTGTTTATCACATTTGATTAGTATTTTCTCACGTCATATGATAAGATTAATCTACAAAATTTTGCATTACTGGTCTTATTTTCTGCTAATTTATCTTTTTTCTTTCGAAAACTGTAAGGTAGATTTGCATTTATATGCCTCACGAGTCAATTTCACATAGAGAATATGATAAAGGAAATTCTAATTTATAAGAATAATTGAATATCATCACTTCCAAGCTTAAATTTTAAGGTAAATGTCGGTTCAACCTTTTGTAGGTATAGACGGAAATCTATGATAGTGTCAGAGCAAGTTTTTTTGTAAGATCACACCATGTCAGACATGACTGTGAAACTTCACTTAAGCCCAAAACTGAAAGAAAAATGCTTGGCTCATTGCCAAGTTCATCAAGTACATAATAGCAAGTTTAACTCATAGTTATTAGCTCGACGCAAGAATACACTCACCTCGTGGTAGTTTGTCCCCTCACCCGAGACCAAAAAAAGCAGGCTCAAGGTCAATTTTGAGAACAAGTTTTTAAGGACACATGGTGGGGGTAGACCACATTGTCACAGGAGGATGAGTGTTAAGGATAATCTCACATTGATTGGGTCATAGAATAAACTTAAAATAATTGCATTCCACCACCTACATTATAGGTTTTGGATGGAAATTGGTTGAACTTTTTATAGGTCCAGATGGATATTTTACATTGTATCAAATAGATTATTGTATAGTCTCATACCTCGTTAGGCTCGAGTGTGAAACTTGTGGCCCATAAGCTCGATACCAGAAGGAAAATACCGGATCATGGTTAGTTATTGAACCCCAGTGTGGACTCATGATGAGTGAATTGAATATGGAGTAAAAAGGCCCGGCTCATAGACACTCATGGTAATTAAATTGAGTGCGGAGTAAAAAGGTCCGACTCGTATACTTACTAGCTTGAGGACTGAAAAGAAAGTCTACCTTGTGGTCAATGGTTCCCTTGCTCGAGTATTGAGAAAATGCCCACTCAAGGTAATTTATTATGTGAAGCATGAACATATCGTCAACTGAGAAGCAGGTACTGAGAAATAAATCATCTTTCGAGAGTTAAGTGATTGAAATTTAGTTATTAAGATAACTAAGTACCATCATATAATAGTTTCGATTTTTGGGTTATGGACAGTAACTTTTACAGGTCCGGTGAGACTACTGATCGATTTGATTGGATTATTTTTAGGTACCATTTGGAGGATTATCTCATAAGGTTCTAGTTGGGATGTCCAACATTAGACCGAACATTCGGGGACCTGAGAAAAAAAAAAGTTGGAAGTTGGATTCAAGATAAGGAGATAATTTCTTGCGGATTTAACTTTTTGATATGAATTATTAGTATTCAGAAGTTCAATAAGTTCTGACTAATTCAGTTCAATCTAGGAAGGCTTCACTAGGGATAAAATTCTCCCAATGTAAATTTTCTCCATTGACAAGATTCGAACTGAGACCTTTCTTAATGGAAAAGAGACGTCCTACCACCCTAATCTATTTGTTTATGATATATTTATAAGACATGTAGTATATATTTTTTACGATATCAATAGGGAAATAATAATTGAATTATAAATGGACATCAAAAGAATCATACTAGAAGAAAGTTTTCAATTGAGCGATCATACTATGTAAGCGATATGGCATGGTATATCAGTCCAATCGGGACTGAAAATGTAATTTATAAATATACAGTTACAGTTATTAAATCCTTAAAAATATTTTAAAAAAATAAAAAAAACCTAATATATAAATGACAAAAAATATTTGAAAACCTAATAAATGACGAACTCTAATTGAACAAATATATAAATGGTTAATTTTAATTGAACAGATATTCCACATCAGTATCACTTATATGGTATGGCCGTTCGACCAAAAACTCTCTAATACTAGAACACGTTTATGAGATCAACCATATAATTTTAGGTAAATAAAAACCTGACCTACCTAGGTTTTCCCTGTACATACACTAGGTAGTTTTGAAAACTGAAAAGACAGGAGGATAGTTTTCAAAGTGAATTATGGAGAAATAAAGTATGAGCTTGGAAAAAGGATATAGTACAATTAATATCACTTTCAATGAGGATTTAACAGTCACGAGTTCTATTAAATTGTATTGTGAGCGGAGTATCAGTGAAGTTGGTAATTAGATCTGGACGAGATTACCGAAGATGGATCCGAGCTTACGTTAGTGAGGAGACTACCAAAAACGAGTTCAGCTTTATGTCAGAGATTGTCGCGGTCATGGTGCTCATATATTATGTTATTGTCAGTGGACTTACAAGAGGATGAATTCATTTCCACTCCAAAGTTTAAATTGTTGAACGGTACATTTAATTCTCTAATAAACCAATAATTATTATTTTATTTAGTCGATTGTGGGATTTAACACATTCGATTTTTATTAATGGTACTTTATGTCACTTTATTTCGTTCCTTTTAAATCACATTCTAAGTCTATAAACCTTCTTTATAACTAGTAAAAGATATTAAAAAAAACATGGTGCACTGTATCTATTTTTTTGGGCCATCGGTGCATTGTATCATATTAGTGATAGATTTGCACCCATCAAGAAAAATTTTAAATGATCTTACCTTACAGTAATGTGGTGAGAAAAAATCAATTAAATTGCTTTGATTAGATTAATAATAATTTATTCATTTATTATATTTTAATTGGTATTTTCTCGTACCACGTGGTGAGGTAAACTCATCTAATAATTTCTCCATGACCACTAAACATTAATACTGTCACCTTATTTTTTTGTCCTTACCGTAAATTTTTCACTCCAGCAAATCCTCCACATGGTTATGGGAGTAATAGACCTCAGACATGTATGTACACCAGAGAACATTTACAGCCGATAAGGAAGAGTCTTCAAAAGTATGAGTAGGAAGGATTCCGGTGGACGGAAGCTGGGCCAAGATCAAAGAAGGTGACATTCCGGGGAGTTCGTGGAGAGATACTGTGACAAAATGTTTCTGTGAGGTAGAGGATCGTGAGTCAGAGGATTGATGAGTTTGCTCTGTGCGATCCGATAAGCCAGCTTAGTGCCAGTCTATATCAATAACCATCCAGAAAAGAGGACGGCAGAACCTAAAGAAGTTGTGCCGTGGTTGTGTTTGTAAACAGCATGCGAGTGAAAGCATGTTGTCCAAGGAGCCCTAGTTGGTAACATGTTAACTTCTATTCTAGGTTCGATTTACTGATTATGAGAGACAAACACTTTTCGATCATAAGGTTTACACCCGGGTCTAATAAGGTGTGAGCACACACGGTAACTTACACATATACCATCTAATATTTCAGCAGTGCCTATAAAAGATTGTGTTCGTATCCGTTTAAAATGCTATTTTTTTAAACATATTTATCTTAAAGTCTAAGTTGACAGGTGATGGCCCACAATGTTCTTAACACTATAGAATGCTTTTTTATTCTCTATTCGATATAAAACTTAATAGTTAAATCACGAGCTGTGCTCCTCAAAAGATTAACTTTTTTTTATAACAGAAAGTTTCTTCTCACCGGCCCATAAATACTCAACAAGCCCATAAACTCAGGTGAGTTCACATAGAAGGCACGTAAAGGGCTATCTGCTCAATAGGGGAATCGAACTTTGGATCTCATAGATTTTATGAAGAAACAAAAGTACATATTATCAACTTGAACTAACCATTAAGGGTCCAATAGACAAACCGTTGAGTTCGAAGCCCGTCAAAAATGGTTTGCGGTTAAGTCAAAGAATTAGCCTCAATTAATAAACCAAGAGGACGAAAACAAAATTGTAAAACACCAAAATCAAAATTTATCAGTTTTCACATGAATTTAGAGAGAGAGGGGGAGGGAGAGATCAGGGTTTAGGTTGTAGTTGCTCGTGCATGAAAAATTGCAGGCCACCGGCCCCACTCGGACTCCCCTGGACCAGCCAACACGCCCATTCCCCCGTCCTCTTCCCCTTTTTCTCTGCAATACTCTCAGACACAAGAATCTCACTCCCTCTGTCTCTCTATCTAACATGTATTAATTGACATAGTAAAAAATTTCTCTATTAAGATTTTCATTTTAAATATTGTAAATGAAAAATATTCGGGTTGTAAGAGTTTTATATCCTAATGGGCCGACTCGGCTCAAATCTGGACTACTCGAAATCCATTGGTTTTCATGCATAACAGGTGGTATACCCGAATATATATATGTGTGTATATAGATGTGTGTGTATCTTTCTCTTGCATGTCTTGTTCATGCCTAGTTGCCCTAACCATGCATAAACTCGTCCTCCAAAAATTCAGGACACAGGCGACATTGTTGGAGAGTAGGAATGTCTTGTTGGAAACCTGAAAGAAAATTTTTAAAATAAACAGGAATTTCTCCGTTTGTATTACCCATCTACCGTGGGATATGTAAAAGCCAATCAAAGATTGATTTAGGTTACAAATCTGTGATTCAACGTGTCCAACTTAAAATGAGTTTTACTAGACTCCTATACATCCATAACAAACGAGCAGTATACGTTGAATATGATCTTAGGATCAGAGGTAAAACTATACTAGAGCAACTTACCGGTGGGTACAGGAAAGACAGCCCCACCTCTTGTCCGAACAAGGAAGGAAGAAGATATTTGACTTGTGAGTAATTGTTAGGGGTAGGTATTAAGAAGTGACTAGCTCATCACGGTACTACATGACAAGTCTTCAGATTAGAATCTCAAATAAAAAAAAATCCTGAAAAGGGTTTATTTAATGCCAAATATTGTTTATTAATTAGGCTGAATATAATATTAATGTTTATATAATCACTTGAAAATCTTAATTTAACAATTAATTGTTCAATCGGATCACGGTCCCTAAATCTGTCGACCAAGCTGAGGGTTTACGCGGTCTCGCCATATCCCATAGCGTACGACATTCAATAATTACAACACTACATATTACAATAGGTCTGCAGGGTATGTGTAGACATGCCTATATATCAATAAAATTCGTATAAACTCCAGTGATAAATTAAGAAATAAGTTAATTTCAATTTTGAAAAAAAGGGTATGCGGCACCAGAACATATGACAAAAAATTTATTCGTGTATTAATTTTAATTATTCATAATTTTCTTATTCGAACACTAATCTCTAACCCGATGGACTATTACATCATGTCTAAAATATCATTATAACCTAAAAATAAGTAATAAAATAATCATACTTAAAGTTATAGAATAGTTAATTATGATAAATAACCACACTAGTAAAAATCACCAATATGATTTAAATACGATTACCATTACAATACCACTTACGAATTCAAGTTGTGTGCAAGACACATGTCAGTGACCCCATCAAGAATTACGTGCTTAAAAAGAGAATTGAACCTCTGAGCCCGTTGACTTTTTCATGATTTAGACACACTGTCATATCCACTTAAACTAACCATTGGGTTGAACAACTTGTAATAAAATTTTCATATGCATACAGCATAAAATATAATTAAGTACGCTGAACTCTCAACTTAAAAGTCAATTCTCACCAATGAAACTTTTCATACCAATTTATTACATATTCTTCCCATCTCCTAGACATAAGTGTCTTCTTTGTGCACCGAAAAAATCTACACATACATATGTATATCAGTTATCAAACCTGTTACATATTCAACCTAACGGTGAATCATATTCGACCTATCAATCTCTTCTCAATTAAGGGAGAGCAGATTCAAGAGCCTGTCGATTGGAACTGTGTAATATAATTATAAGAAACGGCAACGTTTCTCGACTGTATTAATGGACAACAACAACAGTATGGTACTGCTTGTAATAAATCTAGACATACAGATGCGAAACGACAACTAGCTAAAGAGAGATGCAGGGAGATCAAATCTGTGTTTATAATCTCAAGATCTTTGGTGTGGGAAGAATTGCGTACCGGCCATGTATCCACCGATCGGGGCGGCGGTGTACATCGATGAGTTGGAATCGTAGAGTGTGGTGGCTGAGGGCGGAATGCCACTGCTCTCGGCTGCAGTGGCAGCAGCCACGGCTACAGGGTTATGCTGCTGCTGGGGGGCAGCCCCACCACCCGAAGAGGTCTCTCTGCCACCCGTGTAGGTGGCTTCAGGTCCCCGGTCGTAGAGGATGCCCTTGAAGACGTGGCCGCCGATGGTCACGGCTGTTTGGTATGCATAGTGGTCCTCGGGGTCGTCGATGGAGCTGACCTGCACGCACCGGAAGAGCGCCGTGGATTCCAGTTGTGCTGGGAAGTTGCCCAGTTCCAACCCTAGCAGGTTAATGACAATACGATCAAAATCATCACCATCATAATCCTAGTCATAACAACAACAATATTTGCACTCGACTGAAACAAAGAAATCCCGAATTTGATTATCACCTGTAAAACTTCTCATACCCTTTTATTTCCTACTCATTCTATCCAAATAGGTTTATGTCCCTACTTCGTACACAAAAAAATTTAACATTTGTACTCTAAATATTTGAACACTTCAAGCGGTGATGTTGCAGGTAAGAACATCTTGGTTCCGAGTCGCGATGGGGCTACAACAAGGTCCCTTTCTCTAGATGTTATTTATCTTTTCCAGATTAGGAATGATGCTCTTCCACAAGGGATAAGATAAATCGGAAAATAAAGGAATACGAAAACTCCCATCAGTAGATATCCATCCTGCAACCATTTTATCCAAATCGTGCTGGTGTTGATGATACATACGAATTGGTACAATATTTTTGAAATGTAATCTGGATTCTTAGATATTTCACGTTATTGTTCACAATCATTAGAAGCTGAATACTAAATTAGATTATCTCACGGATAGATTTGTATAGATTTCTTTGATTTGATTTCCTAAGAATGAACTGAGTGTTTAGGAGAAAGTCCTGTATGTAGAAAATATCACATGATGGTACTTACATGATATCACAAATAATAAAATTCAGTTATTTTTAAGCTATTTTTTAGGATTTTATTAAAAAAAAAAAACTTAAAATATCTTAATTATATTGGCTTGCAATACATGTAAATACTGTCACGTAACATACCAATTGTACAAAATCTCCTTATAACTCATTACCTGAAACTAAAGAAGAAAGTTGTGTGTTGAATCTTATGTGAATATGCATACATTTCTGTCCCAAACCACATATATAGATGTGTTTTATTTTTCTTCTTACTATCACATCACTTATGTGTGTAAATTTATTTATCTCCAAGCCATCCTAAAACTTTTCCAGCATGTCCAAGGAGATTTCAGTTCAACCATCCCTTCTCACACAATGTCTAGCTTTCTTTCAGATGCATATAAATTGGTAGTTCACTTCAGATCTCCTTCCATGCTCTTCTAGCAACATGCTTTTCTACCATATTCAAATGAGAGTTGTTAAGAAAGAATTCAATTATAAATAACGAGCAAGCAGGCCTGGGTATATAGGCTCTGGCAGGAGAGACTGTTCTGTAAAATATACACATTAAGTGAAAAAATTTACGTGGTGTTATAAATTAGTAAAATCCAGCCATTTTAAAATTTTCTTTTTATAAAATACTAAAAAAAGAAAAAACCTAGAAGCAACTGAGTATTATTAATTTATGACACTATATATACACTGTCATAGATTGTAGGTTGAGCAGAGATCAATCACAGGCCCTATCTGAGAAATTCCATGAAATATTATAAAAATTTTACTTAATTTTATGTATTTTTTATTAAAGTATCTCATTGTTCCCTTGGACTAGCTCTCTTATACTCTGATTCAGTTTCTCCTCTGGCAAGCTTGTAAAATGAAATATACGGTGTATGTCATACATAGTGTATATATAATATTAACAAATGAAATTGCAAAAGAAATTGAAGTATATAGCTAGGTCTCACGATCACTACAAAACTCATCTATATGTCTTAGTTGGGTCTGTCTCTTTGCTTCAAATTACTTTGCCCATGGAGAGGTTTGAGCTCTTGGAGATGACAAAAATTGAATCTTGTACATTAGAATAATCTTTACAAAATGAAGGCTCTTTTAGGTTAAACCAGTACAGAGAGTTGCACCGAGAAGAATCAATGTCCGATTTCTCGGACAAGATCGGCTCGGAGAAGAAAACTTACAAGTAAAAGTGAAACTAAAAGAAAATGAGAGTGACCTGTTTCACTTGAACCACTGGAGACTGGAGAGAGTTAAGGAGGAGACAGAGGAACAAATCAGAAACATTTGGTGCAGAAGAAGCAAAGAAATATGAAACGGTTGCCGAAGTAAACAAAGTTGACATAACACTAAGATCCTGAAGGAAGGAAGGAGTGTGATTCCATGGGAATTGGGTTTGCTCTGAAACAAACACGAAGACCCTAAGCGACCAGCTTCTGAGAAAAGGGGTATCGACTTGAACTAAGAGGTCATCGTTTCCTTTGTTCATCTTCCTCCTGTCTGTTTCTATGGATATGGGCCGCTTCTCTTTCTTCATCAGGGAAAAAGAGAGAGAAGATCGGGAAGGAACCGTGACGAAGCTGATCTCCTATCATGGCGGAGAAAGCACGCGCAAGACAGATCTGTGTCACTGGAACATTCGCAAACTGTCTTGTCCTCAATCCCCATGCAGAACAACAGGTGTTTTGTTTCGTTACCTTCTACCATGTTTCCTTTCCTAAATCTTCCAGAGCAAACCAAACCCTCGTTTGCTCCAGGCGAGTTAGGAGGGAGTTGGGGGGAGAGAGAGAGGATTACAGACTTGAGAAAAACATGAATAATTGTTGTGTGCCGTGTTACAGTTATGTTATGCATCGATACATATAAATATATACATGTACATATATATACACACACATACCTGAGGGAGTGGTGGCGGGCTGGGAGGAGGGGTTCTCGCGGAGCCGATTAGGGGCGTCCACTCCTGCTCCACCGGTGTTGCCTCCTCCGCCGCCGCGGAAGTGGTGGTGGGGCCGGATAGCAGCAAGCTGCTGCTGCCGTTCCCGGCGCTTAGCGGCGGGTACCCACGTGCTCTTGACGTGGGTAGGGCAGTCGAAACCCCGGCTCTTGCAGCAAGTCCGGCACCTCACGTGGGCGCAGTCCTTCTTCGCCTGGTTCCCGCAGTCCTGACAGCTCAGCCCTCCCCTCGCTGACGCCGATCTCGAGCTGCTCTCCTCCGATGCGTTCATCGACCGCGGCCTGCTCGGCCCCACACCCCACCCTTGCCACTGCTGCTGTTGCTGCTGAAGCCATAGCTCCTCGTGCAATTGGTGGCCCGGCGCAACCGCCCGGCTTCCGTACGGCCAGAACCAGCTCTCCGTCGGATTCTGACCAGCCGCGGGGGCCTCGTCGTTCTCTGGCCGGCGGTGGGTATGATCCGTCGTCGGTGGCCTCCCGGCTCCTGCGCCGCCACCACCTCCTAGTGGAAACAGCCCGGCCATGGTATCTCCGTCGCCGCCCGGCTCCGACAGCCCATATCACGCCGCGGGAGGAAGGAGACGGGAAAAAGAATCACTCTTGGGTTGCAGTGATGAGCATTAATTCGGGAGCGGATTGCAGCCCTCTCTCCGATCACTGCAACGCCGCCATGGAAATTCAATTCCACCCTCTCTCTCTCTCTCTCACTCTCTCTCTGTGCTTCTTGGGAGGAGGGATGGAAGACGGAAGGCTTCTACGAATGGCTGAGCAGCGCCTCCGTTGTCTGCCAGTCTCTGCTCTGTTTGTCTCCCCTCTCTCTCTCTCTCTCTCTCTCTCTCTGTCTTCTTCTCTTCTTCTCCTTGTTCTCGTTGGCTATGGATTAGTGAACGAATGTGATGGTTCTCTCTTCTTCTTTTTTCCTTTTTTCATCGTACAGTATTATTGAACCTATTAAAATAAACCTTAAAATTAATTTATAATAGAACCGAAATTTTAAGAAAAATTTTCGTTAACATTTTCAATTTAAAATTAATTATAACATTATTTATTTAAAATCACTAGATCAATCTCAAATTATGTCCTCTTCTCTCTCCTCCATAGGCTTATTATCTGAAGCTCGAGAAGAATGAATGAGTGATCGATCGATCACAAACCCCAACTGAACCATCTAACGGTCAGATGGACGCCACGTGTCAGATCTCAGTGCAACGTCCCCCTTCACCGCCATGCCCGCTTTTCTCTCGCTTTCTTTTTTACGCAGTAGGGAAGATTATTGCATACTCTAGGGATTGTATCCAAATACAATTAAATATTGGGTGTGTGTCTTTTTATAGTCACGTCCACTGGCAATTTCGGGCTTCTATGGAAATATAACAAATCTACCCTTTGATCGGTGCTCAAAACTTATATGTGACCGTAATACTACTAAAGATTCAATATAATTATTAAATAAAATTAATTAAAATTATAGAATATTCCTTTTAAGCAAAGACTCTTGCTTAAGTTTGGAGAATAGAGAGAATTTATTTTGAGAGAGTTTTACTGTTTAGTAGGCTTTTTCAGCTCAAACTAGATTGGTCGGTGCTCATCGAAAGAGTTTTATCCCTTAGTGGACCCTTCCGACTCAAGCCCAATTAGTTTGTGCCCATTGAATTTTTAGATACTAGTTATTTAGACTGAAAAAAAGATTCAATATAGTTCAAGGAGCAGGCGTTGTCCAATCCTAATTTTGTAGACCACATTTAAAGCAAATATTTTGACATAAGTACATGGAATAAATTCAATACCAAAACTTGGATTTAAAAATCCACATGGGAATAAGTTCTGAATCATTTGACCACCTCTGATTGTAACAACAAATTGATTTGATTCATTGCAGATATAATTATTATAACTATTCAGAATCAATGAAAAGATATTAGGTGATCCTACCTTACAATAATATGGTGAGGAAGAACTAATTAAGTTGCTTTAAATTAATTATGACATTGTTCGGATAATTAATACAAATTTACTTAATATTTTGATTAATATTTCTCTATACCACGTGGTGAGATAGGATCACCTAATAATTTCTCTTAGAGATAAGTTATTCAAATTAGATAAATTCTAATTTTATGTATAGTGTTGTTCAAAAAAATTCTAAAAACTGAACTGAACCTAACAAAAAATGAACGAATTGTTCAAACTGATTTGTTAACGGTTTGGTTTTTTTTTAGAAGAAGTTCGGTTAATTACTTGGTATCATTAGTTCGGTTGATTGCGGTTAACCAAACCAAACAACTTTCTAATTAATAATTAAACAAAACAAAAATTAAAATTAAAATATACAATTTTAAACAAAAATATATTTTTACTTAAATTTTTTAAGTTCGATTTGGTTAATTTCCGAGCCGATTGTATTTTTATAGTAAATTTTATTTATTCACTGAAAAATCAGTTAACTAAATCATTCAAACCAGTTTTAAACAATTTGATTTTTCTTCCTCAAATGGTTACGGTTTAGCCCCTATACAGTCCGAACCGAAGTGAACAGGAAATGCGGTTCGGTTTGGAATAGTTTTTCGGACCGAGCCAAACCATGAACACCTATTTATGTAACTTATTCATGGTGAATAAATATTATTCACATAGGAAAATTTTATCAAATCTGCATGGTTTGGTACCTGTAATACTTGCAGTTGTCCGATCTAGTTTTTTCTTTCTTTTTCTAAATCACAACTCTTTCTGCTGGTGACTTGGAACTCTCCCAAGCCGTTGAATCTTGCAGGTGTCAACTCTGCACCGTTTGATAAAGACTTTTCCACAATATGTGTTCATTATTCAAATACATGGCATCCTCATTCCTTTTTTTTGAAAAAAGTTAATTTTCATCCTCAATCTTTTGAACCATGTATATATTGGACTAAATATTTTTTGGATTAATTTCAGTTCTTAACCTTTTAAATATTATTTAGTTTTAGTCATTTATATTATTTTTAATATTAAGAAAGGTAACCTTACTTTTTTTAATAAATAAAAATATATTTTTAACTAAAAATTATTTTTACAATTATAAAAAATGGAGAAACTCTCGATGTAAGGAAAAAGGGGTTAGCGGAGACTCGACTGCAAAATGTTCCCGAAAGGTTATCAACAGTTTATGATACTACTAGTAACACTTTACATGAACAATAAGTTGGATTTGATCCTCTTTTTTGTTAAAATTTCATTTATTTTTTAATTTACAATTAAAAATATTTTTGAATAATAAAAAGCATCATCAGCTTTTTTAATATTAAAAATAATATAAAAATTAAAGTTGAGCAATATTTGAAAGATTTAGAACTAAAATCAACCCAAAAAAATTATTAAATCCTGACCTTTTCGGGTTGGTTTTTTCAAATGTAAAAAGATCACACCAAAAAGTATCTATGAGTATTGAAAAATTACTATTTCAAATACGATTTTTCAGGCCATGATGTTTTAATGTAACAATAAATTAAAAAATAACAATAAAATAAAATTCATTATAACAATAAAAAAATATTAATATAAATATTTTAGTGTATTAATAAGTTAAATAATATAAATAAAAACCACGATTCATGTTTTAAAATATTAAAAATATTATTTATATCATCAAAACTAATATAAGACTCCTCATTAAATATATTATTTTTTTACTTGATTTCTTTTTATAAATATTGTTGAATTACTGTTGTAGTGAAATTTTAATCATGACGAATTTTATTAGCATGTATTAAATTATTTGTGAAAATAGAGTTTATCGTAAAATTTGATAAATATAAGTAAAATAGTTATAAAATGAAGACTTTGTCGTAGGTGCTGTAAATTGGATTACAATGAATTCAATTTGAGAAAACAGAGTTATGCGAAAAATAGAGTTTCTCAACAATGAATTTGAGGAGATGCCACATTTGTCACCCGGGTGTGAGTAAAAAAATTAAAAAGCAAAAAATTCGAAAAATAATCAATCCTACAATTTATTTATTTTTTTTTATTTTTTTACTTTTGGGGTCTATGAAAATTGACATAAAAAGTCGGGTCTCGCTCGAAAAAAATCTAATGAGGCCAAAAGCTGACGTGACTAATATCTGTAACATAAAAATTATGTTTAAATTTTAACCATGCGGTGGATAATATTGCTTAGTGCTTTTTGTTCATCGGGAGAGTTTAGAACCAACTGAAATTGTACTCTCTACTACCGGTCTATTAGTAATAACATCCTCATCAAAGGCTTTTTCTTTACTCCTTATTAACTTTGCATGCTTTTCAAATTAACTTTATTGTATGATCGGATGTTTATATTCAAAATTAATGGCTCAAAATTCACTTGAAAAATATATCTAATTTATAACTCTAAACAGTTTTTTGTATAGTATTTTATCTTTAAAAATGACCCAAAAAATAGACTCAATTATTTATGAAAAATCATCTAATCCGATCATTTACACACTCAGTTTATCACTCACGTTTGAGAATAAGATGTCATTTTGTTTCAGTATAAAGTTGATATTTTTTATTTAAAATCTAAAATTTATATGGTGGATTGTAGTTGGTTTTTTTATATATATTTATAAGGGAGATTGACATTATCCAAGTAATGTGTACAAAATTTCCAGCTAAAATATGATAACAACCTTTCTCCCATTTCACATAAGACTAAAAAGGGAGATAATCCTACAATAAAAGTTCTAACAACGTTTTTAAAAGGCTAATAGAGGTTCATGAACTTAACACAAGGATGAGAACTAAAAAAATATAGAAATACATGACTCATAATGAGAATCGAACTCAGAATTTTTTTTACCAAAGAAGATAAAATCTAAATATTGAAAGTTCACCCCTTTCTAATTTTCCCTTTCTTACCTTGTTTTAGCAAACTTCCTTTCTTACTCTTTGGTTAGTGAAGTTCATTTCTTACTCTCTCTGTTTTTTTTTTTTAATGTGCATAGCTGATATCCGTAAATCTTATGAATGTCCAACTAATTCAATTCGAGTCAGATTAATCCATTAATGGGTAAATTTTTCTTAGTATTAGTTTGCTTCATTTACATCGATTGAGTTGAAAAGTAAAATTGGGTTTGTAAAAAAATTTGGTTCAACAATCTAAAACTTGAATATGTGTCCAACCTCCTATAAATCTAGTGGATATTTACATGGTATCGAGCTCACACCATGTCAGGTCCGGTTGTGGAACTTGCGGTTAATTAAATCCTAGACTTGAAGAAAAATATCTTACTTATGGCTAGTTAGCTTGAGGACATAAGAAAATAGTCTATTGCGTGATTATTTTGCCCCACCTCAAGTGATTGAAATAAAAATGTGCAGTTCAAATTCAGTTGTTAAGGACGAGTATTTAAGAGTTCGTGATAAGTATAAATCACATTATCACGTAAGAACATATGTTGATGACAAAATCTCACATCGATTATGTTAAATATTAAACTTAAATTTATTAAAGAATTAGATAGTACTACCAAGTATTTGACATATCATTGGTCACTCCTTTTGGAGTTTGGTGGACTCTCGTTTGTGGACAGGAGAAACCTCGACATCAACCTCAATACAAAGGGGCTTGAGAAGGTGTTTTCTCGTCTGCTACCTCAGCAGAGCCCTTGAACTCACGACAACGACCAAACATTCAACGTTTGTCACATTTTCTTTTCTTTTCTTAATTTTTTTTTATATAACGAGAGGTTTATGCTCTTCGAAATCACGAACACTTCACAATCCCATGTATTTAGGTAAGTTTATGTACAAAATAAACTCTTGAATAGTCAATCTCATCAATGGCCACGCACTCAAAAGGGAATCGAACATTTGACTTCGTGAACCTTTTTATGAAGAGAACACATGTCTTATTCACTTAAATTAATTGTAGGTTAAGTCTGTCACATTTGTCTGACATCCATGGAATACTTACAACAATCTCGGTCACTAAGTCAATTCCTAGTCCTACCTTCATCTCTGGAATAGTCACAAGAATGGCTAATTTGCCAAAAAATATTTTTTAGAAAAGGATTTTTATCTCTTAAAAATAGACAGGGAGAGCTATGGATTAAATATGTACAGTACAGATAAATTATTTAGTCTCCAAAACACGTGAAGTTTTTTGATAAATTAATATTACAATCATTTTACGTATATTTATTAATAATCTTTAATTTTCCGACATATTGATTGTTCAACTAAGAAAATTTTAGTTTGGATAAAATTTTTATAATAATCTTTACATTTTTTCCGTAATCAAAGTAATGTACATCGAGGTGCTGATCATTAGCTTAAGGCTGGAGTTACAAGAGACCCTTTGTCGCTTCCAGAAGGTCCGATTATAAGATTTCGAGTTAAGCGATTCAAAAAAACACTAAATGGACTAATTCAAGAATATTGACCTGATTATTGGAAAGAAAAGATAGAGATAAACCCAAGTGCAAATCAAGGCCTAATCCACATGATTGGAGTAATATATCCATTACAGTAGTTTTCATGTGAGAAGTTGCTTATTACGGGATTCTGAATAGTTTCTATGTGGGGGAATTGTTTATTATGGGATGCTGAATAGTTTCCATGAGTATTTCATACATTACCTCCTTTAAATGATTGCTTCCATTATATAAGGGAGGGAGCCACGAATTTGTAAAGAATCTTTGATCATTTTCTGAATTGAAAGCTTTATACTCTCTTTTTATTCTTGAAAGAACTTCTGAACTTATTGAATTTATCTCGTGGCATTCAAACAATAGAAACTTATCATCCTCGTGGTGTGGCATTTCTTCTCTTCGTAGTCTTGGTTCGTATCTTGGTTACGAGTCAAGTCTCAAACCCTTGTCTTCTCATTCTTGGGGTTCAATCCATTATTGTTCCTGGGTTTCATGGCTGTCGTCGATGGGGTTCATGTCACAAAGTAATGAATCAAACATTCTTATTAGCAATTAAATCTCTAACAAAATCGAAACTTTATTCTTAAAATTCCCATGTAATACATTGCAATCTCGATCTTTTATTGGATTCCATTCTACATATATATGTATGTATATGTGTGTGTAATTGGATTATTTTCAATTGTTTATTCTCGAAAAATCAGAATTTGTATTAGAAAAATCAGAATTAGGGAGACATGGATCAGAGGGAATTCACATTGGGATGGGAAAACGAGAAACTTTTAATTCTTTTTCGAGCTTCTAAAATAGAATCATTCCTATGTTCAATATTAATTAAAGTCGTGTCTTATCGAGGGAACATTGCGCCACATCTCTTCCGCCTTTTCTCTTTTTTTTTTTTTCTCTCTCTCACTTGTTTTTTCTTATACACTCTTTTACTTTATTTATTTCGAGAATTAAATTTTTGAAAATTTGAGACATTTGTATTCATACTTTGTTAACAAGTTTGACCGTGTATATATATATACACACACTAGCTTAGAAGAACGCATTACATTACGAATTAAGGCATTTATAAGGAAATGAATAAATTATATTAAAATATAAGAATGTTTAAAATATATAGTTGTATTTAACTCACAATCAAACCTTTTTTCCGTAAAAAATCCATTTCTAGTTTAAAAGGATAAATGTTATTATGATTACGCTTAGAAAGTGAATGTTCTATGATTTCTTTTTATTTATCAAGATAGAAATATTATACAATCAGAACTTAAAAATATTATTTATCCCTTTCTTCATAAATATTATATTAATTATTTGCTATGTTCAAATCTAATTAATTATACTGAGAAGTCGTTTGTGAAAAATAAAAAAGAAAAAAATTGATGTGAGAAGATTTGAACTTCACAACACCAACCTGAAAGTGTTATAGCACAAACCACTCAACTAAGCTGCAATAATTATTTAAAATTTGCCAAAAACTTATCTATAGCAAATAAAAAGTTGGGACACGTGTCGACCGTGAAACCTTATAATTCTCCTTTAATATATAAAGAAGATGATTGATTTGCTCCTGCTGGAAAAAAAAAAGACGGAAAATAGTTAAGTAACCGATTGAGGATAAGCTTGGATCCCCATTTGTTGCTCTATTTTAGAGTATAGATATAGATATAATTATCAATATGAGTAAGTTGATATGATATCACATCTCCTCTCTTTAAGATAAAGTCTCAAGCATTCGAGTCCTGTGAATAGAGGAAATCAAAACTGAGAGAGTTTTGCCCTCAAGTGGATAGACCTGGCTTGAGTATGTATTGGTCTAGATCTATTGGATTTCTGGGTACAATGTTTTATGCATAAAAAGAATACATATATAGACTTATATAAGACAAATTTTGATTTTGTTTTTGAAAAAAATTCATTTATATTTATATATTAGTGATCATCCATTACCCTTCTAGATATGATCACTACAAGAAAACTGTTATTTACCGACGGACGGATCCGTCGGTAATCCGTCGGGAATCCATCGGTAAACGGCTTTCCCGACGGATTTACTGACGGATATGTGCCGTCGCGTTTTCCCTTGTCGGGATTAACGACAAATTTAATGTCGACGGGAATCCGTCGGTAATCCGTCGGAACTGACGACAA
Source organism: Lagerstroemia speciosa (assembly GCA_037672795.1). Lineage (NCBI taxonomy): Eukaryota > Viridiplantae > Streptophyta > Magnoliopsida > Myrtales > Lythraceae > Lagerstroemia > Lagerstroemia speciosa. Next base: position 8,141,688 of record CM075299.1, read on the forward strand.
TATATTCATAGATAATTACCGACGGCTTGCCGCTCGCGACGGATTTCCGACGGATTATCCGTCGGAAAATTCCGGTGATGCATGTTACAAATATTGATATATTTTATTTTGTAACTATTTATATGTTAAATTTATCAATCATATAAATTAATAAAATATCATTAGTATAAAATATTGAGCCAATCAAGAAAACAAATTTTATTAATTAGAAATATTTACAATTTTTATCCCAAAAAAAAACAATACAAATAACATTTCGGGGAGGTCGGCGGCGGCAAGGCTTGGGCTCGAGGGGCTGGCAGTGGCAGTCAGTGGCCTCGGTGGGTCTGCTCGGGGCTTGAGGTAGCACTTGGTGAGCGCTCAAGTTGGCTCTTCACGGGTTTGGCCGGGGCTTCGGGTGACAGCTGGCCGTTCGGCGGGGTTGGCCGTGGCTCAGTGGGGCTCTTTGGAGGCCGGGGCTGGGACTTGCTGGAGGTCGAGGCTCGGGCTCGGTGGAGCTCGAGGCCGGGTTGCTCGGTGGATGGACTTGGGCGTCGGGGCTCGAGGCTCAGACTCTGTGGCTCGCTGCTCAAACTTGGTGGATCGTGCTCGGGAGAGAAATCACCAAAGGAAATGGGAGAGGAGAGGCCGGGCTCGGGATATATATAAGCAATTTTCCGACGGATTACCGATGGATATTTCCATCGGTAATCCGTCGAAAAATTGATTCGCCTACGAAAGAGCGGGAAAAAAATCCCGCCAATAAAATTCAAATACCGACGGAATATCCGTCGGAAAAAACATGAACACCGTTTCCATAGATTCACCGACGGATTCGGCCGTCGGTAAATCACCCGCTCCATTCGCACTATAACATACTACGGAATATAATCCGTCGGTAATTGCCTACGGATTTACCGACGGAATAATCCGTCGGCAAACTCCCGCGCTCTTCCCGCCATGATATAACGACGGATTTACCGATGGATTAGTCCGTCGGTCATTTACCGACGAATGGCCGACGGACTAATCCGTCGGTAAGCCTCGTTGATGTTCCCGACGGATAATCCATCGGAAATCCGTCGGAAATGCCTATGGATTGGATTCCGTCGGTAATATCCATCGGTATTTCCGATGGATTTTGTCCGACGGTTTATCCGTCGGAAATATCCGTCGATATTTGGCAGTTTTCTTGTAGTGGATATTTATCTCAAATCTAGGGACCGTCTAGTTGATAATCTATTCCCAAAATTCAAAATCCAAGAATCAATATTACAGATAGCATGTGAACATGACAAGAATGCAAAAGAATATGTATTCCTTGACTATCTTAACACAAGAATATATCTTTTGTGTGATAGGCATCGTCATGTAATAATACTTATATTGTACTATATGATAATACTGGCCAATAATATATAGTTGATTTTAAATTTTTTTAATAAAATTCTAAATATAAAAAATAATTCTTAAAGCATTTGAATTCGATTGGTTAGTACCATCAAACAAATACAGCTACGCAATTACACCATTACATTTAAAACTTTCTCCACAAGTACACAAACATGGGATTTCTAGGGTTTGAAACCATAATTAAAAAATTTATATTGATAATTAGTAGTATTTAATTATCTTATTTTTTTAATATTTTCCCATATTGCCGATCTATACTCTAGGCTTTAATTGTGTGCATTATAAGATATTTGAAAACTCAATAATTCAACTTCAATTTGATTGGTCCAATAAATGTAAAATTCTCCCGACATAAATTTTTCATTAACATAATTCAAACTTGAGATTATTACGGAAAAAATGCCGACCAAGAAACCATATTTGTTCTTGACTTCAATTTATCTATTTATGCACTTGTTTTTAAACTTCCAAAAATACCACTGGCAGGTGAATTTTAACCAATAAAAATGACAAACGTGGACAAAATTGTAAAATCACCTTAATAGTATTACTGCCACTTACAATTATAATTATTCTCCAATATTCTCTGTTTAATTATATTTTTATTTATTATGATGCATTTTATAAAATTTAATTATTATTGTAAAAAATAATATATTATATAAAATGTTATTATAAAATAATATAATATAATTTTGCAATCAACTACATAATTAACCATTTCGAGTATTATATAAGTGAATGCAGAGAACAGAATTATTACCCATATCGATAATGAAGAGCTCCTGCAAGGGAGGGAGAAACATATTGGAAAATAACTGCTAGAAGAAAAGGAAACTCTCATACGAAATAATTATAGCAACACTTAGTTTCTTTTTTCCGGCTTTTTTTCTTTTCTACGTAATTATGTAAAATTGATAAAAAGACAATGAGGATTGGAAAAATAAATAGAGAAAAAAGTTCTCCTTGTGATGTATTTATTTTCTATTTTCATCTGTGTGAAGAATCAAATATTCAAAATTATTAATTAATTTCAATTTTTTCATTTCGAAATTGCCATCCCAAGTTGCATCAGACCTGTCATTATCGAACTAAATCAATACTAACGCCAATTCAATTCTTCTTCTATGTGTTTATTATGGGTAACTATCTCCTAGTGACAAACTGTCCACTAGTTACATTTACAAGTGTTAGTTATATCTTTAAAAGTAATTTTAGAACTTTTAATAATCATTTCCCTTTATTATTGATTATTTTACATTTGTCAAGGGAATTTTTGAAATTTTAAAAGTGATATCAAAACTACCTCTACATCACCACAGATAATACAAGAGGTGAACCGGTGCGATGCACATATTTTGTCATTTAATAAAATTGAAGAGAAAGTGAGCATGTCAATGACTAAAGAAAGTCATAATTATTGTCATTAAGAGAAAAATTTTTATTGTTGTATAGATAGTGAAAAAAAGTAGGGAGATGAACAAATAAAAATGATAGTCAGATGAGAGAGAAAAGAAAGAGAAAGTAAGAGTGTAGAGAAAGAGGGTAGGTAATTATATATTAGTGAATTTATCAGTATACTCCTATTTTTCTTAATTAATGGTTAGTAAAATTAATCTTTATGTGTTAATAGGGACTTTGAAAAGGTGAAAAAGACAGCGAGAAAGATATGTAATTGTATATATATATATTATATCCATATGCATTAATTTATTGAAATTTTTCTCTATGAAAATTAACATAGAATAGAAGTTGATTCACACAACAAAGAGATTTTATGATTTTCTCAAATGGTTAGCAGTAGACTCATGAATGATTAACTCAAATTTTGATTACAATTAACATTCATGCAATTCAAACATGGAATTTAACAGAATCAAGGAGAAGGAGAAGGAGGAGAGGAGAAACTCTTAGAATTCATTCAAGTAAATAAGACTTGCAATATTTCATGATCAGTCATGAGATCATAAGGTTGATTCTCCAATTGCTTATGTAGCATTTTGTGAAGTAATACACACAAATGCTTGCACATGTAGTTGCGGGAATTCATGGATGTGTGGGTTATGTATGGATTTGGGAGAATAAATTCTCCGTCATTAAAAAATAGAAAAATATATATTGATTGATCTTGCAGATGGTGAAGGAGAATTAAAGGACTGATAAAGCAATAAGAGGAAACGGAAAATAATTAGGAGAAAATGGAGGAAGAGGAAGTTAGAGTGGATGTGAAAAAATGATTTGTTTGTAGTTATATTCACGATTAGTAAATTAATCGATCCATACCTTTTTAATCTAACGGTTACTTGTAAATTAAATTTTATTGAAAATTTTGGTATTCAAAGGATGGATAAGAAATTAACCTCGAAGAATACCCACAAGTCATATGTGACTATTTTATGAAAATTGACTAGAGAGATAGTCAACTATACATAATAGATAGAATATCGACACAGTCGACTATGCAGTGCACATTATTGTAGATAAATTTGATCACTGCTTATATTTAATCCAAATTTGTCCACAATCGACTATTTGATGGTACAATCGAATAATTTATTTAATGTAAATATAATGGGAGCCTTTAATGACAGACTAACATCACCAGTTAATGAGTATATAATGGTAAAAAAATCTCATCAGTTATGAATTGATTTGTTGGTTTAAATGGCTTAGAATATGATAATTAAATGTTGATTTACTGGCAAGATTTTCAATTGCCCCACTTCATGCTATGGAAGGGACTGCATCCCCCTGGAGCAATAGAAATGAGGAGGGAATGGTGGAACTAAGGGAAATCGACAAATTGAAATAGATACAACATCGTATAACATATTGCATTCCACATTGTTTTTGAATGGTTTTCGCCATTTGTTTAATTTCGCCAAGAGTGTTAGAGTTTCGTGCTGAATTCATCACTGTTGATCGTTGTATCCTTGAAGATAGATGTACGTCCAACTTTAGGTCCAATACGACCAAGGGAGAATGAATTTATTTGAAGAAAAATATATTGAACACAGGCCTTGGTCTTGTTTTTCATATCTCCCTTTGTCAATTTCATATGGTTCATCCATCTTATCATATATTTTTATGTATTGATTCTATAATTTCATTTACATATCCAATTAGTTACACATCTCTTAAAATCTTAAAACAAAGCTTGCTATGGTAAATTATCACTGGAAAATAATTCTAATAAATATTATTTCTGCCTATATTATTTCAAATTGTGTTGATTGATCCTATTTTGATATCCGATCTTACAAGTTTAAGATAGTTCCAGATGATAGAGCTTATATTTACAAACTCAGGAAAGAATCCTCGAGTATAGATATTTACTCACCTTTTTTTTGTCTATTATTCTACAAACTTTATACGATATACTAGAAATTTTGGAAAGTAAAAAGAAACACAAAAAAGAAGTGCTTCATATCAAGGATGGATTTAGCGCTAATTAGGAGGAAGATATTTGCCCATCAACTCGAGAAGTTCAATGTAATATTATATAATTTTCAGTTGAATTTTATCTATATTTATTAAACTATCGCATTTTGCCTCTTGTTAAACATATCCCTCAGTCTTCAATTGAATTTCACGCTTTTTCAAATAAATTTTTTAGATGCGTTCCTCGTTCGCATAATGATATACGACAGATATTGTTATAATATATATTTGGAGCAGTTAAATATACTCACACATATACATATACACCGTCTGTGTCCCGCAAGATCTGAGATTTACTTAGCTTGCATGGTCAAGTGCGACACTTCTTCGAGGATCAGCAGCACTGACGATTGCCCTGCGCGCAGTACTACAAATTCCCTCAAATCCAGGGCAACTCTGGAGATAAAAAGAAACCGGGTGAAAACGTGCAGTTCGACTCGTTTTCTTGTGCTTTTGGGTGTAACCTAAGTTGATTTTCGGTTTCGTCAGACAGAATCATTGGATCGTGCTCGGTTTCGCGTGCTTCAGTACCCAAAACTCAAACAAGATCGTAGCCATCAATTCCTCGAATCAGTTCGAATCCTCAGTATTTGTATTTATCTAAAGCATGTCTGCCTGCAGATCGATCTCAATATAGGTGCCGAACTAAGGACGTGAATTAATATTGCAAGAATAATTGCATAAGCGTAGACCAATTAGATGGCAGTTGTACTTGTCTCTATTTAATCACCTCTTTTTCCGTTAAAATTGAAGTGACTTAGTGATTCAAAACTGCACTTCAGTGCAATTTAGAGAATATAAGATTTCAAGTTCAAATTCTCTCTACATATATGTATCAAACTATTTGTCATAAGGAGGTGTGGATTGGAGAAAACCGGCCTATGTGAAATGTCCTAACCCTATGCTAGTGTTGCGCTGATAGAGCCAATATTTGCGCAGGTTGGTTTATTTTGTTTGATATATTAGCAGTTAAAAACGAAAATCCTAATATAATGCAATAGAGTGGCAAAATTACCACCACTGTTAATGCTACCCTTTTGCTAGGATAAAATCTTCAGTAGAGCAGTTATACCACATCAGCATTATTTATGTGATATATTCGTCCAATAAGAATTCACTATTTATATATTCATTTATTAAGTTTTTAAATATTTTTACTATTTATATATTATTTTCAATTAGGATTTACTATTTATTTAAGTTTTTTTGTATTTTTTAAAAGATTTTTTAGGATTTAATAATCATAGTTGTATAATTATTGAATACATGTTAACCGCTCCACTGAAAATTTTCTTCAACAAATTTTTTCATATTATAATAAATGTGTGAAAGTCTAAAAATAGCAGGAAGAGGAGAGGAATAACTTCGACTATACAGATCGGCTTCTAGTATAGTCAAAGTTAAGATATTTTGAATTCCACTTTTATCAAGGGAATTCCCTTATCTATTTTATTATCCATGAAATTATCAACTATATGGTAGTTGATAAAATCATATTAATTTTATTTTACAATAATTTTATATGAATTTACAATTACATCTTAATTGTAGTATGGATGATGATTACTATTCTTTAGTTTGATATATTTTAAATAATGAGGGAATGAAATTGAATAGATAAATTTATTTTACCAATTACATCTTTATTACTTATGGGATTCATATTATCCTTAGAATCTCAATACGCTCTACGATAAATGAGGCACCTCAATACTAAAAAGTCGAGGGAACATTAGAACATGGAATAGAAAAAGATGAAAAAAAAAAAAGCTTGAAATAATAAAAAATGGAATGAATGAATGATAAAATAACAAAAAATTCCAAGTCATGATAATTGGGAGACGGAAAAGAAAACGTAGAATATTAAACTTGACCCTAAATGATTGGTAATCGATATTCAAATGAATTATGAGTTAGCCGATGTTTATGGTGGCAGCTCGGCTGGACAACAATAATGGAGAAGAGAGTAAAATGAGAAGAAAATAATGATTTACAAATTTAGATTATAGGTAATTCTGTAATTTTCACGGAAAGTGAAGGATAAATTTGGTAATTAAGATTTTTCACATAAAAATTTAGGTGAAAGTATGCCAATTCCATGAGAGATTGGATGGAATGGATTTTAAAAAAGTGGCAGAATGGTGATTTTGTTGGAATAACGATTCCAACGTTCTTTTTGCGTATCCAAATTGAGAAAAGGGAGTAGTAGTCGGAATGGGGATTCCGATTCTGTTCAATTCCAACACACCAGACATTCCGTCAATGTTTGCAGTGGTTAAGCTATTTAGGGTTCGTAATTTAAGATTTTCCAATTTTTTCGATTTTTCATGGGATATTATTTCCAAATTACTTACTTGACTGTGTAATATTTGTAGAGTATTTTTGTGGTTATATATCCATTTAATTAATAAGACATAAGATCATGTGTAGTTTTTGTTCTTATCAGTTTAATTAGACATATGTTAATTACCCCGCGATCCAGTTAGAAGAAATACTGTGCAAATAATTACGGGCAGCAGAAATTTGCAGGGCAAACTTAATTTATGGATAAAACTAAAAATTATGCTAATAATTATTTGATTTATTAGCAAAAAATGTTGTAATATTCTTGAAATAATCAGTTTCTGGAATAATATATATAAAGGAAACTATTGATTTTAATCAACTGGATATTTCTCGTTCGGACTCAAATTCTTTTGCTATTTATGTTGTTGGAATTCTGATTTGATAGATTACATATTCAAAAATTTTATTATATTTAAATTAGTAATAGAAATTTTAAAATAAATATTAAATAATCATGAAATATATTAAAATTTACATTAACTAATATTTACTAAATCTTGTACTGCTCTATTAAACTAAAAGAAATTATAGAAATTTATTATAAACTTGATTTATAAAACATATGAATTATAACTGCATTTTCACATAGAAATCGCAATAAGAAGGTTTGATAGGTTGTTGCAATTTCTAATATTTGAGTCTTATAAAAAAAAAAGGAAAAAATATACTTTTGGTCTTCAACATTTTACATTTTTACCATTTTAATCATAAACCCTTATTTTTTGTCATTCACGTCCTCAAACTTTTGAGATTTTGCTATTTTGGTCCTACTGTTATTTTTTTTCCAAAAAACATATTTCATAAAAAGAAAGAACATTCCATCCAAAAATTATTTTTCAGTAAAAATATTTAAAAAAATATATTCAGTCCATTATTAATGAAATATTGATTAATAATAGGTGTATCTTCTAAAATTAGAACTCACTTTTATCATAATAAGTCACTATTTTATAATGATAATAGCCATCAATCAATTTTCAATCAGGAATGTGCCTCAATTTTGAAGGAAATGTGCTCACCTGTAAAACTATATATATATTTTTCACTTTCGTTTGCTTATTTTTCTTATTTATTTATTTTTTAAAAAACATTTTTTGTTAAAAATAATTATTGAATGAAATATTTTTTTAGATGAAATATACCCTTTTTTATGAAAAAAGTAACAGTATGACTAAAATGGTAAAAACTCAAAAGATTGAGCATGTGAATGATAAAAAATAAAAGTTTAGAACTAAAATAATAATAATATGAAATGTTGAGCAGCAAGATTAAAAAGTGTCTTTTATCCTAAAAATACAAAATATTTGAAATCGACTGATCCTAGTTTTAGTAATTGAGTTATGTTTCCTAGTTACTTCATGATTATAAGGATGGAATGTGAATGGTTCAAGGAAGAGAGAGAAGGAAATGAGAGATTGGGAGTCTCAAGGATTTGTAATTTCTGATCAGTGTCAGTGTCAGTCTACTCATTCTCGAGCCCAGTGTTGTTTGTTCCCGACAGGGTTGACCCCCTTCCGTGCTCCTTAGTCCTTTCTTGCAGCCCCAGCTTTATTATTTTTTTCTCCTTTCTAAAAAAATTATTCTATTTTATAAAATATCATATCAATATTATTATATAGTATAATAAGCTAATAAAAATTGTAAATTTAAGTAGTAAAATAGAATTTTAAATATATTTGAGATTAAAAACTTATATCAACCTAAATAAATTGTAAAAAATTCAATATCAAGAAGAGAGAATGGAAAAATGATGCAGAACATTATAGAATACAAGTCTTCAGGATTTTTAAGAGTTTTCAAAATTTTTAATATTTTTAGAGTTTTTAAAAGTTCTCTCTTATAAATTTATTAACATGACTAATTTTTATTCAGGCAATAACTTTTTTCGATTGGTTTTTAAAGTTAAAATATATACCGAGAACTGTTTAGAATTATAAAAATAGATCACTTCCGGTTCAATTTGTTCGAGCAGCTTTTTCGGCCTTGATTTTTAATATAATAATTATTAAAATATAAAAAATAATAAAATAACATTCATTATAATAAATGAGACATACTAATTATATATTTTTTAGTGTATTACGAATATCAAAACATAAATCAAGATTCAATTAAACTTTTTTCACCTTAAAAACCACATTGAATTTATCTCGGAACCCAAAAATCTAATCTTTTTTGTTCGGGTTGGATCGATTTTTTCAATTTTTGGGATTTCTAATATTTTATTATTACCTTCATTTTTATTAGCTTGTGATACTATATAATAGTAATTTATGATATTTTTCCATGACATGCAAGAGTTTCGGAGAAAATGCATGAATGGTACAGAAAGTTTGATTAATATTATAAATTATACAAATTTTTTAAAGTATTATAAAACAGTACAAAATCTTTGAAAAGTTTAACTGAATAGTATAAATAATTATTTATTTATTAACGTCATTAACTGCTAGTAATATGGCACCTACCTGAATACTGATTTGAAAAATTGAATGACATGACAATAAAAAATTTTAAAAAAGCACCAATAGTACAAAAAAAGACTAATATTATAATATAGTACAAATTTATTTTATATTTTTATTATACTTATATTTATTGACAAATAAAATCTTAAGACAATCTAGCTACCTTTTTTCCCTCACACACTCCAATACATCGTGATCATCACCAATCGATTTTGTAGCAATTTTTTTAATCTCAGCATGCTCAGAGAGTATGGGGATTAAGGACACCATGTTTACTATTCGTAAAGATCACATAATTACAGATACATGAGAGGGTTACTTGACTTATTGTTCTTCTAATACTTAAATTAAATTGTTGTATACAGCCAATTCGGTGATGTGAACTATATATCAGATGTTATTTTTGTCATTATAATTTAAAATTTCTAAGCTCGATTTTTAGAAACTTTTTTGGATTAAAATTTTTAGTTTATTGATATATGTATTTTACAAACAATAAAAAATAATAAGTTACCAATGATAATCACTTCAATAATGATTCTTATATTAATGATCCTAAATATCATATCAATAATGGTGACAATGATACTAGTGATAATGTATTATTGAAAACTTTAGATTTTTAACAAAATAAAATAATAATACGAATTTAAATATTTTGTACAAATTTATAATATTTTGAAGATATTGTATCGTATTGTAATATTAGCTAAAATTTTTGTACCATTAGTACTTTTTCTCCTAGTTTTTACTGTTATATCATTTAATTTTCTAAATACAGCCATGTAGGCGCCACGTCAGCACCAACGTAAGCATCAACAGTTACTAATGGCGTTAATAGTTAATTAATGGTTTGTACCATTAGCATCGACTTTTTAAAAATTTTATATCATATTATAATATTAGTTAAATTTTTTATAACACTGAGAATTTCTCCTCTTTTTGTCCTTTCATTTATTATTTTCATGGAGAATTTTACTGCTCATTCACTGAATTGTTAAACATATAAAAAAATAATTACAAATTATTAAATTCATTTCTTAATTTTACTAATTATAAATCATTCCATCGGACTACCGAATAATCTAGCCATGACACAGACAAACTTTTCTCATTTTTATACTTGTGAAAGAGCTTACCGTGAGGGTCTCCTGTCTTGACCGTCTCTTATCTAAGACATTGAAAAGATAGAAAAAAGACTCAGAAGACAGCAGGCAAGCGATCACAAGGGAGAAGTGCTCTATGCATTTCTGATATGAATATTCATCATTATTCTTGTATCTAAATATTGATTAAGGTTCACATGACTACATATATGATTCACAGGCTATTACGCGTGTCTCGAGTAGGAAGCGTTGCAATCATCGCTACTCGGGTCAGGAAGGCGTCCGAATACTTCGGTTATAAAAAAAAATGTTGATTAAGGAATTCCTTCTTATGTGAGCTCTGCAGATTCATAATGGAATACGAGAAAAATGAGTAAATATTCAGTGTATAGTAATATATAACGAGTTCACTATATAAATTTCTCTCGACTTTTAATACGTGTAAATTATTTACAGCTTTCGAGAGTTAACTTCACAATATCAGGATTTGAACAGTGATTTACATAATGAACTCGATATGTATTACATACTAAATATTTACTGAAAAAACATAATAAGGTAGCCCGTTAAATCTTGCAGATAATAATTGAATTTAGATCTCTTGAATAGAAAGTGAGTTTGATACTACGAAGCCAAATTTTCTTTCTCTTATTAAGAATTTTGCCTTTATCCATGTTGATTGATAGATACCTTTTTTAATTATGAAAGAATTTGATGTGTTTTTAAGGGGTAAGAGAAATAAGGGAATAAAAGCATGAAAGTAAATTGATTGGGGTAGCAAGACACTTCTTTTCCTTAAAAAAAGATCTTATATTTGAGTATTGTGAATTGAGAGAATTTACTTATGAGAGTTTCATTTCCTAGCGGGTCGTTCGACTCTCCTAATTTTTACCGTATACCAATTATCAATAATAATATATTTATATTATTATATTAACTCAATCAAAATACAATTATCTCCAAGTCCAATAAAAAAAATGTAATTAGGTTAGTCATTTTCCAATGGACTTTCAAATACCATTGATACAGACCACCAAAAGAAATTATAAGAGAATAAAGGAATAGACAATCTCAATACGAGAATCAAATCAAGGATACATATTTGATGCAGTTTATTACTGCAAATGGGCATTAGGGGTTCAAAGTTCACTACAGCTGAATTTTATTTAGGAGAGAGACTTGTATGTCATGAGATATTATGTCCGCACCATTTTTTGATATCACGTGTCAATAAAAATGAATTATATCGGTAAATTTATAAGATAATTTAGACAGGTAAATATAAATTTTAAATTTTAAATAAAAATCTTAAAATTTTTTTATTGTTCTATAACACTCAATATTATTTTCCCTTCTTGCTAATCCATATCAAGGCTTTTATAGTTTCTTAAGATTTTTATAGTTTTATTTATGTTTTTAAGTTTTTATTTTTCAGAAAGTTTTACGATTATATTTTGCTGCCTAATTCATGTTCCAAGAATATATTGATGTGACTAATTTTTATCGGTTTGTAGCACAACTAAATAATGCTAAGGTAGTGTAATCATGACACACAAGACTTTCTCCTTATTCACGATAAGCTTATGGTTTTATCGAATAAAAAATTGAGCTTAGAAAAATTTCAATGCACTCACATGGAAACGAATACGTACTTAGTTTCAATTGTCCATCTCTTTCGCACTTGTATGAACACAAAGGTCCGAATATTGTATAATAAGATAGCAAGGTTATTACTAATTCTATCCTCAATAAATTGAGGGAAGAGAAAACAACGCTTGAGCAGTTGGTATTGTTCTCATATCGTGACTTACGAGATAGCATTGTATGTAACGATTATGCCATGTGACAATATTAACATGCTATTATAAATTAATAAAATTAAGTTATTTTAAGATTTTTTAAGTAAAGCTCTTAAAAATAAAAAAGAATCCTTAAAATAATTGAATCATATTAGCACTGTCATGTTATATACCCATTATATATAAGACTTTCTCGTGACAGAGGTCCTATATGTTCAATCTCACTATTAGAACTTCCTATAACCCTTTTATCATCTTTTCCTTATACTCCTCAACTTCAGTTTTGTACACCAAAAAAAAAAAAAGAACATTGTCTGTGATACAGAATGGGAGAAATCTTGAATGTTATGATCTTTTACTTGTTGAAGCTTATGGCTTGTTACTTACTCAGTCCAAAAAGAAGCTTATGGTTTGTCTTTGTCCAACCGTAGTCCAAGGGAGACTAAGTCTATTAACCTTTTTTTGGATTAGAGATGCTCTAAGTCTTTAAGCTAGGAGCTCCTCACCAAGAGCACTGTCCATAATGATTTAAGCTCACTCTTATGTGATTTTGTAAAGTCGAGATTCTAAACTTAAATTGTACTCCAAGCAATATTACTAGAATGAATTGTTTTTAAACCCGAACCTTGACGGATGCCTGTTTCTTAGACCATACTATATTGTTATGGTGTTATGTTGATAGGGACAATGTTGTATCGGTTGTTCAATTCATCTGATACATTCGTAATTGAAAATGAAAGTTCAAATATTATATAGCAGGATTGCTGGGCCTGCTGGGTTACCACCACTCCTTTTATTTATTAGGAAAAATGGAATACCTTAGAGCTAACGACTTATGTTGATTAGAATTTAGGTTGAGTTTTCGATTTCTTTTTGTTTTGTTTTGAGGCTAACCCTCTCTTGGATGCTTCCCATTATAATAATGAAGAATATTTATTTATAAAACAAATTATAATGGGATGAAAAAATAAAGGAAATTAGGATGGTGGTAATTCTAATAATACGAAAAGTTTGCTACACTAAGTGATTGGATCAGATCGATTTTTTCAAATCTTAAAAATCATACTCAAAATTATTTAGAGTAATAAAAACTAACCGTTACAAAAACTTTTTAATACAGTTTTTCAACGTAAGTAAATTGAAATTTAAAAATAAAAAATAAAATTCCTTATAATAAATAAAAATTAACAGTGGCAATTATCTCAATATGTTAATAAGAACAAAATTTTAAATATAAAGATAATAAATTGTTATTTTTATTGTCAAAATTCAATGAAAAATAAATTTTAAATATGACGTCCTATTATTACATTATTTTGGTCGGTTTTGTGCTTGGCAAGGCTTTTCAGGTTGGAAGCACGTATTTACTATCTTATTTTTTGTATACATTAAAATCTCTCAAAATTTATATAGAGTCTTGTACAGTCGAATTTTAGGATTGGATTGAGTTATTGTTTGAGTTAAAATTTTTTTTTATTTACACCCTTACAAGATGAAATATATTAGGGAGTGCAGAGTAAACCAGGATGAGTATTTTTCATCTGCTTTGAATAAATACCTAATCTCATCCATTATCTATTATTATTCTGAACAAAAATCTCTTTTTTGATCTCATTTTTTGTGTTTCATTTTTTATCCTCTATGTACAATAATTGAATTTTTAATAATTCGTTAAATTTGTAATTGAAATGGGGTAAGATAATAAATTTATCAAGTATTCACTCTCACTATCCATAAAAAATCACTCACCCACCATCTTTCTTTCTCTCTCTTTCACATTTCTTTTCATTTTATCTTACATCTTTTCTCCGTTTTAATACTTTTTCAACTAGATTGAGATAACACATACAATGTGAAGGGTTTAGTTTATCTCATATGTTCGTGTTTGAACACCAGAACCTGAATATTATTAGGCAACAAGAGTGTGACTGTGTTGTCACTACTACTACTAACTTCTTTTACTGAGAAAAAAGATAGTAATTATTTAAGTGAAGGTAGGAGGATCACAATGAGACTACTATTCCACTTGAATCAATTTTCTTGGATTTTATTGATACACAAGACAGATAAATATATAATATTAATTGAAAACTATTTTATAATTGAAAGAGAACCAGAAAGAACAAAATTTTTTTAAGGTAATGCAAATCCCAAAGTTAACTAACTGTTCTGTTATCTCACTTTCTCTCTGGGGTCTTTGCTCTCGACGAAGAATGCCTGTGGGTTGTCTGTCGCGAGAGACAGTACACGTTGATATCAACTATCCATTTATAGTAAGTTTGCAGGCTCTGTTCTAGGAATGGGTGTCCCCTTGGAATCCTTTTGTTTTGGGGTTGTATATGTCTAATTTCTTAATTGATAGGAATCCCTCCTCTTCTTTGATTTTAAAAATAATCATATCGTCAAAGAGAGAAACTCTATCAAAAGACAAAAAACAAACTTATCATACACTAAGTTGAGAAAGAGGTCCCGGTCTATTGGTACTGGCTTAAATATCATTGATGAGACTTCTCGTAACTTTTATTCCCACTTCCATCTATTCCCTTATGGGCATCTGTGTTTCATTTGTACATTGAAAAAAAATATGGGTTAGTCGAGGTGATTCAATGCACATTGTCATTAAACAATATATTAGTTTTGATACTTGCAATGAAAAAAAAATTGTGTTTAGAGAGTTTTTCTTTTACGCGAGCAGACTTGGTTTCAACATAGACGGGATCAATACCCATTGAATTTATGACATAGGATGGTACAGCCCAATGAGAAAACCTCTTATGGAAACAATCCATCACTATGTGAACCTCAATATGATGTAACATTTTGATGGATATTACGACTTTTAAGTACACAACAAGTTAGTTGATATGATTACAAGGCAAAGATAAGGGAAAGAGGCTAACAAGGGAGTAGAGGGGTGACCAGAGACGGATCTAAAAGATCAAGTTTAAGGGACAAGACTGAAGCAAAACCGAAGGAAAGATTTTAGGGGATGGATAAAATATTTTAATAAAAATATAGTAGATATAAATAAATTTTGTATAATATCTAATATGGTTATCTCAGTTCAAGAGAGCAATTGGCACCGTACACCCCTTTAAACCCATCCCTAGGTGACATTAAGAGATATTTAGGCATCAAATTGATGGAACCATTATGAACAAATGATCTGCCTAGGTTATAAGGGAATTTGATCGCTTACAAATTTGATTCCTACTTTTATAGTTCGTGCAAATCGGGAAGCAGTTCTTATGAATGCGTGGCAAGTAAGAAAATTATGATGAACTTGTTATCAATGTAATAAGGTTAGAAAGTCATTGTCAGACAGCCCTAAAAGAGAAAACTCTAAAAGGGTCCCTTAATTGATTGAGATTTCTGTCGTCCTTTAAAAAGAAATGAAACGTACATCAGTTTGAACTTACTTAATGATTAATAAATTATTAGGTAACTCGTTTAATCATATTTTCCCAAATCCCAACCATTTTTAAACCAAAGTGGACAAGTTAAAATGATATAATGTCTATTTTTCTTAAGTAATAAGGTCATGGGTTCAAGTTTATGAATGAAAGCAAATTCACTTTAAGGGAGTTTCACCCTCAATAGATCCACTCAGACTGAACTAAATTAGTCAAAATTTGTTGGTTTGCAACTACTAATGGTGCATGCGGAGAACAAAGCTCCCACCAATCTTTTCTCCCATTTCCTCTTCTGATATGATCTACCTCAACTGTTACAAGAAGGCTCATTTGTCAAGTAAGAGATAGAAATAACAGAGTATCGTTAGTCACAGTTCTGATAGGAATTAAATATATAGAGCATCTTAATTGTAAGTTGAGGGATTTTTACCTACCAAACCCTATTTCTCATCTACATCAGGTTGTTGCTCGATCTACCGTAAGATTCATGGAATTAGACAGTTGAAATTGAAATTCAACACATTTTGTTAGGATTTTTGCTTGTGAAATGGGAAAAATTCTACGGTCTAATTATTGAACTATTTAATAGATGAAGAAACTGATTACGAGTTGTTAAATTGTTTTCGTTCAATATTTATAATTAATTATGAACCATTTGATTAAAATGGTGAACGGATCAGCAACCGGATCATATAAGCGTCCGTAAAATGTCGAAGAGGAGAAGGAAGAGAAGTCAGTGTCAGGCAATAAATTGTGAGGGCCAAATTGGTGAAATGAGGAGGGGCTTATGTGGGAGGAGAATTGGAGTGAAAGTGCAAACGAGCAAAGGACATTGTTGCCTCCCAAGCAAGATTCCAAACTAGCCTTTTAAATTGGCTTCTCTCTTAGTTTTCTAAATTTCGAGGGAGCAGTTGAGAAACATTACAATTGCCATTGAATAATGGAAATTCAACTATCCAGACACTGAATCATTAAACATGTGTAGAAAACAATTCGCTAAAGGGGCGCAGAAAATGATTGTAAGCTGTTAAACTTTTTTTTATAATTTAAATTGTTGATTATGAGATGTTGGATTAAATCATGGAGCAGTTCAATGACCAAACAACATAAAATTTCCATCCATAAGTGTCTACTTGGACATGAAATGTACTGGTTCACGTGGTTAACCGACTCTTTATATTAAGTAATGTTTTGGATTTAAGTTGTACAAGTAAAGAAAATTCTTGATTAGCAAAATTTTACCCCTTCGTGTAGCAACCATACTCCAACGTGAATTAATTAGCGTTTACTGAGATTCCAGATATCAACTAGTTAGAAAACAAACTTATGAAAATCAGATGTATATCACTTAGTTGTGATTCTATAAAAAATATATATTTTGGTTATAAATCACAATTATGTTCGTGATTGAACATGAAAATTTGGACATTACGTAGTAAGTGACTAGGTCATTATTGTTGTTCTCTTTTCTTTTCTTTTCTTTTTTTTTTACTTATAAAAAAATAGATTTTGCTGAATGATGAAGATAATATGCTTACTTGTAGCAGAAGAATGCCAGGGAAACAAAACTGCTAACATATCCGAGCCCTGCGATAATAAGATAAAATATGACAGTACGAACTTGCAGAGAAGATGATGATGCAATCTCATTGAGACCTGAAACTTCTATAAATAATCGATGCGGCTATATTAGAACCGAGGTTCTCGACCTAAGCTCTTCCATTTATAGCTGAATAAGTTCTAGTTTCGGTTCTCCAATTAAAAATTCACCATGTCCATGTACCACTTTCATCTTAGTTTACGCCACCAAGTCTCGTTTGTGATAAAGTGTTGGGCCTTGGTCAATGCTCTATACTGAATGTCGAGGTCTAGATAGAAGCCTTCTGATAATGCAGCTCCAAATCGAGGTATTGATGCATCCGATCGACTCCTCCATGGCATCCTCAATTAGGATTTCAAGCATTGCCTCTGATGGACGAGGGTTGAATTAGGGTTTGGGTTTGGGATATGGAGGGGAAAGTTATTTGGAAGGGTAGGGCATTGATAATCGACCCCCTTGGTAGGATGCAAAAGGGAGCTGAATAATTAAGTTAAGGAGATGAAAAAAAAGGCAGTTCATCTAAATGGTTTTGATCCGATTAAAATTGATTATCACTACTGACCTGAGTTAATTGGGTTGGTTTAATACTTCTTTTTTTTAAAGTTAAATTTCGAGTTTGAGTCTTATAAACGGATAAAATTTATATTGGAAGAATTTTACCATTTTATTAGGTCAACAGATCGAACGCGGTCAATCAAGGGTCAATGGTACTTCTTCATATGAGATCGTATGCACCGGAAAAGCTAATTATCTATTTTCATTATCCAGCACCATGTATCAAGGTATCTACTAGGTCATAACTAATTCGAGAAGTACAACCTTCAAATTATAAATTTTATCTATTTAAAAGACTTGAATCCGAGAAAAAGTGTTTGGTACAGTTAGTACTGCTCTCGTTTTATGATCCAAAGGTGTTAAGTTTAATCTCTTCAGTGAGACTTCTCATACCCCATTTGTCACTTTTCTTTCTACTATTTCCGTGCTATATGCCTCCTTTGTATATTTAAAAGAAAAAGACTCGAATCCAAGATTTTAAAATAAAATATGTTGTTTTTATTGTCTATTTTCATACTAGACTTATAGGTCTCCGTTATCAATAAAAAAAAAAAAGAAGAGAAAATACACCGAACCATTTCAATCAATTCATATGGATGATTAGATGTGTTGATCATTTAAATAGACAACGGAAATATATGTATTTTTATATATGTATATAGTGTAATGCCTAGCTAATATAGACCTTTACATGCACTAATAATAAAATTAAAAAAGAAAGAGAATCATAGAGGACAACACTAGATTCTATCATTAGTCTTGGATATGAAGACTGTGAGCATGCATGAGAACAGAGACCGTCTTTTGCGTTGAATTTTGTACGGTACTGCATATGGTAAGGATAGACACATATCTCGTGTAAAAACTGGGGAGCAAAAAAGTTTCACATGCACTGGCAGTGCCGGCCCCGCTAAAATTTCTCGCATTTTTATGAATTAAATTGCATTTTCTTTCTTTCTTTTTCTCCTGTTACCATAGATGGAGATAAAAGAGGAAAAAAATATTTTCTTTTCGTTATTTTTTTTCTTTGTGATAGAAATAGGCGTACGCGAGTTTAGAAGCAGATGCGAGGAAGAACGGCAAAAAAGAGTACATGAAGTTTCATTTAGGAGAATCGAACTCAGAATTTCTGATTTTACACCAAGGTGACTGCTGCTTACTTTTCGGTGTATAGTGCCCGATATTCAAGAGGCTGATGGGTCCCAACTAATCTTAAGTTCCAGATAGTTTGGCCCATTGAGGAACAAAACTTTCTTAATATAAGTTTTCTTTATTTACTAGACTCAAACCTGAGTGAAGAGATGTAAAACCATCTAAACCAACTTATATTGGTCTCTTTCCTAAATTTTTGCAAGCCTAGTTTTAAACAGCTTTTCATGTTCGGATCTTGGAATTAAGTGTAAGGGGACGAGTTCAAGATAAGAATTAAAGAACAAGCTTGAGAGAACTAAACTGTTGAGAGTTAAATCACACATCGACTAAATTGAAGAAAAAAATTTGCATTTATAAGATAATTTGGTACAATTACCTAGACTTCTAGGTAAAAACAGGTTTGAAACTCTTGCAGACCCAAGTAAAAATTTAATATAGTATCAACGCAGATCGATCCTGAACTCATGTCAGTCGATGTCCGAGTCTGGGATCCGTGGCCCGTTAAGCCCAAGACATAGAGAAAAATGTCTGGTTCATGGTTAGTTAATCGAGTACGTGGAAAAAGTGTGACTCGCATGCTAGCCTGAAAACGGAAGAGAAGACCTGTTTTATGGTAGTTTATCCTCCTACTCAAGATAGAAAGAAAAATACCCAACTCGGGATTAGTTATTGAGTGCAAGTGTTTAAGGCACATGTCTAGTGCAAACACGCTGCTATGTGAGGGCGAGTGTTGAGAATTGAATCCCGCATCAACTAAATTGAAGAAGAAACTTAGGTTTATAAGAGAATTGAGTATCACGAACTATTAACTTGATTTTTAGGTGAAAACGGGTTCGAAATTCTTGTATGACCATGTGAAAATTTAATAGAAATGAAATAAGTTAAGAGGAATGGGTAGAATCATCAAAACACATCCGCACGCCAATCCCCTCCTAAATCAATCTCTACTTAGACTTACGATGGATAATTTTTTTCCCTGGATAATCATCTCATGTATTATAAATAAATTACAAAGGGAAGTCCACAAAAAGGTACATAGCCCATACATCTGGACTTCAAGCCCAATATTTTCTGCTTGGTCTGCTTCCTTGTGTTCTCTATCCCACTGACCCAAAAGAGCCAATTCACTTGGAAAGAAGACCTTGTGTAGTTGGTATTATTCTTATCCTGTGACCTAGAAGTCTGAGTTTCGATCTCACCAAAAAAACTTCCAGTGTCCTTGTTACTTGCTCTTACTTCTACCCTTCTTAGTTTATGTGTCTTTTTGTACAGTGGGGAAGAAAAGAATCGGTTGACTCTGTCAAAAAGTTCATTAAGGCTCCTAATATACTCCGTTGCGACGGACGTCAGAGACGGAATGATGAAATTGTTGGGGGGGGGGGGGGGTGGGTTTTAGCAACATTACGGGCGATTTTACTGATGATATAATATTGAGAATGGAATTGATGATTGTGTACAATTTTATGGACGAAATTGATGGTTAGCTCTAAAAATAGAGGCAGAGAATTAGAAGGGTACGCCCGAATTCGATGATGGGCGGGCCCTGAAGGATTCATGTTAAGCCCATAGATTCTGCTAGTGAGGACGGCAGTGTTCGAAGCTCGTGATACTGCAGTGCAGTACATTAAGCCCATTCTATACACACTGATCTGCATGTAATGTTAAAGGTTATTCCAAAGCTACCGGGATAAGTTGGTTCAAGGAGTAAGATAGTTGTTCTCCTTAAGCAAATGTTTCATGTTCGAATTTTTGTGAATGGAGGAAATTCATTATGGGAGAGTTGTGCAAAGCCCCTTAGTAGGCCAATCCCGTTCGAACTGAATTAGTCGGTAGTTCAAATATTTTCTGGATACAGTGGTGCACACAAAATAAGTTATTCCTATATCATTTTTGGAGTTATTCTCTCCGGACTCATAAGTATCCCACAAGAGCATAGATCTAAGTAAGTCCCACCATCGGCTAAATGCTCAAGGGAAAATCGACCAATTTCAACATCGTTTTAACAATACATAATTTTTTAACTCTATAATTATTTAATATGGTATTGAAGTTACGGTAAGACCCTTAATATCGTGCCCCAATCAGCGTGGTTGGATTCGTGCTGCCAGTGAGAGCGGATGGCAAATGTTGATCCCACATCAATTATACTGGAATTCGGATTTGTGCTCTGCATGGAAGGGAAAGAAGAACTTTTGTATATAGATATATTTGATAAAGATGAGGTTATGCTTTCCGACTCACGAAAACCCTATAAATCCATGAATCCATGTACATCCATATGTAAGACACATGTCACCAAGGGTTACGCACTTAAGGAGGAATTGAACATCCGATCTCATGAAATCTCATACGATTTAAACGCAAGTCCTATATACTTCAGCTAATAATTAAGGATGGATGTTTACATATATTAATATAGATAAGACAGATTTTGGAAAACAAAATACAATTGAATGCTACCATATGTCAGTTTAAGATTTCAGATAAGTAATAATCCAGTATCTAGTAAATCTCATTAAAAATATTTAATATCGATAGGTCTTTCCGATCACCTACGGCGTCGTTAGGTGGCCCGTAGGTTTAATAAAACTTTTAAAAATTAAAGATATCCAAATAGAGAAAATTTTAAAAATAAAAATAAATTATATAATTAAATAATAAAATGAAAAAAAAATGAAGAGACTAAATGAGTTCATCTCCAGCATTGAAGTTTAAATTGAAAGTAAGATAACTCTGTTCTTAATCGTCCAGATTTCTATATTAGACTTCTACGCTCGATACGACAAGAAGAGAGTAGGGCAGGGCAGAATCTTACTAGGAAGGATCCACAAAATTCGCCCATCTTTAAAAATAAAGATGCAAGATGACAAGGAAAAAAGTGTTAAATAATCATATTTCATAATAACGTGATAAAAATACCAATTAACTTGCTCTAATTAATAATAATTATGATAACAGCTTAGACGATTAAGACTAATCTGCTTATTTACCTCAATTTGATTATTATTTTCTTATATCATATGATGAGATAAGATCACGTAAGAATTTATCAAGATGACTAGCATCCAAGCACAGCTGTAGGTTGTTTATTTTTTCCCATATAAAGCTAGTTGTAATTTCATATTATAATAGAATTTTCATCACATATTATGAAACTTACGCATAAAATTCACCATGGAATGAGATTATATCAGTTAAAATTTACGTCAAAATCAGTCAAATTCTTAGATTACATTTAAATTTACAAGTAATTTTATAACTACTTTATTTAAACGTACAGAATTTTGCGATAAACTTCATATTTTTCTCATGCATTACAATCTTAACCTTTGATCTATATCCAGAGAAAATCGCACTGCAGTTGAAACGTTGCCGTAATTTTAGCTATGAACGTAATTTATTAATGCTGGCTCGTACTAAACCTAAAGAGGAATACATGTCAGGGATACGAATTAATCGTGGTCAAAGTTGGGTCACCGGTCCCCAAGGTAAAAAGTTTTATATATAATGAGTGACGAGATATGTATCGTATGATAATGAATATTTATTATATCGGTAAAAAAATTATAAATATGTAATAGATGATAAAAATTATACTGATATACTAAGTATTTATTAATTTATACATATATCATACTATATATTCATTACACTATGGACAGGTCCAAAAAAATTATCTAAGAAGAGGAGAAACTATAGTAAATGTAAAAGTATGAATCCAGGTGGTAGAGAAATACCGTAACTTAACTAAAATCCAAAATACAATCATTATAATGCAAATGCTAAGGTTAATTTAAGTGGATAAGACGTGTATACGACTTGTATAAAAATTCACGAGATTAAATGTTCGAATTCCCTTGAGCACATAGACTTGATAATGCCATCCACAGATGTGTTTTATACATGAAGTGACCCGAATCCATAGATTTGTATGGTGCTCATGAGCCCGGCGAAAATAAACTATTGATTATAAAAAATTATTATAATATATATGCTAATCCAAATGTTTTCCCGAATATCGTCCCCGCACTCCCTTATATCGATCCATGCATTACATAGAAAAACTTGGTCGGATCTAAAGGTATGCACGAATATAGGACAAACTCAGAACAGGTGGAAACCCACCGTATTGTGTAGGTTCTGGGTAGATCTAAATGAAAATATGGTAGATTCTGGGTAGCGAATAAAGGAACTAGTTGGTTCCGACTCTGATTCCGGTTCCGATTCCAACACACAAGGTACCCAGAACAGGAATCTGTTAACTTATTCATCGCCGTTAATTTTAATCATTCTCATTTGAGTTTCAATTCATGAACCATTTAAAGTATTGTTTTTCTAACTCTATAAACTTTCGTTTGACATAATAATTATACATAGTTGATTAATTTTTCATGGCTAAAGCATCGTCACAGCTTAAAATTAGTAATAAATAGTACTCAATTATGATGCAAGCATACTTAAAATTACACATATTTTATTATGATAAAAATATACAAAATAATTATTATTATGAAAAAATATTAAAGTAATCCATATTTTAGAGTTAAAAAATAAATAATAATAAGTTCCAACATAATACTCGAAACCTGCGATATCTAACAGGTTCCGGATAGGATCTGTTCCAAGATTCAACATTGTGGGGTCCGGATTCTAAAATTATGAACCGGTCTTATAGAAGATAGGATCCGGGTATCATAAAAAAATATATAACACCTGTACGCAAACACTCCTATCTGGTTCTACCCTGTTTTTCTTTTGCTCCTTTTTCCGTGAAGGAAAAATACAGTTACGGTTTTATAAAATTTTTGCACGGAAAAGATTTGGAGAAAAAAGACAACTCCGTGACAGACCTCTCATTGGAAATTTCGTAGGATTCCGTACTTCATGTCTTGATTCAAGTGAACATGCCGTAAGCTAATTATATTTGCTTACTGTTTTCGGAAAATTTCATCGAAGTTGCTTTTTATCAATAAGTACGACGAAAAAGATCTTAAATGATCCTATAATATAATAATATGAAAAGAAAAATCAATTAACTTGTTCAGATTACTAATAGTTAAGGTAATTATTTAAGTGTTTGACATAAATTTACGCGTTTGTCACAATTTGATTAATATTTTCTTATATTAGATAATAAGATGAGATTATTTAAGAATTTCTCGAGATGAAAAAACTGGTACCACGTAAATTTCCAATAACTTTCGTTTTTTTTTAAATTACGAATATAAAGGTGTTCCTTAAAAATTGCCCAATTTTTCTGCCATTTCTTAACACTAGCCACCAATTTGTATTATATGCTGAATTATTAATTTTATATAATCGAATATAAATTCATATTATTTTTATTTTACAATAATATTTAATATGATTTTATTGTCATGGATATTTTAGTAGTTAAAAAATGACACCAACTGCTTTTCTTCTTTCTTAAAATAATAATTAAATATTTGAGCCACAATCAATTGCAAAAGCTAACACCTTCGCTGTTTCTCTTACAAAATTCCTACGTCTAGCCACTGATTTAAAAAGGAAAAAGATTCTAACTATTTAAAACATTTTTTACCTATTTAATTATTTAACAACCGGACCGTTGATTTTTCCTTCGATCAAACATGGGGTTGACGGTTGTCCATTTCTAAGATAATTAAAAATTTAAAATTTTTTGGTACTGAGATAATGATATTTAAAGTTTAATTGTCTGATTAATTTAGTTTTGAGGTTTTTTTTGGTAATTGAAGATGATTTAATTTATGAAGAGGTGAAATTTTTCAATCACGAATTTCCTTTAATTGTAAAACTTGAACTCGATAGACATGAAAACCGTTCGGGTCGGTAGGTTTCGTGCAAAAATTGTCGGGCCGAGCTTTTTAGGGACAATCTTTTGAAAACTAAAAAAAATACAGAGAACCCTGTAGAATGATGAAAAAACCAACCGCTAATACTATGGTTATTTTGGGTCTTTCGGGATTTTTTTGGGCTAGACTTTCAATAAAAGATTAAATATAAAAATAAAAATTTATTATAATAAATAAGAAATACTAATTATTGATATTTTTAGTATATTAACGAGCAATATAAGATAAATATACACCAAAATTCATGTCTAAGGTATAAAAAATATCATTCTTATTATCAAAATTTGATAATAAGATAAATTTTAAATATAAAAATTTATTTTTGTATGAATTTGATCCGCCTCGGTCCCCGCGTAGTTTTGCAGGTCGGGTCCACAATTTCTTGAGTCAGTTTTCCTATGCCTTGAAAACTGTCCAAAATTTATCTATCTTTCTTTTGGGGCTTCAAGGTTTTTACTCGGTTTCATTTTAGGTTTGTTTTTTGGAAGATGTATCAAAATACTTCAGTTAATTCATTTAGTATTGAGTAAATAATCATTTTAGTCCTCAAATTTATAGCGAGAATTAGTTTGATCCTCCAAATTTAAAAGTCATCAATTTGATACTCAATGCTTAATTCTAATGATTTACTTAATTTATTATTTATAAAAATAATTTTGTCCAATTATTAATTGGCAGGTGGTACGTGGACCCCAAAAAGCAGTTGTCACCATCTACGCCATCGTTCATAAATTGCGTTATAGTGTCAGGACCAAATTGTCCAACGGAATTAAATAGTGAGAACCAAATTGATGACTTTTAAACTTTAATGATCAAACTGATGATCCGCTATAAATTTGAGGACCAAGTTGATAACTCGCTGTAAATTTAAGGACTAAATGGATGACTTTTAGAGTTTGAGGACCAAATTGATGGTCTGTTACAAATTTAAGGGCCTAATTGATGGCCTACTTAGTTTTTTTGTTTAATTTCAATCAATCATATCTCGCTATTTGTCATGTGACCCTAAGAAGCAGTAATTATCGTCACGTCAGTGTCCGTAAACTGTATTATAACGCTTGGACTAAATTGTCTAACTGAAATAAACAGTGAGGAACAAATTAATAATTTTTATATTTTAATAAATAAACCGATAATTTTTCATAAATTTAAGGATCAAAATGATTATTTACTATTTAGTATTTGAAATTTTAATAAGATAACAAGAAAGCCTCGAAGTCACCGATTGGTTAATCGACGTCACAGCTTTGTGACTCATCCAGTCACAAGAGGACACGTACTGGGACGGCCCTTCGGCGCCTGATATTGACTGGGGCGCCGGCTTAGTCTCCGTTGTATTTCTTTTTCTTAATTTTCTATAGGAAAATTTTATTACATCTTGACGGTATCATACTTTACATGTAATTCGATCACGGTAACACTGCACGTCACATATAAAAACTATGACACTTATTTATGGTGCGCTATGATACCGTGATTAAATTACAGTCAAGGCATGGTACCGGTAATATCTCGTAGAGGCTCCTTTTCTGTAACAACACATGTCAATAGATTAATAGAAGTAATTATTCAAGAGAAAAACGATGGTGATAATGAAAAAGTAAGGGGTACAAAAATTATCAATGGTGAGAAAATATTACTTGACATTATTCGATACATCTTCCCATTAAATAAAATTTTACGTTCGAGTAAAGATAGATTTAAGGTGGATGCGGAGAGCGCTTGCCCCCTTGCATTCGTGAATTTCTGTAAGATTTTGTGTAAATTTTACTAATTTCGTCTTTGTTTTTATTAAATTATTTTAATTCACTCCTTAAAATTAGTCTTTCAACTCCCTCTTGAATTTTGCCCCTTTGGTTCGAACTTGGATCTTGTCCTTGGTTTCGAGTATTCTAAATTGAGAAAATCCATGTTGAGAGAGTTTTATCGCTTAGTAGGTTAACCCTGATCGAGCCTTAGATTAATTAAGATCTAATAGGATTTCTGAACGTCATGAGGTATACACCGAAGAAAATATTTGTGAAATTTTTGAATCAGGTATATCACCAACTGCTTATAAATCTACTAGCAATACTAGTCAGTTGCTTCTACTTACTGTC
This sequence comes from Lagerstroemia speciosa, assembly GCA_037672795.1. Taxonomy (NCBI): domain Eukaryota; kingdom Viridiplantae; phylum Streptophyta; class Magnoliopsida; order Myrtales; family Lythraceae; genus Lagerstroemia; species Lagerstroemia speciosa. Next base: position 8,168,914 of record CM075299.1, read on the forward strand.
AGTAAAGGATGAATATTTAAGTACACGTAGCAAGCGCGACTTACATTATTGCTTGAGCATGGGGTGTTGAGACAAGAATTTCGCGTGGGGAAAACATTCAGAAAATGCTACCAACTTATGTTTTTAGACCGGATATGAATTCAAGCTCGTATAAAATCAGAGAGAATTTTAACAATAAGAATTGAAAATGTAAACATCTTAATGAAATTCAAGTTTCTCTTGTGTCCTAGTGGTTAAAACATGTCAAACATTGGCATCTCAATCGGGAAAATGACATAGGAAATTCTATATGTTTATCGTTTTTGACGATTGAGTCCTAAAAGATTGAAAATGGCTAATTTGGTCCTATAATATCAGTTTCGTTATACTTTCAGTCCTAAACGTTACCCGTTTCGTTAAGGAAACTGTTAACGGTATGAAATCCACATTAGCAAAATAGTGACAATTTGAATTGAAAGTATAATGGAACTAATCTTATAAGACCGAATTAGTCATTTTCAAATTTATAAATTTAAAATTATCAAAAATAATAAAAACATAAGATTTTCACGGTAATTATCATATTCTCAATCGAATGCAGAAAAAAACATGTTGCTTTATCCCTTCTCCTGTCCTGCCGCGGTACCTGCCGCTAAATCCTCCTGTCTTTAAAAAAGGCGCTTCACATTTACACAGTAATGCAGTGTTTTTTTTTTTTTTTTACATACTATCTGAAATTCAGATATTTAAGAGATTTTATCTAATTTATGTTGGAGTTAGTTTGGCCAATTACAAAGATAGTAATTCTCTCATAATATAAATTTTCTCATTTTACAATACTCGGTCTGAATTACTGTTATTCACAAGCCCAATGGATCCTGACTAATTTGGCTCAAACTGGGATGAGTCATTAATGATAAAACTCTCCCAGAGTATATTATAAAAAGAAAAAGCTTTTCACAGAGGTATACAAAGCTCTTATTTATGTTATGTAAATTTTTGTACTTATAAAAGATTGAGTATACTATGAGATTGCACAGGGATAACTTCAATTTATGTATAAAATATAAATGCATGACAACATGATTAAAATTATTGTTGTTAACTCTGAATTTATCATAAGTAAAATGGGATAAATTTTTAAATAATCTTATCTCATTACTTGGCGGTAGGAAATAAAAATTAGATTTATATTTTTTAAGTGTAAACTTACTTTTTAATCTCTAGTATTTTAACGAACCAATATTTTTCTTGCCAATCTTTTTTACCACTAATTTGGCCCAAACATCATCTATTTTGCCACTAATTTAGTCATGTCGTCAAAAAATTCAACATGGCACGAAACAATGTTAAAAATATTAATTTACAGTCAATCAATTTTCTCTTGTAACTTTATTTTTCCTTAGCTTTTATGACTTCCATAATCTTACTCTCAACATGTTTGAACATCCAACCATTATATACTAAAAAGAGCCAATCAATCCTTCTAGTCATGGAGTGTTGAATTTGTCTCTTAAGAGTCCAATCGATTATTTATGGTTTATCGTGCATTGCCTTACATAAACCCTCGTCCTCCTCAGCTCCCTTGCAAGGGCGTAGCCGTAGCTTGGGTTTAACCTAAACCCAAGCGATCTCATGGAGAGAGTGGTGCTGGTGGAAATTTATTTAAATAGCAAGAATTTCTAAAAATTTCATGAACGATAAGAGGTAAAAAGAGTCATTGCATGCTTTGAATATAAAAGAATTTTTTTTTTTTTATTTTGGATGGCACCAAGTTGGATTTTATTAACATCATGACTAAATCGATGGTAAAATGGTAGATATTTGAATCAAATCCGTGGTGAAATAGCTCGGGGTTAAACTATTGATTTGTTGAAATATTATAGATTAAAACGCAAGTTTACACTTAAAAAATATAAATTTGGTGTAGTCATGCCACAGGATGCTCACTAGGATATTTTTGGATGGCATGAGTGACAAAATTATGGATCAAATTATTGACTGGTCACAACATTAGGGACAAAATCCAGTTGTAATATTATGCCAAGAAAAGGTAGATTAGAAGTTAGTAAAATGACAATATCTTTTAATCAGTAATAGTAAAATGAAAAAAAATATTATGTGAAAATAGCATAAAAACTAGATAGTAAACAATCACATTTCAAAAACTAGAGAGAGAATGTTGCGAATATATTTCAGACTTGGTTACGTCAATAGCATTTTTGAATGGGATATTAGTTCTGTATACAATAGGTTTCATGACGAGTCTAACATGGTAAAGACACCAAGCTAACTAGCTAAGCCAGAAATATCATAGCCCAATCCAAAATGTTGTCATTCATCCCATTTCCTACTAACCCCACCCATATTTCTTCGAGTCTTGCTCATATCCGTGCTATCGTGTAGAGTTCGCATCTTGCTGCTTCCGCGCTGTGTGCGGTCGCATATGTTCATGTTGGCGATCACACGTCCGAAAACATAGAAGATAAACATTCATGTGTAAGAGGCTTTACTTCTACAATTAAATAGTTTAAACTTTCAAGTCGAACAACCCAATTTCTTATACGCCCGCCCCGAGCTTCTCAATATGGCAAGAGAAATGATAATTGCTTTCTTTTTTATTAATATAAAAAGGTTTCTAGGTATATAATATAAGTGACAAAAAGGAAAAAAAAATATAGCGTAAAAAATGCAACTTGTTTGGTATAATAAAAGGCGATATAACTACACAAAATCATCTTTATTTTTTTAAGAAGTGTAATTAATGAGTTATGCCATCAGATCATCACTAGAGCAAAAATAAGGGAAGGCAAAATGAATTTAGGTGGATGATTAAGTTGATCATGATAGAACATGTCTGGTCCCATGGGAGTGAGTGAATCATTTCATTTAGGATGCTTTTGGGGAACAAAAGCTGGCCTGATTGTATTCGTGAACTTTGTCATGTTTACTGCCTGTGCTGCCTTTGCTTCCAAAGCATGTATTGTCCCAGTCCCACACTTTGGTCGCCATGCTTATTGGAGAGAAATTTCGCACTCATCAAAGTACATGGACGATGATTATAAGTCAGGCAAAAGTGGTATGGGTCGGGTGGATTATCTTTGTAAATAGTTGGGCCTCGACTTTTTCGGACCTGTTTTTTCGAGTCCAAAAAATCATACTGATAACCATTTATGTTTATGAAAAATTGACCGCTTTGGGTGTGGTCTTTTTAGGTGGTTTTTTCGGGCCCCGAGTTTTAGATACAGATAGGTTGAGATTAGAATTTTAATTAAATAATTCAAAAGTTTTACAAATTTAATGAAAGTTATATATATCAAAACTATGTTCTAAATATTATTTGGACAAAATTATATTTTTTAGGTTCTAGTATAATACAAATTAATTATATTACTAGTACAATTACTCAAAAATAAAATAAAATAAAATATGTATACTTAATATTTTTGAAATGGGGGCAGTCTATGCCCTGTCGATTTTTTGGGTCGAGGCCTCATTTTCTTAGACCGGTTTCCCTCCCCTAAAAAAATAATCAACTTTCATGTCGGCCCCAAAATTTTGATTTTTACGGGTTGGTCATGGTTTTCCGGTCTTTCGGTTCTTCGATTTTTTACATATACCTAATTAAAAGGAGAAGGTTTAACCATGTCTTTCGTCAAGGTGAACTGCACACTAGGAGTACAAAGCATTTTGAGATGTAAGATTATGATACAAAAGCTAAAAATCATAACCGTAAAATTTTCATCTAATCCTATATGAGACTAAACTTGCTTCGTCCTGGGAGTTTGACTTAGGTGATATTTAATGTTCTTATAAACCACATTTATTTTTAGCGCAAATTATCTTATTTCATAACAATGTCATATAGATTATTAATGCTGGACTGATACCATTATGGGATAACTAGCCACGGATTTATGCTATGCATGGATTTTGTTATTTAATGAAGTTGATAAAGTGACTATGTAAATGATTTAGTTAAATTTTATTTATAATTCATGCTTAAAATGTGTTATCTTTTTTATTAAATTAAATGAAAAATTACATAATATGATTTTACATATAATAAAATTGATGAAGAGGTAGTCGGAGAAAATGCTATGTAAAATAACAAAGAGAAAGTGATAGAAGAAAAGAATTGGTAGTTCCAAAAACCCCAAATTGGCTCATGTATCTAAACTAAAATTCTAAATTTAGGAATATTCATAGTCCGATTCGGTTCAAAAATTATTTTGAACCTATTCAAATCTAATTATTTGATTTGATTCTTTTTAGAATTTCGAGTTACAACAGTTAATTGACTATCCAATTTTCATAAAATAATTATTATTTAAGCATTAAAATCATTGGTTCGATTTAGTCTGGAATTACCAAACCAAAGCGTTTAAAAGGTGATTTTACTAAAATTTAGTGAAATTCTATGTTACAATCAATATCCGGAATAGTGGTAGGTTAATTTATGTTTAAAGAAGTACATCCTTCCAAATATTCAGTCTAAGGCAAGAGACCCTTTTGACACAAAGAGTGAGCTAAAAAGTTAAAAGATCTGCTTACCCACTTTACCGAACAAGAAATCATCTTCAAAATCAAATTGGAAAGGCTTGTATCGATATCGAGCATTCTCAAGGTGGCACTCGTTTTCCATTTACAACAAGTACTATCTGTTGAGCATCAAAGAATAAAATGATCTTTCTCCAACTTTGCTGGACGGCCAGTCTTGCGACTGGTATCATCAAATATCCGTAATAGCATGGTATCATCAAACATTCTACTAAAAATAATATATATCAAAAAAGAATTCTACTAAAAACTTGATAGCTGAGTGTGAGTTTAATGCGAGAAATTCTTAGATAATCCTACCTTGTCACGTAGCGTGAAAAATGCCAATCAGAGTGTAACAAACATGGTTCTTCATCACCACATTACGGTGAGATATGATCACCAAAGGTTTTGTTTGTTTAATACGGTTCACATCAGAACTCCATAATCTCTTTCTTTCTCTTTTTTCTTTCTATCGAGAAATCTTAAGGTGAATCCAACCACCGTGAATATATTAGGGAAAAAGTAACCGTACTTTTTTAACCCATTGTAAAAAGTATCAGAAATTTTCTCTTATAAGTTTATGAAAGACCGGATCCACTAAAGAATGTGTCCCTTCTACCGCTTTTTAAACCAATGGGCAGTTTTTTAACCCAAAAAAACTATAATTTTTCAAAAAATGATGTAATTTGCTAGTAATTTATCAGAAATCTCTCCCTGAGTTTCTCCCAAGCAATTTCCTTAAAACATGGGGCAATTAATTAAAAACGTTATTCTTCCCTAAAAATGTATCCTGACACGGCTGAGGATATTCTTTTTTAGTCCGAAATACTGGTATTCAGAAGTATAATTGATCATGATTGATCCAATTTGAGTCGAGAAGGTCCATTAACGAGTAAAACTTTTCCAAGGTGAATTCACTCTATTTACAATACTAAAACTTGAGAACTTACTTAAAAGAGAAGAGATGTTATACCATCGCAATCAATCCACTTTGGTTATAGAAGGAAATTCCTTAAGCAACCTCTAAACTCACTATCTTGGCTACCAAGAAGCATTGTCTGGGATAACCTTAGTTGAGCACAATGACATGTACACAGTCAACCATTGTACACCTCATGACAAGATGGATCTTTTACATACTCTATCTCATAATATTTGAAAACGAAATTAATAAAATCGTTACAATTAATAATAATTATTGTAATTGCACAAGTAATTGACACTCGTTTGCTCATTTGCTACAGTTTGATCAGTATTACCAAAGAATTTCTATATTTGTATGCTCATGTTGTTGGAATTAATAGTAGAAAGATCTCAATAGCCTCTGTGATTCATTCGTATTCGCATAAACTATCAATATGGGTTATGATTTTATCCCTTTTTTATGAGATATATATACATGCCTATCATGAACCCCTCTGAATTTGCATTTAGTTTGTACAAATTTTAGTAGTTGACGGAACGCGTGTATGATACAAGTACATTTTTCCGATCATAATGAAGATTTGTATGGGTAGAAATAATAAAAATAAGAGAGGAATAACTTGTTATGTTATTTATGATAATTAGATATAACATCTCTCGATCTCACTTGAAATGAGGGGCTAAGATCCCAGCAGCTATTCTTGGCCATAGTGCTGGCCAAGTGAAACCAGGCTGGAGCCGCAGGAGTGGTTTCAGGCTGGTTCCTCACTTTAAAGGAACCGGAACCGGTTAGAAGCCGACAGTTCGGAGCTAAAATCATGACAAAAAAAAAAAAGGAGTTGGAGCCGGTTCCCAGCCGTGACACAGACAACCATTGGCCAAAAAATGCCACCTGAAATTAGTTAAAGCCACGGCCCAACTCCTTCCCGAAAATTAATTTTTTTAAATTATGAGGTTAAAAATATTTGGGAGTTATGTTATGTATTTTCTTCATATGAGGTTAAAAAATATTTTTTAATTTTTTTTAACCAGGGCCCCGCCCTCTCTTCAGTATCAACCATCTAACACGAAAAAATTAATTAAATTATTTTAATTAGTAATAATTAGAGTAATTATTTAAGTACTTAATATTAATTAATTTATTTATTATATTTTAATTGATATTTACTTATATTACATGGTGATAAAAAATCGTCTAAGAACTTCTTATCTAACACAGTTCTTGTATTAGTAAGCTGCAAAATTTCAAAATTTTCAAAATTTGAACTAGCAATTGGAAAAAAAAGACCAATGGAAGTTCTTTATTTCAATTTTCAAACTCTTTTATTGAAAAAGACACGAATATTCCTTGAAATCTTTAAAAAAAATTACGCGAAGCATAAAATAATATTTTCTTCATAAATACTTAGCAGTTAGAAGGAATTGGTGTTAAAAAAATGATATGTGGATGAAAAATTATTCTCATGAAATTTGAGGAATTAATACGGGTCAAAAAAATATTTATATGGGACATGGGTTAATATAATCAAAAGAGAAAAATGAATTAAGATAGAAGCCACAAATGAGTAAGCTCATATAAGCTTGTGTGGGAGGATCAGAAAAAATTAATCGCATATGGATAAGGAGAGGGGAGATCGAGTGGTTTATCTGTAAGAGGTGAAACGACTGCTCCTAACGACTTTTCCAAATTAATACAAAAAGGAAATTTAGTATGTAATTGATATATGACGTTTTTAATTTATTTCCTTGTGCCTGTGTTTCATTAATTTTTCTAGGCGTATTATTTGATATTTAAAATTTAAAAGCTTAAAAGAATATATGATATTTAAAATATGACAAAATTAGTAAACGGTTATAAAATTTTAAAATAAAAAATTAATTTTAGATAATTCTCATAAAAATTTCAGAATTTTAAAAACTAAACAAATTTAAAAGTATATAAAACTTTTCAAATAAAAAAGAAGAAAATTTACAAATTTAATAAATCTTAAAAGGGATCTTAAAAATATTATAATATATTGAAAATTTTGTATAAAAATTCGAAACACAATGCAACCTCCTCCTCACCTCCAATGCACAAGTTCCCAAACCCTCCTTCCTACGCCTGACGAACTGTGTGATGTCGATGATAAATTTATTTTTCATGTGTAAATGAGGTTCGTGCATAAATATTGTCTAAATTGAGTTGACCTATTTAATATAAAATGTTTGCAATATATAATTATACACTCTAATAATATATGACACAAATACAAAACAATAATATTTATAGACAATTAGAATATTAATAAATAAGATCAATCAATTATTAACCGTGTAACATAATATTTGACGATAATGAAACATGCAATATATATAATATTTTATATATCATAAAAATTTATACAAAATGCATTAAATAATTTAAATATTTTTATAAAAATAGTAAAATACATTTAATAAACGTGTTTAAATGTGTCTTATTGAATTATACAAATTAAACCCATTTAAACATGTTTATTTATCGTATTTGAACATGTTTGTGCCTAAATAGATTCGTCTCTAAATAGATTTGACCTAAACATGTCTAACACAGTGTCGTGTCGTGTCGTTTCGAGTTACCAGGTTCAATCAAAAGTTGCCAGGCTTACTCCTTCGTGGTCAACGTTTCCTTCACCTCCTACTGCTATCATGATTAAAGCTCGTCTTCATTATCTGAATCAACCCTATCAATAGATCAAAAGAAATGAATTGACTTAATTGAGTCTAGACACACTGCATCGAAATTATTCCCTTTCTTATCTAGCTAACTCCTTTTTAGATCCACAAACAACGCTAAATTTTTTTTTGAGGATGGCTAATTTGGAGAGCTGTGCATCAGAGGAGGGTGTTGCATGGGGTTTGAAGCAATGGCAGTAATCAGAATGAGTTTGGAGTTTTTCGGTAAAATTTAAAGTCGAAAGAGATAATAGGACGGGTTGATTTCAAATTTAAGAAGGATAATATTACATATACGGAATAATTTTAACTATTTATGGTACAATTTGGGCACTATCATTCACTCTTTAGTTGAGTCAACTGCTGCTATTAATTCATCTCATTAAATTCTTTAATTTTATTACAATCTTAAAATTTTTAATTTACATTTCAAAATTCCAAGGATATTTCGTAATTTGTTAAAAATATTTTTTAAATACTATTTAGCACTTTTTTTGATGATTTTTTTTTGTAGGATAGAGAGGACCAGGGTGGAATCAATGGGAGAAAGTCTTGTATGTAACTCGTACACCCTATGACTGTACTGTCATAATATCATGAGCCAATTAAATTAAGCAAGTTTTAAGGTTGCTTTTTTTTTTTTCACTTTAGGGTTTGTTTTTTTCCTTTTATGTTTTATCAAAAAATCTTAAAAATAATTAAATCTTATTGGCTTGTAACACTACGTCAGCATTGCCACGTAGTGTCCCGTTACACATAAGACTCTCTCCATCAATGGAGAGCCTGAAGTCATTTTTATATGTTTAAATTCCATATAGAGAGGAGTGCAAGATTGCTTTTCAAAATGGTTGCAACTTCCAATTTCAAGAATTGGAAGAAGCCTTGGTCCTTCTTAAGGAATCCCAGTACAGTCTAGTGAGCGGTATCAAACAATCCAACGAGTGAGGACGGTCTACATGAGGTTATCAAAACTCTCATCCCTGATTTGTTCAAGAATGCCCGGCCAACATGGATGAATTAGTGGCGAGTGATGACTTGCCGGATGATTGTGCTTGATACCCTAATCTTGCTGTAAACTGACGTTTAAGCAGATACATTCTCAGTTCCCTTCTTTTTATTTTGCATATTATTCATTCATGTGCGTCAAATACTCACTGGAGTCAATACGACCCATGCTTTGGTGTGATTGACAATCCCCCTTTACAAGAGCGGATTGTGGTGGCAAATGAAACCACAGGTTGATAAGAATGAACATACCAGCTAGTGGTCTAAAGAGTGGTAACTAACTCAGTAGCTCTAACTAGTAAGAGAGCCTGAAAATACGAAGGAAAATCAAGTTGGGAATGACATTCCGATTTGACCTTCCGTGTCAAGATAATCACTTTAGATGAAGTAATTAAGGGAGAGTAACATTATGCTATATTTGGTTGAGTGGGAAGTAAGGGAATGAGATAAGAAATTCAATTCCTCATCCTATTCCATTGAGCCGAATAAGTTAGGGTCTTAAAGTATGTAGCTTGTATTCGATGTGATAAACAAATATAAGGAAAAATTATTAGATAATCATATCTTATCACGTGATACGAGGAAACATAAATCAGATTGTGATAATCGAGCAACTTAGTGATAATCTAGTGGTTGTATTAATTATTATTAATTAATACAATTCGATTTATTCTTTCTCACTATATAATAGTGAGAGATAATCACTTGAAATTTTTTTCATTTATAAGGGATTGAAAAAACCAATTATGAGTAGCTGGTCAACAATGCAACATAATTAGTGTGACCTGCTGCTTCAGATTTTTTTTAGAAAGTCCACATTCGGTCCTTCATCTTTTGATAATGGAAAACATTTAATTTTTCTATTATTTTAATATATTTTAATATTAATTAAATAACCAAAACATTAATAAAAATAATTATTCACTTTTTAAGAAAGAGAAAATGCATGTAGAGACTTATCGGTGATCACCATTTCCTTCTGGGATGCTAGTCACCACTTTGGAAAAAGTGTCTGCCTGCGAGAAACAGAAAATTAGGAATGTAAGTGAAAAACCAAAATATTCAACCATCAATGGCCCAAAAAATGGTTTATACGACCGTTCATAAATTTGAAGTGGTTTTCAAGACTTACAAAAATCAACCCCAGAAATTTGGATCATGATCCGAAGGACCAGGTGAGGCCCAGGACAGATCAAATTGAAGCAGAATAAAATAAATATTAGGGATGTCCCTTTTGCCCTTTTTCTTTTTTATTTGTTGTAGATTCGTTATTTTATTATTACTACAATTTAATTAGGTTTTTAATACTAAAATGATGAAAGAAATTAATATTGTGCTTATATTAAAAGGTTAATGACCAAATCTATTCAAAAAAGTTTAGAATGAAAATAAAAAAAAATTGAAAATTAAAATTTTATTTGCCTAGAAAATCGGGAATTATTCAAGAATTCACTAATCGACTACGAACTATTCTTTCGTTTAGAAAATTGCGAACTATTCAAGAATTCTATAATCTACCCTAAACTATTTTTTTGCTCAGAAAATCACAAATTATACTTCATTTTTCCTAATCTACCATTTTGTTAATTTTGGCTGGTAATTGCTAACGTGTATCGTTAATTTTATTGATTGTATAAAAAATTCTGATTTGACATCACACGTGGTGTTTATCTGATCATAAAAATAGAGAACATCTGTTTATACATTTATTTACACGTCATTCATCGTGATAAAATAGAAATTCGATAATAGTTCATAATCAGACTCCATTTGTACAATCAATAAAATTAATGACCCATATTAGCAATTATTAACAAATAAAATTAATGACGTGATAGACCAGGTAATTCTTAAATAGTTATTGATTTTTTAAGTAAAAATAATTCATGATAAATTAAAAAATTTTTAAATAGTTCGTAATTTTTTGAATAAAAAATAATTAGTAGTAAATTAAAAAAATCTTGGATAGTTTTCTGGACAAATAATCCAAACTAAAAACGTACTTTTCTTTTTCTTGACTTTGCCAAGCACCGGGCAGAGATGAAAGGACGATTTTACGCCCGTTTTCTATTACCTTTTATCATCTCCCTCTCAAAATGATCAGATTTCAAATTCCCACGCAGAGAAATTTAAATTTAAAAGAGCGAATTGAAAAGGGGAAAAAACCAATAGGAAAAGGAAAGGGGTAGGAAACGGGGGACCTTTCGAGGAATGGCAATCATTGTAATTCATGACAAATATCTGATTATTATTAATGACAAGTGCTCCGTTATCCACAAAACTTCAAACGTTCCAACGCGCTAAATAGGAAAACCAACTATACGTCCACGGAGTACGTAGGGCGGAACGAAACTATGTACGTGCTCACGGTTTCTTTTTCTGTATTTACTCCAAAAATTTAACCGAATTAGACTAATTCAAATGTAATATTTTTATATTTATAAAAAATAAAATTTGAGATATACTATTGAAAGAAAATATCAAATTACCTTAATTAACTCATATAATGTATATTTTTTATAAAATAAAAAAGACAGAAGTAGTGACGATCCAACTGTTATGTAATTTTCACATTTTCGCACTCTAACTGAATAACCAGTAGTAACAATATAGTACTATCAAAGGTTTAGTATAATCCAAGAAGGTCGTGCCTGCCAAGTTCCAAACTCAATAGTCTTTTCTAATAATGTTACGTAAAATTGGACTCGTACATTAGATCTTGACCTCACCAAATTGTATGAAAGTGAATTTTAAACTATTGAATCATTGCTATTGATGATAACTTATTAGTTATACATGAAATTTTACAAACAGAAAAATTTTTATCATATAAAATACAATAAAAAAATTATAAATTAAATTATTTTAATTAATAATAATTATAATATTTATTTAAATAATTAATACACATTTGCTCATTTTATAATTTGACTGATGATAACGCATGACCACCTAAGAATTTTTGCAAGATGGAGAAAAAGGTTAAGTAAAAATGAAACTCTAACCAAAATAATTAAAAAAAAAAAAAGAAAAAAGGAAAACACAAGATTGAAAAGGAAAAAAGAAAAGGAAGAAAGAAATAGTAGTCCCCTAATCAATGCTTTACCGAACCTCTCCATCACCCTTCGTCTTCTCTGTTTCAATTCTATCCCTTTCTCTCTGCAACCACCCCAACCTCTCCCCACCTCCTCTTCATTCTCTCTTATCTTCTAAGGTACAGGGGATTGGGAAGACCAAATTTTCGAATTTTTATTTGTTTCTCTGAGGGAAAAACCGTCCATTTTGGCAGTTTACGAGGTATAAAATTGCGGGCTTTCGTTCAATTCCAGGTTGGAACGGAAATGGAATGCGTTGAAGCTGCTGCCCTGAAGAATAGTTTCCGGAGGGAGTGCTTCAGCGTGAGGGGGAGCCCTCAGGCGTTCGTCGTCGATGAAATTCTGGCGGTTAATGTGGCGAGTGGGGTCCCCTCCGACGACTTCTCCGTCGACGAATTGCTCGACTTGTCCAACGAAAATGGGTTCGTCGAGGAGGAAGGAGGGGAAGGAGTAGAAATTGAAGGAGAAGAGGAAGGACAGCGTGAGGAAGAAAAGAGCACCGGGAAGGCCTCTATTTCGGGTTTCCTTGAAATGGGCGATTTTCCGGCGGCTTCCACCGGCGAGCTTAGCGTTCCAGTAACTGCTTTTCTTCTAGCTCTTAGAAATTCTTTTTTTTTTTTTTTTAAATTTTTTATGATCTTTTCCGTAATTTACGAGCATTTTCTAATCCGAATTCTTGAATCCGCTTGTCGGGGTTCCTTCAATTGTCGGAAATTTCTGTTTTTCGAGTCTTTAAACGGACAAGGATTGGATTCTTTCACGGCTACATTTGATTCAAGGTGGAACCTTTTACCGCAGGCGGATGACGTGGCGGACCTCGAATGGCTGTCGCACTTCGTGGAGGACTCCTTCTCGGAGTACTCAGCGCCGTTTCCCGCCGGAATGTTACCGGAGAAGCCCTGGAACCCTCAACGGAGCGAGAGCCGGCCAGCCGGACCGCAGAAGTCCGTTTCGGAGAGGCACTGCTTCAGAATTCCGGTTCCCGCCAAAGCACGGAGCAAGCGAGCCCGGACCGGCGGCCGTGTGTGGTCCGTCGGGTCGACGCCGTCACTGTCAGAGTCTTCGGCCTCCTCGTCTTCCTCGACCACCTCCTCCACCCCACCGAGCCCCTGGTTCCTACGCCCGAATTTTGGCCTAATCGAGCCTGCGAATGGAAAATCGCCAGCGAAGAGGCAGAAAAGGAGACTGAAGCAGCCAGGCCAGGGGGCCGGGTCCGGCCAGCCGCCGCGGCGGTGCAGCCACTGCGGGGTTCAGAAGACTCCGCAGTGGAGGGCGGGGCCTCTCGGGGCGAAGACACTGTGCAATGCCTGTGGGGTGAGATTCAAGTCCGGTCGGCTGCTGCCGGAGTACCGGCCGGCGTGCAGCCCGACGTTCTCCAGCGACCTCCACTCGAACAACCACCGGAAGGTGCTGGAGATGCGGCGGAAGAAGGAGGCTTCCTTGTCGGATCAACCTGAGTCCCTTTTGGCCGTGCCCAGTTTTTGAAGGAAGAGCGAACAGTGATTATAGGGACAAACGTAGCAGGTTTGATTAGGACGGGTCCGGGTCGGGTTAGGCCCATAAGAGTTATTTTAGGTTTAGTTAGGGTTTAATATATATTTGTTTTTTCTTTATTCTTTTTCATTTTTCCAACCTCGAGGTGGGTGAGGTAGTTGAAGTGTAGCTGATCTTTTAGCGGAGCCCTTTTACCTTTTTTGTAGTTTTTTTTTTCCTTTTAATATTTTCTTCTCTTTAACAATGTTATTTGATTAGAGTGATTTTTTTTTTGACAAGAGAGTAGAAAGAATTTCACCCATTATAATCAAACTCAAAACCTATAAATCGAAATTAACAGTGATGTCAGCTGCAAAAATTATAAGCGGATTTTGAATACTTCAAATTTAAGGTGAATTGGTCTGCCAAGGAGTAAGATTCTCACAATCATGAACCTTTTCTATTGATAGAACTCGAAACTTAAAATCTTATCTGCGAAGAAGATGCATTGGTCGACTTTAACCAACCAATTCATGTTGTTTTTTAATTTTTTAAATTGTTGGTTGTGAGTAATTTTGCGGTTGGAGCAAATTTTCAGTATGTAACATGTAATAAGTTTATTGTGTAAACAAATTGTTCATATTATGATTCACAAATTTGACCTTTGAAAATTGAAAAAATTTTATACTTTTTAATATCGAAAGATTTGTATAACAAATTTGTTATACCTAAAATTCTTAATATTTACTGTTGGGGTTTGTCCTCTTTCGGCAGCAGCGGGAGTTTTGCGCGGGTTTTCGCCTTGAAAGGGGAAAGGGAAGTGGGATTTGCTGTGATCGAGTGATCGAGACTCTTCTTGTTTGAAGCGTGTAAGCTTCCTTCCTTGCCCATCGAGAATCGGAAGAAGTTAAGCTATATTTAGTACAAAAGAATGGGAGGAAATCGAAATAAAATGAATAATTAGGCCTATTTTCAATATTTTTTATTTGATTGTACTTGTAAAATATATTATTTTCATTGCATTGGGGTAAACTTTTCTTATAAGTTTACAGAAAGATGTTTCCATGAAAAAACAAGAGAAAAGAAATGAACTTTTCACAGATAATTTTTTTTTCATATTTTTAAAATACAAAAATTAGTCATTTTCTTTATATGTTAATGCAATTTATATTATAAAACTCATTTCTTCTCATTCTTTCGTACTAAATGTAATCTTTACGTGAATTAGATATTTAATTCTTGTAAGTATTTTGGTGCGAAAAATATCCGGTTCAACAGAATTTTGATTTATATTTGCGTTTTTATCTTATTAATACACTAAAATATTTATCAACAGTATTTCTCATTTGTTATGATAAATTTTATTTTATTATTTATTAGAAATGCCCAAAAAATCAAACCCGAAGTGTTTGATTTTCATAATATCTAAATGGTTATCAGTACTTTTTTTAGCTTGAAAAATGATCCGGAAAAGGTCGGGACCTAATAATTTTTACAAAAAATACCAGATCTAACCCATTCACATTCCTAGATAGTGGTACTCAATTCTTTTATAAATATAAATTTACTTACTAATCTAATCGATGTGAAATCTAATTCTTAGCAAATTGTTTGAATGGAGTTGTACGTTTATCTTAAGGATAAAATTGTTTGTAGAATGTACATCTTTATACCATCAAGTGCGATGGTTTAATGGTAAAAAACTGACTCTAATATGGTTTGAGGAGGCATAGGTTCCAAATTAGAGTCTTACTTTAAGCAATATTGCTAGAAAGAGACTCTTAATCTTGAACATTGACCATCACAAACTTCTTGTACTATACTAGGCGTTTGGTGGTGCTACCTTGACGGGGTTAGTTTTAGTACTGTTTGTTCAGTTCGTTTGGTATGCTCGCGATTGAATACGAAAATCCGAATATTATATAGTAAGGATATCATGGTTGTTACTACTGTTGCTCTCTATTTTATTCATAAAAAAAGAATGTATATCTTAATTTTAATAATATAATTGAATAAAAATACAAAATAAATGAGTAAAATACATTTCTTTCCATTTTTATCTACCAGACAAGCTTATATTATTTGGGTTAATCTAGATTCTTTAGCAATTGATTTGGATAATACAAATTTGATAGGAAGTGCAGGATCCTTGTTCAGTATTCAATCATCTCCATGAAATTCAAAGAACATATGTCCTTAATATACTGTGCATCTTTCATACAAATAATGTGGAGCATTATAGACCAATGCTCTCAAGTAGAAGAATGACTTGTTCCTATTATCGTATAATATTCAATAATGATTTACCTGTTGGCACAATTAAACCGACAGCATCGGGTAATTTATAATACGAGGATACGATTAAACAATAAAACTAATTTGAAAAATATGCAAAACTAATGATGAGTATAACCCTCCAAATAAAATGTTATAACTAATAGACCGATTTTAATATGTAAAGTTCGAAATGATTCTAAACTCTATCAAAAGAAAAGAAACATCTATGAATATTATTCATAATAGTGTTAAACGTAACTTTTATATTATTGAAAGTCGGATGGGTTTCGGCCCGTGGGGTTTAACCTTTTCGAACTGATTTTTCTACACTTCAAAAACTAGGGATGGATTTGGCCGAGGGAGCGATTTGCTGCAAAACTCGGGAAGATTCTATTCAATTATTTATTGACTTATCATATTTCACACTCTTGACCTCTTCATACTATTCTTCTGTAGAGTCTCGCCCTGTGAACCGATTTTATGGATCCGTGGTTGTCAAAAATTTGAATTAATTTTAAATGAGGTTGTAAAAAACCAGTCTCCTTGGACAGGGGAGGGGTCGGTTTTTTCAAGTTTCATTTGCACCACTAATTCTTAGAGGGCACATACAATGTGAAGTACAAGAATGATCAAGTGTATAAGATTGTTATGATGCATACTTGCCAGCTACTCAGTGATCCTGTGATTGCGAATATTTTTTATTCAATTCCGACCAGATTGTCCTTTAGTTAGAAGAGGGATCAATTTATAGAGTGAATCTCAAAGATCACAAAAATCAAAATATTTATGTAGAATTTAGAAGGAATAACAGATAGCATCACAAAATAATAAATTTTAGTTCATTTTTAGTTTTTTTTTTTTTAATTTTTAAGATTTTATAAAAAAATTAGAATGCTTGGATCTTATTAGTTTCTGACACCACGTAAGTACTGTTATATAATATGCCTGTTATGCAGAAGACTATCTCTTTCGAAAATACTAATGCATAATCTTTGTAGAAATTAGTATGGGAAAGAGAGGGAAGATTGATTTCTAAAGCTAAAACATTTGAGAGAAGACAGAAGCAATGGTGGAGGAATGGGCAGCAAAACAAGAGGCCGACACAACATAATGCAACAACAATATCACCCACTGGCTCCGAGCAACCGATGATGTATGGTGGTGTCCCTGTCCCATGACAAGGCATGACTAAAGGCTTTGCTGCCCCCTTTTTTTCCTACTTCAGTAAAAGGCGAGTAGCATTAGTGATGACCAAGTTGCCCAGCTACGTAATGTTCGGGTTCTCCTATTCAACTGCGAACTTATTAGACAAACCGAATAACCAATATTAATGTTGGCTACTCTGTCAACATAGTCTAGTATAACTTAGGAAACCGGTGTCTGCCAAGATCCAAGATCAAATAGTCCAGTCTCGTAATATTGCTTAATGCATGACTCAAACTTGAAATACCGAACTCACCAAATCACATGTGAATGATTTTTGGTCCATTAGGGCTTTCATTTTCTTGGAAGTCAGGACAAGATAGCACATGCTCACAAATATATACACACACATGGATGGATTCACCAAACAAGTTAATTAAAAAATATGGGTAAGATGGTGATGGTAAAAGATCGAATAAGATAATCCAATAGAATGGATAAAATCTTTACAATTTATAGTTATCATTTCTTCTGGATTAAACAAGACGGTTTACTTTTTTTTTTTCAATTTAGAAAAGTCTGCTGATATGACTAATTTCTATTAATTTATAATACTATCAAATGGCATTGATGTGATACTACAGAACTTTCTCTTGCAATTCAAAGTATGGGGACTAGGATCGAGACATAGGATGCAGCGGACCGGGCTGAGCCCATCGACGGAAAAGCCCACAGAGCCCCTACTTTCCGGGAAGTCCATCGAGAGAAGGCGGGGCCACCACCGTTCCAAAAAAGCAGCCTCACCGAGTTACCTTAAGAAAACCGGCACCAAGTATGGAAGCACATCAAGGAGAGAGTATTGTATATAATGGGTAGGTATATCACATATCAATACTGATGTGGCGTTGTAAACTGATATAATTAAGCTAATTTTAGGGTTTTATTAGAAGAAATTCTTAAATTTATTGAATCTTATCGGTCTGTAACACTGCGTCAGCATTACCACCCGGTATACTCGTTACGCACAATACTTTCTACGAAGGGCCAATAAAGGGAGGGAAAAAAGGGAAAAAAAAAAAGGCTGCTTCTTCCTTACCAAGCACACAATGTTCTTAACAAGATGGCACGTCCCAACTGCTAGTTGCAAGTAGCATTTGGAATGATGAGGGTCGAAAAGAAAAGATGCTGCACCAAATTTTGGCTTGTTCTTGGAGGATCTGTCCGCTTTGTTGGCATATCACGTCGGTCCGAGGAGAATTGTAGACAGTCAAGGATGGGTTAGAATTAGCTTGGGACTTGAGCTTTCGTCGCATCATACTGGAAGTGGATTCAGAAGTAGCTGCTTGATCTTACTCGAATAGAGGAGGCGATCTTGGGCGTCATGGTACAATTGGCCGGGACATACACGGATTGTTCGGGCGGAATTGGAACATGCATCTCAAGAGATTCCACAATCCAACACCAACTATACACCACCACGATACCATCTACGCTTGGGTGAGACTAGATAAATTTCAAATGCATGGTGATCCCTCGTGAGCATACAACACTGCTCTCGATTCCTCATTTCAAATCGGGCATGCTCTCACAACAATTAGCCCTCTCCGACTTCTCAAATCAATCATGGGTGTTGAATTAACTGTTATGAGCAGACCATTGGCGAAATAAATGATTGGGTTTAGAGGAGCTTGCTGAGTTTACGCCAGTGAGGGGACTATAGGAGCTGGGTCCGATCTTACATGAAAAGTTGCTCGATCAGATGTTTACATATTATTTTATTGTTAATGAGCTGTATGATAGACTAAACCTGTCTTTACCTAAAAGTCTAAACTATTAGATAGTAGTACGCAGTTTTCTTCGAGGAGTGCACCATGCCCGACAAGCTATATAAATATTTTAATATGTGGTGGCCCTTTCTAGCTCTAAATGAGGTCTCAAATTGCATCTTTTTGATTCGAACATTCATTGAGTAAAAGGGAATATCCCGAGCTTATTGAGAAGTCTCCTGATGGTCATAAGCGCCAAAATACATCATCGGAGCCACGCTCCTCGGACGTTGGTGGAATAGCCGCAATGTAGAGAACTGAAACATGTGGTAAGAAGTCCGAAAATTAGTCTGATCTGCAAGAGCCATCCGTGCCAACAAAGTAATTCATAGACCATAAGAATTGAGCTTGTAGCTGAATTACTCAAGGCAGTATGAGTCTGAGACATTATTTAATTCCCTTGAGTTGGCCCATACGGCTCACAATATCTTGCAGCACGAGACTTATACAGAGACTGCAAACATCCCACTTGCTTTCAATTTATTTTTTCCTTTGCCAAACAAAGCATAAGGAAATATTTGATATCGAAAAGGAGGGTAGCAATTAGGGGTGTGTAACCGAACCAGTTCTATTTTGGTGCGATTTTTAAGATGAAAAGCAGTTCGGTTAATTTCTAAGTGCAATCAATGTGGTTAACTGATTCGAACAGAACCAAATTGGTTTTTCGGTTCGAGCAGAAGTGAACCGACTCAAAACCAATTCAGTTCGGCTCGAACTGGTTTCTAATAGAATTGAACTGTTTCAAAACCAATGCGGTTCTGTTTGACCGATTTCGAACCGAACCAAACCGTTTTAAAAATAATTCTATTCGAACCGGATAACCAAATTGGATTAAACAATCCGGTTTTTCCATACAAACCAGTTATGGTTCTCTACCTAATGTGCTAAACCGAACCGAACCAGTTGTTTTGGTTCGGTCCAATTAGAAACCAATTTGGCCCTGAACCAGTTTTTGCACACCCCTAGTAGTAATAGTGGTATATTTAGTTACCATCCGCTACGTAATATTCGGATTTTAGTACTCAACTGCAAATACATTAGCCAAATTGACCGTCAACGACATAGTATCAGTAAGGGTCTAGTACAATACAAGAGGCTGGCGTCCATCAAGATATATGCTCAAGAGCCTCTTTTGACAATGTTGCTTAGAGTGAGATTCAAACCTGCAACTTCGATTTCACCAAACCGTATTGGAGTAAGTTTTAAATATTAGACCATTACCCTTGATGGTCAGGGCATAAGTAAATAAGAAAAAGGAAGAGGCTTATTCCTTTTTTCTTTTCCTTGGCTATTACTTAGTGTTGAGGGCATAGAAGTCTTGGAGTAGGAACGGCAACGAGTTGAGTGGTCCTGAGCGCTGTGAGTCCAAACACATCGCTCATGTCCATCTTGCTTGGTTTCATCCCGTTTGGTAGCACCCATGTGAAGTAGTGCAGGAGGCTAGCCGCTGCCAGCTCGAGCTCGTACAGCCCTAGTTTCATCCCGGTGGCAGGACCTCCTGCCTGACCCAAATGGGATGAACTCGAAGTTACTTCCCTTGAAGTTAGGGGCCAACTCGTCTAGAAACCTTGACAGCCTGAACGTGTTCGGGTCAACCCAGGAGTCCCGGGTCTTCACCGGGATGAAGTAGCCTGATACAGTGGTATCCTCCGCTAACTCGTGGAGAGGGAGCGGGATCGGAGGGTGGAAGCGGAGGGTCTCCTTAATGGCACAGTGGAGGTAGGATAGCTCATCAATATCGGACTCTTCGACCAACCGATCCAGGCTGACGACATCGGCGAGTTCCAAACGACCTCCGGGTTATGCATCAGCTCTGCCATGACCCATTCTATTAGTGATGCCACGGTTTCAGTGCCACCAAACGTCAAATCCTGAAAAAAAAAATAGAGGAAATGTTAATAAAACTCACGAGTAGATCCTTCATTTATTTAGCTTTACAAAGAAAAAAATGATGGGAATATCAATTATCTACTTAACAATCCTTTTCAGCACAAAATCATGAATTAGTTGAAATGATTGATATTTCTCTGCTCCGTGTAAAATCCTATACTCGAATTTTGGTTAATGAAAAAAAATTCATGAACATGAGACATTTACTTTTAATGGACTGATTGAGCTCGAGCATATACTATTTAAGATGCAATACCTTTTTAGATATCAGCCGATACACATAAAAATATTTAAAAAATGTAAAATTTTCCCTAAACTGATAAGAAATTGGGGGTAATATATATATATATATATATATATATATAAAAGTCTAAACTAATAAATGACGGTTACTCAACTTTTGTGTACGTCAAGATTATTTCTATTAATTTTTTTATTTGGGACTCGCTTTCTTTATATACATATTCAAAGATACACACACATATATATAAATATAGAGTAAATTGATAATTTTGTCATCAAGAGATATGTTTGTCATCAGCTGAGTTCGTAAGTAATTTTTTACCTCATTTAACTCCCTGATAAATGTATTTTATATTAGATAAGTCCTTGTTGGTATCAATTGGGTCCCTGATCGTATAAAGTAGGTCATTTATGGTATTAATTAGTTCTCTGATGGTATCAATAAAATCCTTGAGAAATCCTCCGTTAGCTATTATATCAATTTTAATGGAAATACTTGCAATTTCGTCTCTCGGAAATGAGTTTTTAATCATTTGGTCTCAAGTCAATTTTTAAAATTTTTAAAAATTCCTGAAAAAATTTAAATAATTTTAGAAATTTCTAAAAAACTAAATAATTTTAAAAATTCTTAGATAATTTTAGAAATTCTAAAAATTTTTAAATACTTTTAGAAAAATCTAATTTTCAAAAATAATTTTAGAAAATTCTTTAAAAAATTTTAAATAATTTTAGAAAATTCTTAAAAAAATTTTCAATACTTTTAGAAAATTCTTAAAATTTTTTAAATACTTTTAGAAACCTCTAACAACATTTTAAATAATTTTAAAATATTGTAAAAAATTGTAAATAATTTTAAAAAATACTACTTTTTTTTAAATAATTTTAAAAAATTATAAAAATTTTAAAAATAAAATCTAAACTACTAGTCCATCACCGGTGCAATATTTCTGAAAATTTTAAAAAAATGTGAAAGTTTTTTTTTATCTTTCCTATAAGTATCTTTTTATGTCAATTATGACAGTAAAATATTGGTCCATCTTGTCTACAATATGAATCTTGTACAATTTTTAGAATTTTATTAATTTTTTAAATTTTTATAAATTTTAAATAAATTTCTAGTCTTATGAATAATTTTAAAATTTTCATAAATTTAGAAATTTTTAAATTCTTTTTATTTTATGAAAGTTTTTTGGTTTTTAAAATTTTTATGCCCTTCATAATTTAATAAAAATTTTATTTATTTTTAAGGATTCCCAATTTGCAAATTTTTTTATATATTTTGAACATATAATTTTTAGTTTTATTTAAATTATTGAATATATTTTTCTCAATTATTTTTACTATTTTCTATATTTTATAAAATATAAAAAAATTTCCAAATTATATTTTGCACAAATTTTAAAATTTTTTTAAGTTTTTAATATTTTTATATAATTTGAATTTTTTTATTTTTCCTATATTTTATAATCTTTCTTATGTTTTTACAACTTTTAAATTTTTTCTAATTGAAAAATTTAAGATTTTATTTAAAAATATTATTAGGATATATCACATTATTCAAAAAAATTTAATTTTTTTTAAAAAGGGAGAATTTTATGAGGGACCTAATTGATAAAAAAGAAATTAAGATGGGGCCTAATTGATCAAAAAAAGATTAAGATGAGGACTTAATTGATAGTATAGTAATATAGAGGACCAAATTGAACAAAAATAAATAGGGAAAGAGACCTAATTGATAGTATAATTAGGCCATTAGTGTTAATTTTAACGGAGGGGCTAATTGAAGTCATGATGACCCAATTGAAGTCATGAGGGACTTAATTGATACACAAAAGGGTATAATTGATGCAAAAAACTCGCTGAAGAATTTAACCGATGTCAAATACATCTCTAAGGGATTTGAATGAGACAAAAAATTTTTCAAGGACCCAAGTGACGCCAAATTCATCTCTCAATGATGAAATTGTTAATATATATATATATATATATATATAGGAGAAACACTCCTCTTTGCTGTCGTGTTAACCTTCTGTATCCCCTCTTCCTTAATCCTTCTAAAGCCTATGTGCCCTCTTTTGTACATGAAAAATAAATAATATATATTAGGCACAGACCGATGCTAAGCATGAAAAGAAAATAAAAATAAGTAAATTTAGAATACTTGGATCAACTTGTATAATTAAATCATTTATTTATAAAGTAATGTGATTTAATTCAAATTAAAATTCATTAACTAACAGTAATAGTATACTATGTCAATTTTATCTTTTTCAGATTTGTAATTTTAAATCATTCATTAAAAAAAGGGACAGATTTTGCAGTAAAATTGTAGATATTGAGTGAGATTAAGAAACTTGATTGGTTAATAAAGGATTTTTTATGTTAAGATCATAGATATGAAATGAGAAGAAAATGATTGAATATATTATTTTACTTTTAATCAGAAGAATTTTATAAAGCATATACATGTCATAAATTTTAATATATAAGTTATATAGAGAAAAAATATGAAAAATAAAAAAGATATTAAATCTCCAAAATATGTACATATAATAGTATAGATAGATACTGTAGAAGTTCCATATGGAGAAACCACAAGATATTAATGGAAGAATTTGCATATCCATCATAGATAATAAACTTGGCCAAAAAGGAAAAGTCGCTGATACTAAACAAACCGTTTCTATTAAAGAAAATGTAAAACTTTCCTCGAATTTATAAAACGTTGGACCGATACATATCTAAAAGCGTAAATTGATATGTGTTGAGTGTTCAATTTCTTATATTTGAAAATTTTTTTATTAACTTTCCAATTCGAAATTCAATCATTAATAAACAAGCATTACATATTTTAATGTTGCACTAAAATCACACATGTTTAATAGCTAACCAAAGAGATATATAATAATAATAATAAATAAATAAATAAATAAATAAATAAATAAATAAATAAAAATATTATTATTATTATTATTATGATTTCTATTATATTAATGGAGCTGTCTAATATGTAGTGGATTAAAATTGGCTCATATTTTAAGCTTCAATTCATTTGCTTCATTCACGCGGGAGAGTCTTCTGTATAACGGATATATTATGTATTAGTATTTATAAGTTGTTACAAATTAATAAAATTTAATAATTTTAAGATTTTTTTATAAAATTTTAAAAATTAATCTTACAAATAACTGAATTTTATTGTTTGTAAACACACAAGACTCGTTCCACTGACACATAGAATTGAAAAGTTATTTAATGGAAGGCAAAACTGAGTAAAAGAGTAAAATGATGAGTATAAAAGAAATGAAATTAATTTAATGAGAGAAAATATTGATCGCAATTTATATAATATTTCTTATATATATATATTATATGGGAGAAGTTGACTAGTTAACCTCACTTTTGAACTTCTCAAAATACTATTAATAAATACATTTCTAACCAATAAAAAAGACAAATGAGAAAGAACTGGTAAATTCACGCATATAATTAGAATTACAAAATAACTTTATAACTGTTCTCTAATTTTTTATTTCTAATTATATGTTTTATTTATTTACTTATTATATACTCTTTAAAAATTAATTATTTATAAAAATTAATAGTTAATTATCAAAAATAAGAATCGCCTATATAATAGAAAATTCTGGGCGTGTTATGGTTTCCACGTCTATAATATATATATATATATATATATATATATGAATTTTGGACCCTTCCCAAGAAAGCCATAGATTTTGTCTGCACCAAATTTGAAAACTCAATAGTTTTTATTAATCCAATAATGCATTATATTTTATTTCTTAATTTAAGAGGTCTTGACTCGGGTTGTTAAAAAAAAACCATAAAACTGGTTCGAACTAGTTAACCGTACTGAACCGAACAAAAAATAACCGAATCATTGGAATTGGTTCGCTAACGGTTTGGTTTTTTTACTGAGACGAGGTTCGATTAGTTACTTGATATCATTGGTTTGGTTAATTGCGATTAACCAAACCGAACCTTTTATAATTACTAATTAAATAAAATAAAAAATTTAAAATTAAAATACACATTTTTAAACAAAAAAATACATGTTTTACTTAATTTTGCAGTTTGGTTCGGTTGATTTCCGAACTGAACTGAACCAATTGTGTTTTTATAGTGAATTTTATTTATTTAAATAAAAATGTTAACCGGTTAACCGAATCATTTGAACCGGTTTTAAACAATTCGATTTTTTCTTCCTCAAATGGTTACGGTTCGGCCCATATACCGTCCAAACCGAACCGAACTGAACCGAAAATGTGATTCGGTTCAGTTTGGGATGGGTTTTGAACCAAACCAAATTGAACCATGCCGACCCCTAGTCTTGACAATCAAGATAAACAAGAAACCCTCCTCGCGTACACGTCATTGGATCTATCGGGACATAGTAGCTCCAAATTCGAGGGCAAACTCAATCGGTCCAATCAAATTACTCTCAAAATTTCAACAGCATAAAATAAAAAGCGGGCATTGAGGATTGAAATTAGCATAGGGGGCGACAGTCTATTCAGGACATATGGACGAATTTACAAAATTTATTTAAACGAGATAATATTTAAGAGTTAGTCAAAATGAAATTAAAAGGATGAGTTTGGAACACTCATTAAGTATTGTAGTAAAAAAACTAAAATCGATAAAACTTGTATTTATTTTATAGATTTTTTTTCATTAAGGGATGGAGTTTTATATGTAACATTAGATTTTATTAAAAAAATATCATCGTATAATTACTGTCATATAATATATTCATTACATAAAAAATCGTAGGCGGCTCCCTCTTATTCATCCTCGAAAAGATGAGAGACTGTGTTTAATAAGATCTGCTCTCTCATTCAATAAATAATGACTTCTAGAACCATCTCTAGCATGTGTAATAAATATATTACATAACAGTACTAATATAGTATTATAAATCAATAAAATTTAAGTTATTTTAAGATATTTTAGTAAAATCCTAAAAATAATTAAATTTTATTGATTTGTGACACCACATATTACTGTGCAGTATACTCGTTACATACAGACCATCTCCCCTTAAAAAGGGTTGAGAAGTTTTTCGGGAAGGATTTATATCTTACTAGGCTGAAGACCCGCGCTTCACTGCAGGGCGTCGTGGAATTTTTGCATATAGTCGAAGATAGAAGCTAACAAAGTGAATAAGGTGCTCATATGCATATAGTTGAAGTTGTTCTCTTTCACAGTCCAGTTAAAATACTTAGGTAGGAAGGAAAAACAGCATGACTTGACTGTAGTTGTCCAAAAAGAGGTAACTGATCATGGCTCAAGAAGGGGTGGCATACAAAAAAGAGAACCACTGATGTCTCAAGGTAGGGAATTTCAGAAGACTAACAGATTCAAAGATGAGAATAAATTCAACTAATGGCTGAGATGACATTCATCAAATAACCATGTGCCCAGATCTGACTATCCTCATAGAGATATTCAAATATTCATAATAAACTGTGATGAAGGCAAAGAACCAACTCCAAAAAAAAAAAAAAATTCTACCTCTTAAGATGGCAATGTTAGTTAACTCATACACATTCCCAAAAAAGATCAAGCTTTGATGGCCTAAAACTTTCATGAAAACCAGTCTCTTAAATTTGAATAAAAGCAATAGCGTACATTTCAACTTCTTACCAAGTACTGGAAAGATGCTTCTATGCTTGAAAAGCCAATAGTATGCCAAGGCTACAGCCTACAGAGTCTTCGTGGTTTTTACAGTCTGGAAGTTTTGATTGCACAATCATGCTTATTGAGGCAGAAAAATTTTGAGCTTGCTGGAGGACCTGAACATGAAGAACAACCATCTCTTTTCCAATATAGATTCTGTAGCCTTTTCTTGTTAAACTCCAGGACCTATACATATTGGTCTATCCATAGGCCACTCGAGAGCAAGATAAAATAATAAAAAGATGAGATGATTGTAAATTGCCCACTTATATAAGAATAAACCTTGTCACAGTATATGTGCTGTTGGCAACAAAAGCAGGAACAGACGTTGAAGCATATTTTCAACCTGCAAATGCAACCATGCAGCCACCATATCTGTCCCGTAAATGATCCTGTGATGTCAGATCTGGAACTACTGAAGAAGCAAAGGGAGTTCGTTACTTATATGGATCTTGAGGAGGCAGTTTCATGAAAGCTTCCTCCATTGGTCAACTTATCCATGTCATAAAACTGGTTCTGTTCAAGTAAGGTCGCATCCACATCATAAAACAATGAAAGGACAAATAAGTGGACACATACATAAGTTTCTGGAGCCTCATAGTTAAAAAAAAGGCGAATCTCTAACAATAGTTTCATTTCAGATGTATGAAATGCCACCAAGTGAAAGATGAAAAATCCATCAATTCTATCCTAAATGAATGAGTTAGAATGAAGATTGCTGAGTGCACAAATATTTGCGCACATTTGCTAAAGCTCTGATTACAAACTCAAGCAGGCCCCTAGTACATTAATATTAGGAAACAGAATACGTAGATCCCATGCAGAAGTCTTAATAACACAAACTACATCTTCGACCTTCACTTAAAAGACCTACTGAAGTTATTAAACCTTACTGAAACAGGAGGTCTTGTACACACAGATATTCTGATACCAAACCAAGTGAAATTAACTAAATATAATTCAACATTGAACACTCAGTTAAAAATCTGTTTACATCTTTTGAGTTATCTAAAATTATTTTTCCAGCATAAGAAAAATCCCATGGTAGTGATGGGAGAATCAAAACTGGATATGGTTATCAAGCTATTCTTGTTTACCTCAAGCCATAAAGATGTAGTTTTACTTTCAGTGAATAGGTATTGGCCAATAAAGACAGTGCCTCCCTTCTTTACTGCCTGTGACAGCAAATTGATAGTTTGCTTCACTAACAAAATGATCAACAAGCAAATTTATGTAATGATTTGAGATGACACATTTTCAGGCATGCTAAGATATAATGGTGCCTCCATGCATGAAGACTTGTCTAGAATGGACTAACTCAATAATTTGATCTAGAATCGAGGTTCTCACTATAAGCATGAACTGATTTCTATAACTTTATAAGAACCATATAGTTGCCCAAGAAATAAGCATACATTAAATTCAGCAGGACCATGTCTTATTGCGAGCTTGACGTACAATCCAATTTTGATTTGACATCTAAAAAGGAAGCAGACTCGATAGGTGCCATGGCCTCCTCAACAGTCTGTACAATCCAAAAGGGGTAATCTATCAGGCCGATGTACCGGTCACATCTAAACAACTTTACAATTACAGAAGGCGTCCAATACTTTCTCAGTTAAATCTACCGCTCCGCTGATTATCATGATTTAATCATTTGTAAGCTCACCCCCTTTGTCAGCCGTCAGGAAGAAGTTGAAGTAGAATACATTATTGAAAAGAAAAGAAAGTAGGAATAGGAGTTTTGATATATAGGTAATTTTAGGTATTTGATTTTCCATTAATTAAAGATGATGGTTTCTGTAACCTCCTGACTGTGCATGGAGACGAGAAAGAACAGCGCCTTCTTATGACTGAGAATCCAGTCTACAATCTGAAGTGAAGATATTCGTAAGCAACTTGATATTGAACGAAACACAAGCCGAAAAAAATTAAAATGTGACAATTCCGTCTCGCTTTACAGTACTAAGATACTTGTAAAACATAGGTTCCTTGACTAAGAATCAAAGATCATTTTGCTTTACTGGACCAATTTGTGTGAACTAAACAATTCCTTCACGGCTTATCAGACCAGAAGCCTAGTTCAGTAGCATCTGTCAGGGAGAGGAGACCGGCGAAGAGGATTAAAGCTGTGACATGACATGCATCCATAAACCCTAATCAGAGGAAATGACAAACCTTAGAGGTGACCACAAGCGAGTCCGCAGTGAATAGTTTAACTCTCTTGCATGGCTGGTCTGCGCCACCGAGTCTTCCTCCTCGTCACCGCCTCCGTTTGCCTTGAAAATACACAGACGATGATCCTCCTCCATCCTCTTTAATCAGAGAGACGAAGAAAACAGGAGCAAAATGAAAGAGCAGATGGTCGTGCTCGCTCGGAGACGATGATGATAGAGAAGGGGAGAAAAGAAATGATGCCAGCTTCTACATCTCCTGCCCCACTTACCGGTTCACCACAGCGTCTTGAGATGGCTGAGGCGGTGGTGGGGAAGGAAAGGGAAAATGGGCCAGTCCATGGGCTGTGGGCTTAGGCCTAAGAACATTAAAGGCCGAAAAAACAGATAATGGGAGTGGGAGATGATTCCCTTTTTTTTTTTTTTTGATAAGTAGGGAAAATATTTCTATACTCGCCACAGAATTCTTGAATGGGATGCGTTTTTAATAGATTTAAGATTATGCATAATTATTTAATTTGAGCATAGAAATTAATTTGTATACAGAAGTATTAGTATTAATTGAGAATTGAATCTCTCGTCAAAAAATTAACAAAATGAATATTAGAATTTGAGAATTTAACGTCATCACTTATCAATTTAAATTTTTGTATTGTAGATTAAACAAGGAAATCTCTTTTAAGAGAGAATTTTATGATGTCCATCATAGAGGAGGGGAACGAGTTAATTTGCCTTAGAGGTCCTAGACCTCGGGGGACAATCTAGCTGGTAGGGTATTGAAGGCCCTAGACCTCTCAGGTTTGACTCCTAGTAAGTGTAGTGCTAAGGGGTATTTTCTTGAGGGTGGTGGCTTTATAGTTTTCGAACCTATCAAACTCACTTGGGTTACTCAGTGCACGTGATTTGCAAGTTATTGCGTATACCTCGATGACGAAGGTGTCGCAACTCCAACTAGTCGTGCTCGGAAGGTACCCAGACACCTCTGTTATAAAAAAAAAAAGTGCATGCTAAAAGCTATGAAATTGTTGATAGCAGATAGGCTGTGTGTTGGTAGATGGATCGAGATGAGATTATTGGATTTGCCAACTTATATTAGAGAGCCATTAGGTGAGTTACAATGAGACTACTAGGTTTAATAAGTATATTTCAGCGATTATGAGGGTCAAGGCGCTTGCTATTATAATATTGCTAATAGCAATGAGCCTTGTAAGATGTTGAACTCATTTTCACACAAAATCCTAAATTATTATGAGGTCGTGCCCGGCTTCTTTGTAAATTTAGGATTTACGTATAATTTGGCCGAGGTGGGCTTAGCTCCCTCTCTCACATGCAACTTGTTAAAGGGCACATTAACTTGACTTTGATACCATGTGGAATTATTGTCGATGGACCGTTGGCATGCCGTCGAGTTAGGATGAGACTGGCGGGTTTGCGGGACTTATGTCATAGATTACCGGGTCAACACATTTCGATTATTATGTTATTATTGATAGTAGCGTGCTTTATAAGAGATTAAATCCACTTCTATCTAAAAATTTGAGTTATCATGGGCTTTCTTTTAAATTCTGATTTATTTACATCTTATTTGACAGAGGCAGATTTAATGAAAGTAAAAACATGATCCAGCATTTTTTTTGGTTTTTTTGAACCACCGACATATTTTTTGTATGCTCTCATAAAATTGACGATACTCTTTTTTTTGGCTGAAGAAAATTGATGGTACTTACCATGATGATGGCCTTGATGTTGTCCCGTGAGAGCTTGATGGAGCTGTTCAAGTTGTCCGATTCGCTTACTTTTGCCTCTCCTTCACCGTAAAACGCAAGAAGATCATCCACCATATCCGGGTCGACCTCGTCCCCCTTCTTGTTCGTCATGTGGTCGTCTATGATGTTGTAGATGAACCGGTCGAGCGACTTTCGGGCCACCACGACCTGGGCATTGATCCGTCGTGGGTTGATCCACCCGAGGTAAGGTATGAAGCCAGCCATATTTAGTGCCCCCAACAGCTTGGAGAACGCCTGCATTATCGAGATGAACTTGACCTGGCGGTCCATCGAGGTTGTCTGGCCAGAAAGCTGCCTGGTACGTAATGTCCTGTGTCGGTAAGAATGCCAGTTCACGGACCTTCACGGCGTGCCGGTGCTGGTGGTGGCCACCAACCGAATCATCTTGCCAACTTCGTCCCGAACCGAAGCCCATGATTCGGCTCTCTTGCGGCTGAACAACTGTACGAATATCATAATAGGGGACATTGAATCAGCCGATTTCAAGGTATTTGCAGTAAGTTTCAAACTTTACAAGTTAGATTTTCCTGTATACTTTACATGATATATAAAAATTACGATAATTATAAAGGAAGAAGTTTATATTTGTCATTTATGGCAGTTGAGTCCTATAAATTTAAAAATGACTAATTCGATTTTATAAGATCAGTTTCGTTACACTTTTAAGCCAAATCATCATTGTTTTACTGACGTAGATTTCATGCTATTAACAATTCCATTAACGGAATATATTTTAAGTAAGTCATCTTCACACTTATAAGACTCAACTGCTAAAAATAATAAACAAATAAGAATTATAATATTATTTTCTCAATAAAAATTCAAACGACCTGACAAATTCAAGTTCAAGAATGATACTTTGCAAGTTACTAGAAAGCTAGAAAGCTCAGAGCCAGAAGACAGACTTCTGCATAATGGTATATACTATGTGACATATTTCACAAATCGATAGATATTTAGCACATCAACATGATATTTTTAATATATCAAATATTTCCAACTGTTTTTATTATTTTGTTAAACAAACCTTAACTTATAACTTATCTAATGTGATATACCCGTTATTTTCCATAATCAAAAGTTCTTGAATACAGCTCCTAGCAGGCTAGAGATTGTTATGTATAATAGGTATACCACGTGATAATATTTATTATGTTACAAAAGAATAAGATTTTTAAAAAACTCTAGTGATAAAAAAAACTTACAATTAATTAAATTTTATTATTTTATGACACTACCTGACTTGTCTACCAGTTACATAGAAGACTCTCTCCAAGCAAGTATATGAATCCATGGAATCTTCCCTTCACTCCGCATCTGGCGCCAGAAAGGGCCGTAATGGGCAAAGGCCATGTCGGCGCGGTTGTAGGTGAGGTAGCTGATGGCGATCGTGGTGGGGCGGCTCGAGAAGATGCTGTCCTGAACCTGGAGGATCTCCCGGGCGAAGTCTGGCGAAGACACTGCCACCATGTGGAGGAAACCCATCCGGAGGTGGAGGAGTCCGCCATACTTCTGGGCGAGCTTGGCCAGGCCCTTGTGGGTCAGCTGGCCCATCATGAGAATGTTCCCAATGACCGGCAACCCTCTCGGCCCTGGCGCTTATGGGAGCCGCCGCAATTTGTGGAGGAGGAGGGCCAGGAGGCTGAGGAAGAGGAGAGGGATGACGAGGAGGTCGATGGGCAAAGGTTGGAGACTGGCTTGGATTCGAGCAGTAAGGTCCATGGCTTTACTCTTCAGCTATGGATCTTATCTTTAGCAACTCTGAAATGGTGAGGTTACTGAGACTCTGTCCAGTAAATATTTTTAAAAATTATTAAAAATAATTTAGAAGTTTTTAAATTCTTTAAAAATTATTATATTTTCAGGTATCCATTGAATTTTTCTCTTTTTTAAAAAAATTTCTTTATTGAATTTTTTGGAATTTTACAAAATTTTTCCTTTTTTTTTTATTTTTTTTTATAATTTACAAAGATATGTTTTCAAATTTTTTAATTTTTATTTTTAAACAACTCTCTAATTTATTTCATAGTTTTGAAATATATTAAAAATTTGATGAATTTTTAAAAAATTATTTGAAATTTCTTATAATTTTTTCCATCTTATTATTTTTTTGAATTTTAATTTTTTTCAAATCGTCCTTAATGATTTCTTAATTTTATGGCTTTTCGAAAATTTTTTCTATCTTTTTTGAAATTGTTTGCTATTTTATGCAATTTTAAAAATCTTTTGCTTTTTATAAACTTTTTATTTAAAAAATATAAAAGCACCAAGTCTGCACTCTTACTTGTGTGGCAAAAAATTATTTAGGGACTCAAATGATACAAAACTCATTTCTCATGGATGAAATTGCTAGTATTTATGTTAAAATTGATAGAAAAACTAATGGAGGATCTTTTGAGATCTAATTGATACTATGAGGAACCTAATTGATACCAATAGATACCCATCTAATGTAAAATGCATCTCTTAAGGAGTTAAATGAGGCAATAAATCGCTTAGGGACCCAACTAGTGATAAATCTATCTCTCGAGGACGAAATTGTTAATTTACTCAATAAAAATAAGTTATTTACAACTGAATCTTATTAATTTATAACATTAAGTAACGGGTAAATTATGTGGTAGTACTGATATGATGTCTCAAACTATTAGATTAAGTCATTTTAATATTTTTTTATTAAAACCCTAAAAATAAAAGAAAAGCTTTAGAAATAATTGAACCATATTGATTTGTGATACTACATCAGTATTATCATGTGATTTACTCATTACACACAAATACAATATTTTCTCGCTTACGAGGTGTTACAGATCAATAAAATTTAGCCATTTTAAGACTTTTTAATAAACCCCAAAAAAAAAGAAACTCTATAAATAGCTAAATTATATTAGTTTTTGACACCACCACTAGTACAACCACGTGGTTTACCCTTTATATACAAGACGTTCTCACTTATATGATGTCATAACTAATAAAATTCATTAAAAAATTTAAAATAATTAAATTTCATTAATTTGTAATACAGCGTAAACTTTATCAGCGATATAGCTGTAAGAAACAAGATTTCTCCAAGACAAGGCAGCGCTAATGGGTCGGTTGGCTCCCAATTGCAAAGTTCTCCTCTTTTCTAAGCAATTCAGATAAGATAGCGCGCACCATATACACACACATGGATGGATTAACAGGCCAAGTTAATGGGGTGCGGAATTCAAAATAAGAATAAAATGATAAAGCAAAGAGGTTGTAATAAGATAATTTAGAAAAATAGATAAAATAGTTAAAATTTTGGTAATATTTTAGAATTTTTTGTAAATTTAAAAAGAGAAAAATTCAAACAAGACTAAAATGATGATGTAAAGATATTGACGGAAGATAATTTAATAAATGGATAAAATCGTTAAAATTTTGATAATATTTTATAATTTCTCATGAATTTAAAGAGAGTGAAATTCAAAATAAGAGTAAAATGATGAGGTAAAGAGGTTGCCATAAGATAATTTAGTAAAATGGATAAAATTGCTAAAATTTTGGTAATATTTTATAATTTCTCATAAAATTAAAAAGCGCAAAATTTAAAATATGAGTAAAATGATGAAGTAAAATTTAAACCTTAAGAGTGTTTTTGATTTAGTGTAAAATTGATTGTAATATCAGATTATAGTAGAATTTACACCTATATATTTTGGTGTTTGGATTGTAAAATTTATTATAATAAAATATTACAATTGTTGAAATTTCACCGCGTTGAAGGTAAAATCTTTATATTTAAAACACATGAAGTTCTTCGATTACATCCAACTAATTTACGACGGAAAATGAATGAAATATCCACCGACATGAGTTGGTTCAAGTGGTACATCCCCTTGTATTTTCAATCTAGTTTTTTGATATGTTCACGAAGAGGCACTCGATTCGGTGCATAACCACCTATAATAGAGGGTCAGTTATTCCATCCCGCAAAGGGGAGACATTTTTACATGAACTCAGCTTACCACGTCATCTGTGAACTTCACCAATGATTGTTTAACACATCATTAATAACAGTAACATCATCCTTGAGCTCCGTCCCATAAGAATTATTCTTCAAAGAGGCACTCGAGTCGAAACAGTAGGCATACAACCACAGCCAATCGCTTCAGCGACAGCATGTCGGGATTCGGTGTCTCTCTTTCCATGCAAACCACATTACCGACGGCGGCCGTACCCTTGCTTCGATTCCGTCCACTATAGCCCTTAAGGGACGAGTTTACTTTCTCGATAGATTGCTTTTGGATGCCTCGAGTTCTTGAGGAGCCTGGATAAGATGTTGCTTGTATTGAATTTATTTATCAATGGGGGAAAATTTTACTAATTTTAATCATCAACTGCAGTAGTTCGTAATTTTAGTCCTGAACCTTTTTTGGTCGAGAAAGTTTTCAGTAGAGCGGTTATAACGTGATATATCCATCAAATCAAAACTTGACATATAATCAATAATTATACAATTATGATTATTAAATTCTTAAAAACCTTAAAAATATAAAAAATTATAATAAATAGTGAATCCTAATTGAAAAATAATAGATGGTAAAAAATAATTAAAAAATCATAATAAATGAACCATAATAGTAAAAAATATATATATAAATGATGAATTCTAATCGGATGGATATACCACGTCAGGATCGCCTATGTGGTATGACCGCTCCATTGAAAACTTCTCTCTTTTTTATCGGGTTTTGTCCTGAACCTCGAATTCTTTTTTGTTGCTTTTAGTCCTTTTAAAATATCAACCAATAAGAGTCGGTTGAGATGATTTAATATCTCTTTCCATCAAGTAAGGTATCGGATTTAGATATCGCAAATGGAGAAAATTCACATTCGGTTTGGAGCCCATTGCTTATCAGGATATCAGGCGGCATATATCGAGAAAAACATTAGCATGAGTTTTGTTTTTCCAACCGTTTACGTTAGTTTGATGGCATAGAAAATGAGGCCAATTGTGGGCAAGGCCGAAAAGACAGGATCACCGGCATGGGCTGAGCCAAGGCCGATAAAAGCCCCATATAACCTTACCGCGGAAACGGATACAAAGTTGTTACTGAGGATTGGAATTCAAATCCCTTCTCAGATAACTAACAAGGTCCTCTCATTACTATGTTGACAACGTGGGTGCTAATACTGATTGTTCAATTTCATCTGACGTGTTCGCTGATGAGCATGAAAGGCCGTACATTATCGTAATGGGAGTGGTTGAGTCACCACTACTGCTGCTATTCTTTTTGATAAAATGGACCTCATACTCTTTTCTCGTGTGATACATAAGTATGTACTATTTCGTTTTTAAGTATCGGAGATGAAAATCAAGTGTTATTCTTGAGGGACTCTTCGTAATTGTCATCCTCATCATTCTGGGAGCTTTTCTTCATGGCATGAAGTTGATTTCCAACTCGTTTCTCAAATTTTCTCATTTCTGAACTTTCAACTTATAACGTGGTATCTCCAATATTGATAAATAAAATTATCTTAATAAACAAAATTCAGACACACACACATATATCTCAACTTAATGCAAGAAATTGTTCATGTTTTAATCACTATAGCTTTCTCCAAAGTTTTACTTTATTGTATATTAGAAATGCCTCACATCAAATCGAAAACTCGAGAGATCCGAAGGCCTAACATGATGAGGTGGAGAACGATATATAAGGAAGGAGCACAAAATGTCGGGAAGCTCTTGGGTGGTCACAGCTTTGCAACACAGTGTCGTGACACATCTAAAAGTTAGATATAATCCCGGATCAAATTGTAATACTTCTTTGATAGAGAATCAAGGTGAGGTGACTTAGTCTTGTACAGACAAGATAAGTGAGGATAATATGAGTAATTTTTTTTAAAAAGAAACTTCATAAAAATGCAAGGGTGTGAGAATATGAGAGATCGGTTTGAGATTCTTCTGTGTGGGGTTTGTAACGGAGTTTTGGGTGTAAGATCGAGAATATCTGTTAAGTAGTATAATCTCCACTTTTGGTATGGTTCTTCTGCTTGTTCTTTTACTTCTTAGTTCTTTTCGCTGGCGCCATATTAAAAATTTAACCTAGGTGGTCCTATGTATTTATCTATAAATATTACAAAATAAACTCTCCATTCTTAGTTTAAATTTCTAAAATTGTCTATTCCATACCATGAAATTACCCACCCTAACATTATATATACCATTTAGTAAATTCCTAAAAACTTCATAGTCTAATTATCCAGAAAAATAAAATAAAAATTCATGCGATTAGTTTCACGTCCCTCCAAGGAAAAAAGGTAAGGGAAAAACGTTTTACATGGTTTTCCAAATATCTTAGACGGTAGTTCATCGCATTTCTAGCTTTCTAAAAAAATGAGAGAAATAGATCGAAAGTTCTACATGTTTTAAAATAATAAATGAAGTCGTATATATTGTCCGCATTATAACATCGGATCTTTTCCATCACCTATAATTTATTTGAGCTGATGTGTGTCAATGTCACGTTAATGCCACACCAGTTTCAAGAAACAGTAGGTAATAGAAAGAACTTAATATTGTAATGTGGGTAATATATAAGAGTGATTTTGCAAGAATGAACAAATATATAAAACTTTCAATGTCTTTTTCTCTTCTTTTTTTTTTGCTATGAGATAATGTAATTTGAAATAACATAAAATTGGTTATAAAATTTGGTAGGTATAGGTAAAATGATCGTAAAGTTGATATAGTTTTAAAGTATATTTTGAATGTTAAAATTTTACCAATCATACTATAAAATTTTGGACCATGTAATTTTATATTATCATCAACTTTACAGATATGATTAATATTAAGGTACACTTTACATAATAAACATTATCTTAAGGATTTTTTTATCTCATAGGTTGCCATACGAGTCGTACGCACATTCTATCCAGTCGAGTTAAATCTTAGGGTTAATTTTGATGGAGATTAATCAGCCTAAATCAACAAGCTACGAGCCTTATGTGGCCTCACTCAAAAAAAAAAAAAAAACATCAAATGCAAGTTTTTTTTTTATATATATAAAACAGACACATAAATTTAGAATGAAAATAGGAGTTCCACTCGTAAGAATTAAATTCAGATTCTCTAAGCCCTAGTCCTAAGACGAAAACAGTACCAATTGTATTAAATCTCAGGAGGAAAAATGATCAAGGAGAGGGGAAGCTATGATCATATCCTTCCTTGAGGTCTTTGTACAACACATATATCCCCGGCGTGATTTTAACGATCGATCGCGGAGAGAGGTGGAGATGGTACGAAGAGTAGTAACGAAGCGATTGACAAGACATGCACCATGAACAATCAGAAATTATTTATGTGCTATCAGAAATCCATAGACATATACATACAGACATACACATACAAATATACAAACGTATATGCGTCCGTATATGGAATGTTGGCTTCCAATCGGACTTATTTAGCTACCATCCCGTATGTTGATTTTGTAACTCAGAGCGGGATGGGATTGACGAGAAGAGCAGCCACGTAGTCTTTCATTTCATCTTGCGAGTTAGTGTACAGGTCTTTACCCTTATAGAACACATCCATCACCTGGGCGAAGTTGAGAATTCGTGTTAGCAGCGGCATCGGAGCAGGGGTTGGCCGGAGGCAATCCTCGTTGATGTCCTTCCATGCATCATTGATCATTTTCCACATTTCCTTCTCTGCCTCCTCTTCCGTAATACCGTGATGTTTCATGTAACATTCTACTGCAGAAGCGACATGTCCCATCTTCTGCTCAAACTACATAAACATAAATGGGACAAAAAATTGATTATAGTTTCCTTTCATTATCTGATATCTATGTGACTGCAATATATAGATCGCGCGAATAGATCAAAAGCTCCAAAAGGTAAAAGATTTTCATATCTCAAAACACTACACATTGGATAACATTTGAGTTGCGCTGCAGCAATAAAAAGTTCCAGATTCCTATGTAATCGATATATCATTATTTGTTGGAGTGCACCTTGTGAGTGGCGACATCATCCATGAACCGGGCCACAATCTGGGAGCCTCGAAGGATCTCAGGAACATTGTCCAGCCATTGGAAGGCATCCTTGGAGGCAACATCTCCCATTCCAACGAAAGATGTGGTCACGAGCAGCTTGATGCCAGAGGTTTCCAGCGCGAGGGGAATGTACTCTTCTGGTGTTGGGATGTAGTTCTCATGGAACCATTTTGCCTCTTTCAGGTAGACCCTCGCTTGATTTTTCATCTAGTCAGTTAGAGAATAAAATGCTCCCACGATTAATAATTATTTGGCTAGAAATCAAACGAACACATATAATTCTAGTATTGATTATATTATTGAAACTTACAGCTTCTTTTGCATGAAAAATGCGGTAAGTCGTTCCTTTCTCATCTAACTTTTTCTCAAATTCACTGTAAGTATCTAACAACACCCTGTAGTAAATCTGCATATATTCGGGAAGTTCACTGATGGCCGTTATGTCCCACCTAACAAAAGATTTTGAGAAGATTAAGTTTAAAATATATGATAGACAAGTGAATATCCATGTTATGACCAAATAATTAATTAGGTTTTCATTTTCTATGTATAGTTCGTTTTGTGCTTCATTTCGACTTCCCAGAACATATATCTACAAGATTCATGTAGCTTAAGTCGATTTAGTTGGATATTCCATATAACTGTCCATGACTCCTAGCAAGCAGTTCATGAATTTAATGGATATTTCCCAAACTCGAGGAACCAGAAATGGAGCTGGACTATCCATCCTCGAACCTGTCTATTGCATCGGTTAAGAGTTGCAGCTCCTCAAGTGTCCCATACACATCATAGATATCATCAAGAATCGATAGAAGGCCAAAGACTCTGGTGAGAATCATCCTCGCTAGTGCAAACTCCGGCTCAAAATACACTCCCAGGATCCAGAAATAGGACTCGGTAACTCTATCTCTTGTGTATGGGAAATTCTTCTCGACGTCTAGACAATCTTTCCACCACCTGCATGAAGTGTAAAGTCTCAATCGGTCCACCCATGCATGCCCAAACACAGAATGAAGAATCGCGGTTATATGCCAAGCAAGTTTTAAAACTATAACTACTACAAACTAGTATGTCATCAGCATCTTTTACCCCAAATTAGATCCTATAAATGCAGTTAGGGCGATCATCATTTCCTGATAGTAATTTCACAACTCAATAGATCGATGTAAGAGACATGGATGCTGTTTTCAAAAATTTTACTAGGCAGAGATATTAACCTTGTGAGCTCGTGGAGCTCTTTTTTATGCAACCCCTGCAACCAGTTAAAATCCAACTTTGCCAGCTCCAAAAGCACCTTACTGTGGGAGGCATCTTCTCCATAGATTTGGATATAATGCCTGGCATGTAGTCTTATCAAGCCTTTGCGTAGAGATCGCTCCAAGGCATGTTTTACTTCGGAGACAAGAGTAGGGTTGCTTTG
Organism: Lagerstroemia speciosa; assembly: GCA_037672795.1. NCBI lineage: Eukaryota > Viridiplantae > Streptophyta > Magnoliopsida > Myrtales > Lythraceae > Lagerstroemia > Lagerstroemia speciosa. The sequence continues at coordinate 8,209,122 of CM075299.1, forward strand.
CTTTAGGTCATCGTTTACAGCCAGATGAAGGTGATGAACTGTGAAATTCAGGGCTTCCTCAAGAATGTCCTCTCCATGAACACTAAAATGGCTAGCTTCATATAAGCTAAGTAGCCCTCTCACATCTCTGGCTAGTGATTGGCTAAACTTCCCTTCACTGTCCTTGAATTTATCAAGGACATCTGTATTACACGTAAAATTGTAATATTATATTAAGGTACTCTGCATGAACCCTAAGAAGGCAACTTTGCTGGAAGAAAATTGCAGTTGAACAATAGATGAATATATTTACTGCATGAAATCCTGTAGCCATGCTGACGAAGGAGCCGAAACATGAGTGCAGTGATACGAAGGTCATGATTAGAGTCTCCGCAATCCCATGTTGTGGAGTACCAATTGAAAATTTGCTCAAGAGATTCATCAATCTCCCTTTCCAACAGGTAACCAATCCCAAGGTGTTGGATCTGATCGATCAGATGCAGTGATTTTTCCTTGTGGCAATCATCATTAGCACCATTTAACATCGTCTTCACCTCCATCTTGAGTTCCTCCATACGTTTCTTCTCTTTTTCCGTCATAATCTAAACAAGAGAAAGGGAATGCATGCTTTGACAAGGTAGCTCCTCATGAATTTGAGGCTTTTGGTCCATTCATAAATAACGTCTTACATACCCCTGATCCTGAATCATTGCTGAGAAAATGATCACCCCACACGGTCGGATGATACCCCGCGCTGCGGCGTTCCACGACATGGGTAGCTCCATTCGGAGCAAAAGTGGGATTGGATGAATCCTCAGTCGACATTTTTTTTCCCCAGAACTTTTTCACACCTCAAAGTGGAAAGGCTAAAGGTTGGTAAATAAGATGACAGGAAGCTGGTTTCTTATGGTGAGGGGAGAAGAATGCTTGACATTTGTTTATACAGAGCGATCCGACAATGCGACAAGATAAAATTATTGAAAGCACGAGTAAAAATGCATGACCTCTAGTTTTTCTTGTTCTTCACTTTACAGCTCATTAGAAGTGTCACGATGATCAGATGTCGCATAGAGCAAGCATATACCGATGAAATCGAATCTACCTTCTGGTGAAGTTGAAGTGAATGGAGAAAAAAAGACAATTAATGATTTGGAGAGCAAGAACGTTGTTGCAAGTACAGTAGATAGTTTTTCCCATCTCTCCCGTAATGTACCTATGACGAAAATCGAAGAAAAGATTTTTGTGCAGTTGTATTGTCCTCGATACAAGACTAAAAGATTATAAGTTCAAACATCCATTAACCTCTCTTTATAATTGGAAAAAGAAAACAAAATCGAGTGGTCCCAGAAGTTGTTAAACGAAGATGTCAAATGCCTTCACAATAATTTTCCTTGTCATATATTTCTATATTGTTTCTTTCCGTCGATCAACTCAATAGAGAATGAACATGAACGCTCTTCTGTCTTTTCCAATCACAGCAAACTGACCCATTAGAATAGAGATTCAATCTAGTGATACTACGTGATTCATATTTAAAGTTATTACGAAACTTTAATCATAATCTATTTTAACATTGAAGTTGAAAAGTTTTCCTCGAGGACTCATTTTCTATAATTTCTTGTCATTCCGACGCAAATGTATGCTTCTATGTTGAGATGTCACGGCATAAATTGAAACGATTGGTTCCGGTTCCGGCTCCAAACCGAAAAAGTAAAAAAACAAAAAAAAAAAATATATATATATATATATATATATATATAAATCTTCCCTCCCCAAGCAGACCTACCCACCCCAACCCACTCCTCCCACCGCCATCCCCACCCCGATCCCATCCCATCCCCCCGTCACGCTACCCTACCCAGGACTTTGAAATTTTTTTTTACTCATTTTCAATTTTAAATAGGTGTGATGCAAAATATAAATAAATTCATTCTATAAATTACCGTTTAAATTTTGATATGTGTAGAGTTAAATATCATTATTGTAAAAATTTTATACGTGTAAAAAATTTAGGTATCATTTACACAACGAACTCGTTATATAAATCAAATTTTATTTAATTTTAATAGAAAATGAACAAATTGGTCTGTAACCGGATGGAACTATGGTTTTGAATAGGAACCGTCCGGATCCGAGCCGCTCCTAAACCTTCCATAGGAAGGTTCAGGGCCGGTTCTAAGGGGCCATGGAACCGGAACTGGCGGTTCCGGACCGGACCCAGGACTAATCCCTTTTCACTTGATTGAACTGATTAAAAATGTTAGCGATTGCCTCGGGTGAATATTGTGTTAACAATTAACCCTGCCATAACAACAATAACAATTACTAACATCTACTGTGCGATACTATTGCAGTGCAAATAATATCATATAGATTCTTACACTTTTATTTCTAGAATTTTTTTGATAAATGTGACACTCTTTCAGCAAATTCTCTACTCTTTAGCTTCCTTTTCACGTTACCTAAAAAAAGTGTAATAATAAGACAATTTCATTAGTCTAATTAAAACAATTTGTTGCAGAACACATTTCCTACTGATTTTAATAAACATATTCTTAATGGTCAACAACCAAAAAACTATATTGAATGTGATCCGCAAACTCAAATAACACTTACTTAACATTACCATACTAATTATTAGAATACTAAATCCTAGGTAAGTTTAACTCTATCCACATAAAATATGGTTAAAATGCAACTTGAATTTGTATTTGGAAAATGAAGATGCAAAAAGCATAGACAATCATATCTTTTAAAAAATTAAGGATTCCATCGACACATTTTATTCTCAATGTCATACAGATTCCATATTATCCATGGTTATATATTTAACGGCCAATTGTTTAATTGATTGTCACTACAAACATATATTGTATAGGACTCAATACACAAACGCGAGCACAACAAGGCAAAATATTTGCATTGCTAGCTGTTTATTTACACAGTTGAATGTTAACATAATGAGTTTTTATAAGGTTTATCAAAAAAATGAGCACTAGCTGAAAATTTTACATCCAAGATAGTCAATTGTTAACATCAGAAATTTTGATAGATGGTACATATAAACAAGGCATATATACTAATTAGAAAGTTCACATAGACAACTGTCTATTTAGTCAGTTGACTGTCAATATCAATAATTTACAAAGTAAATATGATTAGCGTTTTTTATCTAGCCAAGAGGCCAAGACCTAAATTTATAAAATAAATCATGATTGTGGGAACTGAAGATGCCCACATATTGGACATTAGTGCATACCAAGCAGAGCCAACACAACACTCGAGAAGAGTCAGTAATGACCGGAGAGAGTGGAGAGGGTCAAGCCACCCAAAGCACCTGGGAGGAGCAAGTAATGGGTGGAAAGAGTAGAGAGATTCAAGCCACCCGGAGCACCACAGAGGTGATGTGATCCAATACGAGTTCAAAGAATGAAATCAAAGTCTTTCAAGGTCTAATGATGAGAAGCTCAAGTGAGACGAAATGGAGGATATGGATTTGCATATAAGTGATGAGTAAGCTAAATGACTCAACATTGTCCATAATATTTCAAAGATGGACAAATGATGAAGTCCACATATTTCAACTGAATGTCAAGAGTGAAAGTGCTTCAAGAAACATATTTTAATTGATGTCAAGAGGGAAATTATTTTGAAGAAATATATCTCAATCAGATATAATGAGGAAGAATATTTTCAAGAGAGGAAGTTGACAGCAGCTACAAGGGCAAGAGCAACACAAGTCAATAATGATATATTTAAGTTTGCTTCTAGAATATATCACTTTCTTTTTTTAGCGAGTAGAATATATTACCTTCCCCTTTATTTAGTTCTGAAGATATTAGTAATATTTTGTAATTTCTCTAGGATAACATTTAGATTTGCTTTCTAATTAGTTTCCTATCCCATGAGAACCATTTAGGAAGGTTATTTTTGATGTAATATTGCATATTGGCCTATTTAAAGGTCGGGGCTTGCCTTTGGACGAATTTGGGGATCAGTTTATTCATTAATAAAGAGTGAGATTTTATTCTCTTTAGTTCTTTGAAGAACTATTCGAACTTATCAGAGTTTTCCGTGTAATTCATCATCGACTTATCAATCAACCTTTCCATAGTTGATTATGGCGTTTTCACTATACCAAGGTTCTTACCTCTCTATAGGTAATGGGTCAAGGTTCCATCTTTCGAGCTTGACAATGACATGTTTCCTGGAGACCTTAGTTGAATATGGGTTTCGTCATGAGTTGGTGAGGTTCATATCATACTTGATATCGAGTTTTATCACGGTATTGGTGAGGTTCTCATCATTTAGTATTAGAGCCAACGTTCCAAGTCAGGTTCAATCTATCCTTTAGTTTATCTTCGTTTTCTTTCATCTTCGTTTTTTTTCTTTGTCTTCTTTGTTTTCTATTATCTTCTTCAGAAAAAGTAACAAAAAAAATAGCAGAAAAAAAAGAAGGGAAAAAAAAGAAAGAAAAGTTGCCAAACAAAGTAAAAAAAATTAAGAAAAGAATCAGCAACAAAAAAAAAGTAGAAGAAGTGAGACATTAAACAAGTTGAAGAATTATTTTTCCATTCATAGAGCTATCAACACTTCGTACTCAAAGTTGTTTTCTTTCAATTGATCTATTATTCTCTAGTTTGTAATCCCCTTATTTGTCTTGATTTTCGTTACTTTGGAACCCTACCCTACATTCTCCTTTCAAATCTTGGTGAAGTCGTGGTGGAATTTTGCAGAACATTCTGATTACCGTTTGTTTAGTTCAAAAATAACCGAAAGAGGATCTATGAGTGGAAAAAAGCAAGAGTAGTGAGATTATTAGAGGATAAAAGCCGTTTGAGTGCAAACACGAGAGAGTTGTGTGAACATATTCTTGACTGAAACATGTGAGAGAGTGCTTGTGAGGTCCTAATATTTTTTTTGTAGATTCTCATCATGTCACACTATCAAGAGGAAAGTGCATCCGAAGATGTACAACTACAAGCATATGTACACGAGGTTGGGAGGATGATGAGAGTTGAATTCAAATGAATCCACAAGAAGATAGATCAAATTGATGATGAAGCAAAAAGAAAAAGGTTTCAGCTTCCATATGAAGATAAAGAATTGAGAAGACCAAGGCGGAACAATGATCTCAGTGACACAAAAGTGAAGTTTCCAACTTTCCAAGGCAAAAATAACCCCGAAGCTTATCTTTTGTGGGAAGAAGGAATGGAGATGGTCTTCAAACATCATGTTTATTCCGAAAGGAAAAAGGTACAACTTGCTTCATTTCAATTCTTCGACTATGCTATTATTTGTTGGGATCATATTATTACAAGTAGGAGAAAGAATGGAGAGCGACCCGTTGAGACATGGAAGGAGATGAAGTCAATAATGAGGCGACAATTCCTTCCAAGTTCCTGTCGCTGGGAATGGCACAACAATTTCCAGCATCTCACTCAAGGATCGAGCGTTCTCAATTATTACAAAGAGATGGAGGTTGCAATGGTCCGAGCAAACATAGAGGAGGACATAGAAGTCACCATGGACATGATCGTACGTGGATTAAATCCTGAGATTGTGGATGAAGTAGCGATGCATTGTTATGGAGACTTCAAAGATATGTTGCTCTATGCCACGAAAGTTGAACGATGGTTGAAGTAAAGAAACATGGATGAATGGTGCTCAAGCATGGCTACTACAAACTCATGGAGGTCAGCCCATAAAGAACACAAAGTGTCATCGTCTAGTTCTTATTCTGAGCTCTCCAAGGATGATGAACGAGCTATGAGTATTACACAAACTCATGATAATCAAAAGAATGATTAAAAAAGAGAGTGCAATAAAAAAATTGAGAGTCAGCAAAAGAAAGAGTGTGATGAAATTATTGTCAAGAAACAGAGAATAATGAAAAAAAGGAAAAAGATTGAGGTTGTGGAAAACGAAAATGAAAACGAAAGAAAAGAAATTGAGGAGAGAGAAAACAAGAGTGATGTTTCATTGGTGAGTGCAAGAGAGGAAAAAAAACCATGAGATTGAGAGTTTTTTAATTTTATATCAGCCCCTTATGATTAAGGAGTCGGTTTTATTTACTAACAATCTTGTCGGATTCTTGTTGAGCAATATTATTTCTTATTTACAGGAATTCAAGGGAGTGCATCAAGGATTAAATCTAAACCAACTAGCCATTCGAAGTGATCATAAAGAGATGAAGAGATTCAACTAGAACCCAATGAGCTAGTGGTAAACTACAAGTTAGAGAGTATATGAGTCTTTTTATGGTTTTTATGTTGCCAGAGCATGAGGATCAAACATAGAAAGGGTTTGCTGAGTTTCAGTCCATCAACAACATCATGGTAATGTGTTCCAGTCCTATTCCTTCTATGAATGATATGTTAGTTGGATTGAGCAGATTGATCTTAAAGGTGAATTCCATCATGCTAGGGTGAGAGAAATAATGAGTTAAACATTGAATGCAAAACCCCATGTGATTTATATAAGATGTTTATATCGTTTGGAATGAATAATAGGCCAAATGCTTTCATGAGACTTATGAGCCATAATTTACATGCATTTATTTATGTTGACGGCTTTTGTTATAATAAGAGTCTAGATAATCATGGTAAATACTCAGGACTTGTTTTAGAGACCTTAAGCAAAGAATCGTTATTTGCTAAACTTGAAAACCGAACTCTTTGTATGGATAAGATTTTGTTTCTCGATTTGATTTTGAGTGCTATAGCTATTGAGAATCTTGTTGAAGAGGAAAATGCAATCCAAGATTGGCCAATATCTACTTTGGTAAGTCAGGTAAGTGATTTCCATTCTTTCCTAACTTATATTGGTACTATATTCCATGTCATATAACGGATAATATCACACATGATGATTTCTTCTTTAAAGAGATTGTTAGAATACATGTTATATATATTTTATACAAAGTTGCTAACTTCTTGAAGTACTCTTGGGAAAATATGAGAGAACATAGAAACATGTTATTGTTTTTCAATTACTATGCAAAAATTGATTTAAAGCATGGGAATATTGTTTTCCCAATGTTGAGGTTGCTCGTTCTAGTGTCATTCCTTCTAATACTAAATTTTCTAATTCAAAGCAAGTATATGACGTTAATTTATTGATTCTTATGGGTTTAACATCTTTACCTTCAAGTGGATATGCTTGCTTAGGTGGAATGAATGATGAAAGGTGAATTTGTTAAGTCAAATCATGTGAAAGCCATGCACCCCAATAGTGGCAGCAAGAATTTTGTGTTTGATCCAGGTGGTTATAATTCATTGCACATGAGGAAAAAGAGGATTCACATTCAAATGCATTCAAAGCGACATCCTCATGGAGATGGACTATTTCGAGTTCTTGAGCAGACTACTAATGATGCTTATTGAACAGTAAGGTGAGTATAAAGATAGCGACACTTTTCAAGTTTGTAATTTATCTTCATTTAATGTAGGGCAAGATTTGAGGACAAATACTTCAAGAGGAGGGGAATGATGTGATCTAAGATACGAGTTCGAAGAATGAAATCAAAGTCTTTCAAGGTCTAATGACGAGAAGCTCAAGTGAGACGAAATGGAGGACATGAATTTGCATATAAGTGACGAGCAAACTAAATGACTCAATATTATCCATAATATTCAAAAATGGACAAATGATGAATGCCACATATTTCAACTGAATGTCAAGAGTGAAAATGCTTCAAGAAACACATTTCAGTTGATGTCAAGAGGGAAAGTATTTTGAAGAAATATATCTCAACCAGATATAATGAGGAAGAATATTTTCAAGAGAGGAAGTTGACAACAGCTACAAGGGCAAGAGTAACACAAGTCAATAATGATATATTTAAGTTTGCTTCTAGAATATATCACTTTACTTTTTTAGCAAATAGAATATATTACCTTCTCCTTTATTTAGTTCTGAAGATATTGGTAATATTTTGTAATTTTTCTGGGATAACACTTAGATTTGCTTTCTAATTAGTTTCCTATCCCATGAGAACCATTTAGGAAGGTTATTTTTGATGTAATATTGCATATTGGCCTATTTAAAGGCCAAGACTTGTCTTTGGACGAATTTGGGGATCAGTTTATTCATTAATAAAGTGTGAGATTTTATTCTCTTTTGTTCTTTGAAAAACTGTTCGAACTTATCGAAGTTTTTCGTGGCGTTCATCTTCGACTTAGCAATCAACCTTTCCATAGTTGATTGTGGCGCTTTCACTATACCAATGTTCTTACCTCTCTATAGATAATGTGTTAAGGTTTCACCTTTCAAGCTTGACAAGGACGCGTTTCCTGGAAACCTTAGTTGAATAAGGGTTTCATCACGAGTTGGTGAGGTTCATATGATACTTGATATTGGGTTTCATCACAGTGTTGGCGAGGTTCGCATCAAGAGGAGCGATCAATCGATAGAAGACATCGAAACGAGTCGAGCCACCCATAACACCAGATAGGAGAGGAGCGAGCAATCGGCGAAGAGAGCGGAGAGAGTTGAGCCACCCACAACATCAGGGTAGAGAGAATTAAGCAATGGGCGGAGAGAGCAGAGAGGGGGGAGCGAGAGAGTAGCAAAAGAAGAGCGATCGGAAAGTAGTGATACAGTGAGATTTCCATCTTCTTCAATAAGCCAAGGAGGAAGGAGTGACCTCCTACCGGTACAATCGGTTAAAGAAAGGGGACGGATGACTGAGATTAAATGAGTTGATTGGACGGTGTGGAGAGCACCTGCAGGACCATACATTAGTTGGATCGTAGAGTTTTCTCTCATAGTAATAATTTTCCAGGTTGTATAGGTCAAAATAAATATTGGGAGCAGACTGCTGGCTAAATCGGTGACTGAACTAGGAAAAGACCACCGAAAATGGATCCGAGCTTACTTCAGTGAGGGGACACCAGAGACAGGTCTGGACTTACGTCAGAAATTACCGTGGTCAGACACTCATATATTATATATTATTATTAGTGATTCTTATAAGAGATTAAGTTCATTTCCACCCAACAGTCTAAACTATTAGCTGGTGGTTCCAGTCATTTTATAAACCTATTATTGTCGTTTTATATGACCGATGTGCACTCTTGCATTGTAACAATCATCATGTGAAATGCGTCCGAGCTCGCTTGCATATTAATAATCCCTTGAAGACTCGTGGTAATAACATACAGATTTGCGCAATCAAGGAAGATTATGGGGATTTTGAATTTTCATTTCGTTGTATACATGTCTCAAAGTACGTATAGATATATTTTCGGCCATCTTTCCTATTTTTCATTTGATCTACTAGACTGTCATGAATGAAGAGTTGGGTCCTAAGGTTTGATACGTTAGAAATTAAACATTGTCAGTGTCGACAAGTGTGAGGGTCTCTGATGTTTATTCACATTCGCTTTCAAGAGATTCTTGCACGAGATTAGTTCACCACACGTTATCGGTGAACTCTATCAATGAATATTTAATAAGTCATTGTTAAGAGTTACATCACTTTTTTCATTTATTAATGATATTCATTTTAATCATAATTTAAAACATTTGCTTATCGAACGTTCATTGATTAAGTTCACAACGTCATCTATAATCTTGTCTCACCTAAGAATTTTTCTTCGTTTTCGTACTTTGCCCAATAGTGAAAAGTCCGCTGAGCCTGACGGCATGTGGATGTTGGACCTCATGTCCATAACCAGACATAGGATGTATGATCTCATTTTTACCCTTAATTTTGATATTACTTCGTGGTTCACGTGTTTGGATTGACGTGCAGACATTATTCCTATTAAATTTACACCTGGACTATTAAGAGTCTTGAACATGTTTTTACGAAAAAGCCTAAACTAATAGAGGTATACCCGATTCTCTCATAAACCCAAAATTTTTTTTCAAACTAATTGGCGTGGAATTCAACTCTGAACACCAGCCCGCACGTACCACTAGACAGGCCTTTTTTCCGTTCTCGGGTCAACATGCGAGTTGGACTTTTTCTTCATACTCGATCAACTAATCATGAGCCAAGCATTTTTCTTTCGATCTCGAGCTTAACGAGCCACGAGTTCCACACTCAATCCTGGCATGGTGTGAGCTTTTAGGATCGACTTGCTCTGATACCTTATTAAATTTTCACTTGGGCCTACAAGAGTTTCGAGCTCATATCCAGTTAAAAGCCTAAGCTGATAGATGGTGATACCCAATTTTCTTATAAATCCATATTTCTTCTTCAACCTAATTGATGTGGGATATTACAAGAAAACTTTGTATTATCAACTAATTTTTATTGACAAGTGGTTTGAGACTTTTTAAACAAATTACTGACAAATATCATTATCAATAATTTCGATGACAAGACTTGGTCGAAACTTTGTCTTTTTCTTTTAATTTTCCAATAACTTACTGACAAATTACAGAAAAGTGAAATTTGTCGGTAAACTTTTTTTAAATAAACATTTCAATAAATTATAGACAAATATTTTATCTGTAATTTGTGAAAATTTTTACTCCTATATCCTCTTTTCCCATAGCACCAAGTATACAAAAATACAATAGAAGTTGGTTAATTCCAACTTGAATTAGTCAATCAAATCAACTAGTGGATTAATCTATAATAATTTAAGATAGAATTTTGATAGGGTAAATATATATGATAAGAAGAAAATTATATTATAAACTCTTTCAATCCGATGCCGAAGTAATAATCAACTTGAACTTTCTCGTAATACAGATAAACAGTTCTATACTTATGTTTATAGCAATAAGCAGAGTCAATAACAGACATGTACACGTGGCTGGAGCCCTGGTGTGACTCTAAATGGCATACTCGTTTCATGCTGACTTGGGTCGACTCTGAATAAGATCTCTCGGTTTGCCATAACTCCTCACGACCAGCTTTTTAAAATTTCACATTGGCCTACAAAGAGTTTTGAGGCCTTTTTTACCCAGAAGTCTAAGTTATTAAGTGAGGGTACCCAAGTCTTTTATAAATTTAAGTTTTTTCTTTAATCTAGTCGATATGAGATTTAATTCTCAACACTTACCATCTCAAGTAGGGGACTAAACTACCGTGAGGTAGGCTTTTTCTTTCGTCCTCGTGCTAACATGTGAGTCAAATTTTCTCCATAGCTACAAGTTCCAGACTCCAGTCGCTCAGGATTGACATGTTTTGATACCATGTTGAATTTTCATATGAGCTTACAAAAGCTCTTGAACCCATTTCCACCCAAAACCTAAACTATCAGGTGATGATATTCAATTCTCTTATAAACCCGAGTTTTTTCTTCAATCTAATCGATGTGGGATTTCACTCTTAGCAAGTCAAGGGAGTCAACATACGAATTAGACTTGATTCGACTTGGATTTATTACTCGAGAATGTAACTGTTTGGAACATGCAGATTGTTTGGGAAATGTGATCGCTCCAATACTGTCTGTCGGGACTTGAGATGTTATGAGATAGATGATGAAACTAGAAATTCAGAAAATTAACCTTGGGTGTACAGGGGAAAACCCTCAACTCCGAGGGAAACAACCATAGACAAAGCATAAGATTTCACTAGATCAGATCAGGAGATTATAGTCTTCAGAAATATCACCAGTACTAAGCCCCATTACAAACTCCACGCAGAAAAGAGTCACAACCCAATCTCTCAAGTTTTCCTACCTTTATGCTCCCGAGAAATTTATTAGAAAGATCTCTCACCAAACTCTCTCACCCGGGGCCCAAACCCCAAGCATCGCCTTCACAGCCAGTAAAAGTCCCTATTTATAAATACAAGATCATATCTTATTTGACATCTTAGAAAATATTATTTATACATAACTTCTAAATCAAATAGATATCCTATTCCAACGATAAAACAATATCCACAAAATCTTTCAAATATCCTTAAAAATTCTGTCCAGGATATTTCGTACTTCCAATTGCGATATCGACTATTGATTGTTGTTCGCACATATCTCGTATCTTGAATATGATTTTCAACTCATTATTTAGGTTCTCTTCAAGTTCCAATTTATGCCGAGACATCCCAACTTAGATGCATATATTTGTGTTGAATGACGAGAAATTATAGAAAACGAGTCCTCGTGAAAAACTTTCCAGCTTCAATGTTAAAACAGATTATGAGTAAAGTTTGGTAATAATTTTAAATATGAACCATCTAGTATCACGGGATTGAATCTCTATTCTAATGGGTCAGTTTGCTGTGATTGGAAAAGACAGAAGAACGTCCATGTTCATTCTCTATTGAGTTGATCGACGGAAAGAAACAAAACAGAAAAATACGACAAGGAAAATTATTGTGAAGACATCCGACATCTTCGCTTAACAATTTCTGGGAGGACTCGATTTTGTTTTTTTTTTTTTCCAATAATAAGAGAGGTTAATGGATATTTGAACTTAGAATCTTTTAGCCTTGTATCGAGGATAATACGACTGCACCAAAATCTTTTCTTCGGTTTTCGTCATAGGTACATTACGAGAGAGATGGGAAAAACTATCGAATGTACTTGCAACAACGTTGTTGCTCTCCAAATCATTAATTGTTTTTTTTCCTCCATTCACTACAACTTGACCTGAACGTAGATTCGATTTCATCGATATATGCTTGCTCTATGCGACATCTGATCATCGTGACACTTCTAATAAGCTGTAAAGTGAAGAACAAGAAGAACTAGAGGTCATGCATTTTACTCGTGCCTTCAATAGGTTTATCTTGTCGCATTGTCAGATTGCTGTGTATAAATAAATGTCAAGCAATCTTCTCCCCTCACCACTTGAAACCAACTTCCTGTCATCTTATTTACCAACCTTGAGCCTTTCCACTTTGAGGTGTGCAAAAGTTCTGGGGAAAAAACAATGTCGACGGAAGATTCATCCAATCCCACTTGTGCTCCGAAGGGAGCTACCCATGTCGTGGAACGCCGCAGCACGGGATATCATCCGAGCGTGTGAGGTGATCATTTTCTCAGCAATGATTCAGGATCAGGGGTATGTAAGACTTTATTTATGAATGGACCAAAAGCCTCAAATTCATGAAGAGCTAACTTGTCAAAGCATGCACTTGTATTCCCTTTCTCTTGTTTAGATTATGACGGAAAAAGAGAAGAAACGTATGGAGGAACTCAAGATGGAGGTGAAGACGGTGTTAAATGATGCGGTCTTCGAGTTCCAATTTATACCAAGACATCTCAACATAGATGCATGCACTTGCATCAGAATGATGAGAAATTACAGAAAATGAGTCCTCGAGAAAAACTTTCCAGCTTCAATGTTAAAACAGATTATGAGTAAAGTTTCGTAATAATTTTAAACATGAACCATGTAATATCACGGGATTGAATCTTTATTCTAATAGGTCAGTTTGTTGTGATTGGAAAAGACAGAAGAGCGTCCATGTCCATTCTCTATTGGGTTGATCGACGGAAAGAAACAAAACAGAAAAATACGTTGTTGGAAGTACAGTAGATAGTTTTTCCGACCTCTCTCGTAATGTGCCCGTGATGAAAACCAAAGAAAAGATTTTGATGTAGTCGTATTGTCTTTGATACAAGGCTAAAAGATTCTAAGTTCAAACATCCATTAACATCTTTTATAATTGGAAAAAGAAAATAAGAACCGAGTCGTCCCAGAAGTTGTTAAGCGAAGATGCCGGATGTCTTCACAATAATTTTCCTTGTCGTATTTTTCTGTTTTGTTTCTTTCCGTCGATCAACTCAATAGAGAATGAACATGGACGCCCTTCTGTCTTTTCCAATCACAGCAAACTGACCCATTAGAATAGAGATTCAATCCCGTGATACTACATGGTTCATATTTAAAATTATTACGAAACTTCACTCATAATCTGTTTTAACATTGAAGCTGGAAAGTTTTTCTCAAGGACTCATTTTCTGTAATTTCTCGTCATTCCAACGCAAATGTATGCATCTATGTTGGGATGTCTCGGCATAAATTGGAACTCTAAAACCGGAAAACCTGAATAATAAGTTGGAGATCATATTCAAGATACGATATATGTGCAAACAACGATCAACAGTCGACATCGCGGTTAAAAGCACAAAATATCCTGGACAGAATTTTTAAGGATATTTGAAAGATTTTGTGGATATTATTTTATTGTTTTAATATGATATCTATTTGATTTAGAAACTAAGTGTAGATAATATTTTCTAGAATATCAAATAAGATATGGCATTGTATCTATAAATAAAGATTTGTATGAGTTGTGAAGGCAGTGCCTCAGTGCTGTGAAACTCCCAGGGGCCTTGGGCCCCGAGTGAGAGATTTTGGTAAGAGATCTTTCTGATAAATTTCTCGAGAGCGTAAAGGTGGGAGAACTTGAAAGATCGGGTTGTGACTCTTTTTTTTCTAAGTGGAGTTTGTGGCTTAGTATTGGTGATATTCCTAAAGACCGTAATCTCCTGATCCGATCTAGTGGAATCTCATGCTTTGTCCATGGTTGTTTCCCTCGGAGTTGAGGGTTTTTCCATGTATATCCAAGGTTAATTTTCTAAATTTCTAGTTTTATCATCTCGCTCAGGACATCCTGAATCCCGACAGGCGGTATCGGAGCAATCACGTTTCCCAAACAATTTGCATGTTTCAAACAGTTACACTCTCGACTAGATTAAAAAAGAAACTTGAGTTTATAAGACGCTTGGGTACCATCACTTAATAGGCTTTTGGGTAGAAACCGATCAAGACTCTTTGTAGGCCAATGTGAAATTTTAACAAGCTAGTCGTGAGGAGTTATGGCAAACCGAGAGATATTATTCAGGGTCGACCCAAGTCAGCATGAAACGAGTGTGCCATTTTGAGCCACACCAGGCCTCCAGCCACGCGAACATGTCTGTTATTGACTATGCTTAGTGCTATAAACATAACTATAGAACTGTTTATCTGTACTACGAGAAAGTTCAAGTTGTTTATTGCTTCAGCATCGGATTGGAAGAGTTCATAATATAGTTTCTTCTTATTATATATATTTAGCCTGTCAAAATTCTATCGACAAATTATCACCGATCAATCGACAAATAAAATATATTCAGACAAAAAGATATTCAAAATGACTTTTTAGACAAATTACCAATAAATTATAATAAAATTTATTGTCGGTAGTTTCGACGAAATATTTTGATGGAAATCTTGTCAAAAATATTAAAATTTTATTTTCAAAACTTACTGATAAACTTATGAAAAGTGAATTTTGCCGATAAACTATTTTAAAAGTAATGTTTTTGACAAATTATAGACAAAATTCATTGTTGGTAGTTTTGACCAAACATCTTGGTCAAATTTTGTCAAAAATATTAATTTGTATTTTAAAAACTTATTGACAAACTTATGAAAAGTGAAATTTGTCGATAAATTATTTTAAAAGAATATTTCCAATAAATTATAGAAAATAATAGTTTATCGGTAAATAGTAACAAATATTCATATCTATTTTTCATATAGCCTAATATCCAAAATCTTATCGGTTCTATTGATCCATATTCTATATTGATTGACCTATTAAGAATAAAACTCTTATAATTATGAATTTTCTTCATTAACTTGTGAAAGTGGTTGGATGCATGCAAATTTTGGTTGAAATAGTTGGGCTTTTAGGTTCAAGTTTTTTTTATTTTAGGTTTTTTACATACACCCCAGTTGTTTACAATACTCAAATTTGAGACTGATATCGAATATCCTCAACCATGTTGGTTAGTCTAAATATTTTTGTTCGATAAGGTAACAATAATAGAGTTTTAACCAGATGGAGAGGTGTTAAACTTCAAGTAAGGAGAAGCAGGTTTGATTCCCCATGAAGCAACTCTAATTCCCAATTAATATGGGCTGTCGACATATGCCTTTGTGGAGCTCACTTGAACTGATTCAAAGCTGAACAATTAAAAAAAAAAGCTTATTTGATGAAATCTGAAACTTCCGACCAACTAGTGATGGAGATGTTGGTCGATAATTTCTGTTCACTATTTTGTTGACAATTTTTTAAACTGTTTCGACCATCTCTTCTGTCGATAAATACATATTTTCTCGGAGTGATATTATATATATATATATTTACTTCTCATGACTATGGTTGACATCCTGAAAGTATCATAGAGAAATGATATTTGACACGGTTTGTAATGCTCTCGATCTAATATTTAGAGGTCCAATTCTCACCAATGGGACTCGTCTTGCCATTTATTCCATATTCCTTTTATTATATTTTATATTTATATATCTTCTTTGTATACGAAAAAAATATTATAAATGAAATTGAAATCCTTTTGTTTTCAAAAGGAGACAATATTGTTAGACAGAATCTTAAACAAAGATTATTATTGTTATATAAGTCAAATGAAAAGACGGGTTGCATCAATTAGTGTCACCCATCGATCGTTTCCAATAGACGAATTATTGATCGATATGGAGATCTTACCGTCCCGTGACTGAAGGTTAAGTAGAGAGAGAGGGTTTTCTCTCTCTAGAGAAAACTGGCAGTAGCCTTTTTTTTAACGTTTTGAACATTTCTAGAAGTTTAAATTGTTTATCTATAATACATGCTATATGTCAATCCGTACTACGCACGAAATAATTCATTTTATAATCGATTATTAGTTCATATTTTGACAATGGATATTAATTTTTATTGATGATTAAATTTTAAAGAGTGTATAATAAGTAAATAAATAAAATATATAATTAGAAATAAAAATTTGAGAATAATTATAACTATAACCATACATTAGCTGGACGGTATAATTTTCCATGCAATTTGTAATTATTTTGAGGTTTTTAAAACTCATAAAATCTTAGTTATCAAAATTTCAAAAAGTGTGATAATTGAACATTGAAGAGTTAGAAGTATAATAGATTTGCTACATTTGAACTTCTTAATATTTCAATATAATAATGCACCATAATGTGAGTATGTTAGGTCATTAGGTAGTAATCCGAAGATATTTCAAGATATTTAGAGGACTCTAAATTTTAGATGTTACTTTTTTGACAAGATATTTCAAGATATTTAGAGGACTCTAAATTTTAGATGTTACTTTTTTGACAATGTGACACTTTTAACTTTCATGGTTATAATGATTTTAAATCTGCTTCGATTTGACTCGTTCTTCTTTCATTTTAACATCTTCCCACAATCTGAACTTTCTTGATCAACGCATCACAATTTGGTAGGATTTGGAGGAGGTTAGACTTTGTTGAATTTTAGTTATGACTTATTCAAGAAAAATAATAACTAAAATTTAAAAGATCAAACAATAAGCATTTTTACTTTGTTTCAACCCTTTCCACTTCCACTATATTATTTGAATGAAGACCTAAAGAATTGAGTTACTGAATTGTAATTCAACGTAATTTTGCCATGATTTAAAAACTTTTAATATCAAATGTCACTATTTTTAAAAAACTAACATAATTTTTTAAAGAATTGTAATAACTGCATATTTCATTCCATTCAATCACTTACACTTTATTTATCATTATATACAATTGATTGATGACTATTGGTTGCTGCTATGCGATATAGAGTCAATTCAAGGTGTTTGAAACTCTTAAAACCTGAGTAATCATTTTTTCATGAAGAGTGATAAGTAAAATTTAAAGAGTAATACGAATAGGAAATTTGCTCTATTTCAAACTCGTTGAGCTTTTACTAAAATAGTCCACTATAGTATGAGGACTCTAGTTCATTCCATTGTAATTCGAAGCAGTTTAAAAGTATTTAGAGGACTTTGAATTTCAGATGTTACAATTCTAATAACGTGATAACTTTGGCTTAAATACTCGTAACGACTTTAAATTTGGGTAGATTTGACACATTCTATTTCCATTTCAACATATTCCTATGAAATGAACATTCTTGATTGGTGCATCCCAATTGGGGAAGAATTCGATATGGTTAGACCACTTAAAATTTCACTTATTACTTTTTTAGAAAAATTTATAGCTGAAATTTCAATAGTCATACGTTAAAAAAATTTGCTACATTTTAACTTTTCCCACTTCTAGTAGAATACTTCATCAAATAAGTGAAGAACCAAGCCAATGATTACAACTTGAAGTGCTTTAGTCATGATTCAATCATTTTGACTTGCAAAGGTCATTGTTTCGGAAAAATTGACAGGATCATTGTAAAACGTTGTAATGATTGTAAATTTTATCCAAGTCAATCATTTCCACTTTCTTCATGTAAACTTATGATATGCCGATGGATTCTGTCTATTGCATCACAATCTGGAGTTAATTTGGGTTTTAAAAGCTCAATTATCACTTTTGTAGCCAATATGATAGTTGGAATTTAAAGAGTCATAAGTATAGCAAATATACTTCGTTAAGACTCATTCGAATTTCAGTTGAGGTATTCGATTATAGTGTGAACGTAGTAGCTTATTTTATTGTAATTCAAAGAGATTTTAATGCATTTAGAGGAACTTGAATTTCAAAAACTAATATTCCAATAATGTGATACCTTTGAATTAAATACTCGAAACAACTTCAAATTTGCTTAGATTGAACTCGCTCCTTTTCCATATTAACATTCTCCCATAAAATGAACATACTTGATTAGTGCATCACAATTCGGGAAGAATTCGAGACGGTTAGACCAATTTAAATTTGACTTATCACTTTTTCAAGAAAAGTGATAATCGAAATTTACATAGTCATGTTAAGGTTAAACCCCTTCCACTTCCACTATAACATTTCATCAAAGAGGTGAAGAATTCAACAATTTTGTTTTTATTTGAAGTAAATTGACCGTGATCCAATAACTTTAAATACCGAATGTCACCAATTTAAAAATAGACTAATTTATGTAAATGGTTCCAATTGGCCACAAATTTATTCTAATTCACTCATTTACACTTTCTTACCGTAAATTATGATAGATTGAGAGATATAGGCTGGTGCGTCACGATCCGGAGTTAATTCAAGATGCTTAAAAGTATTAAATTTTACTTATCACATTTTCAGAAAAATGATAACTTATATTTAAAGAGTTGTAACTATTACAAATTTACTTTTTTTCAATATGTTCAACTCTCTATATGATATTGCACTGTAATGTTACGATGTTAGACCCTTTCATTGTGATTCAAAGCGATTTTAAAGTATGTAGAAGATTCACTATTCCCAGAAATGTGGCAAGATTTATGTAAAAAGATATAATGACTGTAAATTCCATCCATGTAATTTATTTCCACTTTCGTTATGATAAATTGAGATAGATTAATGCATGTCATTCAGCTGCGTTGTGTTCCAAAATGAATTGAAGGTGTTTAACACTATTAAAAACTAGTTATCACTTTTCTTAAAAAAATAATAACTAAAATTTAAAGAATCATAAATATCATTAAATTTACTTTGTTTTAACTCATTTAGCTTTCACTATAATAATCCACTCTAATGAGAGGATGGTAGGTTATTTCATTGTAATTTAAAAAGATTCAATGGAATGTGGAGAATTTTGAATTTTAGAAGTTACTATTCTAAAAATGTGGCTCATTTAGCTTGTAAATACTTCAAATTTAGTTCGAATCAGCTTCTTATTTCAGCCGTTTTAGCATCTTCCCATCGGTTGAACATTCTTTGGCAGTGCATTGCAAGTTGGAAAGAATTTAAGGTAGTTAGACATTTGTGAGTTTCAGTTATGATTTTTTTTAAGAAAAGTAATAACTAAAACTTAAATAGTTATATGTTTTGTAAATCTGTTTTATTTCAACCCGCTCCACTTCCACTATAATATTTCTCTAAATAAGTGATGAATTCAGTCATTGGATTGTAGTTTGAAGCGATATGATCGTGATCCAATCACCTTTAATTCCGAACGACACTATTTTAGAAAAAAATGATGCAATATATGTATAAAGTTGGAACGGCTGCAAAATTCATCCAATTCAACCATTTCCACATGGATAATCATAAAATATAGTTGATGGATGGATCATGGTTGCTGCGATATAATTTGAAGTTAATTTATGTGTTTAAAACTCTTAAAATCTCAGTTATTACTTTCTCACAAAAAATGATAATTGAAATTCTGAAAGTCACAAATATAGAAAAATTCCTCCGTTTGGACCCGCTCAGCTTTCAGTATAATAACACACCATAGTGTGACAATGGCAGTTCATTCCATTATAATTCGAAACAATTTCAACGTATTTAAAGAATTTTGAATTTTGGATGTTACTTTTCTGATAACGTGGCACCTTTGAATTAAATGCTTGCAACGATTTCAAATTTACTTAGTTTGGACTCATTGTACTTCCAATTTAATCTTTTCTCATAAGATAAGCATTCTCGGTAGTGCATCATAATTTGAGAAGAATTCGAGATGGTTAGATCACTTTGAACTTCAATTATCACTTTTTTTTTTATGAAAAGCGATAACTTAAAATTAAATAGTCATACGTTAAGTAAAGTGCTTTGTTTCAACCCGTTCTACTTTTATTAGAATACTTCATCAAATAAGTGAAGAACTGAGTCGCTAGATTGTAATTTAAAGTAATTTGGTCATAATTGAATCACTTTGAATTACAAATGTCACTGTATCTAAAAACTGACAGGACTTGTGTAACGAGCTGTAATGACCGCAAATTCAATCTAATTCCATTATTTCCACTTTTTTCATGTTAAATTATGATATACTAATAGATATTAGCTGCTGGGTCATGATCCGGAGTTAGTGTAGGTGTTTAAAACTCTTAAAATGTCATTTATAACTCTTATTTGAAAAAGCAATAACTGAATTTCGAGTGTAAAGAAATATACTCTGTTAAGAGTAATTCAAATTTCTATACAATATTCGATCGTAGTATGAACGAAGTAGGTTATTTGATTGTAATTCAAAGAGATTTGAAGACATTAAGAGGAATTTGAATTTCAGATATTACTGTTCTAATGATGTGGCACATTTGGATTAAATGCCCATAATGAATTCAAATTTTCTCTTATTTGACTCATTCTACTTCCATTTGAATATTTTCCCATAAAATAAACATTCTTTCTTAGTGCATCACGATTTTGGAAGAATTTGGGATAGTTAAATCACTTTCAACTTTATTTATCATTTTTCTTGAAAAAGTGATAACTGAAATTTAAATAATCGTACATTAAGCAAATTTAGTTTGTTTCAACTCGTCCCATTTCTAGTAGAATAATTCATCAATTAAGTGAAGCTCTGAGCCACATGATTGTAATTTGAAGTGATTGGGTTATGATTCAATCACTCTGCCACTATCCAAATATCACTGTTTCTGAAAAGCAGACATGATTTGTGTAAAGAGTTATAATGGCTGTAAATTTCATCTAAGTCAATCATTTCCATTTTTTCATGTTAACTTATAATATATTATGGATACTAATTGTAGTATCATGATCCAGAGTTAATTTGAGTGTTTGAAACTCTTAAAATCTGAGTTATCACTTTTATAGGAAAAGTAATAATAAATTTAAAGACCCGTAGGTATAGCAAATATATTATGTCAAGACTTATTTGAATTTCAGTACAATATTTCATTGTATTGTGAGAATAGTAAGTTATTTTATTGTAATTCAAAGAGAATTCAAGGTATTTAGAAGAATATGAATTTTGAAGGTTGTTATTCCAGTAACATGACACCTTTGGATTAGATACTCATAACAGCTTCAAATTTGCTCAGCTTAGACTCATTCCACTTCATTTTAACATTTTTCTATTAGACAAACATTCTTGATTGGTGTATCATAATTCGGGTAGAATTCAACATGACTAGAGCACTTCGAACTTCGCCTATCACTTTTTTAGGAAAAGTAATTACATAATTTAAACAGTCATACCTTATGCAAATTTGTTTTGTTTAAATTTTTTTCTACTTCCAGTAAAATGCTTCATTAAGAAAGTGAAGAACTAAGCAATTGAATTGTAATTTGAAATGATTTGGTCATGATTCATTCACTTTGACTTCTTAACGTCACTATTTTTAAAAAAATTGACAAATCACTGTAAAGAGTTATAATGACCGCAAATTTCATCAAAGTGAATCATTTAAACTTTCTTTATATTAATTTATGATATATTAATAGATACCGGTAACTATATCTTGATCCGGAGTTAATTTATGTTTGAAAACTCTTAAAACCTCCATTATCACTTTTGCAATTGTATTGAGTGCAAATTTCCTACAATTCTATATTTTTAAGTTTTTGTTACAATTTATAAGAGGATGATGAATCTTGGCTATTGCGTTATGGTTCCAAGTGAATTTTGTTAAAATTAAACTTCTTTAAACTTCAATAAGTAATTTTTCAAAAAAGTGATACCTCTTTAAACTTTGATAAATATTTTTTTCAAAAAAGTGATAACTTAATTAGAAAGAGTCACAAACATAGTAAATTTATTATATTTCAAAAAAGTGATAACTTTACTTCTACCTCTTCTACTTTCACTATAATATTTAAAAATATGATAAAAGAAATTTATCATACCTTTTTAAAATTTTCACTATAATATTTACCTCTTCTACTTTCACTAAAAATATCCTGTAAGTGACTGGATAGTAAAATTTTCTCATTTAGGGGAAAAGAAAAGGAAAATATTATTGTTTCTTTTTTAACTTTCCCAATGGTAGCTTCCCCGATAAGCCATTGAAGCCATCGTACTCCACCCATTTCGAAGGGAGAAGAAGAGAATGACAACAGTAAAAAGCCGGGAGGCAAAAGCTCTGCCTGTGTCTCCCTTCCAAAACTCGCATCTCGTTTGAGGCAGCCAACTTGCATCCATCCCTCATCCAGCGAGCTTCCTTCGACACTGACAAGACTAGTCCATTTGAATCACCCACTTGGCGCAGCTCCATCACCAGGTTCAGTTCATTGTTGGGCCTCTCCTATCTGACCGAGCTATGTCCATCCTCATCCCGAGCCGTTCACCTTGGTAAGTTGGGTAATGGTTCGATAATTTCTGCCTTGGCTTGGTCCTGTGTGCTTTGTTTCCTGTGGGTATGTTGTATCGATTATCTTGGGATATCGATGGTTTGCTCGGATGACTATGATTGTGAAGATATAATGGATGTATCTGTCATATTGAAATTTGTTAATCTGTTTGTGTATTTTCCCCTTGATTAGAAATACAGTTCCTCTTATTAAGTTTTGGATTCTGGCTTACTGTTTCTCGTTTGATTTTTCCATTGTTTTGAGTGCCATTTTCAGTTGAAACATGGCTATTTTGAGCGTACAGATGCTGCTAATCTTTACTTGATGATTTCTTGTGGACTCGATTCCGTATTCTAACGAGAATAGATCCACTTACATCCCACTATTGTAGCTGCTCTCTGTTTTGTCTTTTATCATTTTTCACAATGGTTTGAGAATAGAGCCATTTTTAACCCTTGTTGTAGCTGTTCTCTGTCCTATCTTTTCTTTATTTTAATGGTGCTTTTTTTTTTTATAGGAAATGTGACTGTTTAGAGCCTATTGTTGTAACTGATATTGCTCGATGATTTCCCATGTGTTCGATGTCGTTTGAAAGGGAATAAAGCTATTTAATACAAATTACTATAGCAACTCCTTGCTCAATGTCATTCCTTGTTCTTGAGGGCATTTCCTATGGGGACGGGGGCAAATTGATCCCATATTGATGTTGTCATTTCTTGGTGAATTTTACCCTCTTAAGACTAGGAAAATATTGGTACAATTCTGATTGGTTTGAGGCATGTCTTCCTCCATTTTATGGGCCTTAGTATCGGGCTTTAGGCAAGAAAAAACACTATTGCGGGTCAAGAAAAGGTGGTCCAAGCAAATGCAGCACAAAGAAGGAGAAATGACTTCATGTTTCAAAACATATTTTGTATAGTAAGTATAACATCAACATAATACTAATAGACAATTATGTAATTATTCATTAAGATTTTGTCCATGAAAGTTACAATTAAGTTATATACAAGTTCATGATCATTGCTTATCGTGGTAGTTAAGTGGGGTTCAAATACTGTTGTTCATTTCCAAATGTTGAAAGCGTCAAGTCACAACACAAGTTCAATAGTGTTAACACCGATCTCTATGACAATAAGTTTTGCATTAATACTTTATTTGCATGCATTTGTCATTTTCATGGCCTTGTTTCAATTAGATGGTTGGGCCGGGTCAATATTGTATTCTTGGAGTTCATTGTCTTATTCCCTATATTAATGTGTAGCATGTTGGACCTTAGAGATTTTTATTTGTCAAACAATTCCAGTATAGCGGAATTATTTGATATTTGAATTCTTCTTTGGAGTGACATTGATGGGTCACAATTTGCCTGAGCTATCTTAGCTATTCAGTGTCCTGTGTTATTCCCTATTGCACTTGATAGTGCTCTTTCACCTCAAAGCTATTAATGTAATTAAATACCTATAAAAAAGGAATGGAAAGATCATTTCTTTGTATTTTATATTTGCACATGCTTTCATTAGATTGTACCAAATTATGAATCATCTCTTACTATTTAGTAATTGTCTTCTTTCCTTCGAGATGAATCCTCTGAGGTACCAGGCTTCTTGAAGCTGCTGCTTGGGGAACCTTCTGATAACTTATGGTAATACATGACTAAGTGTAGTGTATTGATCCATACTAACCTAAGAAATATTCTCGTATGCAGGAGGTTCCTAATCGATTCTTGGAAAACTTTCCTTGTAGAAAATAGATATCCATTATGCTACAACCTTTGTACCATTTACCATCATAAAAAACGTGGGTAGTAAGTACAAAAATGCTGGGTGGACATAGCTTTTTCACAACTGAGTGGTCTCAACCTAGGGCATAACTTGGTTTTTAAGTTGCACAATCCTCAAATATTGTTCTTGACAGTGTACGAGGAGTCAAATTGCCAAAACGCTTAAGATGACTTTGTTCTACTTTATCTGTATAATGCATTCAAACTGTAAGTTCAAAAACACTAACACAATGTTTTGGATATCTGGACAAATTTTTGGACAAGACGATGAATATGTGCATACGTCCTTGGCAAATTATAAGACCACTTGCAACCAGTCATACTGGTTTACTTGATATTGCAGTATATGATACTAGAAACACAAATCGAGAGTATATTGAAATCTCATATGACAGTTGTGATGAAGACAACGAACAAGGTAGATGACATGAGAAACATATAATGGATTTCTACAGTTGCATTATTATGGTAACCATAGCTTGTGAACCATCAAATCACACCATGTAACTCAAATGCAAAACTTGTTACCAAAGTACGACATATATAAGGTGCAGAAGTTAAGTTCCATTGCATAGTTCTTTCAGTTTCACTTTTGTTAAAGTTATTTTTGTATCTAATGTTCACAATGGAAGCACGTATAATATGATTTTGTAATGAACATATGAGATGGCTTAGAATGTGTAAACTTTAGAGAACTGAGTGATTTAGTGGTTTAGTAATTCATTTACATGGAAGCCATTTCTTGAAACACCATACATGTTCGAGCATTTAACACAGTTGACTATATCTTTACAAAATCAGTTCATATAATGATAAAAAAGAATAGCTACCTTAAGCGTGAACTAAAATAGTTTTACTAATCAAACCAGTCAACTGTTTCTTTTACACAATCAATTGTCTTAATAAACGTAAATATTAATATGCTACTACACGAGAGATGAGTAGAAAGTGCAAAGTTCGTGTAGTTGACTGTCTATTAACTCATCAGTTGTGCACTTAATGCTTTTACTAAAGAACGGGTTATGAATGGTTATGCAGTCTTCTATTTTACACAGTTAACTGTTAATGCAAGCATAAATAACAAATATTAAGATGTGCATCGCACATGGACTTCACAAATGAAGCAGGTGACTAGTTATTTAGATAGTTAGCCATTAACTTGATATCGTAATACAAGTTATCAAAGTTTACACCAAACATAACTAAGGATAGTCTACAAATTTCATGAGGCAGTGTTTTATCTTGTCAATCAATTTTATTTATAGTGTTCTATCCTGTCCGCAAACTTTATTAACAATGTTCTATCTTATCAATCCACTTATTGATAGTGTTCTGTGATGTCAATCCAGTTTATTGATAGTGTTCTGTGATGCCAATCCAGTTTATTGATAGTGTTCTGTGATGCCCTGTCAATCCAATTTATTGATAGTGTTCTGTCATTCTTTGTCATTCAAAAGGTAGTACAAAGTGTCATTCCCCCTTTTTGGCAGTCTTCTATCATGTCAATCCACTCGTACTAATACTATTGGGGCACGTCAATGTGCTTCATGATGCACAGCACTACCCGATCCCCTATTCTAGTTGACAGTTTTCTATCATGCCAATCTAGTGAATACTATCATACATCATTGACATTCATGCAATTATACTCCAGGACAAAAAAAACATGCTACATTATTGCTCATATATATCAATACTTTCTATTATTATGTAATCATTCATTCAAGACCCACCTCTAACTTCTCACTCATTTTCATCTATATTGAATTGCTCCTTCAAGATGAGTAGTGACTCGAATTCAAGTAAACTGCCGCAAATCTTCAAAAAGCCACTACAAGGTACCTATTTCAAGTGAAAATTTGTATTTTTCATTGCTTATGTTTAAGTAATGGTTAGGCAGTCTATAAAATATATATTATATGCTAACATATGATTGATGTATCGTGTATATGTATGAAGTTCCCACCAAATTGATGAGAAATTTCTACTGCAGTACCATCTCCATTAGTCTAAACCGAGGTGTGGTTTATCAACATTGGAACCATGGCATGTCCTTGTAGAAACTAAGCATGGATGTAGTTTCTTCACAATTGGATGGTATCCTATTGTAAGGGAATTGGGACTAAAGGATTCCGATACATTGTTGTTCGAGGTCTACAATTCCCATACAATTCTCATGAAAGTGTACGATGAGTCATTATGCCACAATGCAGCAAGTAAGTCATTTTTCCATATATGACATCCATTTGTCCACACCAACATAGAACACTTTCTTATATAACAAGTTATAGATAGTAGAAGATGAACACGCTGACCAAGCATGAGTAATTTCATTTATGAGTTATTTTATTTACAGTCAACTTATACAAATATTATATATATTAAACTCATCTATTGAATACGAACACACTTTTCCAATGAATCGACTAGCAGATACAGATTAGAAGTATATTGAAATCTTTGAGGATATCTATGATGAAGAGGATTCTAATGGCAGCTCGTCTATGAAGATTTAGGAAAAATGCTTCCTCCAAGAGGAGTATTATGATGGTCATATGTCTCTATATGTACTTGCTTACTTTGTGTGATCTTTATATATAACTCATCATCTATGTGTAGTAGTAATGAAGTTGTTCCTTGTATATAACATAATGAAAATGGAAGTACGCCCATTATGGGTCCAAAATAGACTAAATTACATACTTGAAACAATTGAAAAATTACATAGTTGATTGTTTACTTACACAGTTCATTTTTCCAACATAAGCAGGTTGTCTCATTAACCTACATAGATAAATTAGAAAGTTTATATGGCATACTTTGTCTAGACAATTCCCTTTCACTTTCAGCAATGCACTGCCCATATATTCTCATAGTTTAAATACTATAATATGTCAAATTTCTCATAATTATTAAATAGCATATATATAATAATTTGCAGTATATAGACAGTCGACTGTCAAACTAACTGCCAATTTAAGCATGCCGAGTATAAGGAGTTGAACTACATATACAGTCAACTGTCTACTTACATAGACTACTATAAAAAAAATCACAATCTGTGAGCCTATATAGCTGTACAAGAGCTGGACATAATTATCATGTTATCCTTTCACCCAATAAGTACTCACTAAAATTGCACTACAATCCCTTAATTATATATCAACTAATTATTACAAAAATTGGATCCATATTGTATATCTTCAAATCTGTCCAATTATTTTCCTCATTCGAACACAGTCAACTGGCCATTTCAAGGCATATTGTCTTGCCAATTTAATAACATCTACTCTTATTTCATTTGTCGACCAAAATAGTAAGTCAACACTAATCTTGAAACTGACAAACAAAAGTAGTGACCTATTCTAACATACTAATGAATCATATGTGCAAAGACCAATAAGCATAATAATTTAAAAACATCCTGACAATCATACTGTGCCTAGAAGATGGAGATCATCAATACGATGTTGCATGAATTTAATAAAATGCACTCCAAAATCATCACCACACAACAAGAATTCTCCTTAAAGAATATGTCAAATACTCAAGGTAAACTAATGTAAATTTAACATACTAATTCCCTTGAGAAAACTGGTCTAGAACATAGTCAAGGAATTTAATGTGCCATTGCAATATCGACACAACTCCACCCGCATACCCGTAACTATTATTGCTAAAAAATTCACCTAATACAGATAGCTATAAAAGATATAATAAACAGCACATCAACATACTATAGCACTATTAAGAACTTGTTTAACCATATCGTACATCTATCTCACCAGTTTTTTGCAAAGCTCAATTAACTGCATCTCGTGTCGGCGGCCAAAATTACTGGCGCCAAATACCAAGCCTTTTTTTCGTTCATTCTCAAGACATATAAAATCCAATGTGACTTCCTAATGTTAACAGGAAGATAGATATATCTATCCAAGTGAAACATGACAAAAGTTAATTAGAGAAAAGGTTCACGCAACTAACAATGGTTATTGTAGCACATTATATCACAAATCTCTTTGCAATTGTTGATGTTGCCAATATATTTACCCTTGATAATTTTATAATTATTTGTACTTGCTGATCCATTCTCCATCATGAACTTTAGCATTTATAATATAATAAAAACAAGTACCAAGTCTAACATCAGTCTTCCATAAACAAATATAAACAAATACATAAAACAAGTTTATAATTTAGATCACACATATCGTGAACCAACTTGGTGGAAAACACTGTGTTCACTTTGGGTCTTTCTCTTTTTCATCTGAATTAAGTTGGTTGACAACATGTCAATCACATCATCCCGTATCCAAGTACTCAGGACAAGGCTAGAAAAACCAAATCTGGTCAAATTATACCATTTCCCTCGAACCAACACTTCACTAAAATATATTTTAAATGACATAGATATAGGCATTGCAGACACCTTATTTTGGACCCGAAAGATCTCGGACTTCAATTTTGAGAAAATGGATAGGTTCAGGTAGGTAGACAGTCATAATGATCAATGTCAAATCTAACTTCTCAAATGTGATGACACTAGACCAAATTCGATCTCATCATGAAGGGCATTCAATCATTTTTTTTTATTTGGCATATCTCAAACCTCGAAATTCAATCTAGAGTGCCACTCGATTTTAACCCAAACCATTTCGCATTTTTCCACTTTATTATTTTTATTTTATTTGTTTGCAATTTTATCCCTAAAAAAAGAAAAATGAAAGAGGAAATAAGAAAGTAAAAAAATAAAATCAAAAAATCAAAAAGTGAAATGAAGAAGGATAGGAGGGGTGTGCCTCCATAGCCCTCAGTGGGAAGCTTTGCGTCGCCACGTTTGATGCCGCTCTATGGCCAGTAGCTGTGACCCACCACCTGACTGCCGGTTCTCTGTCGGTTAGTCCTTTCCTCCTCAATTCTCTCTCCATTCCTCCCCTTCGATAAAAATGGAAGATGAGTCCCTGCTCGGGGAGGTCATCGAAGTTCCAAAAGGCCAGACCACCACCAAGCACCACGAGCTCTTGTCCATCATTATCGTTTCCATCCCTTTCCTTCTATAAAGAAGACAAGTGACTCACCTCTGAATGGACCGGACTCCAGCAACACTAAGCCTGAGCTCTCGATTGTCCCACGAACCATCTCCATTCTTCCCAATCCTAAACAAAGACCACTCCTGCCACCTCCCCGAGCCACTCTTTCGAACACCATGAGCCAGGCCACCACTTGCTCCTACTGTAAAACCCTCATTCACGTTCACTCCTGGCTCCAGTCTTCATCCCCAGCCCATTCTCGAGCCTCCATTACCCGAACTAAAGGTCGCCCACAAGGTGTTCGACAAAGCTGCTGAACCGTCTCCCGCTCCTCAACCGCCGAGCTCACTGCTGACTCGTTCCTCCAAAGAACCCCATTGGAGCCCTCTTGACCTAGATTATCTGAATCAGGTCCCAAGCGAGAACCGTCCTGTTGACCTTATCTCCGAGCTTAATCCCTAAGTAAGGCAGAACGACTGATCCCGAAGCCACCTATAAATGACCCGAATTTGTCTGAACCTATCCATGCCTCTAGCAGTAAGTAGGTGAGATTCCTTTCTCTTGTGACCCATTTGTTTGTCCTATGGGATACTCGGGTCTGTGATGTTATAATGTTTTTGATTAACGGGTTTGTTTGCTCGAGATTAGATGCAATCTTTGATGCCATTTGCCATGAATTTGCTGCGGGTTGATGCTGATTAGTTTCTACCCTATTTTGATGGTCTACATGATGTCATTTTAGATTGAATTGCTCCTGTCAGATAGGTTGATGTGTTACGGCAATGGTCTAAGTAGTTTAAAGGAATTCTCTTACGTTGAACTGCAATATAGTCTACTGCTCGATGTTTGAATCAGTCCTAAATTTTTTCACTGCTCAATGAGGTTGTGAATGCTGGTCTTCAGGCCTTTGTCTTGATCTTTAAACTTGCTAAACGAGGCTAGAGTTTTGGTGGATAGATGTGGGTTGTAGCTACAGCTCTTTATTGTTTGACCATGAGTCTTAGTCTCCTGAATTGCTGCTGCTCCTTGTTTGATTCTCCTACGAATTTCTATGTCATTTTTGACGAAGAATGGACTATTAATGTCTGGTAGTGCAGCTGGTTGTTGCTCAAATATTTCCCATGACTTTGATGTCATTTTTGGTGAAAATAGGGCCCTTACTTATTTGATTTCATGGCTGCTCTTTGCTGCATCTTTCTTCTTTGTTTCCTTGGCATTTTAGATCAAAATGGAGCTGTTTAAAGTCCTTAGTTGCAGCAACACCTTGTGCTTGCTTTTTCTTCAACTTAATAGGGATAAATGGGCTCTCAGCAAATGACTAGGCCAACAATATCGATTAGTGGAGGAAGCTACATGAATACTTGTTGACCACACTGAAATCCACTAACCAAGATACATCATGATAAGAACTATATAATATTTATTTAAGAATGTAATTTATTTGTACAGTAAACGCAATACCTCCTTTGATTGTTGTGCAACTTACGGTCCCATTCCTTGGTTCTGACCGATGCTGTCATGAGCATTACTTGCATTCCTTACACCATCATCCACTACCCTGTTGCCCTCGAGGGCTACTTCACATCCGACAATTCTCAAGTCATCCAAATTATTCGCCTCAAGAATATTGTCAAACATTCCATTTTCATGAAACTCATCTTTAGCCCTCTTCTCTCCCCGTCTACTCTATTACATTTTTTCGCGGCACATTAGAATGTCTTAAAATCTCACCTACCTCTTCCATAAAGAATATTTTCAAGTTCCTTATCTCATCAAACAATGATTGTTTCACACCATCAAACAATTCAATCATTTGAGCTTTTAGTTCAGATATATGTCCCTCGATATTCATGAGTTTCTTTTTTAAGGACAAATCTACAATGTAAAAAAATATATATATTAATCTTTAGAGTATTAATATATAATAATAAACATTATAACAGGGACAATTTCATTGCCTCCTTTGACTGCTCATATTTAATATTTGGATCTGGAGTGGAAGTGAGAACTACCTATCAATAGCATAAATAATGTTATGTAAATCGTATTCCAATTTTCAAAAAATTAAAAAATCAATTACTCCAATACTTACACTCCTATCTTTGAAGTCTCCTTTCATCTTAATGAAGGTCATTATCTCCCTAATTTCATTCCTTCCCCAAAATTTGAGACATGGATAAGTCTATATTCTAAGGGGAACAACTAATCCCCCAACATTCACATTGTCAATAAACAACATCTGAAATAAGAAATATTTTTATTAGATATAAATATATCCCATAACCATTACTAATAACACATAAATTATTCTATTGTAAGCAACCACATACCAAGAGCAGGACCAGATAGCTAGTTATCAACCTTTCTTCACCAACTTTAAAGTTCCCGGTGCCTTCATTCAGCTCTCCACAACAAGCTTTGATCAATTATAAGATCTTTTTTTCTATACATCATCGCCCTAAATATATACGCTTATATATTGCACTGTTGGATGATGAACATAACAGAGTTCCAACAATATGAAGCGTAACACTTCTCTTAAAGAAAGATGTTGTCGGATTTGTGCTAGGATCTATCAACATTTGTTCCACTTCACTTAACAAAACTGTTTGATATTTCGCAAAATTTCATATTATCCCTCAATTTCTATGTCACTGCTTTGAAAAAGAATGTCTGGCCCTTCTGCATTAAGCCTCAACATCTTATGAACTTCTTCATCATTGACATTCGTCTCAGTCTCATATAATCACTATTGCTTTCCTATGAAAATCATAACAATCTATCAAAAACAAACAAAATTTCGATCTAGTCGCATGTTAGGAAAATGCAACAACCTTCCAAAACCTAATTCTCAGATAACATCCCTTTTCATTTGATCGAACTGACTAACAAGGTTAGCGATTGCCTTTGCTAAACGTTGTGTTAACAATTTACCCTGCCATAAGAACAATAGTAATTACTAACATCTACTGTGCTACGCTATTGCTGTGCAAATAATATCATATAGATTCTTACCATTTTTATTTGTAGAATTTCTTGATAAATTCGACACTCTTTCAGCAAATTCTCTACTCTTTAGCTTCCTTTTCATGTTACCTAAAAAAAAGTGTAGTAATAAGACAATTTCATTAGTCTAATTAAAGCAATTTGTTGGAAAACACATCTCCTACTTATTTTAACAAATATATTCTTAGTGGTCAACAACTTAAAAACTGTATTAACGCGATCTGCAAACTCAAATAACACTTATTTATCAATACCATACTAATTATTAGAATACTAAATCGTAGGTAAGTTTAACTCAATCCACATACATTATGGGTAAAATGCAACTGGAATTTGTATTTGGAAAATGAAGATACAAAAAGCATAGACAATCTTGTCATTTAAAATTAAGGATTCCACCGACGCATCTTATTCTCAATGTCATAATCCATGGTTATATATTTAAGCAGTCAATTGCTTAATTGATTATCACTATAAACATATTTTGTACAAGAATCCATACACGAACATGAGCGCAACAAGGTGAAATGTTTATATTGCTAACTGTTTATTTACACAGTTGATTGTTGACATAATGAGTTTTTGTAAGGCTTATCAAAAAAATGAGCACTAGCAAACACGACAAATATACTAATTAGAAAGTTCAAATAGACAACTGTCTATTTAGACAGTTAACTGTCAATATCAAGAATTTACAAAGTAAATATGATTAGGGTTTTTTATTTAGCCAAGAGGCCAATACCTAAATTTATAAAATAAATCATGATTGTGGTTGTTGAAGATGCCCACATGTTGGACATTAGTGCATACCAAGCAGAGCCAACACAGCACTAGAGAGGAGTCAGCAATGGCCGAAGAGAGCAGAGAGAGTTAAGCCACTCACAGCATTAGAGAGGAGTCAACAATGGCCGAAGAGAGCAGAGAGAGTTAAGCCACTCACAGCACCTAGGAGGAGCAAGCAATGGGTGGAAAGAGCGGAGAGATTCAAGCCACCCACAGCACCAGAGAGAAGTGATTAATGGGCGGAGAGAGCAAAAAGAGTCGAGGTACCCATATCACCAGATAGGATAGGACCGAGCGATGGGTGAAGAAATCAAAGAGAGTTGAGCCACCCACAACACCAGGGAGGAGAGAAGCGAGCAATGGGCAGAGAGAGCAGAGAGGGGGGAGCGAGAGAGCAGCAAAAGACTGATTGGAAAGTAGTGATATAGTGAGATTTCTAGCTTCTTCAATAAGTCAGGGAGGAAGGAGTGACCTCCTACTGATACATTAAATGGGGACAACTCAGATTAAATGAGTTGATCGGACGGCGGAGAGCACCTGCTAGACCATACATTAGCTGAACGGTAGAATTTTCTCTCATAGTTTTCTAGGTTGTACACGTCAAAATAAATATTGGGAGCGGACCGCTAGTGAAATCAGTGACTGAACTAGGAGGAGACTACTGAAAATGGATCCGAGCTTACTTCAGTGAGTGGACACCAGAGACGGGTCTGGGTATACGCTAGAAATTACCTTGGTCAGGACACATATATTATATATTATTATCAGTGATTCTTATAGGAGATTGAGTCATTTTCACTAAAAAGTCTAAACTATTAGCTGGTGGTTCCAGTAATTTTATAAACGTATTATTGTCATTTTATGTGACCGATGTGC
This sequence comes from Lagerstroemia speciosa, assembly GCA_037672795.1. Lineage (NCBI taxonomy): Eukaryota > Viridiplantae > Streptophyta > Magnoliopsida > Myrtales > Lythraceae > Lagerstroemia > Lagerstroemia speciosa. The sequence continues at coordinate 8,243,472 of CM075299.1, forward strand.
AATCTTGCAGTGTAACACTCATCATGTGAAATGCTTCCGGGCTCGCTTACATATTAACCATCCCTTGAAGACTCGTGGTAATAGCATAAAGATTCGTGCAATCAGGGAAGATTATGGGGATTTTGAATTTTCATTTCGTTGTACATGTCTCAAAGTATGTATAGATATGTTTTCGGCTATCTTTCCTATTTTTCATTTGATCTACTAGACTGTCATGACTGAAGAGTTGGGTCCTAAGGTTTGGTGTCGATGAGTGTGAGGGTCTCTGATGTTTATTCACATTCATTTTCAAGAGACTCTTGCACGAGATTAGTTCATCACATATCATCCGTGAACTCCATAAATGAATATTTAATAAGTCATTATTAAGAGTCACATCTTTTTTTCATTCATTAATGATATTCATTTTAATAATAATTTAAAACATTTGTTTATGTGTCAAATATTTATTAATTAAGTTCACGACATCATCTGTAATCTCGGCTCACCTAAGAATTTTTCTTCGTTTTCGTACTTTGCTCGATAGTGAAAAGTCCGCTGAGCCTGTCTGCATGTGGATGTTGGACCTCATGTCCATAACCAGACATAGGCTGTATGATCTCATTTTTACCCTAAATTTTGATGTTACTTTGTGGTTCACGTGTTTGGATCGAAAAGCGGACATTATTCTGATTAAATTTTCACCCGGCCTATTAAGAGTCTTGGCCTGTTTTCGGTAAAAAGTCTAAATTAATAGAGGGTATACTCAATTTTCTCATAAACCCAATTTTTTTTTCAAATTAATCGACGGGGAATTCAACTCTGAATACCAGTCCACACGTGACAGCATGGTCACACTTGACACATGCCCTTAAACACATGCTTTCAATAACTGAACTTGAGTCGGATATTTCTCTTACGTTCTCGGTTAAGAGGGGACAATCTACCACAAGACAAGCCTTCTTTCCGTTCTCGGGTCAACATGTGAGTCGGACCTTTTCTCCGTACTCGATCAACTAACCTTCGAGCTTAACGAGCCATGAGTTCCATACTTAAACCTAGCATGGTGTGAGTTTTTAGGATTGACTCGCTCCGATATCTTATTAAATTTCTACTTGGGCCTACAATAGTTTCGAGTTCATATCCAGCTAAAAGCCTAAGTTGATAAATGGTGGTACCCAATTTTCTTATAACTCCAAATTTCTTCTTCAACCTAATCGATGTGAGATATTATAAGAAAACTTTATATTATCGACTAATTTTTACTGACAAATGGTTTGAGACATTTTAGACAAATTACTGAAAAATGTCATTGTCAGTAATTTCAACGACAGGACTTACTCAAAACTTTGTCAGTTTTTTTTAATTTTCCAATAACTTACTGAAATTTGTTTGTAAACTTTTTTTAAATAAACATTTCCGATAAATTATGGACAAATATTTTATCTGTAATTTGTGGAAAGTTTTTACTCCTATACCATTTTTTCCCCCTATATCATTTTTCCCATGCCACCAAGTATACAAAAATACAATAGAAGTTGGTTAATTCCAACTTGAGTTAGTCGATCCACTAGTGGATTAATCTATAATCATTTAAGATAATACATTTTCTTTATTACTAGAGGTGAAAGTGATTGGGCTAAGAGATTTTTCTTCAAATGGTAGGTTCTAAATTTTTCAGTTGTTGTTTCAAATCTACAAGACTATATTGAAAATAATGAAAATCAGTAGTCATGGTTATGAATTTTTCGAATTCCGATATCCAATATAAGAATGAATTAAGTAAAAATAATAAAACTAAATTGATTATAAGATCCAAAAAGTCAGTTTTTAGGGTCAAGTTTGATTATTTTTATTTTTATTTTTAATTTACACCATACCATTCTCAAAACTTAACTATAAGAACATAATTAAAGGAGTAAGATATATTAAGCGATTTCGACCGGTGTATGTTGTTTAATTTAAATATAATTATGTCTTATAAGGTAACAAAAGTAGGCGTTTGTTCCCGATGGTAAGGCCCTCAATTCCCAATTAGCAGAGAGAGGTTCGATTCTTCAACTGAGCATTGCTAAAAAAACCAAATGGCTTGCACAGGAGATTGGCCACTGAGCTGAGCTTGAAAAGAACAAAACAGCTTGGGGCGGTGAATTGGCCCAATTTGAGCCGGCTTAAATGATCCGAAGCCCAATAATTATTTCTTTTAATAAACCACTTCGACCAACTTTTTGTCGGTAATTGTTAGAAAATTCTGACAAACATGGTGGTCACAAGTTGGTCCAAAATTCCGTCCACAGTTTATCTAAAATTCATCGATAAATGTTTTTGATGAGGGTTTTTATGTCTAAGGCATGTTTGTACATAATTTTGTCGATAAAGATGAGTTTCGACAAATTTTTTTTACAATTTCGACAACATACATGCCAATCTCTTCAGCCGTAAATAGAGAATTTCTTATAGTGGGATCGAACTCTCAACAATTTCAAACTCCAGAAGATCTAATACAATTAAGAGGCATTCTAGGAGAACGTGATTTATGGTCGAACAATCTTGATTTCTGAAGATGTTAAGGACAATTCACTGAGTAAATAGATATTGGACAATTATATCGAGTCCAGCAGGAGATTCAATAAGCAAAGCTTGGGTTTGATTGCTAGAGGAAAATAGCACAATAAGGGCTCCGTCAAGGATGGATTCGATCATTGCTGCCAGTGGGCTCAAAGATTGTCTACCTAAGGATGCATCAAATGATCAAAAACCTCTCAACAATGAGACAAAAAACGGATTCGGGGAGAATCGAACCGGATCCGAATTGAATTTCAACCAGTTCTATTTCGGTGTATTTTTTAGACGAAAAGCAGTTCGGTTAATTCTAAGTGTAATTGGTGTGGTTAGCCAGTTCGAACCAAATCGAATTTGGTTTTAATATAAAAATAATTTAATAATACAAAAATACATTCAAAACCAATTCGGTTTAGCTCGAATAGGTTTCAAACTGAATTGAGCCATTTGAAAATCAATTCAACTCGGTTTGAACCAGTGTTAAACCAAACTAAACAATTTCAAAACTAATTCAATTCGGTTCAAACCAGTTTCGAACCGAACCATACCGTTTTAAAATTAATTCAATTTGAACCGGTTAATTGAATTGGTTTTGAACTAATATATTTGTTCCATGCAAACCAATTATAGTTCACAATTGCTATGCAGAGCCAAACCGGGTTTTATTTGTTTCAGTTTGGTTCGAAACCGATTTGGTCACTAAATCAGTTTTTGCCCCAAGGAGTCAGGGACAAATCCTAAGAATTTATCTAAGAGGGGAAAACTCAATCAAAAGGAGAAAGTCTTATATGTAATGGGTATATTACATGATAGTATTGACGTAATATAAAAAAAATTAATAGAATTTAGTTATTTTTATGGTTATCTTTACTTTCAGGGTTGATTAAAAAGTTTTAAAATTATTAAATCTTATTGGTTTGTGACATCATATCAGCATATACCCGTTGCACACAATACCCTCTCCAATGAAAGAGATAACGGATTTAAAGGAGATGAAATAAGATAATTTAATAAAAATGAAATAATTAATCACACAAATATATATATCATTTTGTGAATTTTTCTGGCACCCCACGTCCCTCCAGAAAATATCTATATTTTTTATACGACCTACATTTATTTTTATGTTTTAATCAAGAGACTTAAAAGGTTTGATTAGAACTTAACCATTATATGCAAAAACCACATGTCAGCTCTTCAACACAGGCGTTTTCCACGTGTCATCTCTTCAACATGGGTGACTTCCACGTGTCTCCCCGGGAAGAATAATGCATCGTATCAACCCTTCTCTGCTTTCCTATCTTCAATTCCTCCAGTAAGATCCCCTCCGACGCAGCCATGACCACAACCTCAATGAGGTGGTTGGCTCCATGAGGTTGTTTCTTCTCCGGTGCATGCTCTCGCGTTCGGAGCAGGTCAGCCTTTGCCTGATCCCGATTTTCCTCCTTCGTTTCCTATTAATTGACTCTACTTTGATGGAACCCGTTGGAGATCCAAGCTTGAACTGGCTTCAGTGATGGTGTTGGCGGAGGAGGAGGGGAGTGGTACTTCTGGAAAGAGCTAGACCCGGTTGAGTGGCTTTGGTGGTGGCTCTCTTTGTCAGCGACAATGTCTGCAGGTTAGGTTGACTTGCTCCTTGACAGAAATAGTAGGGAGCACAACCTCCTGCCCTAGTCACTCCCAAAGTTCAAACCGTTGCTGCTCTTAAACCTCGAAACATTTTGAATTCGAAATATGCTTTTGATTCTCTGTGTCAATTCTCCTTTTGGTGCTATGCTTTTTCTTTTTCCTGTTAGAAATTTTAGAGAGATCAAGTTGTATTCTTTCCCCACCCTTTGCCTCGCCAACGCTCTTCATCATTTTTTGAAGGTTTAATCACGAATTATTTGGTGTGAATCAACCAGATGAAGGAATGGAGGAAAGAAAGAAAGAAGGAAAGCCATCCATTTTCTCTCATTCCTATATTGCTGATATATGGTCAATATTTTGTGGATTCAACCATTGTGCAATCATATATGATACAGAGATTTTTCAGTTCCCATCTTCTCCATTAATGAGGTAATCAAAATTTCATTTTGCTTAGCTTGCTTTATTCTTTGTAACTCAAGTGGCTGTAAGTTGTAATTTGTGTAATCTTTTTTACTGACTGTATAGGATTGCTATTTTGGCTAGGCCTTCTTACCAGCTGTCTTCAAGTTTATGTTTCATCAGAATGCTTTTGTCTTGCAATTTTAGAATATTTCAAATAATATTATGCGGATAGTTGCTGAGAGCTATAAAGAATTAGAATCTCTGGACATTACTTGGGACGTTAAGATTTTAATTGACTAGCTTACATGCGTTTCTTGAGGAACTCAAGAACAAGCAAGCTAATTTTAGGTTATTTAAAGCCATATCATTGGGAGGGGGACTGTTATCCATAGATAAATTTGCATAAAATAACCACCCAAAATGGTAAAAGAGAGAGGAAGAGATGGCTAACGAATCAAGGGGACTGTGTTTTATCATTGGTAACTTTATGTTATCTATTATCTAATTCATTGTTGAATAATAATTTTGAATCTTCACTATTAACTTTACATGTTTTATTAAATTTCTTTCCTTGATAATTAACTCTTCAAGTATTCAACTATGTTGTATTATGTTGATTTCTTAGCAGGAGCCTACTCCAGGGTCAGCTTGCAGAAGCACAAAAGAGATTAAGGTGCATTTTGGATTCTTTTTAACAGATTGCCTTTCCTTCTTTTATGCAGTCAGGGGAATCTCTTCTATTATATCTTCATCTTTAAGTGTATGTGTCAGATTCATATAGATGTGTCATTGTAGTAGAGGACAGTCTAATTCCTATATTTGCATCTGCTGTGCCAATTGGTAAATCCCTTTGAATCAGAATCTCACCGGATTTCCTTCTGTTGGACCATTATCAGCCATGCCTGCAAATTTCCTGCTTTTATTAACAATTAGTAGCTAATTTTATCGCTTATAATGGTAGATTGAAACTATTGTTTTCTTCTCAGGTTCTTCATGGCATACGAGTAGTCAGTGAAGTAAGGTGCAACTTGATTTTCATAGCTTGGTGTCGAGGTTAGTCGATTGCGTAAAGCTTGCAGTAGCAACGGAAGTAGGGAAAGTACACAAAGAAGACAGTTCTTTTCAATTACATAGTTATAGTGTCATCTTCATAATAATAAGTGACAAATTTGCCATTAAAACACCGCAGCAAAGCACGGGTCCCTAACCTAGTAAAATTGATTACATGCCCCTCGCCCAGCCTTCAGTTTGGCATAATTTTTTAATATAAAAGGAGGTTGCGGTTATTAGAGGAAAGAGAATTTTTAATGTAATGTTAAAAAACATTAACCATTTTCGGGCACATATTTCATTCAAATTGGTCGGAAATGGATGAGAAAAATAGGTTAACTTTCCTGCCACACAGTTGCTGAAAAATTTCGCTGGAGACGAATGGAAATTTTATTCTAGAATTTTTTTCAGTCTATTCCTCCGGTATCTAGAAATTCAATGAGTTCTAACTAATCTAACTAATGCAGTTTGCTAGATGGTAAAACTCTCCCCAAATGAATTCACTCAATTTAGAAGACTCGAACTCGAGATTTTACTTAAAAGAAAGATTTATCATACCATTTATATCAATCTAGTTTGGTTTTTGTTCTAGGATTTTGAATATCATAAAGTTTTAACTTTGGTAAAATACTGGCGGTACAAAATGAAGAACTCTTTTATACGTACTAGACACAAAACTCGTATTACACATATCATGTATTCTATCAATAAAAGTAATTAATTAAAAATTCATACATAAGTGAAGAGAGTGAATATATATAATTAATACATATAAAAAATAATTATTGGAGCTTAACGGGCAAAAAAAGAAAAGTAAAAAGAAGAAATAAAAGGTGAGGAGAGAGAACAAATGAGAATAACTGGTGGGAGAGAAAAGATGAATATATAGCTATAGTCATTAAATTTAGTATTTTGTTCCTATTTGATTGCAAATTTAAGGGTTTTTTTTTGGCCAAGAAAAGTTTGATTCATTTCATCTCGACCAGTGTCAAGATTTACATTAGCATTACACCTAACAGCGTCGTTAGCATGCTGCTCATCCTGGGAAAGCAAAAAGGACAACGAGGATGGTGGACAAACTACCCAATTCAAGAGTAACATCCCCTGCCTTAAAGCTTTGTGCTATAAAATCAGCACATCTATTAGCCTGTCTCTTCACTAAACTCACTTTAAAAGAACCAAAAAATAGTTTCTTCGGCTTGATCTCATTCACAATCTGCTATATTTGCCAAGGTCCATTCTTCTCTATTTTGGTTAAGGCTTCAAAGAGGATTCTAGAATCAATCTCCACCATTACATTCTTCCACCTTTGTTCCTTTGCTAATAATACTCCCTGTCGAGCAGCCAAAGCCTCAACTTCAATGACAGATTGAAATCTACCTTGTCTTCCCATTCCTCCTATCATTTTCCCCTCCCGGTTCCTGGCAACCACTCCTATTCCACCATTGAATTCCTGTTGATTAAAGGCTCCGTCACAGTTCAATTTAACAAAACCATTATCTGGTTTTTGCCATTTAGATAATTGCTCATGACAACACTCCTCCATTTTGTTTTCCTCTTCTCTGCCTGCATCCTTTTTCTGTTTAGATAAACTAGAAACTTATGCTATTGCCTCTGTCAATCGATTTATAGCAATAATCATTTGGGGTTTTTCTTTCAGAAAAACTGCTTCATTATGCCCCTTCCATATAAACCATAATGCAAACAACAATCTCATTAAAAAATTATCCCTGTCTTTCTCCATTTCATCACCTTGCTGGAACATTTCTTCAATCCATTTTGCTAGATTTGTTGGAGCTACTTCATTCATTTTCAAGCCCAAGACCTCAAACCACACATACGAGGTCCATTGGCAATGCAATAATGCATGCTCCACTGACTCCTCTTGTTGGCAAAAATTACATAATGCAGATTCTTTGATATGTCTTCGCTTTAGATTAGTTCCAACAACAATGGCATTCTTAAGCATAGTTTTTAAAATCGGACCAGACCGCACCGACGGGTCCGACCGGTCCAACCGGGCACCAGATAACAGTCCGGTCCGGTTTTGCTAATTACTCCTTTTGCAAGCTGAATCTAGTTTAACCTATTAGCCGGCCGGTTCAATCAGATTTTGTCCGAACCCATAAAAACCGGCCAAAAAATCGGTCAATTAAAAAATTGAAAGAAATTGAAAGACAAAAGGAAAACCAAATGTGCTAACACAAAGCCGTTCCTCATTCTATAGAGTTCTCCTTATTTACTGATAAAAAAATAGCGACTAGAATATCAATTAATGAATGATTTTTTCTCTAATAGTTATTTGTTATATTAACTTGAATTTGATTATGGGGGATATCATGTATATTTAAAATTTGAATGGTTGGTATATTTCACTTTTAAATTTGCATTTTTTGGGTTGAACTTCTATATATATATGTATGTATGTATGTATGTATGTATGTATGCATGTATGTAATACAATGATTTAGATGAAACCTTGACACTATAAATTAATTTTTAAAATATGATATTCTACCTTATTATTATTAATTTTATATTATAATTTATAAAAACCCGGTTAGACCTATTGAACCCCGGTTGGACCTATCAAGAACCCATGCCATGACCGGTTCCCAGTCCGATCCGGTTTTAAAAACTATGTTCTTAAGTGCTCCCCAACAAAAAATTTTCACCTTAGTTGGACAATGAATACTCCATAAACACTTCCATACTTCACTTGAAATTTATGTATGAAGTTGAGGCCTTGTTTGTATCTTTTGAATTCCTCTTATCTTTCACTGTAGCATATACTGCTTAACAGTACAATCCCCCTTCTTATCTCCAGGCCGGATCAATTTGTCATTCATATTCAATCCACATAAAGGAATCATCTCGATAGCTTCCTACTATTCTTTTGAGATCCTTTGCTCAATAGCATCAATTTTCCAACATTTATTTCTTCTGTCAATGAGGCTGCATACCTTCAGGTGGGGATCATTAAGATCAGAAGCTTGGTTTATAAGCTTCTTATTTCTTAATGCAGGTATCCATTTATCTTTCCACACATTAACACTACCACTATCTCCTACTTGCCACATAGCTTCTTCAAGGAGAACAACTTTGCCTTCCACTATACTACTCCAAATCCATGAAGGTCTGTGTCCTTTCTTAGCTTCAAGAAAGTCCCCATTAGGATGATAAAGACCATGCAGAACCCTTGCCCATAGAGAATTGGACTGATTGTAGATCGTCCAAGCGGTTTTAGTAAGGAGAGAAATATTAAAGCATTGTAAATCTCGAAAGCCCATCCCTCCTCTTCCTTTAACTTCTATCATATTGTCCCAACCCACCCAATGTATTCTCCTTTCATTTTCTCTCTATCCCCACCAGAACTGGGACACTAAACCTTGAATCTCTTCACACCATCCTTTTGGAAGCTTCATACAACTCATAATATGAATAGGGATTGCACTCACTACACCCTTAATCATCACTTCCCTTCCTCCGTCTGACAGTTGAGATTGCTTCCATCATTTAAGCTTTTTAACAATCCTTTCTTTCAAAAAACCTAGCACTTCCTTTTTAGAGCTTCCCCACTCAATTGGGACTCCAAGATATTTCCCAGGTTTACTAGCTATGTCGATGCCAAGTACCACCCCAATCTTCTCTCTTGTCTCTTGTTTAGTATTTGAGCTGAAGGATAATGAGGACTTAGTGAAATTTACTGCTTGCCCAGATGCAGCACCATAGGTCTCTAGAATCTCCTCTAGAGCTCGAGCATTATGCTCTTTTGCTTCTATAAAGAAACTAGAATCATCTGCAAAAAGGAGATGAGATAGCCATGTGCATGATCTTTTCATCCATCCTTATAGCCTTAAGCTCTCCTTCTCTCACAGCCCTACTTATCATTGAAGAAAGTGCATCAACCACTATAATAAAAATGTAAGGTGAAAGTGGATCACCTTGTCTAATCCCTCATGAAGGCACAATAGAACTAGACCTCTTCCCATTAATCAACAATCTATAGGACACTCCTCTGAGGGATTAATGAAGGCACACCCCATTATCCACTATGTCCATGTCCTTCCAAATCCCATTTTAATCAAAAGCCTCTCCACAAACTCCCATTCAACTTGATCATAGGCTTTCTTCATATCCACCATTACTGCACAGAATTCTTTAGACCCTCCTTTCTTATTTCTAAGAAAATGAAAAACCTCATGTGCAATTCCCACATTCTCATGGATTAACCTTCCAAGTATAAATGCACTATATTGACAGGAAATCAGATCATTAAGCACAGGACGAAGCCTATTAGAAAGCATTTTAGAAACTATCTTATAAACATAATTGCATAGGGCGATATTGGCTTGGGTCCTCAGGTCCAAGGACCTTTGGAATCAATACAACATCTGTCTCATTGAGCTAGGGAGACATCAAACCAATAGAAAAATAGTGTAGGACAACAAAGGTTACCTCAGGACCAACAGTTTTCTAGTAGAATTGAAAGAAGAAACCATTGAAGCCATCTAGACCAGGAGCCTTTTGTGCACCCAGATCAAATGCTTCTTTATAGACTTCAGTAGGACTCACTTTTCTCTCCAAATCCTTCCTAGCATCCTTATCTATTCTACTCTCCACACAATCTGGGACACTATCCACATTCCTACCCTGTTCAGACTCGTACAACCTTCTAAAAAACCTTGGAAAATCTGCACTACCGCAGACTCATCACTCACCCACTCACCAACTTCATTCTTAATTCTATAGATCTTGTTTTTGTTCCTTCACACCATCATAGCCTGGTGAAAGTAACCAGTGTTCTAATCACCAACTTCAATCCAGTTTTTACGAGCTTTTTGATGCCAATAAAGTTCCTCTTTTCTCCAAAGATCACTCAGTTCTCTTAGCAGATCCCCTTTACTGTCATTTCCTTTAATCTCCTCACTATCCATACTAACTCCCAATATCTTCTTAATTTCCTCAATTCTCTTCTTGCAATTCTGTCTAGAAACCTTACTCCATTTAACTAGATCCCTTCCATAGTTATATAGCTTATTTTGCACCTCTCCAAGTGTTCTTGCATTACCTTGGTTTCAAGTATTTTGTACAGTCTCACCACAGCCACTTTCTGCAACCCAATAATTTTCAAATCTGAATAATCGAGGTCCTTTTTTTCCTGCCAAATTGTATATAGTACCAAAGGAGCATGATCAGAACCAATCTGACTCTCATGGACTATAGTTGTAGAGGGGAAACACTCAGTCCAACTAATAGAACAAAGTCCTCTGTCTAATCTTTCTTTCACTAAATGACATCCTTCCCTTTTATTACTCCAAATAAACTTGCTACCTTTAAATCCACAATCTCTTAGTTCAACATAATTTAGCATTTACTGAAAATGCTTTATACTACGATCCTCCTTATATCCGCCTCCACTTGTCTCCTCTTGCCTTACTATATCATTAAAATCTCCTATGCACATCCAAGGTTCTGTAATTATTCTCTTAATTTCTCTAAGTTTCTCCCAATTTTCCTGTCTTGCCCAAAAATCACATTCTACATACACCCATGTAATTCTACATGACTCCCCTGTCTTAGCTAATGTAATCCTAGTATTCATGAATTTTGTTGATGAAAAAAGCAGTTCAACACTATGTTCTTTCCACCATAAAGACATACCACCCCCAAAAACCAATGGGTCCACATATTCTGCACCATCAAAACTTAATTGTCTTCTGATCATTTTCAGCCTCTCTCTCTTATTTTTGGTTTCCATAAAAAAAACAAAAGAAGGCTTATATTTTATTACTAGGTCTTTAAGTGCCTGAACTGTCAAGGTAGACCCAATACCCTAACAGTTCCAACTTATTTGCTACCATGGCTCCATGGTGGCTGCATCAGGACAGCCACCACAGCCTCCTTTCAACTTACCAAAACTAACTACTTCTACATTAACCAAATCCTTCAAATTAATAGGTTGAGAGTGTTCCAGTTTCTTTCTCCATTTCCTAGTCACTTTAACACTATTATCCCTTTTCTTTGATTTATTCCCTTGACCACGTATTCTTCTATTCCCTGAAACCTCTTCCTTCACTTCTTTTTTGTTCGTTACATTTCTTTGACATTGTTCTTGCCCATCATCAAACTTCCTTTTAAGGGACAAATCTCTCAATGCACTACTCAAATCATACACTATTAGGGCTTTATTAGAATCTTTGCTATCATCCTCTGATGGAATCTCCACAATGAATTTTATATCTTCCTTCTCTCCCTTATTTTCCAAAACTCCTTCCATAGGTTCAATCTGGACATCCTGATCTAACACTTGATTAAGGAAAACATCTTGTTGTTTAGATACATCCCCATACACTTGTGCTTCTGGCTCTTTAAAATCTTTCTCCTTTCAGGTGTATTTGTTTTCTCTCCTTCCTCAAAACCTGTCCCATAGGAATCATCTATGCTTATTTTCCCACTCTCATTCAGATCAGGCACCTGCCCCCTGTAATTATCCCCACCATCATTCACCACTTCACATCTTGATCCACCTTTATATCTACTTTTACCTATATTTAAAATTATCTCCTATTTCTTACTAAAAGTAGCCCTCAACCATGTGCCATTTTAACCCAAATTCTGCTCATCTGGCTCCATTCTATAGTTTTTCTCAATGTGATCAATTTTCCACAAGTGAAGCAAAAATTTGAGATTCTTTCATATTTAAATTCCACCCATTACTTCTTATTGGACTTATCTTTAACCCAATCTCCTTTCACTTGAGGTTGTGTCACCTTCATTTCCACTCTAACTCTCATATAACTCCTCCTTGTCCAGGAAACTTACTTACCTTCCACCTCAATTATTCTACCCACTTTCCTTCCTAAAATTCCGGAGTTCTTCTCAGTCATTAACTCAAGCATAAGACCATGAATCTGTATCCAGATACTCAGATATTCCAAGTCTATCTCATCTAATCTCTTATCTGGAGGCCACTCCTTCAAACAAAGACAATACCCATCAATAGCCCATAAACCATCGGCTAAAACTCTAACAGCCATTCTTGAATCTACAAACTCAAACATATATAGATTCTCCCCTAAAACTGACATTCTAACCTCACCAAAGCCACTCCAAGACCATTTTAGCACTCCAGCTATGGTACCCCAGTTAACCTTCTTCTCTGCTATCACACAACCTAATGGAACAACATTTGACAAGGAACCTTCAGGCTCAAGTTCCAGAAGAGTAATCTCAGGTTTCTCCTTCAATCCTACTGGGAGCATAGCTTGACTGAGTTCCCTCCCCTATATCCTTACAACATTTTCCACCAATTCCGGCCATACCTACTATCAACAAAATAGATAGTGTATTAGGATCAAGGAAATTGAAATAAACTTCAGAAAAGGTAATCAAAACAGTTTTGCTTCGTTTCAATAGCTTTCGCACTGCCAGAACGAACAGTTGAACGAAGCACTTGGATAGCAACAAGTGCTGATTTCAAGCGTGAGAACTGATAGCTGACAAGAGTATTATCAATCGTTGCAAGATTTCCAATGGCAACTCAACCCAATTTGAAAAGGTTTTTGCTCAATTTTAACCACTTCACCGCCAGAACAAGTAGTCAATTGAGCACACTGATGCAACTAGAGTTGCAGAGTTTAGCATGAGAAATGATGGCTGACATAGGCAATTATCAACGAGAGGAAAACGATCAAAAATATATGGAAGATTAAGGTATTGACTGAATTGTCAATCGCATAAGAGTTGAAAGAAAAGCGCATGAGAAATCATGGAGGATATAGTAGTGAAATCATGATGAAATCAAATCGAAAATTCTCTGAAACTATGGATGATTTCCATCAACAGGCTATGCCTGAAAGGCACCCACAAGAGGCGGGAAAAAACTCTCACTCACGGAGGAGAGGAATTTCTCTCTCTAGAAGGCTAGAGAGAGGATAAATCTAAGGGTTATTAAAAATTTGATTGCTATACACAAATGATAAATATGAAAAGTTAAAAAAAGATACCAAATGAGTGGTGGATTTACTTAAAATAGTAATAGACAAAGTATGTATTATGTCAATAAAAGTAACTAATAAGAAATTATACATAAGTAAAGTGAGTGAATAAATATAATTAACAAATATATAAAAAAAGTTGAGCTTAATAGAAAAAAAGAAAAGTAAAGAGAAGAAAAAATGAAGAGAGAGAACAAATAAGCGTAAGTGGTGGGAGAGAAAAACTGTAAGTGAATAGTACTTATTAAATTTAATATTTTCCCATTTTTTATTCCAAATCTAAGAGTTGTTAAAAATTTAATTGTTATACACAAATGATAAATATGAAAAATTAAAAAGTGATACTAAATGGGTGGTGTGTTTACTTAAAGTAGTAACAAATATATATGTATATGAATATTTTATGGTGCTCCATCCAATTGAGAATTTGTTCAGTTATTTAAATGGTCCTGCTGAATGATGAGCTAATGAAATTTATATACCAACTAATGACGGATTCAGTATTAATAATAGTTTTTTAGTTCATATATATTCGTAATTGAACACAAAAATTTGAATATTATGCAGTAGAGTGCGGCTAGATTGTCACTATTACTGCCTCCTTTTTCACCGATAAAAAAGGAAATTTATACGAAAAAAGGAACATTTGAAGCCCCACTCGAACGAGACAAAAAAGTCTTATTTGTATGGATTATATTAAATGGCACTGGTCAAAAATTAATTTGTTCAACAATAGATATATATATGATAGATTACACATGTTATATTTATACAATAAATAACTGTTAATCTGTTATATGCACAGCGTGATATACTCTAAAATTACGGGCAGCACCTCGTGATTCAGTAAGAAACAACCTTGGACTTGTGGAAATCCGATGTCACATTTGATCTAAGGTTGTGTTTGGAATAAATGAATAGAACTGAAAGGAATGGAATGAGTTTTATAGAATAAATTGTAATATTATATAAAAAAATTTTAGTATTTTTTAAACAGATTTGACAATATGAAAAAAATGTAATTGTGAAATAATGGAATGGACATTCTCTATTTTTTTTTAAGGTAATATCATTATGTAAATTTGAAGAAAAAGTCTATGCAAGTAAAACATGACAACTTTTTTTAAGAATGTAATTAAGTAAAAAATAAATATGTAAGGCTAAATTACTTATTCCATTGCTTTTCTTTCGTGTCAAACATAACATATTGTTTATATTTTGCAAGGAGATGACGTGGAATTTATTTATCAACGAGGAAATGAATAGCTCCTGATTTTAATTCTGAACCTTTACTTGGCTGATTTTGCTCCTTAACCTTCCATTTTTAGCCCATTTAAATAATTTGCGTGAGTTTTTTTTAACAACCGTTTACGTCGGTTGATGTTTACGTCATTTGATGGGCTAGAAAACGGCGCCGTTATGGGCAAGGACCAGGAGACCGGTTCACCGGCATGGGCTGATCCAAAACCAACAAAAAGCCCTATATAACCTTACCGCAGAACCGGTTACAACGTTGTTACTTGGGATCCAAATGAGAACCACCATCTCAAATAACTAACAAGGGCCTCTTCGGGTTTTCGGATATTGTCTAACTAATTTTCACAGTATTGTATGTACGCCAATATACATATATACTATTCATTTTAAGTATGGGAGATGGAAATTAAGAATTATTCCGAGTCATAACTTCTTACCCCTTTTGCAGCTAATTGGAGTATGATAGCTCAATCTTGAGGGAGTTCTTGGTAAATTGTAATTTCGGGAGCAGCTCCTTGTGCCATGAAGTGGATCTCCAACCCGCTTCCTGAGAAAGTCTCAGCTGCTTCTGATATACTACGTGACATCTTATATGATATATATGTGCAATTAAAATTCACCGTTGCCATACTTTATTGCATGTGTGTTGATTTTATATCAAATTCTGATTGAATAGATATATAATGTCAGCATTTTCACATTTTATATCCAATGCGATTGAGATGTTGTCTGTTTCTTGTATTTTCTGGTTCCTGATCTTTCAAACTTATAGTATGTGGTATCTCCAATATTGACAAATAAAATTTTCTTAATAAACAAAATCTAGACATATATGTCTCAACTTTATACAAGAACTTGTTCATGTTTTAATCACCATAGATTTCTCCATTGTTTTGCTTTATTTATATATTAGAAATGTCTCACGCCAAATTGAAAACTCGAAAGACCCGAAAACCTAACATGATGAGGTGGAGAATGATAAGGAAGGAGCACAAAGTGTTGGGAAGCTCTTGGGTGGTCGGCATCGCAACACAGTATCGTTAAACATCTAAATGTTTCCTAACTTCGATAGATATAAATCCAGATCAAACTGTTATACTTCTTTAAGAGAATTAAGGTGGTTGAGTCTTGCACAAGCAAGATGAGCGAGGATCATATGAGTATTTTTTTTTTCTTTGAGAAATGTCATAATAATGCAGGAGCGCAAGAATTTGAAAAATCGGTTTGAGATTCTTTATGTGGGGTTGTAACGAAAGCCTGGCTGTAAGATTGAGAATCTCTGTTAAGTTACTTAAGTAGTAATCGCCACTTTTGATGTGGCTCCGCCTCTCCCATTTCTCGTCTTACTTCTCAACTCTTTTTGTTGGTTTCGCATTCAAAATTTATGTTAGGGTGGTCGTATGTGTTTATTTATAAATATAACAAAATTAACTCTATTCAATCAAAACTTAACATGTAATTAATAATTATACATAAGAAAATTCTCAGAACCTCAACTAGGAAGACAGTGCCAGTTGCTTGCTATCTTATAATTCTTGTGTTTTAGCGGCTGACTATGTAGAATCTGAGAACGTCAGCTGATTCTGCGGCCTTACTGGATTCATTGGAGCTATGCTCTGTCGAAAAACCATTGCCGATGAGCACCAAGAACTCGATATTTGGCTAGCTCCTGTCTGATTGAAGCAGCATCAATAGGTGGAAGATAACTTTTCCTGCTTGCTTTCCCATTCGATGAGATTACCTTACACTGTTCTCTGTAAAATTTTCGGGTTCATGATCTGTCTGTTATGAATACCATTCTCTGCCCCTAGATCGTGGGCTGGAGACTCAGATGAGGATGATGGACTCAAGCTGCAGTGTCTGTGGAAGTTGACAGATTTCAAGTGCGGGGTTGAGCTCATCAATAGGATTCTCAAGGTTGTGCGTTAAGATAGTAACTAGCTGTATATAAGAGAGAACTTCATGTATTTAGTTGGCATATTGTTTTGGTAGTATCTTATCTTCTATTCTTAGTTTGTGGATCGGATAGTTTAGGAAAGTGGATTGATTATAAGAGGTGTGTAGCATAGTTTACGGAGATTGATTGAGATTTACTCTTGTATATATGTTTGTACATAGTGGAATGCGAATCAACCTTTTTGCACCATGCCAATGTCTGCCAGTTCATTGTGGAACCCATGGGCCACTTCCCAAGTCTACATTTGGAGCAGTCTAATCAAGTCATATCCGAGCTATGGATCAACTCGATCAGTAAGATAGAACTGCCTGGAAGCTTCTGGTTTTCAGTAGATTCTTTTACAGATGTGATTTGATGGCCTTGTCACCCTTACCAAGTTCCAGCTCCCGGGTTTGGGCTTGAAGTTGTTGCAGTTCGTCATTCTCCATGTTCATACTTTTGCATGCAGGGGCGATTGAGCATGAATGATGTCATTGTGGCAGCCAAGATAGATCTTGTTAAAACATCAGATCTAGTCCCAAAGAAGAGAATATGGGCATAAATCAGTAACCACCAAGTGGGCCTCCAATACCCGGTAAGGGGAAGTCGTCGGATCGAAGGAACCACTAAAACACTAGGAGAAAGTTTGACATTTAGGTTCTTTTCCAATACTCTCTATTTTTTATCTATATAAGAAAAATTAACAACACCCACAATAAATTAACACTTTAGTATGTTATATAAATAGTAAGAATTTAAAATAATTTCATAAAAAATATATTATTTTTTATTGATAAAGGAGACCTATAGGTCAAATATAAGAATAGAAAATAATGAGAAATAAAATACGCACGTAACTCTCATAGTAATAATCGAACCTCCAACCTCCAGGTTATGAGTTAAAGTCTTATGCTATTACACCAAAATTCGTTCCTCTACAGAATACGAATTTGCGTCGAAATTGTAGAAAAAAATATTTAGAACCTTGTCAGTATTGTACCAGATGGTTCACCACCGTCCGATTAATTTTTTAGTTGTTCTCTCACATCATTTCCGCTATCTCTCACTTAGACTAGTTTTAGCTGTTGGATACCAAGGGGGTTGGGCCGAGTGGTAAGCAGCTCGGTGCCGCTTAAGGAGGTCTCGAGTTCGAGACCTCACGTACGCAGACACCCCCATTGGGAGCCTCACCCGCCATTGCCAGGCGTGCGACCCGGGGCGACCAACGGATTAGTCAAGTATGGTTGGCTGAAAGATGTCATCTCACCGCTGGTGGGACCTGCTTGGATACCGTGGCTGGCAACCAAAAAAAAAAAAGTTTTAGCTGTTGGATTATCCGGGTTTCGTAACAAGACTGCTCTGGAAGCGCTTCCTTAATTTATAATCTTGAAAGTCCATCTTTATCAAAAAGCACATACCAAGTTAATAAGCTTAATTACGATAAATTTGGACAAATAAAAAATCAAGCGCTCATTGTACCCATGCATTAACATTTCATATAATTTGAACAGCAGCTGAGCGGTCATTTCTACTGCACTCGCTGTACAGACGACCTTACAATTCGCTGTACAATCACCATTTTATCGTCTTCGATGACAAATAACTTGCGAATATGCCCCATCAACAATTGAACCACATGGCGACCTGAGATCCAAGATCGTAGTTATACTTCCAACTCAAAACTTTCACACTTTTGAGAAATTAAGGCAAAATATGCTGCTACAAATCATTACATTATCTTATTTCCAGTCCATGCAATAACAATATCCACTACCTCAAATGGTCGCTTCCCAAACGGCCGGCCTTTCGGCTCATTATTCTTTTTCTTTTTTGAATGTAAAAAAAAAAAAATCATAACTCTAAAGAGATTGAAGCAAGAGAAGAATAAAGAGTAGCTCGGTCCATAGAAAGCACTTATTTACAACTAAGAGTGGTGGTCTAATAGTCCAAGACTAATTTCCACGCAATTTTGTGAGTTCGATGTAAAATTTTCACTTGAACCTAAAAGAGATCGGTCCCTTTCCATCTAAAAAGTTAAGTTATTATGTGGTAATATTCAATTCTCTCATGGGACCAAATTTACTCTTTTGAACAATGTGGGATTAATCATTAACACCCTCTATCACGTGCTAACATGACTTGCACTTGTCACGTGCACTTAAACGTCCGCTCTCAACAACAGATATCGGGTCATATGTTTTTCTTTTGTACTCAAGTGCTGTACTCAAGTGAGGAGGACAATTGATCAGGAGGAAAACTCTCTCTTACATCCTCGATCTAACAATTATTTGAGTCAACATTAATACTAATTAATTGTTCGATTTGTCTATTATATTCATAGTTGAACACAAAAATTCGAATATTACGTAGTGAAAATAGATGAGTTGCGACTGCTGCGACCCTTATTTTCCATTGATAAAAAATGTGAGAGTAAGAGGTTTAGAGAGTTCTAATCTATATTAAATGCATGGGATTGAAGAACAATTGTGGGTTCCGGAAAACTTTGACAAACGAGGCAAAAATTGAATATGCATCATTTGTCCATAGATCCCTGTCAATATCGATCCATTGGACGGTTGTGACCGGTTCTCGAATGGCAACTGTGAATCTTCAATGATGATTTCAAATTATCATTAGTCAACAAAAGACGAAACACGGTGTCTTGTTTCTTTCTCAAGAACCCAAACCCTTTTCATCTTTTATTGCTGATCCGAATGTCCTTAATGTGAAATCTTCGTATGTAATAGTATTATCACACGATAAAATTTACATAATGATATTAATCAATAGAATTAAGTTATTCCTAATCATACAGTTTTATTTTAGGGTTTTATCATTGAATGAACCTTATTTCACTTTTAACTTTATAGTCTTTATCTTTTTTTTTTCCGTTATGTATCATTGGTATCCAGAAATCTAATGGACCATAATTAAGTCAATTCGAGTTAGGTGGGTCCATCAAGGAGTAAAACTCTCTCAAAGTGGATTTTCTTCATTCGCAAGATTCGAATCCGATACCTTACTTAAAGAAAAGAGACGTTCTACCGCATTAACCAATTCATTTAGGAATAGTCTTATCTTAAATGCATGGGGTTGAAGAACAATTATGGGTTTCGGTCAACTCCTACATATAAGGTAGAAATTGAATAAATAAAAATTATGGATCATTTGCCTATGGACCCATGTCAATATCGATCCACTAGCTCATTGTCACTAGAAAATCTCGAGTGCATCGATTATATCATGTGACGACACAGATGCTATGTTTTCGTTTAATCAAAAGTTGGCATTTATCATGGTTTCTTTTACAATTTGTTTTCTTAAAATGTACTAATTATGACTGTACAGGTAATATAAGTCAAATTCTGATTAGACGAGAATATCACTTCAGCAATGCCATATAGTAGAGCCGGTACACTGGACACTTTCTCCATCGTGATCGATTATCAAATGGCAACTCTAAAAATCTTCAATGATGGTAAAAGATTGAAACATGTGTTTTCTTTCTTCCACGAGAACTCAAACTATCACAATGATTTTCCACCATATGTATACATATATATATTCACACATATTTATATTTACATGTTCAGAAAGACAATTTTTGGCTAAAATTTATCCCACTGATTAGTTGTCTCATATGTACTATTTTCTTCTCCGGGCCGGCATAGTCATCTTGTCTCCTTTCGATCTATAAAAAGGGGAAAAAGTGGTCTCGTCCCTTTTGCTGTCTCTCTTGTTGGACCATTTATGGAAGAATAGATATATACATACATATATATATAGATATTTGGAAGCAAAAAAAGATTTGGTATAATTGATACTGCCCTCGAATTGAGATCAAAAGGACCTGAGTTTAGTCCTTACTAGTTGAACTCTCAGTCCCCTTTTTATTTCAATATTTCTTCTATCCCCTCTAGGTTTAAGAATATGTATATCTTTTTATACCAAAAAAAAAAAAGTTTTGTGATCTACAAGAAATTAAGCGAGTCTCTGTATCAACTATGAACAGTGATAATCTAATGTTAATCTAATGGTTCAGAACGAATTCACAAATGATTTAGTGAGCTTAGGATCTAGATGTAAATCAATTTTACGTATTTGTGTCAAAACATCTCATAGAAATATATGTTCTTCAGGTCTGGACTTGAAAGGGATTGACTTCTTAAGTCATATTAGGGATTTCGTGGTACCACGCTAATTAAGTCAATGCTAAGTGTCGGTTGTTCAATACATCTTATATATTTTTAATTAAATATAAAAGATTAAATATTATATAACAAGACAACAACGTCGCCACCATTACTGAAATCATTTTTACGTGTTAAGATAATACAAAAAGCAACGTTTGGAGCGAGAAGTTATATCCCAGCGATCATGTATCACTCAACCAAAATCGTCATCTCGAACTGTAATGGTGCAAGTTGCTCCATAGCGACATCATGTCATGGAATCCATGGAATCCTGGCTGGCCGTTGGATCCATCGTTCTCCACCCCAATCATCGAGCTACACCGCATTACGACCATCTGATTGCATGCTGCCACTGTCATGTGATGGCAAACGTGTACGTCCCGTGATCGAAAACCATTAAATTTTGCGTTTACATCGGTTACTCCGACCCTTCACAAGGTAAGGATATTATGGGGCGAAAGTGCTAGACAACGTGATCGTCTATCAAGAAACATGTTAAAGTAATTTGTGATGGTCATTGTAAATTGTAAAATTTCTATCTAAATTTACAAGAGTCTTAGACTTACTGTTAGGTAAAGATACTCAATTCTCTTATAAATTTAAATTTTTTCTTCAACTCAGTCGGTGTGACATTTAAGACTCAATAGCCGACCTCACCTGACAAGGTGTTCACTTGGCACGTGTCTTTAAGCGTCTGTCCTAAACAATTGATATCGAGCCAATCATTTTTCTTTCGATATCAAGTAAGGGTCAGGAGCAAACTACCACAAGATGGGCATTCTCTTCCTCTTGGTATAACATACGACTCAGACTTTTCCATACTCAATGAACTTATCACGAGCCAGATATTTTTCTTTTAGTCTTGGACTTAACGGGTCATGAATTCCACACTCGCGTTTGGCATAGTGTGAGTTCAAGATCGATATGTTCTAATAACATATAAAATTTTTACATGGATCTACAAGAGTCTTGAGTTTATTTTGACGTAAAAGTTTAAGCTATCAAGTGCTTCAACACAAGTTTTACGATTACTTTCGCATGGAATAAAAGGAAAATGACAGCTCAACCTGAAAAGGAGGTTTCATCTGGATTATAACCTCAAATTTTGATTATATTTTACCAAAGAATTGGTGTGTAATGATGACTCCTTCAACCTAGAGATGTTTGGTTTGAGTAATATTGGATTACGGGAGAAAATAAATCATGTGAAAAATTTTTATTTTACATGAAAAATATATTATAATATAAAATTATTTTATTTATAAGGATTTTATATTGATGGAAAAGTGATTGAAAATATAATATTCTAATAATTAATGTAATAGAAAATAAATAAATTTTATAACGTTACCCTTCTTTGTCAAATGAAAGAGAAACTAAACTGAGGGCAAATCAGTAAAAACTGGCAGGGAATTAGTAGTGGGGGCCACCATCACATGGGAAAGTTGAAATCCCACCCATTTGAAGGGTAATTCCTTTACCGAGCTTGTACGGTGGCCTTGAAAAATCTCTCTAGTCTGGCAAATTAAGAATGAGGGGAGGATTGCAGATACCGTGGCTGGCGACCAAAAAAAAAAAAAAAGAATGAGGGGAGGATTGCAGCCATGGATGGTAATCCTTTGATTTTCCTTGGAAATTCAATAGATTACATGAAACCAAACACCCCTTAAGAAAATTTGTGAAATGTCATATACGTTTTATTTGGTTTTTTCTTTTTTAAAATAAAAATAGCATGTTTCACTCTCGTAAATCAGTTCTATTATTATTATATTGAGTTTTACCCCCTTGGATAAATTTCCCAAACCCATCCAAGATCCTACATGAGATAATAACCTTTTTTTTTTTATCACAAAGAAGGCATGTGAACACAAGGACAAGGGGAATGGAAATAGAGGTGTACAAAAGATTTGTCCAAGAATTGAATTCAACTTCTATAGGCTAATAAAATAAAAATAAGGACAGTTTAACATTTCAAGTTGGATGTTGACTCAAAACTTTTATGTATAGACCAGGTGAAATTTTGTATCCTTTTGATAGTAGATTATCAACAAACTCATGTAATGAGAGGGCCAAGTGGTTGACTTAGTAGGTAAATTCAAGTATAAAAAGAAAAATCTCCGGTTAGATTTTTAAGTGAACATGAGTTCAAAATTTTCATAAGGCACGTGAAAATATTACAATTTTACTGGTAAAAATTGAACCAGATGGTACTGTGCTCAAAGTAATGAGTTCAAAATTCAGCATATAGAAAAGACACTTTTAAGTGTTATTTACAGTTTTATTCTTGAAAAAATGCATCTCTTTGTGGACGCGATGAATGCTCTTGGGTCTTGCTATTTGTCATAGGCATTCTAGGTCGGGTATTCTGAACACTCTATTTCTTTTCTTTGCAAGGCTATTCATTAGGATTTCAAAAAGGGCACCAATTTATGAGTTCAGGTAGGCTAAGAAGCAACATGACTGTCCTTGTTTGGCAATCTTTAGGGTATGCCTGGTAATTTTTGATACAATACGATAACGTAACACGGCATGAAATTATACGGGTTTGGGTCGAACGTAAACGGGTTTCATGTCTAAATGGATCAGCTCACGTGACCCATTTACATAAACATGTTACACCGGATTGCACTCATGTAACCCGACATGACACAGTTAAACTTGTTTAATTATGTATTTATTTGTCAGACTCAGTAATTCATTTAAATATATTAAGTTAAAATTACAATTACACCATATATAGTAATACGAATTAAATGTGTGGTGTCGTGTTAATCCGATTTTAAACAAGTCATATCTGTGCTTGAAGTTTTTAATCTTGCTTAATACAGATTGATGTATTTTTTACAGAAACCAATTTAGACATGACACATATTATCATGCCTACTTCGAGGATATTGATTCAAGTGGCTCTCCAATGGTGTACTAATTACCTAACATAAAATGCAAAATAGATACCAAATCAGGGATGACAGCATTACTTGATCATCCAATATTCAAGTCAACGAAGTGACAAAATATTATATGTAGGGAATGGCCGACCTCGAGATGCCGACCAATATAGAATTCATTTGTGGTGCGTAATGGACATCCAAAGACAAATATATCATGGTCAACTTTCACCTTATTACATTGAAAATCCTTTAATTCTAAATAAAAGCAAGCACCATCCATGCTCTCCATATGCAACTCAGACAAGATATTCATTTACCTACCACCCGTTGACCTCATCTCATCTCATATATCATAGGATAGTATCCACGTGATATTATAAACTAATAATCTAGTTATTTTAATTTTTTATAAAATACTAAAAAATAAAAGTAAGCAACACCAAAATATATTATTTTTATTAATTTATAATATTACGTAAATATTATCATGTCATAGATGTATTCTATACGGACTTTCTCTATCTCGAGGGCCAGGTCAATGACGCGATGGTTTTTAAACGAGAGAAAGGTGGCGTGTCCCCGCGGGGCGAGTCTGAGTCTATCTGTCAACTTGCCACATCTCGTCCTGCCCTAAACCTATTTATATATTATTATAATATATAATTATATATGTTAAAATTAATTTATATTAATAAATTAGATATTAATTGTTCTATTTTATCAAAATTATATAAATTCTTAATTTTAAATGTATTTAATTATACTATTATAAATATGTAAATTTATATCATATTTTAAATTATATTTTACATATTATTAACTAATTTTCCTTACCCGTGCTCCGCCCAGCCCCCGGACCATTGCTATCCCTAGTTGAAAGTCAAACTAATGTTGATTTGATTATTTGTCTTAAAACTTCACATGCTTATTAGCAAAAAAGAAAATTTCTTACGCTTACACCCTTTCTTTTTTAATTTTTTTTTAAGTAAACGACGTCAATTTATTTTTATTTTTAATAATGAAGGGTATTTGGTCATTCTCTAATTAATTAATCCCTTGTAGGTAACTCTTATGGAGAATATATTCCTTCAACGCTCGAAGGTGACCCGAACTCGGGTTTTTATTGGCAGAGCGGCGCTGGTTCTAAAATTTTTTGCCGGACTTACAATAAATTAAATTCATATACAATTAAAAAATTAAGTTCACTTTTTTTTTTTTGTATAACCAAGGTATTCAAGTGCCCTCACGCTCAATTAGGAGGTTGGGCCCTCCTCGGAGCCCTATATTTGCAACGTGGACGAGCCGTGTAAATCCGCCATACCGGTATTCGTGAGAACCCTAAATCTGGCCTACAAGACGATGCTTGCTTACCAGCGGGTCTGTCCCATAGAGGCATCTAAAAAACTAAGTTATTAGGTGTTGATACATAGTTCTCTTATGAATCATGATATCTCTTATAATCTTTCCGATGTTAGATTTTCTTCCTTAGCACCAACAAGTCTTTTGCATAGTAGTATCACTACATAAGTACTGTCACATGGTAACACCGATGACTTTCTTTTTCTGCGCTCGAGCTAACAACTTTATTTCAATCATGATTTTTCTTCCATAACCTATTCACTTACCACGAGTTCCACACTCAGGTTTGACAACTAATAACAAAACGTTTTTTTTTCCCTTCTGGTCTCGGATTTTACAGGCCACAAGTTTTACACTTGGACATGATGATGTTTGGTGAGTCCACACGGTAGATTGCTCTAATACCATATAAAATATACATCCCGACCCGCAAGAAACCGACTCATTTTCACCTAAAAATTTAAAGTATTATTTATTTTATTTATTTGATTGCTATCTCAGAAAGTTTTTAATATGAAGATGATATTAGGACTAAATGTGCACCAATTCGTAAAAGTTGAGGATTAAATATATGATAAAAATGTCAGAATTAAAAGATTGAGAACTACACATAAACTTATCCCTATTTAATCGGTAAAAGTCGAGCAACACGTAAACAGACTTTGATCCAAATTTACATTGCTATGCAAGGAACAACATGGCGATTTGTTCTTCGCTTCCTTATCTTTCTGTGACCGCCTCTCAATGGATAGAAACCCTCCTTCTCTTTCTCTCGAATGTCACTGCTCTGTTCTTCTCTTCCATAACGCCTAACAATAACGGACTTAATATTTTCACGTATCGGGAAAATCTGTATATTTTCAATCGGTTTGATGTTTTTAAGTGAAAGAAACTGAACCAGCCATTAGGTAGGAAGAAAGGGATTTTTAAAACTCAAACCGAAATCCTCGGGCTTCAATTTCCTTAACCGACACATGACCATCAAAAGTGTTATCGTTTGTATTAGAAATCATATACTCAACAAACTGCTATTTTCTTGTACGATGAAAGGGAAATGAGAACTCCACCAGAAAAGGAGGTTTCATCTGGACGATAACCTCGTGTTTCGATTCCATTTATTCATTATCGTTGTGCGGATATAAAAACTTTAGCAGAGACGGGGCTCTCCATTGAATTAGCTTAAACTAAAATTTTTTAAATTCTAAATAAAAGCAAGTAGCGTTGTGCGCCTTCCACATGCAATTTACCTACTACCCGTTGACCCCATCTTATATATATATATATAATATTTAGTAATATCATAAATTAATAATTTAATTATTTTAAAATTTTTGATAAAATTTAAAAAATAAAATAAAATAACACTAATAAATTATTTTTATTATTTTATAATATTACGATAAATATTATTATATTATATACCTATTCTATACGGACTGTCTCTATCTCAAGGGCTCGGTCAACGGTCCGAGGGTTAGGTGGCCGGTTGGCAGTCAAACAAACTGATGCCGATTTGATTATTTGAATGAAAGTTTTGCGTGCTTATTAAAAAAATAAAAAATAATAAAATTGCTTCCCCTCACCTCCTTTCTTTTTTCTTTTTAAATTAAGCGATGTCAGTTTATTTTTATTTTTAATAATGAAGGGTATTTCATCGTTCTCTAATCAATCACTTGTAGGTAACCCTATGGAAAGTATTTTCCTTCAATGCTTGAACGTGACCCCAACTCGGGTTTTTATTGGGGGAGCAGTATTGCTCGATTAGCTCAGCTGGTTTATAAATTTTTAATCTAACTTGTAATAAATTGAATTCATAGGTTGCGATGCCCAACTCTCTTATAAATCACGATGTTTTATATTGTCTTTCTGATGTTAGATTTTGTTCCTCCGCACGAGTAAGTCTTCTGTGTAATAGTGTCACTACGTAAACACTGTCACATGGTAATACGGACGGGCTTTTTTTTTTTTTCCGCCATCGAGCTAACAACTTTGTTCCGATTGGGATTTTTCTTCCGTATCCAATTCACTTATCACGAGTTCCGCGATCGAGTTTAACAACTGATGACAATCATATTTTTTTCTTCTGGTCTCGGATTTTACGGGCCACGAGTTTTATACTTGAATCATATGATAATGTTTGGTGGGTTGAGATGATAACACTAACGAATTTTCTTTTACACCATCAAGCTAACAACTTTATTCCAATACGAGTTCAGTACTCAAGTTTAACAACTAACGGTAAAACGTGTTTCTTTTCTTCTAGTCTCGACTTTTACGGGCAATGAGTTTCACACCTGGGTATGATGACATGTGATGAGTCCACACGGCACATACTGCTCCAATACAATGTAAAATTTACATCCCGACCTACAAGACACCGACCTCATCTCCACCTAAGAGTTTAAGTTATTAAGTGATGATGGTATTCAATTTTCTTATAAATTATATCTTAATTTCTTAACTCTCCTTCGTGAAATTGTTCTTCAACATGGTTAATTACCGCTCTTCTTTCTTTCATTTTTCCCGCTAAGAAAAATCGCGACGACTGCAAAAAGAAATCATCAATAATTACGATTTGATTACTTTCCAAACGAGAAACTAAGGCTCGTCAAAGTTACAAAGAAATTGAACGAAATTAAAAAACAAAAAAGGGTTTGATTTTTTTCGGTCGATCGAAAAAAGCTCGATGGAATTAAATTTATTAGTATTTAGAGAAAATTGATCATTTGTGTATTCATCGTGCAAATATGGGAGGGTATAACTGAGAAAAATAATGAAATAAGTATTTTATGAATTTCTTTTGTGGAATATTAATTCCGAAAATACAGAAATTTTTTTTAGCATAATGCATAATTACTCTGAAATAGAATTATGACAAAATAGGATGCTTTCCCTCCTATTTGAGGGATATTTTGGACTGAGATCACAGTTTTAAAAACCGGACCGGACCGGCCGGTTGGACCTGTTGGACGGGGAACCGGACACCAGCCCGGTCCAGTTTCACTAATTACTCCATTTGCATCAAGGACTGGGTTGGACAGTGTGAGCCGGCAGGTCTGACCAGGTTTCCACTGAACGCATAAGAACCGGTCAAGATACCGGTCAACGAAGAAAAACAAAAAAAAATATATAAAAAACAGGAGTCAAAAATAGGGAAAAAAGGGAAACCTAAGCTCTAAATTAATGTATATAATATAACAATCTTATTTGTAAAGTTGAAATTATAAATTAATGTATAGAATATAATAAGCTTACATTCATATTACCAATTTTATACTATTATAAGTATTATTTGTAAAAATCCGGTTAGACCAATTGAACCTTGGTTGAACCCAAGAACCCAAAAACCCATACCTTCACTGGTTTCCGGTCTGGTCCGGTTCTGAAAACTATGACTGAGATTCTCCACAAATCAAAAGAAGGAGAAAGTCTTAACGGGTTACACCACGTGCAGTGCTAACGTAGTGTCACGATTCAATCAGATAAAAGCATTTTTAGGGTTATTATTTTTCCCTTTTGAATTTTGTTAAAAATACCCTAAAAATAACTTAATCATCTTGACTCATAACACTAAGTTAACATTGTTACATAGTATACCCGTTACACGCGAGACTCTCTCCAAAAGAAAAGGTGCCTCATCACCAACCACCCTTCTCCTCCGAGATCGTCGGCCACTCCGAAAGTGACCGACAATCTAAGGCGGAGGGATGGCCACCGATCTCCACCGCTCTTGCTGCCCTTGTCTGTCTTTTTAAATTTATTTTTATTGCCACCTCGGAAAGTTTTTAGTATGGAATAATATCATGACTAAAAAGTGTACAAATTCGTAAAAGTTTACGGTAAAAATGACATAATTAAAATATTGAGGACTATATATGTACTTATCCATATTTAATCAATAAAAGTTTAAGTCGAAGAACATGTAAACAGACTTTAATTCAAATGTATATTCCCCTGTCACGAACACAACTTTGATAATTCTCAGGATTTGACTACGTAAAATTCACACTGTAATTCATTCAAGAGATATGATTTGAGATACTAACCTTGATTTATGGTCAGAACCCTTTACAACAAGATCCACATGGTGATCCGTTCTTCGCGTTGCCGACGTGGTATATCCGTCCAATCAAGATTCACAATTTATAAATTTTTCCTTTTAGAGTTTACCATTTATAATTGTTTTTTAACAATTTTTTTTACCATTTATAAAATTTTCACTTTAGAGTTACACCATTTATTCGGATTTTATATTTTTGAAATTTTTATAAGATTTAATAACTATAACTGTTTAATTATAAATTATTTGTTAAGTTTTGATTGGATGTATATATCACGCCAACATTATCTACGTGATATGACCGCTCTATTGAAGACTTTCTCCTATCATTCTCATGAATGTCTCTGCTCTGTTCTTCTTTTCTAAAACGTCTAATAGTAACCAACTTAAGATTCTTACAGATTGGAAAAATCTCTATATTGTCAATCAGTTTGATGTTTTCAAGAGAAAGAAATTGAATCAATTATTAGGTAGAAAGGGAATTTTAAAACTCAAACCTTTACCGACGCATGTTCATCAAAGTGTCGTTTATTATATTAAAAGCCATATAATATACATGCACTCAATAAACTCTTAACAAATCTGATACATACTAAGCCATATCGAATATTAATTTAGAAAAAATCCTAACACAACAATGTTGGCATTCATACCATTTCTCAAATACTTGAACTCTCGTATTCAGCCATAAACATATCAGATGAACTGAACAAACCAACGTAAACATTGACTCGTAAGTATGGTAACACCAAGAATCTAGACAGTGAGAAGTCAATATGCACCAAAATCAGGTATAAATAACACTCTTTCAGTAAATATTTGGGTAATTTACCTAAAAAAGTACAAACTATTGCAAAATTTCCTATTTTACCATGAACTTTCTTTTTTACCGAGAAAATCACGAACTATACTCTGTTTTCCCTAACCTACCATGTCATTAATTTTGACAGTTAATTGCTGACTTGTACCGTTAATTTTGTTGATTGTGCAAACGAAGGCTAACGTAGCATCTTACATGGCATCTAGCTTGTCTTAAAAAATAACGAACTATTGTCGAATTCCCTATTCTACCATAAACTATCATCGAATTTCCCTTTTCTACCATGAACTTTTATCGAATTCCCTATTCTACCACGTAATATTATCGAATTCTCTATTTATCAATAACTATTGTTAATTTCCTATTCTATCACAAGTTAATTTTTGCCAAAAAATTCATAAATTATGCTTCTGTCCCTCATTTACCATGTTATCAATTGAATGAAAGAAAATTTTTTATTATTTACATCTTACTCACAATAATGTTTGTGGTACTTCAATTAATATTATACTATTGTATGTTATCATATTATTTTATGTTTTCTTTTAAAAATAAAATTAAAAGAATATAAATTAGATATAAAAAATCAACTTATTGTAGTGTGAGGTACATGTTGATTTTAATAATTATTTGGTGTTCTCATATTGTAAAGAATACAAGTACACATGTTGACGTTATTTTTAAAGAGTGTAGTATGAGTAAGTCTGGCAATACGTGTCATGTCGTATCGTATTTAAATGTGTCATCTCAACCCGTATACGACCTGTTTAATAAACATGTTAGAAACTTCAAACACGAACACGACCCGTTTAACTCGTATAACTAAATATGTATGGTATAATTGTAATTATAACTTAATATATTTAAATATGTTAATAGGTTTGACACATAAATATATAATTAAATGAGTTTAATCATGTTGTTTCGGGTTATGCGAGTATAACTCGATTTAAATCGTTTATGTAAATGAGTTACACGGGTCAGTCTCTTTAGACATGAAACCCATTTAGGGTCAACCCGAACCCGCCTAATTCTGTGTGGTGTCGTGTCGGGTTATCATATCGTGTCAAAAATGGTTAGGCTTAAGCATGAGGTGGTATAACATATAATTTGATTTTTTATGTCTTATTTATGTTCTTTTAATTTTATTTCTAAAATAAAATATAAAATAGCATGGTAACATATAATAGTGTGATATTAATTGAAGTACCACAAACATTGCTGAGAATAAGATGTAAATAATAATAATTTTCTTTCATTCAGTTGATAACATAGTAAATGAGAGACATGAAGCACAATTTGTGAATTTTTTGGCAAAAAATAACTTGTGGTAGAATAGGAAATTAACAATAGTTAGTAATAGAATAGAGAATTCGACAATAGTTCATGATAGAATAAGGAATTCGATAATAGTTCGTGGTAGAAAAGGAGAATTCGATGGTAGCTCATGGCAAAACAGGGAATTCGACAATAGTTCTTTATTTTTTAAGACAAGTTAGACACCACGTAAGATGTCACATCAGACTCCGTTTGTACAATCAGCAAAATTAACGGTACACGTCAGCAACTAACGATCAAAATTAACGGCGTAGTAGATTATGAAAAACGGAGCATAATTCGTGATTTTCTAGGCAAAAAGGAAAGTTCGTGATAGAATAGATAATTCTACAATAATTTGTGTCTTTTTTAAAGCAAATTATCCTAAATATTGACATAAATGTATAAAGGAGACTTGAGCCTATAATCTTCAGAGTTACCAAACCTCACGACAATAAGTCTGATACCGCCAAACCTTAGTCAAAATCATAATTTTGCTTCAGATTATGCACCTCCCTGTTCAAAGTTTGATGCTTTTCCTTTTCATAATTACTTATCAACTCCCTTTCTTTGCATTGCTGTCGTGGCACAGACAATACATGCCACAGCAGCACTAACCGATGGCCTTTATGCCCCTTGAAACTGAGAGAGTATTCTGCGTAGTTTGGTTGTAGATAAAACATTTTGCTTAATACCAGAATAAAATTGTATCTTAAAGATGAGTTCTTTAGTTTTGTGAAGAAAACTCATTTTTAAAATGGGATTTTAGTTTATTGAACACTCATTTTGAAGGTGTTTACGAAACTGAAAACACATCTTCAAGGTGCGATTTTGTTCCAGTATTGAATAAAATATTTTGTTTAAAATATCTTCTTATGAAAAAAAATTAACGAAAGGTAGTATTTTTACTTAAAGCTCACTGTGTGTAACTGGTACATTGTATGAGGTGACGTGATAAGGTTCAGTCATTTCAAAAATTTTCAATAAATTTCTAAAAATAGAAAATAACCCTCGAAATAATTAAATTATATTAATTTATAATGCCATGTTATCACTCTCAGATGATATACCGTTCAACACAACAATTTCTCCTTGAAACTCAAATGAATGATCCAAAATACCAACCATGCCAAAATTCAATGAATTTGACCCGGAAATAACCTAAATTTATGACTATATTCTTATAAATTTGGGTGTTGATAACTTATAAAATTTTATCAAACTCTTTTTTCCAACATGTCTAATCTGATAATCTAGAAATCTAATAGATTTTGACTAATTCGGGTTCGAGTACAGTCTACCAACTCAGGAGTACAGCCTACCTAACATTAGTTTTCTCAATTTACAAAACTAGAATTCGAGATCTTACTTAAGTTTTTCCCATTTAAGAAAAAGAGACGAAAATAAAATGGATGTAAAGGGAGTTTGTGCGAACAATTTAGGGAAAAAAATGGAATAAAATCTCCTTTCCTTCTCTTCCCTTCCTGATAATCATCTTCTCTCGATTAAATCATATTTTGAATCTTATCACCAGCGGAAATCACTCGAAAAATTCTGGTCACTATTGGTATGAACCTTGATAACTATCTCGCACCCAATATCGATGGAGACCGCGGGTGCAGATCTCTGGTTTCACCTCCAGTTCGGCGCACAGGACCATAGCTCGAAAACCCGGTTTAATTTAGGCATTGAAAAGTATTGTGTTCTTATCGGCTTGCGAAAGCCCCCGCTGTCATCCGAATATTTCTAACATTCGCACGCCACTCGCTTTCTTCTATACAATGAAAAAGACAACTCGGAGGCATATTGCTTAGCTGTCTAATGTGATAAGGAACCAAAATTATAAACATATCGGGGGCAGGTGATGAGTTGAAAGAACGAGAGCGTTCTTCTTCTCCCCACTTGTTGGTGTTTCAATGTCATCCTGTGGGGGTTTCACAAGCAACCACTTACGACAATGTCTTCTGTTTCAAATTTTCTTTCACCGGTAATTTATTTGGAAAATTTTTTTCGTTATCTTTATTATTTTTTCAACATACGAAAGAGAAAAACAAAAGATTAAACTCATTTTTCCCTAAAAATCTAAATAATTAGATGATAATATCTAATTTTTTTTATAAATAGTGTTTCAATCTTTTAATTCTCTAATGTGATATTTATTCTTCAACACTCAAAAAGATTAAACTCATTTTCATATAAAATATAAACAATTAGGTAATGATATATCCAGATCTATTATAAGTAAGGTTTTAATATCTTAATTCTCTTATACAAGATTTATTTTTCAACACCCACCATCACGTGGCAACATGTTACATTTGATATGAACCTTGAATACTCACCCTCATAAACTGACCTCAAATTGTAATTTTTTTCTATACACTCGGGCAAGGGCGTAACTAACCATGAGACAGACTTTTATCTTCCGTCATCAAGCTATTTAAGTGAGCACGAACTAGATATTTTTCTTCTAATATCGGGCTGGCATTATATGAGCCCACTTGATAGTTGGCTCTCATACCATACAAAATATCTATCGGACCTTTAGGTGGTTATGGGTACAAAATCCATAATCATCTAAAAGTTTAAATTATTAAGTAATGGTATTCAATTTTTTCAAAAACAAGATTTAAATATTTTTAATTCTCTGCTATGAAATTTTCTTTTTAACCGTTAGTGATTGCTCAAAATTTTAAATTGATGGATAAATAATATACGATTTTCTTATAAATAAAAGGATTTTTATTTTATATTTATGACGAGGGACCACACCATTTAATAATAATTTCCCACAAGCAATTGATTAAAATAATTTGTGCACTTTCCACTTCAGCTGTCGTGTCACCAACGTTTTGCTCAAAAAATTATATATTGACTTGATGGAAAGATCTCTAAGTAGCGCTTTCGCACGGTTTCTTGGGTGCTTGTCTATTCATCGGGAAAAAGAGTGAAGCTTATCTGGACTTGGAAGAGATATGAGACATGATTTCTCTTCCGTAATTGAATTATATAATCGATCACGAACCAAATATTTTCCTTCTGATATAGAGCCTTCATTTTTTTTTAAATAATGATCATGAATTTCACACTTGGACCCGACAATTGTGAGCCATACGATACCAACTCTGATACAATGCAGAATTTCTACCGAGCTTGTGAAAAGCTAAAGCGATATTCATCTAAAAACGTAAACTAATTAGGTAGTGGATATTCGTTGTTATTATCTTTCAAATTTTATTTTTCAAATTATCTAGTATGAGATTATTTCCAAACGTCTTTCAAGTCAGACTAGCGGTAGATGCAATAGCTTACAAATCACGTGTGTCAAGTAAGTCAGGTAAATCCTGACAGGTTCATACCCCCGAAAGATCGAACCCTTAACATGAGACCATTACTTATCAATTAGGCTGGTCCCCAGAGGCTTAGTAAGAAACTATTGTAGATATGATTAAGGTTCCGGATAGGATCGTTCTTGAATTCAACGGATAGAGTTTGAGATACAGAAATATGCTAAGGAAAATAAAAAGGCGTGGCATCCATCGGTCGATTTCTCCAATTTCCGAGGAAGAGCTGCGTGGTTATGCACATACACAGTTGTCTCAGACGACAATTTCATATGAAAAAAAGGTTGCCTTTGTTTACTTATATTTCACCTAAAAACTTAAATTATATATAAGTGAATGTATTTAATTTTCCTATATTTCAAAATTTTTATTAATTATTTGATTTTATACTTAATCCTCCACACCTGCCTCACATGAAAATGAGGTCTGCACTTATCACGTGCTGGAACCGATACCAAACTAGACATCTTACTTTCACACTCAGGAGGGAAGAACAACTTCTACGATGCAAGCTCTTTTCTTGTCATTGGGTCAATAACCGATATGATTCATACCCCTTTCCATACTTGATTTACTAATTGCGGATCAGATGTTTTTCTTCTCATCTAAGCTTTTTCTCGAAGTTTTATCACATACTAAGGCATAAGTGCGCATGATAAACCTGCTCTGATACCATGTCAAATTCGTTATTGTGTTTATAAAAGGTTTGAATCATATCCATCTAAATTCCTCGACACTAGCCTTTAAAGTGGGGATATGATCTGCATCCTTCACGTGATGTTAAATGCCCTCTCTCAATAATAAATTTCAAGCCAGACAGTTTCTCCTTAAGCTTCTTCTCCTTGTTCTCTCTCCCCTTCATTCTGACCCATTCCCGATTCTGAGCTTCCTCTTTTTTAAAAAAAGTAGTGTGGGGGTAATCGAGCATAACTCAACTAATCCTCACAGTCTTGCAAGTAAGTCAATAAAGACACTAGTTGACCCTAAGCTGGGAGACAAATTTTAGAGTACATTAACACTGGAGTACTTCAATTTATCACGAGCTAATACTTGAGGAGCTCAATCATTTTTTCCACAATTTTGTCCATCAATTCCCATTCTGTCCAACATATAAGTCCATTGTTTTCTTGTCATTGATAGAAAGCTGATGTGGCAGCTAACTAGGGCAAACGAATGATAATTTTGCTGATGTGGCATCGCCACATCAGCAAAATAAAAAATGTAATAACAATTTAGTTCATGAATATTTAACTTTCTAGCACTTGAGGACATAAAAAAAATTTTACTACCACTAAATTTCATAATTCACGATTTATTTAAAATTTTGATCCAGCTTTTAATTTTTCTTAATATACATCAATATCAATGCCAACATTGTGCTAGGTGCTTCCCATTCTATATCATTCTAACACAAATATATGTATATATAGCACGGTATGTTTATTTTGCTACTTGATTTCTTGAAATATTCATATTGATGCTAATTTATTTTCTATCTCAGTTAAATTTATGTTAGAATATCTTCTAAATGAATGCATATACAATTAAGGTGTGTTACGAAAATGGGACAAAAGGCAAATAAGCAATAAAGAAGAAATAAAGAACACATAGAATTGCATAGAAAACTATTGATGAGAAAAACCACTGTCAGAGAAAAAACGAATCCACTATACCTGAAAATTATAGCAAGGTGTGGAGATGGTAATAGTGACTTGAAAGAAAGAACTCAAAGATCTACAATTATATAATATAAAAAATTAACAAGGACGTTAATACTTCTTATATTAGTTAGCTAGTCAATATATATGATATTATAACATGTTATTTAGATATCCAGCCATTAATGCTGCTATTAGCACGTGAAGGTTGTGATTTTGAAATTTACCGAATAACTGCTGACAAAACCAGTCTCAATTATTTCTTAGTTTCAATAATGACTTACATCTCTATAGTTGTGGATAGAATTTTTGTCATGTAACCAAATCATGAATGATATGAGTTTGTGGAATTCTCAGCTTTTTAAGTATCATGTTTTACTTAATTTTGACGGGTCAAGTAGGATCTGGTTAAGAAAAAGAAAAGGATTAGAATAATAACTTGAGGAAGTTGCCACCAGTAGTTTAAAGTTCAATCTCATGTGATTTGATGAGTTCGAGGTAAGTGATCAGGGGTCTCATTGTAAATAATATTACTAGATGCTCTTGAGCTTATACCTTAGCAGTCATTGACTTCTTAAACTATACTAGACTTTTGATTGTGCTACTCTGGTTTCGGTACTTATTGTTCAGTTTGTTTGATATTTTTGCTGTTGAACATGCAAGCTCGAAGATTTAGTAGCAATAGGTGGCTAGGTCACTACTATCATTACTCTCCTTTTACAGATCAAAGAATAACTTGAGGAAGTTCTAATCCTCAAGCTGATAAATTTGATTAATTACTAGTGTTTTTGATTTATTACTTGCTATCTTATTTGAGTTTCACTCAATTGATTTATATTTTTTGAATAATGTGAAACTGTATTAATTTTCATAATTAATTTTATTTAAAATTACATTTTTGTGGAACGACACTTGTTTGTGTCGTTCTCACTTTTATATTACATGCCAACATGTACTCTTACATTAGAACGACATTGAATCACCAACAGGTAGTATAATATTGGTATTTATGTCAGTTTTTATTAAGAAAGATCGAAAACTGAATCAAAATTTTAGATTAAATGTGAAATTAACAACTTTAGCTGTAGCAAAAATGTTTTATGTCCTTAAATGTTAGAAAGTTAAACATTCATGCACTAAAGTGTTATTCATTTTTAATTTTGCCAACATGACAATGCCACATCAGTAAAATTATTGTTCATTTGCTCTAGTTGGTTGCCACATCAACTTTCCGACAATGACAAGGAAACGATAGCCTTATGTGTTAGATGTAACGGGAATTGGGGACCAAATTGTGGAAAAAAAAGTATTATTGAGGTACTCAAGTGAGCCAACACGGACAAATTGAAGTCCTTAAATATGAGTCTATTACAAATTTTATACAGGATAGAAGGAGAGCAGAGATATTAATAAGAGATATGGAATCTTTGACTAACTAACTTAAGAATTACCTGAGATGACAGGTCTATTTATGGACCTGGAAAATCAAATAAACTAAGAAACACGTAAATCAGAATATCACATCAACACATAAATATGACATTATTAAATTCTACAAATAATAACTAACCTAATTAACCAATACAATTGTATTAAAAAATATTATTTTCCAAATAAATATAAAATATTTTTAATATTGAGAATTATGACTTGGATAGACATGGTATTAATACTTTTACTTGCCGCTGGATCAGTCCATTGCATTGAATTCTTCCTCTACCGCTCTACCATCTTTGTCAACTTTCGCCTCTCCCTATCATCTTTGTGGCGTGGGATTAATCTTGATGAAGCGACTTATAAATAGTTTTATTACGTCTTCGTGACGAGGGATACACGCAAACTCATGGATTATAATATTTATGGGAACACTTCGGATCCAACTAACGCCGCCTTTGATCAATTCATTGTGATGTTTAATCTGTTTAAACTGTTTTTCCGGTGCTCGTCACCTCTCTTGCAATTCAATTGTGAGTCCGATCGACCCATCAATTCATTGTGATGTTTTCTTATCTGTAAAAGGAAGGCAATAGCGGTGACCCAACTAACCCTACTACTCAAACTATCGTATTCTATCGCGAACATATCAAATGAAACGAACCGTCAATATTGACACATACCCAGTCAACGTAACAGTACAGTATAAGTATTAAATTTCCATTTGGGACTGCAATTAGGCTGTGATACTTAATTCTCTTATAAACTCAAGTTTCTTCTTTAATTTAATCGATGTGAAATATAACTCTCAACAAGAAGCCAGTGTCCGCTAAAACTCAGGTTCCAAAGTCCCTTCTAGTAATTTTTGCATATAGCGAGACTAGAAATTGAAATATCAAAGTTAGGTTAGTTACTCTACCAAAAATTAGGCAAAGATCACTTTCTAGTAATCTAGTCTCCTCATTTTGCGTATGGGAGCTTTTGCAAGGCCACGTGTACTTGTAAAATATCTGATCAGTGAAAGGTTCTTACATTTACCCAAAAATGTATAAATTATTGAGATAATTCAACATTTTCTCCTTTTAAATAAAATCACAGATTCCATTACTGTAAATGAAAAAAATTCTTGATTGAAAGAGTTGTCGGGATGTGTGTCTGCATAAATTGGAAGTCGAAGACGGGAAAACTTGAAAAACAAGTTCAAGATCAAATTCAACATAAGAGATATGTAGAGAATATTTTTTACGAGATCATATAGGATACTATGTCTATAAGTAGGGTCAGTACAAGTTGTAAAGGGGTGCTCTGGTGCTGTGAAATCTCAATGGCCTCGGGGCTCGGGTGAGAGAGCTGGGCTTAGAATTAGCGATATCCCTGAGAACTGTAATCATCTAATTTGATTTAGTGAAATCTCTTGCTTTGTCCGTGGTTATTTCCCTCGGAGAGTTGAGTGTTTTCCCACGTGTATCCGGAATTTCTCATTTCCATCACCTCGCTCGGGACATCCCGAGACTTGACAAGCGGTAGCAAAACGATCTCAATTCCAGCAAGAACTTTACCTCATAGTGAGTCATTCATACTCGAGAGTAAATTGGTCGCGGAACTATTAGGATTTTATATTTATATTTTCAATATCGAACTTGCTAAACTTCCCTACCTGTAAAGCCTATCCTATTTTTAGATTAGCGTCATAATTAATTCAGCAAAAAAAAAAAATTTCCTGCATTGTATAGAAAATCTTGGATGACACAGAAAATTAATCAGCCCAAAATAAAAATTTTCAACTAAAATGTCACTAAAAATTAAAAAATAGTACTAGAGTTGCCTCTGAAACATTTAATTTCTTATTTAATACGTAAATTTACATATTTTTCTTCGTATTTTAGTATTTTCTGCAAATAAATAAATTGTGGAAAAAATCAAAACGCGTCGGTGGGGAAATTGTTTGTCTCTTCTCCCTGGCAAGTGGAACAACTTACAATCTGGAATTTTCTTCATTGAATTAGTCTGAGCAGTACAAGGTATCAATATTTGGACTAACTCATTGTCCTATTATTAGCAATACAAAAAGTGTCGCGTGACGCTAAAACGAACGTCACGATGTGCTCACGAGGCAACAACATATCGCACCTCCCTGAATTACGGCCGATAAATCACATTTACCCTGGAAGTGAATAACTTTCATGTAATGTCCACAAATTTTTACGGCCCATTAGCTACGATTCAAGGTAGATCTTTCAATAAAATGAGGGTAACGGTAATGATGAGCTAAACACCCAGCTACTTAATATTTGGATTTTCGTGTGCAATCATGAATACAGTGCACGCACTGAACAATTAGCATTTAGCACTGACCCCATCAACCATGACGCCATCAAAGGCACAACACGACATAGCTAAGAAAACTCGGTATCCTCCAAACTCAAGTTTATTAAATACAGTTCTAAACACATGTTTTTACACCCGGCACTGTGGACTCACAAAATCACGTATGAATGAGTGATCGCTAGACCACCGTCTTTAGTGGTGGATTTAAACAAGGGTCCACGTCATCTATTTTGTTGGGTAATAATTCTCTGAAACAGTTGTCAAGACACCACAAGAGGGCTTTCGCTTTTACAGAGTAACAATAGGCGATCGGGGACGGCAGATCTAGCGGATGACACAAAGTACCCCAAAAAATGGTGTATGTTTTGGATCGGTTAGATGGTTTGATGTATCTTTCTCTGTATCGAAAAAATTTGTCAATAACGGGTATATTACGCGACAGTGCCGGCACAATATTACAAACTAATAACACTCGGTCATATTTAAGATTTTTAAGGTTTTATAAAAAAAATTCTCAGAATTATTGAATTTTATTGGTTTGTGACAGCGTATAATTACTGTCATGTAGTATGCTCGTTACATACAAGATTCTCTCTTCAATGTAAGATCTTGAGCTCGAAACCCGTGAGTGGAAAAAGCCACTGATTTGGAGAGTTTCACTTCTTAATGGGTCAGTCCAGTTCAAACCCGAATCAGTTATGATTTATCGGACTTATATATACCCAAACATGCATCCCAAAAATTATAAACCCAATTTAATATATATATATATATATATCTGGCCAAAAAATATATATATATTTATATAAGTTTTCATCAGGACACAAAAAAAAAAAACATCTTTTTTCAATTGCTTGACAGAGAATGTATTCATTATTTAAAGGAGAGTACATGGTTCGAGCAAAAAAAAAAAAAAGAGACTACATGGAAAAAATGCTCAAGAGAAAGAAGATTATATGATCAGATTATAAGAGGAATCCTTATGACTAACTATATAGGAAGATACATGTGAATCATATCAGAGAGTGCACAGTACAATCATAGCTAGTCAGGCGGCCATCAAAATTCTGATCATAACCTCCTGCCGCTCTACATGGACCCCAGTAAAAACCGAGTTAGGAGGGCTCTCAAAGCATTAATCCATGTAGATCTAAGTCGTCTTGTGCAGAGAGTTGGCAATCTTCGTACAAGAGCAAAACAAGTGGATAGCTTGAGCCGTACTCGGGCGTTCAGCTTCCTCCATGTAATAGAGTTTCATGCAGCTCAGATCTGGGGTGGATAGATCTGGGGGCGGATGGAGGCGGAGGTGATTGTCAATCACATCTCTTTCTCCAACAGATCGTCTACTACTTCTAGCGTATCCGCCTCAAATGCTTTGTGCCACATGATGCCTCGTGTAAGACATTAAAAGCTACTCCCGTTATCGACGGCTGCAGGACGCTATGCCGAGGGACGTGGTAGGCCTCTGGGCCAGGAGGATTATATGCGAATCGAAATTTACGACTGATGCTCGAGCTAAATATCGTGCTATTGGCATTTCTACTAGCCAAATTTACCTCACGGGCACTATGAATAGGAAAAATGACAGTAAAGTCTTACATGTTTAGCACTTTTAACAGTTGAGTCTTATAAGTTTTAAAATAACTAATTCAGTCATATAAAATCAGTTTCGTTACAATTTCAGTCCGAATCGTCACTATTCCATTAAATATTCTGTTAATAGCGTGAAATCTATGTCAGTAAAATATGAGAATTCAGACTGAAAGTGTAATTGAAGTAATTTTATATGACTGAATTAGCCATTTTTAAATTTAATAGGACTCAACTGTAAAAAAAAAAAATAAAACATATAGAACTTTCATTGTTGTAATTATCTGTATATATATATATTGTATGCGTGCATAAGGATTATAGAAGGTTATAGAATATGTATATGTATTTGTGTGTGTGTAACTTTCAATCTAAATAAGTGACAAGTACACTGTCAAAAAAGGAAGCGTTTTGGTGGGGCTCCCAACCAAACTCCTTACCATGTCATCTCGCGAGTTCAAAGTCACTTCTTCCAATCTCTTCTGCGTATTTTATATATATATATATATATATATATGTATATATTAAAATATTAGTTAGAAGTGTGCTCTTTAACCTTGAACTTGGAAGATACTAGATTTTGTGAATTATACTAGCGTTGTAGTGTTGCCATGTTTATATGGCTAGTGCACTGGTTGCTAAATTCGCCTAATTGCTAAATTCGCCTAATCTGAAATGCTCTTGCTAAACACAAAAATCCGACTATAATATAGAGAAATAGTAAAATTATCACTACCCTCGTACTCTATTTTACACATAAAACCTAATAATAAGTATGATAAGATAAAAAATAAATAAAAAGAGAAAATAGACTTAATTTTCATTGCTATAAACTCTTAAATTCGATCTCATAAGTATTACTTTCTGTACCATTCGATTCATTTCTCCCTTTTTCCCGTCATCCAAGCTTACCGGGTTTCTTTTCCGAATGAAAGAAATAAATAATAAATAAATACTAAATTTAAAAAAAATAAAAAACAAAAATAAAACCA
The DNA here is from genome assembly GCA_037672795.1 of Lagerstroemia speciosa. Lineage (NCBI taxonomy): Eukaryota > Viridiplantae > Streptophyta > Magnoliopsida > Myrtales > Lythraceae > Lagerstroemia > Lagerstroemia speciosa. The sequence continues at coordinate 8,286,273 of CM075299.1, forward strand.
AAATTATTGAAAAATGAAGCTTTATAACAACCTTATAAATAGAGCCCCCAAGTCCACAAATGTCTCTCAGCAACCTCACCATTTCGGAGCTGCTAAAGATAAAATCAATCCATAGCTTAGCAATAAGCCATGGACCACATAGCTCAAATCCAAGCGAGTCTCCAACCTCTACCCATCGCCCTCCTTGTCATCCCACTCCTCTTCCTCGGTCTCCTCCTCCGCAGATTGCGGCGGCTTCCATACCCGCCGGGGCCAAGGGGGCTGCCGATCATCGGGAACATGCTGATGATGGACCAGCTGACCCACCGGGGCCTGGCCAAGCTCGCCCAGAAGTATGGCGGACTCCTCCACCTCCGGATGGGCTTCCGCCACATGGTGGCGGTGTCTTCGCCGGACTTCGCCCGGGAGATCCTCCAGGTTCAGGACGGCATCTTCTCGAACCGCCCCGCCACGATCGCCATCAGCTACCTCACCTACGACCGCGCCGACATGGCCTTTGCCCACTACGGCCCTTTCTGGCGCCAGATGCGGAAGATCTGCGTCATGAAGGTAAAGGGTTCCGTGGATTCATACGCTTGCTAGGGGTCGCATGCAATAGCTTCCGACAAGGGAGAAAGTACGAGAAAGTAGTTTATACAAAATTCCAGTTGTCTTCGTATTTGTTTTTTTAGATTTTATTGAAAAATACAAAGAAAATTAATTTTCATCTGTCAGTGCGAGTGACAATGTGATATAAAATACCTTCTCGATTCAAATACAACACAGTATTTCACAAGTCAATGGGTGCTTGAAAATACAAATAAAAGCAATTACAGATAATTAATGCAAAATATTCTTTTTTTCTATTAGGTTTTGTAAAAAAAAAATTCTAAATATTTGACTTGATTAGTTTCACCGCATGTCACCGTTACAATCAAGGCTCTCTCCTTGGCAAAGTCGTAGATTCTAGTCCTGTTAATCCGAGAGTTTTATATTTTAATAGGTTAACTTTTCTCAAAAACTTAAATTAATTGAACAAATTAAATTTCTGCACAGTAGAGTGGTGTACACCTAAAAAAAATTGAATTGCAAAATCAAATAACCATATCTTTTATTTTTTTTCACGGTAATTAATTTCAAATTGAATCTTGGGCATAAAAATTAATTCTTTTAATTTTATTATAAAGTGGGCTCCAGCAAAGTAATACATCATCAAATGCATCATGTGTACCTTGTTGATAAGGTTTACAGTGTTGTTGTTGTTGTTATTATTATTATTATTTTCTAGTATGTAAAAGAGATACATAATTCTAGAAAAGATAAAAGAAATGGGTAAAAGGATACGAGAAATTTCAAGGGTGAAATCGAACCCATGATCTTTAGGTTATGGAGCGGGTACAGTACTAGTTATATTAAGTCATCTTTCGCTAATAAAAATATTATTATTATTTTCAAACACCCAGCAGTGAACTTTACCGCTAGTTTAGAATTTGAAACTCACTTAAAACAGCTGTAATCGGCTGATTCAATGTCCCCATGATGATATTCGTACAGTTGTTCAGCCGCAAGCGAGCGGAATCGTGGGCTTCGGTTAGGGATGAGGTTGACAAGACGATCCGATCGGTGGCTGCCAGCACCGGCACAGCCGTGAACGTGGGCGAGCTGGTGTTCCTACTGACACGGGACGTCACGTACCGGGCGGCGTTCGGGACGAGCTCGATGGAAGGCCAGGACGAGTTCATCTCGATACTGCAGGAGTTCTCCAAGCTGTTCGGTGCATTCAACATAGCCGACTTCATACCTTACCTCGGGTGGATCGACCCACAGAGGATCCACGACCGGGTCGTGGCGGCACGGAAGTCGCTCGACCGGTTCATCGACAACATCATAGACGACCACATGAGGAACAGGAAGGAGGACGATGTCGAGACGGACATGGTGGATGATCTGCTTGCGTTTTACAGTGAGGGAGAAGCCAGAGTAAGCGAATCGGACGACTTGAACAGCTCCATTAAACTCACACGGGACAACATCAAAGCCATCATCATGGTAAGCATCAAACTTTACGAAAGCAAACAAAAGATATCAGATTATTCCTTCTTTTTTTTTTGCATGCACTATTTTTTCTTCACTCCAAAGTAAATTGACTCTTTTACCCCTCTCCTGAGCAAATCTTCTGCGTAACAGTGTCTATCACATATCAGTATTTATGTTACGATCCAAGCTGATGAAATGCATCCATTTTTAAGTTTTTTCTAAAATCTTAAAAATGGATAAATTTCATTGGTTTGTATCACGGTGTAAGTACTGTCACGTGATGACACTGTTGTATTTAAGATTTTCTTATCTCTGTGATGGACATAGTCCAACTTCCACCGACTTAAAAAGATATTCGTGGTAAGACACGTGTTTCCTTAAACAAAGGTCTCGATTCGAGTTTTTGTAAATGAAGAAAACTCATATTGAGAAAGTTTACCTCTTAATAAGCTTACCTGACTCGAACTACATTAATTAGTAGTTAAAAAGAATTTTGCATAGTAGTGGTGCAAAAAATAAGAAGAGATTCATACACATATCTCTAATATAAGAGTTTCAGCTGATAAATAACAACATTTAATTTATGAGAAAATCTATAAAATATATATATAATTTAATTATTATTTATCCTGAATTTATCATTTTAATTTTTCTTTTGACCAATCCTTAAATTTTTACTTTCCTTGGATAATTTTTTTAGATTACCCTTTATCCTAAAGTCAATCCCATAATTATTTGTATTATGTGGTTGAAGTTTTTGGAGTAATTTGATCTTGACCGCTGCTGGTGCTTGCACTCCAATTTTGGATCCTACAACGTGCCGACAGATTCAATGACAACTGTATGCGTGGAGAATTTCTTCCTTAGCGTCATTATTTGATCACTTAAATTAAAAAAGTTTAAGAATTTTCAAACCTTTACTTTTCATGGACCGAGTCCAATATTCAGATATATATATATATATATATATATATAAGGAGCTTTGATCTGATTTCCTTTATGACTCTTTTCAAACTGTCCATTTTTATCATATATTTAAATATTCAAGTTAGATGAATATGAATTGTTTTAAATGGTTCCGGATCAAGTTTTGTGAATGAAAATGTGTTGATGATGAGACGGATTTATCCCTCAACGAGCCGACTCGACTAATATGGATTAGTCCGGGTTCTTTAAATTTTTAAATATTAGATTATATACACTGAAAAAATTTATATTAGTAAACATACTAATTTAAAAAAATAGTGAAATTAACGATCTTTTTTTGACGTCTCGTATACAATGAAGCAAATGAACTAAGCTTAAAGGGTCGGCTTTTCTTTTTTTTTTTTAGTTTGCACCACGCAGTGTCCCCGGGCCAGTCGAAGCGTATCTCGAGACTAATCTGCGGTCATACCGAGATCCCTAGAAAAATTTCAGGGTTGGTCGGTTTTAAATCTACTGTACATTAGACAAATATATCTTTATCGCGTAACAGAGTTTATATAGTGATAATAACAAATAGAATTTAATTATTTTAGGATTTTTTTCATAAAACTTAAAATTTTAAAAAAAAGATAACCTAAGGATAATTTAATCTAATTGCTTGACCTTATCAAAAAAAATCTAATTGGTTGATGCCAATATGTATATAAAAAAAAAAACCTCTTATGTATTACTTTCGTTTAGACAACTACTTTTTATGGGTATGCATTACTGGTATTCAGTAGTCTTTTGAGTTACTGACTAATCAAGTTCAAGTCGAGTCGGTCTATTAAGGGACAAATTTCTCCCGATAAGAGTTTTCTTCATAAATATTCGAGTATAAGACTTTTACTTGAAAAAAATAAAATTATTATCACTTGAACTAATTCATGTTGATTTTAGACCACTTATTTTAATATAGTGGAGATGGTATGGTCGATATCTTCGATGGACATGCAAAAATATCTCCCACTAGTATCTTGTCGTTTCTTCATATGGATCTTCTATAATATATTTATTATATTTTTGTTTGGTCAGGTAAAAAAAAATGCATGATTTTAGTTCACACGTACACACACACACATGCTTTCTGTTCAGAATTGAATCACACGTCTGAAAGTTATAAATCAGAGATTACCACATATCAGTTTAAATTTTTAGGTGACTACAGGTCGAACATTTTACAAATTCGGTGAAAATTTTACAGTTTTTTAGCCTTTTTCAATGCATCTATCTGATATTTAAGAATCTGATGGATCTTAAATAATATGGGTTCGGGCTCGATCGATCCACTAAGGATGAAAATTCTCCAGATTATGAATTTTCTTCATTGATTAAGCTTAAATAAAAAATCTTATTAAGGAATGAGGTATTAAATTATTTCAATTAATTCGTATTGGGTATATGAAAAAGATTGTTCTACCCATGAAATGAAGGATTGTTAATTAGGTATTCGCTATTCCCTCACCTTTTTTTTCTTTTATTGCTAAACAAATTAAAAAAATAATCTAGTCGTGAATTTTATTAAATTTTTTTATTTTTATATTTTTCATTTTATTGATAAATTCTTTTTATATTTTCCAGGATGTAATGTTTGGTGGCACTGAGACTGTGGCATCAGCAATCGAATGGGCCATGGCAGAGCTAATGCATAGCCCGGAGGACCTCAAACGAGTCCAGAGGGAACTCGCCGATGTTGTCGGCCTTGACCGCCGGGTCGATGAGTCCGATCTCGATAAGCTGACCTTCCTCCGATGCGCCCTTAAAGAGACTCTTCGCCTCCACCCTCCGATCCCGCTCCTCCTCCACGAGACGGCAGAGGATGCCACCGTACTGGGCTACTCCATCCCGGCAAAGACCCGGGTCGTGATCAACGCCTATGCCATAGGCCGGGATCCAAACGCCTGGGACGACCCTAACACATTCAAGCCGTCGAGGTTCCTGGACGAGTCCGCCCCTGACTTCAAGGGGAGTAACTTCGAGTTCATCCCCTTCGGGTCAGGCAGGAGGTCATGCCCCGGGATGCAGCTCGGGCTCTATGCTCTCGAGCTGGCAGTGGCACACCTCCTGCACTGCTTCACATGGGAACTACCCGACGGGATGAAACCGAGCGAGATGGACATGAGTGACATGTTCGGACTCACCGCGCCGAGGACCACCCGGCTGGTTGCCATCCCTACTCCAAGACTTCTATGCCCTCTATACTAAACAATAGCCAAAAAAAAAAACAAAAAACAAAAAACAAAGCAAAGCAAAACGTGTCTTTTCATTGTCTATTTTCTTTTTGTTATTTAATTATGCTTTGTTTGGCAAGCGGACGAAGAACACTCGAAGCAAGTGGGACATGTGCAGTTTTTATAAGTTTCATGTTGTGTATTTTGTGAGGTATATGGTTCAACTCGAGGGAATTAAATAATCTCTCTTTGATAGATTTGCATTCTTCATGTTGCTTATACACGAAAGTCCAATCAACAATCAAGTATTCTGTATAGCAGTGTCACTATGTGGTAGTGTTCACATGACAATACCATACATACAGGACTTTCTCCCAAACAACAGGTTCAAGTCACAATCAATTTGTCGAATAGAATTTACCCAATCGCTTATCTTCTCCATTTTATTGAATAAGAAAGGAAAGCAACAGTAATGATAATATAGCCAACTGTTACATAATGTTTCTTTTTTTTTGTATTCAGTAGCAGACATATCAGATAAACTAAATAACCAGTGTGTAGTACTAGCTTGGTTAGCATAGTACTATTAAAGATCTAGTATAGTTCTGGAAAGCAACTTCTTCCTTGTTGAAGCGACTTAACGTAATGTTCAACTTTTTGTATTTAGACTAGCACAGTCAGCATAACGCTATCAAAGGTCTAATATAGTTCGGGAAACCGACTTCTTCCGAGTTCAAGCCCAAACATCATACTTCTAGCATCTATTTTTGGCAAATACACGGAAAAGATTCGAATAGGAACACGGACTAGCCAAACTGCTTGAAAGTGAGCTTTGAATCATTATATCGTCATCCTTTGTAGTTATATTTTCTCTACTTAAAAAATTCGAAACTTGAGACCTTACTTAAAATTAGTAAGAGGTATTGGACCATCTTATCAGACCGAGGCTGGTCCACATGGTTTTGTTAGTTGGAGATGGCCGAGGACGACTGCCCACCTTATCGTGTATTTATATTGTTCGTGTCGCTCTCGGATAAACCTAATCGAATAAACTTTGAAATGATTGGCTGATGGGATGTAATACTTTTAATCATACTCGATTAAACAATGAAATCAAACCGTGACTCATAGCAATATCGTATGATGTTTGGACAATCGCGTGATTTAATCTAAATAATCGAGTAAAATTCGAGGATGATAACATACAAAAAGTCAGTTTTTATTATACAAAAAGTATAGTTATGAAAAAAAAAAAAAGGGCATACTATTGGATTATGATTCGTATACTTGTTAATACTATCTTATCTTCTCGACTTGTATAGCTTTGCTTACTCTTTAGGGGTGTGCAAGGTGTAATACCGGGTAGGCCCAGAACAGATAGGAAGGTTAGATTTCGTAAAATTTTGACAGGATCCGATAACAAATAGAAATAGTTAGAACCGGTTCTGGTTCTGGTTCTGATTCTTATTCCAACGTACATGAAACTACGGAGTCCGCTAGACTCGGATATTACAAGGAGAAACCGATCCGTTTGGTTGATTTCGATCAGTTAGCACTTTTTTGTTTAAACTCTTGTTCTCGTCTATTTTGTATCGTTGGATTCCAATCACACTAATATTTTTACGGTAATTATGCATATTTAATGAAATTAGTGTAATCTGAATGTCCTAATAATTTAGATCTATAAAAAAAAATAAAAATGCTAAAAGTTTATGTAAATTAACTAAATTTAATTAAACTATACTATACTACTAACAAATATTCAACTAACATTACAAAGTGATATGCAAATTCTATTATTAATCAGTAACAATTAAATATATGAAAAAATTATAATAAATCTATATTAATAAAATTATTAATATGACGAAAAGGAAAAAAAAAAAAACTTCTAAAGGGGTTCCTAAAGCCTATATATAATATAGATTTCGGCTAGAATTTGATTTCTTACTCGTCAGGATATAATCCTGATCCAAATTTAGAAATCAATCCTCAAAAAATAAGATCTAAATATCATTTAAAAAATACAAGGCACGTGGACCTACTCTCGCCTTAACTCTCTTCGTCCATCCGTAGATGGTAATTTTAGGGCCGAACACCCCGTACACGGGTGGGGTTGGTTGAGTTTTAGACCTAGTCTTCGATTCACCCAGCTAGACCCGTATATATACATATATTATATTATTATATATTCCAATAATTACCTTTTTATTTTTTAACCTACTTTTATTGTAATAAATTAAACAACAAATATTCTAATTTAATTGTAGCTTAAACATGTGTACTAACATTATATTTAAAATTATATCTAACAGCATATTTACTTATTTCCTATAGATCGGGTCGAAATGGAGCGGACCTCCTGACCTGACCCGATCCGACCGTTACTTAGCCAATCCAGCGTGTAGGGATCGGATGGTTATCAACGATCTATTCTGAGGGGATTTCATGCAGGTGGATCGGGCTTTCTACTTGGATTCCAGAACCATTTTCCAGTTCAAGTTCACCCTTCCTCCATTCTATCTACAAAACCAAAAGTTTTGAAAAGCTATTAACCTACAGAAGACACAGATCACGATTTTTCCCAAACCCTGACCGACGATGAATCTTCGATGCTTGGTCAATCAACAAACGAGCAAATCGATATCATGGGTTTCAAAGTCGTTAAAATTCGATCATAATCCAGTCCACCAGTTCAGCTACCAGATTGCAATTCAACGAATTTTCTGCACCAACGAGCAAGCAAAGCATGCACTGCAGATTCCAAAAACACAGCCGATGAAAAGCAACCAGCAGCCAAGAATTTCAGGATGCAGTGAAATGGTGCAGTGATTTTCACCATCGATGTACGCTAAATATGAAACGTAATAATACATGAAATTCGGTGTTGCAAGTCGTAACATTAGAACGAGGAAGATCTTTCCCAGAATCTCAAAGAGCAAAGCCCCAAAAGGATTGACACCAGGGAGAAAGCTCGTACCAACCTCAGTTGTAGACCATGTACTTCGGAGTCGCACTGAATTTCTGGTATCCTTTGATGACTTTGTTCACAGCATCGAGGAAGTCCTTCTCTGTCACTGTCTTCCTCCTTGCCCGAATCGCATACATTCCCGCCTCCGTGCACACGCTCCTTATGTCGGCACCTGCAATCACGAGACCGTGCATCAGAATCCCAACACTGCTAACAGCTCTTAAATTCAGATAGAGCATCTCCAGGTTCTAAGAACTGAGGAAGCATATGCTGAATGAAAAAGAAAAGTCTCTCGGAAAAACAAGAATCAAGAAGAATCAACTACACTGAATCATAAAATGTCTTGTCCACTGCAACCGCCGTAGCAAATTTCAGATTATTTCCTAATTGTTCCGAGATAAAATTCTTGAATCAGTTCCAGTAATCTACATATTCCTAGTGTTCCATGAACCGAAACATTTTCTGTAAACTCTCTTTTAGCCAAGGACAAACAGGGAGCCAGGAGAGGTGGATGAATCATCCTAAAATAGATTCTCACCGGTAGAATTGGGGCAAAGGCGGGCGAGAAGTTCGAAACGGATGTCCCTCTCACAGTTCATGGTCCTTGTATGGATCTTGAATATCTGTGTCCTGCTCTCGAGGTCAGGAAGGCCAAATTCAACCTTCCGATCCAATCGCCCAGGTCGCAATAGAGCAGGATCTAGAGTGTCTGGCCTGAAACATATATGTTATGATAGAAGAACCACATTAGGAACATGATAGTTGTAGATGTAAACTCCAGCATAATCACAATCTCATGTCACATTAAAAGAAATCTAAAACACTCTAGGAGGACCGGTAAGTTCTAGCTTTTCCAAACTTAAAAGCAGATCTTCCACCTTTACAAGAATCATACCCGAAGAAAGTTGTCATTCTCGGACTTCCCAAATTGACAGTCAAGCAAACCTAAAGTGGGAGTCTCCGTATTTTTTAAATAACTAAGAGTTTTCTAAATTGAGACTGACTTTCTAGAGCAAAAGATTACCTATTTGTGGCCATGAGTACTTTAATGTTTCCACGAGCATCAAAACCATCAAGCTGATTAACAATCTCAAGCATAGTGCGTTGAACCTCATTGTCTCCTCCAACACCGTCATCAAAACGTGCACCACCAATAGCATCAACTTCATCAAAAAACACAATACAGGCCTTCTTGGAACGTGCCATCTGCAAATAACAGTTATGCACTCTTATTAGGAAATCAAAGCCCAACAAGTAACAGTAATTACATATGCAGAACAAAACTTAAATGCTTGAAGTTTTCAGTAATATATCTGGTGACCTGAAAAAGTTCCCTAACCATCCTAGCTCCCTCACCGACATACTTCTGAACAAGTTCACTGCCAATAACACGAATGAAACAAGCATCGGTTCTATTTGCCACGGCTCTAGCCAGAAGTGTTTTACCAGTCCCTGGTGGACCATAGCAGAGAACACCCTTTGGAGGATCAATTCCGAGTTTCACAAATTTTTCAGGATGAAGCATGGGCAACTCAACAACCTGAAATTATGAAATAGATGGAACCATGTGAAAGAGAACGTGCTAGTATAACAGGAAATGAACATACTTAATGAAAGCATACTCACTTCACGCATCTTCTCTATTTGCTCCTTGCATCCCCCAACATCATTATAGGTCACATCCGGCTTCTCTTCCACAGTCATCATAGTCACACTTGGGTCAATTTTTGGAGGCAATGGAATCTGGATTTGATACTTATTCCGGTCAACACTGCAATCAACCCCATGGAAGTAAAGAAGAAACTCTACATCACAAAGTCATTTGAGGATCCAAACCATCATCATACTGCAATAGTACACCGCAAAGTAGTTTATAGACTTTTTAGGCCAAAAGTAACCCCTAATCAAATTACGATATACTACATTGCCAATTACTATTAGAAAAGGATTCACACTATCAGCAAAGTCAAATCTTTAGGATTGTATTATTATATCCGCCATGATTTGATGTCAGAAACCTTTCCTGAGATACATACCCCACACGCATGCCTTCCTCTATATCAGTTGGTGACACCTTGTCTCCAAGTCCAACAACAAACTGTAAAATTCGGGAAAAGAACAACATCAATAAGACATCAAGAGGTGGAAACAAACTTATAACATAAATCATCTAGGCGAAAGTTATGACATTCTATGACATTAAATAAGATGAATAACATTGATATGCTAATTGTATTGAAGCATCTTAGCACTAATTATAATGTCCTCAATTAAACTTTGATATCTCGCTCCAACATAAAACAAAGAACCACATCTCCAAACTACTGAAAAGAGATAATACAAACTAATAGAACAGGGAGAATAAAGATGAGCATACCTTTGCAATTTGCTTTACATTAATAACATATTTGGCATCCTCTGTATTTGGACTGATTATCTTAGTACATCTTGCCACCTAATTCGCAAAAATATAATTTTTCAGGAAAATATTTTGATAAAAAATTTTATGAAAGCTACAGCATCTATAAAAACTGCACCTGAAGAGGCTGCTCCTCCTGCATCATTTGCTTATCAGAGACAAGATCCCATTGGCTCGGTGCAGCTAAACCAGTGTCAGACTCCTTGATACCTATGACAGACCAAAAAATTCCAAATTCATAACACAAATAAGAACAACTTGAGAAGGAGCGCAAAATTTCAGTTCCACAAAGAATTAAAATCCAAAGAACAGTATCTAGTAGATGGCGTGGCAAAAGACCTCTAATCACACAAATATGTATAAAGAGCATAGACATTTAAGAGCTCAAGTGCAAAAGTATAAAAAACACAGCCATCTAAAACAATCAAAAATAAAATCTTAGAAGAGGAGAACCGCGTGCAAACGAAAATTCTTTTGATGCTTAGATCATAGGTGCAAAAACACAATAGCTTGCTGACAGAACAAGACATTATACAAACTCTTGAAAGTTATTACTTTCTAAAGCAAAGCTGTCAGTCAAACAGGCAATCTATATGTGGACTTATTTATGCACTAGGCAGCACAGCATCAGAAATGGAGATTATAGCATCATACCGCAGAGATCGTTGACTTTCTTAGCCATTTCCTTGATCTCTTTTTCGACTTTCTTTATGCTTGTAGAGTATGGCCCCAGACCCTGCATAAACGTAGAACAAAATGACTGAATTAAAAAAAAAAAATCCTAGGCAAGCAACAGAAACCCTCAGGAAGAAATCCCAAGAAGAACATTTGATAAATGCCCAGGTTAAATTTAAAATTTAAAAAGCCCAAAGAGAGAGTCTTTGATGAGGAAAAATACAACATTTCTTCTTCAATGATATCAAAAGGAAAGAATAATTTTTACAGCGTTAGACATAACTTGCCAAGACCAATCAACCAGGTGAAGTTAGCGATCGAATTGCAATAAACACACGAAGAAAGCCCAAGGCTCTACATTAGAGAAACTCTTCAAACTAGAAAAGAGCACAGAATACTAAAACTAAAGACTCAAAGAACCATTCCCACCCTTGAAACCCTACAAAAGAAACACTACTCTATCAAGATTCACAAAGCAAACCTGAAATTGTCACAACAATCCGATCCAACGTATCCCTGAAAATCAACAACAGCTCAAAAACGCTCGAGGCAGCCCAAGTATCTCATAGAAGTAAACTGCCTGTCTATGTCTTACTAAACGCAAAATCAACCGGAAGCACCATCGACACCATTAACGACAGTCAAACTACACACAGATCCAACACCGCCCAATTTCACAAACCAATCGCAGTTAAAGCAACCTAGATCAAAGATCTCAGGGAACAGATACGGACGACTATTAGGGTTTTGGGGGTGGCGGAAATGCCAAAAAGCCGAAAGAGCAAGCAACATACGTAGGTCTTGAGAAGCGCTATGTCGTCTTCATCGAGAGGGCGGGGGTTCTTCTCGTCCTTGAGCTCTTCATCGGGTTCAGGCGCCATTTTCACAGACTTAGCTGCTCAGCGTCACGAGCTTCCAATTCCCTTCTCTCGCAGAGAATGTTGAAACTGAGAGCTTTCTTGCCTAGGAGGGCAGAAGAAAGAAGATCGTCGAGCTTTAATATAGAGAGAGGCTGGGCCTTGAGAGAGGAGATCACGTGACAAGCACGTGGGCTTCGCTGATGACCGGTCTACTGGGCCCAACGAGACCCGGACGGGCGTCGTCCATGGGCCTTCTTCGGGGCTGCTGACAAAGTTTTTTTTTTTTTTAAACATAAATGAGGAAAAAGAGGTTTATTTCCCTAGTACTGCACTGTTTAACCAATGTAGCTTCACTAAAGGCATGGAATGGTCCGACAAGTCGATGTACACTAATACCCATATTTAAGAGTTTTTCTACTAATATTGCTTAGAGTAACGTCTTGAACCTGGGATATCAACCCCACTAAACCACTTGAAAATGAGTTTTGGACTGCTAGACTACTACATTTGGGGATGTTTATTCATGTTGGTTGGTTAGACCGTTTCGCCATCTTTACCCTTAAATAAGGTTTCGAATTCAAGTATTGTAAATGGAGAAAATCCGTCCTTGGGAGTGCTTTACCACTAACTATGTCGACTCCGTTCAGCTTCTAGGTTTTTGAGTCAGATTGTAATTAACATTTCACATCCCTAACCCTAGGGATGGAAATTTTGCCCTGACCTGCCCTGTGCACTGATTGGGACAAGTCCACGTCTTTCTTAACCCGATCATCCCGCAACCTATTATTATTATATTTTTTATATTTTTTTTAAATTAACTTTTATTTAATCTATGTCTATTTTCTCTTAATAAATTAAAAAATAATTTTATTTTATTTTAATTGTGCAACTTTTAATTATTTTAAATTTGCATTAACTATAATATTATAAATACGTGAATTTATATTGTATTTTAAATTGTATTTCACATAACATAACATTAATAATTTCTTAAATTCACGGTGGGTATGGGATTACAAGTACTTACTTTGCCCCCATTACATTGCAGCTGTTGCAACTAAATTCATTAGATTGCACTCCTCTTTTTGCAATCTGCATCCCTAACTCCTCTTCTTGTTACAAGGTCCCCTTGAATCCTTTCTCCCACAACTTCCTTCTCTTTCAAACAAGCCCCACTAGCAATTCCTGTTTATGTTATATATATAAGTCCTACACAGTACACATTTCCATGGAAGAAATTAAGTTCGTATCTATTATAGGTGCATCCTTGCAAGTTGCAAGGGCTTCTTTTCACCATGAGAATCGTGAAAACATTTAAAGAGAGATTTCCCTATGCCTCAGAGGGCATCAAGGGCTTCCCCATGCCATAAAGGATCATTAAGTGCATCCTGAGCATCCCTACACCATAGATGACAACAGGGTTCCTCAAATCGTACAGGGTTATGAGGAAGTTCAAAAGGAGATGTGTGTAAGGTAGAGAATTGAGAACGGGTAGTTGGGTACATTCAATCAAGGCTGAACTTGTTGGACACATCAACAGAGGGTGCATGCATCGAAAGCTCTCAAAGACTTTTTCTGTATTGGAAGGCTGGATTGATTGGCGCGATCGGTCAAAGTCAGGCGCATTGGAAAAAAAATATTTTTTTATTAGGACTCTTAAACTTTTGGCTCTAACACCATATTAAATTATTGTAAGCAAATAAGTAGCATGCCTTTAATTGGGTCAAGAAGACTGCCGGTCTTGCTAGGCTTATATCAGACATTGTAGGGCTCAATGTGGTGGTATCTTAATACTATTATATTCCAACAATCAATTGACCATCCAATGTGATATTTATTCGTCAACATATATGTCACTTTAACTTTGCTAGATTAGCCATGCAGGGTCACCAAAAGTCTGCCATGTCATAGCCAGCTACCCTAATGCCTGCTTAAGCCTATGGCTTCAAGGAGCATTGATAATCTAAGAAATTATAGAAGCAATGCAATGACTTGACCCTCATAGGTTCTTATCAATCACCAATAGCCTTCCTAAATTTTCCATGGGGCTTTCAATCTATCAATCTAGAGTAGAGAGATTTTTCAGAATTGATTTTCCTGGCGAAAGACTTTACCAACCAAATTGTGAAATCACAATTCCATTTAGAAGTTATTCAAGCTACCAAACAGGGCTGTATTCACATTAGTTGCTTTGAGAAGAGCCTTCTGACTAGAAACACTATTAAACAAAGAATTGAATGAAGGTTCTGTTCAAGTGGATATAACTTGTGTATGCTCCGTAAGCAGCTCACAAGATCGTAAGTTTGATTTCTTCTTGAACATCCATACATGTACTCGTACATGAACTTATGACCTCCCCATTGTCAAAGAAATCATCAAGCTCATGTATTCTGTATTTTTTTTTTCAAAATTGGGCATATGGGTCTAATACAACAAAATGAAAAATGAATTGAATATACAAAGTAAAATCAACTGAGGAATGCACAAAAATACTGTGCACAACAAAAAAAATTCTTTAAAAATGATTGCTTCTAAAATATTTGCTCGTATACCGTCAAGAGACTGCAAGTCTATTTTGTAAAGAGATCACATCTTGAAGATGTGATCTTTTAACAAATATACACAGTTTATACCTGTTAAGTTTTTTTTTTTTGTAAAAAGATTGCATCTTGAAGATGCAAACTCCTAACAAATATAAATCATTTATATTTGTTAAGAAATCACATTTTTAATATTTTAGGTGTAAATAAAATTTCTATTTTTACATTCAACCTTTCTTTTCCTATCAACTCAGTTTATATTTGTAAAACGATCACATCTTCAACATGCAATCTCAGTACAAAAATGAGATCGCATGTTAAAGTTGTGATCTCTTGATGGTATAAATGTAAATTCTTTGGTCGAGATTGTTTTTAAAAAATTATTTTCCTGTCAACTAAGTTTTTATTTATAAAGCGATCGCATCTTCAACATGCAATCTCAGTACAAAAATGAGATTGCATGTTAAAGTTGTGATCTCTTGATGGTATAAATGTAAATCTTTGGTTGAGATTGTTTTTAAAAATTATTTTCCAACCGTATGATATTTCCGTACATTTCTCAACATCAACTAGCCTATATTGAAAAGTTGTAACTTTTGATTTGATATGATGCCAGAAATGGGGATTCACAAAACATTGTGTCCCCAGCCTCTTTGCCAACATTCTAAAAATCTGTCTATTTGTTCAGAAACATCCTCGATAAAACATCAAGAGATTCGTGTGCCTTTTTTTTTACTACATTAATATTCGAATAACAGCAAGACCGATAGCAGAAATCGAGACGAGAGAGCCGATGCAATACTTTATCACATCATATTTTGCTGCCTCCAACTGTGCCCTTAAAGCATGGATCTCCTGAGATATGGTAGATTGCCAAATCAGAACAAGCAGCTCATGCAAATCAAGCTTCAGATGTTCCAATGCAAGACTAACCCGGTCAAGTTTATTGGTCAGGTTTGATGTTTCAGCACTTTGATTAGCTAGATCTTCCCTTATCCTTCTATGCTTATTTACAAGGAACGGACATAAGATCAGGTAGATTTGCTTGGAAGCCCACAAATATTGAAAAAAGACAAAACAAATCACTTTGATATTTCCTACCCCATCTGAAGATTTAAATCCAACATCTGCCCTGCAGTGACCTTGTCAACCTTGTACCTGGATTGATTTGCCTTTCTATGATGATTTGAATAGAGTAGAAAAGAGACATGACTTTTTCAGATGATGTTAGAAAGGGTAGCTTCAGTGATTCTCGAACTAAACTCAACTCACTCCGTATCTTATCTATATCATTTTGGAGCTTTTCGGTCTCGTGTTGCAACAAGGAAAAATGGTGGCCCTACATCAGATATCACCGGGAATATTTACAAGTAGAACTTTGAAGAAGATCAATGAAAGAAATTCAGTTATCTAAAACAAGAGTTGAACCTTATCTAAGCCCGTTGAAAATTTAATAAAAGATCAGTAAATCCATTATGGAAATTTAACATAAGGACCAATAAATCTCAACCTCTTACAAGCCCATTGTAATTATGATTGATGATTTACAATAAATAGAATCTTAGAAAACGAAGACTCATATGCAAATGCCCATTCACTAAAAAGAAATGGATTCTAGGACAAGATCAATTCAAAAGATGCTGCCATTATAAGTTTTTAGGCACAATGTGCTCGAGGAATGGGTTACCTCTGAGTTCTGGACCTCAGACTTGAATTTAGAAAGCTTTGTTTCCTGGGCCATTTCAACCTGCGGTACATGAAAACCATGCTCATCAGAAGATACAAAAACAAGAAACTTTGCATTTTCTGATTGCGTTACATTGAAACCCGTGCAAGGAACATGAAGCTAAAACACCTACAAAAGCAAGATCAAATGGTGACTCGTACTAGTCATAATTAGTTCCTCTACAGATATTCCTGGTGCAAGTCTAGAATAATTTAACAATATCATTGTACTAACAGCAAAGCTGAGTCCTCACTTTCTGCATCTCTGGTTTTGATACGAAGGATTGAGACACGTTTTCGAGGCTGTTATTTAGTACGTCCGTGATTGCAGCTGTTATTGCCTTCGCTTGCTTCAAAGGTAGACCTTGCGCCTCTAGCCTCTTCACCTGTCCAATGTCATGTTCCGAAAAATTAGTTGAAATTTGAAGGTCCAGTCAATCCTATTTCCAAAGGTGCACAACTAAGTTTGTTTGCACTAGAAATTCAATTCTAGATTCATCTCGAAAAGGGAATATGAAGGAAGAGTAGGGAACCCAACGAAGATTAAGGTTAACTTTTAGCTAAAGCCCTTAATATTGGAAGACCAGACAACTTAACATGTTCAACAGAAGCAGTCACTCTCACATCACAAATCCATTTACGGTTCTTCCGCAATTTTTTGTGCCATAAACTCATTATAGATGGAAGAAAGACAGACACCATTTAAAAAAAATTAGCAAGAGACATGGCAGTTACAAGGGCTAAGGTATCCACAATGAACAATCGCCTTCCATTGGATGTCACGAGCTGAGACACCTCCCGAAAATTGAATCGACTTCCTCGGAAACTCGAACTTATCACATCGATTCGCATCACACAGGGATTAAGAATGCTTCCTAACCGCTTGCACGCCACTTGCACAGCCATTGGATCCCATCAACACTTCAATCCTCGGAATCTTGCAGCCCTAGTCCTCAAATCAGATATATGAATCAAAAAATTTCAGAGAAAAGATAAAAAATTTCACTTATATTCCTTGACGCGTGGCGCGGGGGCGAGGGGTGGGTGGGGGATTGGTTATTCTTCGGTATCCATTCTTCTTCTGCGCAAATATGACCCACTTCATTTTAACATTTAAAATGTTTATATCATACATATAGAAATGTTGGAAACGGACATTGCGTGTCTAGGGACTCTTGCAAAGGGATAGGATGGAGATGAAAATTGCTTGACTGAGCTTCGAAGCCGCTGCAAATGGAGGAAAAGCAAGGATGGGAGGAGGAAGAAGTTGCGAGCAATCTCTACTTTCTTTTCATTTTCCATTTTCTTTCTTTGTTTGGTAATTGATTATTATTAGCAACAGTTAATAGCAGTTGACGAGGAAATGGCGCGAAAATCAAGCTCTGCATACTAAGATAGGACATCTACAAGGAAAGCCCTGTATCTTGGAGATATATCAAATGTAAGGGTATAAATTGAACAAGCTAAGTCGAGCCCGAATTAGTGGTATAAACACCTTACTATGCCCCGGCTGGAGCTCGAGTTGGACGAGCCTAATATTTCAAGCTTGAATTAGGGATATAAACATCATACTAAGCTTGAGTCTGGGCTTGAACTTGAGCTGGCATAATATTTCAAGTTTGAACTCGGCTCATTGTAACAAATGAAGGCTCGCCAAGGAGAAGGATGTAGGGCGGGCGGGCGGGCGGGCACAGGGCGAGTTGATTGACAAGGGATATGCTTTTTCTTTACTTTCCTAAAGATAAATAATAGTGATAATAATTAAAATGTAACATAAAAGGTTTGTTAAGACTCGTTAGTTTCTTAAGTCGAATATTATTTGGTTCAGCTCATTTAATTGACAAACCTGAGCTGAGCTCGTGCATGGGCAAGTGGTATAAATGACCATGAGGCAGACTTTCTCTTGTATCATTAGACTAATAATCGATTCAAGTCAGGCTTTTCCTTCTGCCCTCGATAACCTAACCATGGGCCATGTATTTTTCTTCCAATTCTAGGCTTAACTAACCACGAATAACGTAGGCGAACTCGGTTCGATGTGAGCCTACATACAGTAACCTATTATAATACTACATAAGATTATATGCAATGGTATCCAATTAATATGATATACAAAAATTCCTTTTGATTGCTTCAATCGTCAGCGAAGAAGAACGACCATGAAGTCTACGCGGGAATACTAGAGCACAAACAAGACATACACTCCTCCGAGACAATTTACCATGACATTAATAATATTTTACAGCAGAATATAAAACTGCTACTAATTCTTTAAAAATTACAATATCAAACAGTCAGAAGTCAATGAGAATGAGAGCTTGGTACGGTCGGTATCGCTATCGTCTTGTAACCTGAAGGTCCTGCATTCGATCTCACCTGTAAGTCAATGAGTATGAGAGTTTAGTATGGTTGGTATTGCTATCGCCCTGTGACTTGTAGGTTCTAGGTTTGATCTCACCTCTGGGACTTCCCGTGCCGTTTTACCCCTTTTTACCCCTCTTTCTTCTACCTCTTATAAGCCTATGTGCCTTCTTCTAAACCAAAAAAAAAAAAAACTAATCAATTACTAGTTCAAGTTATCAGACAAACAAAGACAGACTAGCTCAAACATTAAAACATAAATACATGTTTTAAAACAAATGTTCATGCTTCAAAACAAATCAGGACTTCACTTCTAACGGCAATCATTTACAACACTTCAGCTTGCAACATATTTACAAAATTTCATCTTCTTAAAATGAAATTCCTACATGACATTAAAAATAACTATCAAAATCTTTGATCGATCATCGCTATCAAAAAGAAATCCTTGACAATGTATCCCGACATAAAAATGACTTATTCTACACCAAGGACTACATACCCAAGAAGAAACCGAACTTACAGACTCATGATCTACTCACAAGGTGTATGTGCATTCTATCCACTTGAATTGACCTTTGGTTTGGCAGCAACAGTGAATAATGGTATACTACATAGAGCAGAGTTACATAAGTGATAACATTACTAAAGAGGGTGACACTTCATGCAGGAGGTCCATCCTATATTCGATAGAAAATCTAGTTATCTGTCCTTGTACAAAGAATTGGTTACAAAAATTAAACCATTGCAAATTGCTTATATGGGATTTACAACCAAAACTACCTGCAAATTGATTACCGAGACTCGATTGCTCAAACTAACTTCCAGTTTCATTCACCTGGATCTTGCGGTCTATGATCCCAATAGCATCACAGGAGAGATTTCTCAATCTAGTGCACACTCGTATGTACTTACTGGGCATCCCATATGGACCTACCCCTGTCGAGATCCAAGTTTAATACTCTGAAGAACCGATCATTGGGATTAGAATTCCTATTCCTACCATAGTACTGACCAGTATGCAGCTAATGCTACTTTTCCAATGTCTCGGGGTTCCTCTCCACAGTGCCAACCCAACTAACTTGTCCGTGCTAAGGATACCCATTCCTATGTCCGTGGCTCAAACAGGAAGTATTCTCTTGCATCATCCATTGTGTGTTATGATGAGGAGGGTTCAGACAACAAGACCCATGTGGTCCATTCTGCACCACTAGAGGAGACGGCACCGGGAAGGGATGCTCGTATTAAGGCTCTGATGCTTCCAGTTCTGCGAGCATATCAGACATTGAATCCTTCAGTAAGGGCATGAACTCAGTGGATTCCAAGACCATTGCCTTCCAACTGAACGGAGCTGGCAACGTGGAAGGAGGTGTTAGCTGGGCACTTCCCAAAGCTAGAGTTGAACCATCGATGCTGCACATATTAGTCGCCTTTTGAAAAGATGCAGAAACATGATTGGAGTCCCATTCACTACCCTTGATTCCATTAATGGCAATGTTGCGATAAAAATAGATAACCAAAAAGGCACGCAAGTATACGTATCGCTCAAGTAATATAATAAGTGAGTAAGAGATCATTCCCACGAGGATCTAGGTCAATCAAACTAAGCAATAAACCAAGCAATCAAGCCAAGCTAGGCAATTCGAAATTGGGTTGGAATTTAATGAAACAAGAAAGGTAAATTGAAAGCAATTAGAAGAAATTCAATCAGTTTAATGAACCTAGGGCTCACAACTTCCCTCAATTCTACTTCTAAATCCAATCCCACTCTCTATATGCAATTGACTACGGTGTTACTATCCTAGGGTTTTGTGTCTTCTTGCCTACCTCTCGGTTTAACAAGAACGTGTTTCTAGGATGATACTAATCACTCTATCTCTAGGCAATTAATATTAAGAAACCCATTGAGTTCGAACCCTAATTTGGATACCTAGGGTGATCGGCTAATCTCTCAATGCTTCTCACAAATAATCCCGACCTCTCGGCGTGAACTATCCTAAGTTATACTATCTCCGGCGTGATTTCGACTCCCTCTCTCGAGTTCATCGATCTCTCCTATTCGATCTAATTGGTGGCCAGTCAATCAGAAAGCATTAAGTTTGAGAATATTATAAGTAACACGGTTGTAATTAATCACATATAAGAGAAAGAGAAGAACTTAGAAAATAGAAAAGAGTTCCATTGCTTGCCCTAGGGAATAGGGAATTAGTTCATGATGGAATTGAAAACAACTATGAAGAAGAAGTTGGAATACATCGTGAATCAATAGAAAAGAAAAGGGAAAGAGAAAACTCTAGGTAAGCCGATGCCGATCTCTCGAGCCTCGAGCCGTCTTGAAGTGCTTCCCTTCCTTCCTCTTGATCACGAGCTTCTTGATCTCCTTGTAGCAAAAGAAATCTGGAACTGAATGTTGGATGGATCCCCCCCTCTTCTGGTCATCTTGCTTGCTGGTCTATTTATAAGGATTGGAGAATATCTTTACAATATATTGTAGCCTTCTTTATATCTTGCAAGATTCTCTCTTTCCCGGCTGAGTTGAATCGCAATCTTTTTATCCCCCAAATATTTCTAATTCAGCCTAGAAATATTTTGTGTAATATTTGGGTTGACTGATGTCGATTCGGCAATTAATCTCCAGAGTTCGCTGCTGAGCTGCCTAGGATCGCGGTCCTGTGCTGCGATCCTTCTTCACTGGCTTCATTGGTGCCGCGATCCTGTGTCGCGACCCCTACTGTTTTGCTCTTCTATTCAGCTTCTGTCTTTAGTCGGGATTCATTTTTAAGGCTCGGTTGATCTTCCAATATATATCTACATCACAAAATACCTCAAGAGTATCAACATTCTTAAAATAACCCGACTTTTAACAATGCCAACTCCGTTATGTTCAACAAGGAAAGATTGCATAATTAAGCACATAAACCAAGTCAAACTCGATTATCTTGTTAAAATCTAGGCCCGAAAAGCATGCAAATAATAAATCTTTTACACAATTATCACACCCCCAAACCTAGATTCTTACTCGTCCTCGAGTAAGATACTTGCAAAATCAAGGCACATAAGCAAGCAAGACACACGAGAATTTCTCCACTCAATTGGAAAGAGATAGCCCCTTAGAGTTCTCAATAATGGCTCTCCATTTTCTATACTCGATCTTCAATTCAATTGCTTCCTACTTTTGATGTCAAAATTTTCACAAAAATCAGCCTTAACCTGTGCCGTGTTAGTGCAAACACTCTTACTAAAGGTCAAGCACCCAATTTGAAACTTGGTTGGTCAAACACACAATCAAGAGACTTAAACAATCACAAAGACATTGCCTTAGACAATTCCGCTCTTTTCTTTCTCACTCCTATTTTTTTTTTCCTTTTTTGTGGTGCACGACTCTGGGTGTCATATCCATAATCTAGGCCCGTGTAGCGAGGAATCGACCAATGACTCCCGTCCCAGTTGGTCCAAGGCATTGGGTTTTAAGATACCCCTACGGATCTATCCTCGAGCTTTGACTAATGGACTATCCACCACAAGCACATGTCGGGCCTTATTGCGTATGCTTTCGCACTAAATGCCGCTCAAGCCCGTACAGTGGTGCTCAGAGCCTTGGCACATCTTTCAATTAAGCGCACATATGCAATTCTATAAGATTTTTCTTTGCTAGCTCATGCACAATATTTTTTTTTTCTTTTTCTTCTTTTCTTTTCCGTATTTTTTTTCTTTTATTTGCCTTTGGTAGGATATCTAAGTTCTTGGCCTTGCCTACTCTCATGTGAGCCCTACAACCAAGCTACATCAGAGGCAATTTTAAGCTGTCCCTAAGATAAGAGTGTCGTGAAAGAATGGGATTCAGACATGATATATTTTCTTAAAACCCATCTTAAAGCAGGTTGCAATCTCTAATCCAATCGAGTTTCAAATTTCCAAACCACTAATTGTCATCATAGAACAAGGGCTAACCAATTTTTCATGAGTGGATTCATTCCATGGTGTTATTCATCCAACAAAATGCAAATCTTTCTGAAACCTATGTAGCTATCTAACAACCTAAATGCATGGAAATTAAACTATGTAAATAAAAGTCAGCAATCAATAATTCAGCAATTCAGGAATTTCAGCAAACAGAAATAAGCAATTCAGCCCAATGCTCATCAACAATCAGCTCTAATTCAAAACAAAGTACCACCTAGCTAAGCAAGCTCCCCCCCAAACCTAAACTTGACATTGTCCCAATGGAAAGAAAGAGTAGATAAAGGTGAGAACTTGCCCGGTTTTTCTTGAATGCTACTCTTCTCCTTGCCTCCTCATGTGCTCCATGGGCATCATTGTCTTCTGCAGAGGAAACAAGAGGATTGAGTCACGAAGCCCTAAGTTCTCGTTAAACAAATCAGTTTTTTTTTTAGGTGGGACCGAGGTCCTGTGCCGCGGTCCTTAGTGGGCAGCATTCTGTGATGTAGGACTGTTGCTTAGTGCCGCGATCCTGTGCTGCGGTCCAAAGTGTTCTGTTCGAGAGAGACCGCGATCCTGTGCCGCGATCCTGTGCCGCGATCCTACTAGAATTGCTGAGCAGAGCTTCCTAAAAAAAATTAAACAAAAAAAAATTTAAAAATATGCCTGTGAACTAGAAAATAAAAATAAACTAAAATTAAAGCAATGGACTCTTGGCTTGGGTTGCCTCCCAAGAAGCGCCGTGTTTTAAGTCCCGGCCCGACTCTTGGTCACATCATCCTCCTTTTCCTTGAGTTAGGGACCCATCCTGATTAGTTGGGTCCCCTTCATATGCCTTCAAATGTTGTCCCTTCACCTTGAACTCTTCTCTTGTCTTTTGATTCATCAATTTGACCGATCCACAAGGGAAGACTCGTACTACTTGGAATGGCCCCGACCAACATTTCCTTCCTGACAAGAACTTTAACAAAGAGTTATAATAAAGAACTAGTTGACCGAGTTGAAATCCTTTTACCGTGGTCCTTTCATCATGCTTTGTTCGTCTTTTGAGGGAGCTTTTAGTAACTTGTTGTATATCAGGAGTATCAGGAGGTTTTCCTTCCAAAAGTTTAGTGAACTTCTTTGGCACTTTTGAAATTGCATCCGTTCGCTTCATGTCTTCATGGTGCCTAGCATCATGTGGTTGTCCATTATCTTGAGCTTCTTCATGTGTATCCTTGGTTCGGGTCGCTTGGAATTCATGATTGGTGAACCTATCAATAACATCAATAGAGAAGCATTCATGAGGTTGAGACTCCATAGAACGGAATACTTTCAAAGTCACCTTATTCTTGTCAACCCTCATTGTAAGCTCGCCTTTTTCCACATCAATTAATGCACGACCTGTAGCAAGAAAAGGTCTACCAAGTAGAATTGGGATCTCTTGATCCTCATCAAAATCAAGCACCACAAAATCAACAGGAAATATAAACTTATCCACTTTAACTAAAACATCTTCGATTATACCACGGGGATAAGCCAAAGATCTATCGGCTAGTTGAAGTGTAATCGTTGTCGGCTTCACTTCTCCTAATCCTAATTCACTATAAACAGAATATGGCATGAGATTGACACTTGCACCAAGATCACATAGAGCCTTACCTTCAAATTTATTACCAATGGAGATAGGTATTGTAAAACTACCTGGGTCCTTCAATTTTGGGGGTAGTTTACGTTGCAAAATTGCACTGCACTCCTCGGTAAGAGCCACGGTCTCATAGTCTCCAAGCTTCCTCTTCTTAGATAGGATCTCCTTCATGAACTTCACATAGCTTGGCATCTGTTCAAGGGCTTCAGCAAACGGTATATTAATATGCAATTTACGGAACACATCTAAAAACTTACAGAATTGATGCTCATTGTTTGCCCTTTGTGCTCTTTGTGGATAAGGAAGAGGTGGATATGTCCTTTCCTTCTTTTCTGGCTTTGTTTGGGTCTGCTCAGTATGTTCTGGGCTGTCCTTGTCACTCTGGAAGTCTTCTAATTCTCGAATTTCGGCTCTGTCATTAGGGGTCGCGACCTGGGATCGCGATCCCTCTGTTTTGGAATTTGGGGTCGCGGTCAAGGATCGCGATCCCTCCTATGTTTTTCCGTCTTTTGCTTCTGGCTCGTGCTGCAACGTGATCACCTTCACTTGTTCATAATTCTTACCTCGAGGGTTGATTTCTGTGTCGCTCGGTAGTGCTCCTAAAGGTCGAGAGTTGATTGCTTGAGCCAATTGTCCAATTTGCATCTCCATATTCCGCACCTGCGATTGCAAGGTAACAATTTGATTAGAATTCAGTTGTACAGCAGCATGTGTATCTTGAGAAGATTGCATGAATTTAATAAAAGTGTCTTCTAATCTCGTGAGGCGATCCGAAGTTGAAGGTTCTTGTTTCTGAGTGGATTGGAATCCCGGTGGTGGATTGGCCCGGTTGTTGTTGTTGGCATAGGAGAAGTTTGGATGATTTCTCCAACCCCGATTGTATGTGTTGGAGTAGGGATTGTTCCTCGGGTTGCCTCCAATGTAGTTGGCCGATTCTTGAGTCTCTTGCACCGGTTCCATGTAAGCTAGTCCTTCGGTGGCTCCATAGATTGGCCCCGCTCCTTGGTTCTTCCATGCTGTTACTTCTTTGAAGAGGGCATCCATCTTAGCTGAGAGGGCTGTCACGGCATCTACTGAATGAATTCCGGCGGCTCCACGTCCCGTTGCTCTCTCGGATGGCCATTGATATCCATTACGTGCCATCTCTTCAAGTAATTCATAGGCTTCCTCGGGGTATTTATTCATGATTGAACCACCTGCAGCGGCATCAAGAGAAGAACGAGAAGTTTCTAATAAACCGTTATAAAAAATTTGTACCAATGTCCATATCTCAATGCCGTGGTGGGGGCACGCTCGTTGTAGCTCCTTGAAACGTTCCCAAGCTTCGTAGAAAGTCTCCATGGGCTGTTGCTTGAAGGTCATAATGTCGTTCTTTAGCTTCATTGTTTTGGATGGTGGGAAGTATTGAGCCAAGAACTTCTCGGTTATTGCATCCCATGTGTCGAGTGTGCTTGGTGGAAGTGAGAGTAGCCACGCCTTCGCCTTGTCCCTCAATGAAAAGGAGAAAAGGGACATCCGGATGTACTCGGTCGACACCCCATTGAAGCGGAAAGTGTCACATATCTCAAGGAATTTTGCTAGATGCACATGAGGGTCTTCATTCGGTGCTCCTCCAAAAGAACAAGAAGTTTGAAGCATTTGGATTACCGATGGTTTGATCTCAAAGGTGTGAGCTTGAACCGGTGGCTTGACGATGCTTGATTGATTCAGAAATTGAGGTTGTGCATACTCCTTGATGGTCTTCCGACGCTGGTTCTGGGGTACTAATTCACCTCCTTGGTCGTGCTCCATGGCTTGTCTCCCTTGGGCTGCTCTTTGCTCTCTCCGTCTCCTATGAAAGGTCCGCTCGGGTTCCGGATCGTGCAATAGTGGAACCAAGTTGTGGCGACGAAGCATACACTTGAGAGAGTACCTAGTAAAAAGAAATAAAAATAAAAGAGTACCTAGTCGAGGAAAATTGCTCAGTATTAAGGTTAGAAATAATTGAAAACTTGATCCCCGGCAACGGCGCCAAAAACTTGTTGCGATAAAAATAGATAACCAAAAAGGCACGCAAGTATACGTATCGCTCAAGTAATATAATAAGTGAGTAAGAGATCGTTCCCACGAGGATCTAGGTCAATCAAACTAAGCAATAAACCAAGCAATCAAGCCAAGCTAGGCAATTCGAAATTGGGTTGGAATTTAATGAAACAAGAAAGGTAAATTGAAAGCAATTAGAAGAAATTCAATCAGTTTAATGAACCTAGGGCTCACAACTTCCCTCAATTCTACTTCTAAATCCAATCCCACTCTCTATATGCAATTGACTACGGTGTTACTATCCTAGAGTTTTGTGTCTTCTTGCCTACCTCTCGGTTTAACAAGAACGTGTTTCTAGGATGATACTAATCACTCTATCTCTAGGCAATTAATATTAAGAAACCCATTGAGTTCGAACCCTAATTTGGATACCTAGGGTGATCGGCTAATCTCTCAATGCTTCTCACAAATAATCCCGACCTCTCGGCGTGAACTATCCTAAGTTATACTATCTCCGGCGTGATTTCGACTCCCTCTCTCGAGTTCATCGATCTCTCCTATTCGATCTAATTGGTGGCCAGTCAATCAGAAAGCATTAAGTTTGAGAATATTATAAGTAACACGGTTGTAATTAATCACATATAAGAGAAAGAGAAGAACTTAGAAAATAGAAAAGAGTTCCATTGCTTGCCCTAGGGAATAGGGAATTAGTTCATGATGGAATTGAAAACAACTATGAAGAAGAAGTTGGAATACATCGTGAATCAATAGAAAAGAAAAGGGAAAGAGAAAACTCTAGGTAAGCCGATGCCGATCTCTCGAGCCTCGAGCCGTCTTGAAGTGCTTCCCTTCCTTCCTCTTGATCACGAGCTTCTTGATCTCCTTGTAGCAAAAGAAATCTGGAACTGAATGTTGGATGGATCCCCCCCTCTTCTGGTCATCTTGTTTGCTGGTCTATTTATAAGGATTGGAGAATATCTTTACAATATATTGTAGCCTTCTTTATATCTTGCAAGATTCTCTCTTTCCCGGCTGAGTTGAATCGCAATCTTTTTATCCCCCAAATATTTCTAATTCAGCCTAGAAATATTTTGTGTAATATTTGGGTTGACTGATGTCGATTCGGCAATTAATCTCCAGAGTTCGCTGCTGAGCTGCCTAGGATCGCGGTCCTGTGCTGCGATCCTTCTTCACTGGCTTCATTGGTGCCGCGATCCTGTGTCGCGACCCCTACTGTTTTGCTCTTCTATTCAGCTTCTGTCTTTAGTCGGGATTCATTTTTAAGGCCCGGTTGATCTTCCAATATATATCTACATCACAAAACACCTCAAGAGTATCAACATTCTTAAAATAACCCGACTTTTAACAATGCCAACTCCGTTATGTTCAACAAGGAAAGATTGCATAATTAAGCACATAAACCAAGTCAAACTCGATTATCTTGTTAAAATCTAGGCCCGAAAAGCATGCAAATAATAAATCTTTTACACAATTATCAGGCAACCCCATCAACGATGAAATTAGTGCCACTGCTCTAGCTAGGACCCAAGTCTCCAAATACAAACATTTGGAGATCCGAATATTTTCGATGTCAGGTTTATGAGGAGTCCTGGGTAGAGCAGGGAATGTAGTTTCTATTCCCTTGCGCTGCTATGATGTTGAAGGAATGAATTTACTAGAGAACCTGCTCTGGGCTACTCACTAGAGGAATTAACTACCGTGGAAGTTGCCCTCCAATTTTGTCCACTAGATTAGGCCAAAGAATAGCCGTCACAATCATACTCATTCTTGCCAGTTGAACCATGGGGCATTTGGCACTCCCATGTCTCTTGATGGCTAGAGATCCTCTTACTAAAATCAAATCCTTGACTTCAGTTAATGGAACCTGATAACATGCATGTGGGAACAACAAGCTTCCCTAGAAAATATATACACGCTTTCTCAGTATTGTGTCCCTTCATCTTGATGGTATGATCGAAAGAATGGGAACCCGATCCACTCATTCTGATACTGCTAGTGTTTACACCGTGTCCAAGCTACTGTCTCAATCATGAGAGCTGTGCCTTACCTCTTTCCATGAATGCAGGACTAGGGATTCTTTAAGAAACTGGCCATCCAAAGCATTGGTTAGGCCTGCTTCTCATTGATCCTCCAAATCTTCTAATCATTAGGAAAATAACCCATTGTCCGCAATTTCCTATTTAATCGATATTGAAGGGTCCTTGGACTTTTCCTTTTGAGTCCTAATGATTTTAAAGAAAAAAAAAGTCAAGATTTAAATATAAATCTTAGATTCTTAACATATCTTTGTTACAAGTTAGCATACTGATGAAATCTTTCCAATTCAGCAAAATGGCTTTCATTTCTTGACTCTTGCAACTCATTGGTGCTTTTATACATTTTACAATACCTGGTAGTGCCACATTTTGTATGTCTCCTCATCATTGATTGACTGTTCCATCCCAGTTGAAAGTGGTGAAGGCAAAATTTTAGATCCAGTTCCAGAAAGAGCTTCCTTAGTTAGATAACTGCTTGCAACAACATGAATCTTTCCAGAATTAAAACTATTCACACTGGAAATTTCTCTTCCCTAGTCAAGTATGGATTTGTTCTCCATCACAGGCTGCTGATAGGAAGATTCCTGCAATAATAACCATAGATACATCACCTTGGTCTGAATCTTACTTTTGGTTCATAACATAGAATACATGCAAAAAAGGTACAAGAACATGCTTGTCTGAGAAGTATGGAGTGAGTCGATGACCAATGGCATATGCAACATTCAATTTAACCGCAAGCTCAAGATTGGGAGCTCGAGTGTTTTGTAAACTTCTTTTTGCTTTATTTACAACTTCAGCCACACATAAGGTATTGATACGTTACATAGGAAGGGAAGTACAATGGGCTAGTAACAATAAAGTCTTATTATGAGCGATTCATACTAGAGATAGGCAGCAAGATTTTCATTAGAGACAAGTTTGGTATCCCAACTAAGGTTTTTTTTTTAGCTTGGGAGGCTACATGGGATCGGGTACCGAGTATTGATAGTTTGAAATTTGGGGAAGATTTTAGTTAATTGTTGCTCCCTTTATAAAAGGGAGAATAATCGGGTAACCATTTTCTTTTTCATTGTGGACCTATAAACTATGGGTTGCATCTTTTGCCATTACTACAGCAGGTACCATCAACCAGAAGCTCAAAACATGGTTTGAGATTAGTCATGCAAAAGGCAAAAAGACACTACTTAGATGATACGACAATCCTTTTTTTTTTTTGCATAAGGAAGAGAGGAACATATGAGCATTTGACAAAGTTGAATCTCATGATGTTAGATTTACTAAAAGATGGATTCATGATTATCGTTTTGGTATAGGTAGGATTATACTTGAGGGTCCCCACGTGTTTTTGGACATGATCCATTTTATGTCATGCTCATGAAAATCCTTGTATATTACAACCCTTTTTGTATATCCTATTTCTGCACCTTCTTGGTGCCTGTTAATGAAATCTCTTTATTTGCTATTTAAATAATTATTATTATAATATGTAGAAATGAAGAAATTAATGAAGATCATACCTAAGATCATAGTGCGGTATCAATAATAAAATGAGAAAGAGAACAATAACTATGATATTTGATTTATGGCTAACATGAATAAAACAAATAGGAGAGGGCTACTACCGAGAAGATCAAAATGCGTTGTACATATAGATCACATTTGGTTCTAATGAATGGAAAGAAATGGAATGAAATAAGTTTTATAGTGTAAATTGCAATAGCACATGGATAAAGTTTATTATTCCATCTCTATTTTTCAAGGAAAAATCATCAACTTGAGAAAAAAGTCTACACTAATAGTGTGAGTATAATAAACTTCATAAGTGTAATCAAGTAAGAAAAAATAAAAAGTAAGGCCAAATTATCTATTCCATTCCTTTCCTTTCGATTTGTTTGTACCAAATGCAACAATAAGTCATACTAGCTTATTTTTCGCCTTTTAATTTCAACAAAAATGGCAACGGCCAACCCAGCCGTTATCAGACCACAACAAACCAATATTTGGCCAGAAAATGCTAGATTTGCCAAGTTGTGACAGACCTTGATAAGTGACTCAGGAAGAAAAGGTACCCCAACTAGTTGAGGTAGCTGGCATTTGGGGAAAAGTTATATAGAAGGGCAAAATAGTAATTAAGAATAAATCCAAGAATATGCCACCGAAAAAAAACCAATTGAGACTTCATCAAGAAATACAATTTTATCCAACTAAAAGTAAACAATAATTTCCATGTATGAGCATAAGAATGGCAAGCAACTTACATCATTAACTTGCTCAGTTTTGACTGATAGAGGCTTTGTTGTATTTCATCTTGCAAAGGTAACATTATTCACTATCAGAGGAGGTTTTTAATCATAACTTATATGAAAGACTAGGATAGAAAAGGAATAAGCATCACATGAAGTGATCTTCATATAGCGATTTGCCAATGAGATGTTTCATCTTCCTATACCAAGCATGCAATTAGATGCTTTAACAAAAATAAAGGGAGTAAATCACACCCACCCACCTTCCTAAACCATTTAACTTCCCCGCACCGAGTATTCTGGCTGAATTGCCTGCCCTTCTCCTGAAATTAAATAGACAGAAAGAAAAAAAATAAGATTCCAACTGCAAATACTAAGCAAAGATCGAAATCGGAACAAAGCTCTTGGCCACAAGCAATATAGGGGATAAATTACCATCATAAATTCTATATAATTCCATAACCTGAATGGCCCCTTGATAGTTAAGGGTAAAGTGAGTGGCATGAGCCTCCATACAACTCCAATGGAACTTGAAAATAAACTTTAAGATTCAAAGCATGACACCTAGAGTCACGCACCACCAAAGAAAAAAAGAGTAAGAAAGAAAAGAGTTGAATTGTCAAAGGCAATGTCTATGTGATTGTTCGAATCTCTTGATTGTCCACTTGACCAACCTAATTTCGGATTGGGTGCTTGAACCTTTATAAGAGTGTTTGCACTAACGCAACACAGGTGAGGGCCAAGCTTTTGTTGAAAAATTAACATTGGAGGTTGGAAGCATTCAAATTGAAAATCATGTGAAGGGTGACGAGCCATTCTTGAGAATGTTACGGGACCTATTTGGTTTAATCTTTTAATTGCATGTCCTTAATTTTTGCTTGGGACAAGCAAAGGTTTAGGTTTGGAGGTGTGTTGGGGTTATAATTTGTATGATTTATTTATCCATTCCCGACCTAGACTCTTGAGTTTTAGGCCACTTTTCATATGATTAGATGTTGATTGCAAATCTTTTTATTCTTGGTATTTAATTATTGTAAATGATGAGAACTTTGAATATGGATTAGATACTGCTGAAAGTTGTTTAATGTGCAGGGAATAGAAGGAAGATGTGTAGAAAGATGAAGAAATGGCGGGCTCGATAATTCCACGTTCAATACAACAATTTTAAGAGGAAATTCCTCTTAAATTGCTCGTATTTCTATATGAGAAATATGGTAAGTAAGATATCATTGGAAAGCTTATTGAGTCAGGATTCCAACGCATCAAATGGATCACAAATGTAGCTAAAATGAGGAAGTTATGGCTGAAGAAAGGAAACTGCATGCAAAAGAGGGTAGCCGCGGTCTATAGAGGATCACGCAAAGCAAAAGACTTAGACTGTGGTCCACTAGGTGCTATGCGTTTTTCACGTGGTTTCAAGAAAGGAAACCTAATCTTCCTTATCCCAACGACTTACACAAACTTCCAAAAGTATTTTCACATATATTTCAGCAATTAATTGTCTTAAAATAAAGAGGAAAGTGGTCAAAGTATTGGAAAAATAGGCAATACTCTAGGGGAAAGTTTGAGATTGGAAAATATATCAATAGTTTCCAATTTCTTCATTATATAAAGGGCATCACCTCAACAACTCATGAGAGAACTTTAACATCATTATTCAACATATTCTAGTGTGTTTCAAGAGTGAAGAAAGGCTGCAGAGTTGGAGGAAGAATGAGGGTCCACACTTAAAGATAGTGGAGATGTGATCAGGAGATTCGATTCTACCACTATCTAGAATTCCTTCTATCATTTTCTTCCTTATTTTCATGATATTTTCTTCTCTTCCAACTCTTGTATTCTCTTTTATTATGCTGAACTAAACCCCTAGATTTCTAGGCCGATCAATGGAACTTATTTTGATGTCTTGAGTAAAGTTCTTTTCTCTCATGTGTATGATTTTATCGAGATACGTCTCCTAGGTGTTATATATATATATATATTTCATTCTTCATGCTTTCTTTTGGCTTGATCACCCATGTGAATGATATTGAGATGGAAAGGAGCCTTGAGAGAGCGAATCGAAATCACACTAGAGAGTGCATAGTCTAGGTTAACTTATGCCGAGAGGTAAGGTTATTCATGTGAGCGCATCGAGAGATGGTGAGCACCCTAGATAGCCAATTAGAGCTAGTTTAAATTGGCCTTTTAACACTAATAGTCTAGAGATAGAGTAGATTAGTGTCTTCTGCTTAGGTACATTCTTACGACATCGAGAGATGCCTAAAGAGGTAGTGGGGAAACCCTAAAACCCTAGATTAATAATATGATAGAGTTAATTACATGAGAGAAATACTTGATTTAAGACTAGAATAGGGAAAGTTGTGAACCCTAAGAGCATTTTAATTGATTGATTCTTGTTTTCCAATTTACTACCCACTTGTATTATTCGATTGACTTAGCTTGGACAAGGTCATGCCAATTTTAGTGCTTAGTAGTAGATTGAAATGAGTTCTCGTGAGAACGATACTCTACTCATATTTTATTACTTGATTGTGACACGCATACTTACAAGCACTCTTATTTACGCAACAGCAGCGAACTTCCTCATTTGGCTTGGCATGGCCTGGTAGGTTGTTAATTTTTTTTCTGAAGGGCTTTAATTTCTAGCAGGGGTTTGACCCGCCTCAATTGAAGAGTCTTCAATCTCCCTTAGGAGTCTTGCCATTACAAACACATTATGAGGGTGGAGGTTATGGCTTCCAAAGAGCCGATTGATAATATAATTTGCCAGCCTAGGTATTTCTTTCTCCCCATCAAATATCCTATAATTTCAAACTTTCGTCCCTAATGGGAACTAAACCTTGATCATGATGATGGTTACTGTTGAGATATAAATCCCATATCAGAAAAATAATAAGTTGAGACCTGGTTTATAAGAGAGCAGGTATCACCATCCTATCAGCTTGAGCTTTTGGGATGGACATGGGCCCAATCTCTTGTGGATCGCGTGAAAATTTCACATGGTACCAGAGCCAACCGCGTGGGCTCACACCACGCCAGACACGAGTATGGAACTTGTAGTTTGTTAAGCTAGAGATCGGAAGAAAAAAAATACCCGACTCATGATCAATTGTCTCCCCTTGCCCGAGTACGGAAGAAAAAAATACCCAATTCGAGGTTAGTTATTGAGAGTGGGTGTTTGAAGGCACGTGTCAAGTGTAAACACGTTGCCACGTGAGGGCGGGTGTTGAGATATAAATCCCACATCGGAAAAATAATAAGTTGAAACCTAGTTTATAAGAAAGCGGATACCACCATCCTATCAAATTGAGCTTTTGGGATAGACATGGGTCCAATCTCTTGTGGGCCGAGTGGAAATTTCACAGTTACCATTCTTTTAATTAGAGATCCCTATGCTTTCTATTGATTGTTTGATTTTACCAGGACTTCACCTTTCATGACATCTAGATTTTTTTACACTGAAAGTTTATTTTTTGCCATTGTTCTATTAGGGTAGAGGTATATTGTTGGGTCGCCAAACAAGGTTATAACAGTAGTGAAGTTAAGGTTTTCAAGAATATTGAAGTGGATACTCTAACTGTAATGAAGATTTATGAGTTGCTACCTCGTAATTGTGGGACTATAACCACAACTTGTTACTTTTGGGCATGTCTTTAAGAATTTTCAAGGTGGTTATTGCACCATTGTAGACAAATGTTTGTGTTCGATATCCTATTACTATATTGAAAGACTACTCTGAGCTATATTTTTACTATAAGCACGAAGAAGTAGATTCTCCTGAGCTAGCTACTTAAGAGGAATGCAGAGAGCTCAAGAGAGCATAAGCTAAGCTTAAGAGAGCAAAGGCTGAACAACAAATTATTAATGATGAACATAACCCTTGATGAGGAACATAAATCATCTTCTATGGATGACAATGTTGAGGATTCTTGGTACAAATTGAGCATGTCTGAGGGAGATGATGATGTTGCATTTGAAGATTTCATTGATGAGTTTGAACATTTAGGCCCCTGGAGCTAACTCCAATGAGACCCCAACAATCAAGCTCGTTACAACTGAGATTGCCTAAGCTGTTAGTAGTGAGGCATTTCAAGGATTTGCATCCTCTTATGAGAACCATCCACTCAGACCCCACCAAGTAGACCCTCATAGGCCTTCTCCAACCATGTGAACTGAAGTCAATATGTATAGCAAACTAGAAATTGCTCATTCTGATTTTACAAGTTTCATTTTTTACTAAGATTACTAGCTTGTATAACAAGCTGGTAGCTACTTGTTTTGAGAAGTTTCATTTTGAGCTTATTTAAGACAAAATCAATATGTATGACTTGTTGCTCATTTTTAGAAGTATGGCTGATAGTTGCTCATCTCTCTCTTTCTAGTAATCTTTTAATAAATTATGAGTGGATAAGTTCAATTGCACATTTGGAGAAGTTTCGGCATCTCATTTTGATATGATTTACTTATTGATGTAATTTGTATATGATATTTGTAAGTAGAGATGAAAGTTTTTTGAGGAGTATAGGAGGAGATGAGCAAGGGAGTATAGAGGTTAATTTCAAGCAAAGCGAAGAAAAAAGAGAAATGGAGTAGGGGACCTAATTGATAGAAAAATAGAGATGGGAAGCAAATTGATAATAAATAACACTGTCAGATTTCATTTAACAATAGAACCTATTTGCTACATAGAAGTACCCAATTGATACATAAAGAGACTTAATTAACATATAAAGGGACCAGATTGATACAACAAATAGTGTGATTGATGCGAAAAATCCCCTTAAGGACTCACTTGATGCAAAATCCATCTTTAGGGAAGTTAAGTGATAAAAACTTTGTTAAGGGACCCATGTGATGCAAAATATGCCCCCAGGACTAAATTGTTAATTTACTCTTTTTAAAAGTGCTTAACTCTCATTCCTAAATAGCACAACTTTGATTTGTTGTATGGTCCATTATCAAGCCATCATAGTATCATATGTTGGACTACAAATAGTGTAAACAGAAAAATCGGTTAAATATTGCATAGATTTTCTCAATCTTACAATTTTTTAATTATCTTATTTTGTTCCATCAAATATCTAGCAAGATTGATATTTTATTACATCAAACTAGTCATTTTAACAAGTTTTCTAAATTTGTATATGATTTCAAAGGTGAATAGTCATCCATACCCCATTCCTGATCTGCTTGAAAGCTGTTAATATAAAAGTGAGGATGCTATATTTGGCCTCACTGCACTCACATCATTGTAAAGCAAAATGAAATTAGGTGACATTTGACTTGAATATTTTAAGTTACAAAGAATATAAAGATTTCTTTTTTTTTTATCAAAAAGATGTTATAGGGTTACAATGAAAATTACAATCATAGGGTTACATTTCTTTTTCCTTGGATAATTGGTTAAAATATGAGATTGTTACATTTGGTCTGTGCTCTGGCTATCTCATGGAGGGTCACTAATGGCCAATCTTGCAATCAAAACACTTGATACAGTGATAAATGGGTTTTCACATTGCAGATCAATTTTAAATAATATTTCGAACCGAAATGAACCACATATTTAATTCAATTCGATTCGATTTGGGATATCGAGTTCAAATAGTCACCATTTTATTGCAAAATAACCTAACTATATAGAACTATTTTTCAACATGCGATTAACTAGTTTTTATTAAAAAAAAGGAATTTAATCTATAAAACATAAATGGTTATGTTCAGAATTTAATATATCAAACTGAACTGTTAAAGGCACAATTAATTATTTTTTAGTCTAAAATTTTGATTTTTTTGTTTTATTTAAGTATTAATTAGAAAATTGTTCAGTTAATTGCAATTAATCAAAACTCTTCTCAGTGAAAAAAAAAAACTAAAGCATTATGGAACGAACTTGAATAGTTCAGCTATTTTTAGTTCATTCGGTTGGGCAGTTCGATTCAATTTTTGATTTTTTTTGAACACCCCTAGTCATGCAACCGGAACTCTAGATTCAATGATAAGGGATCCAAATTGGGGTACAATTTAAAATTAGAAATAAATTCAGGGACTGAAACGAAAAGTGAAAATAATCCAGGGACTTGTTGTGACCGATATTTCAAGGTCGATAAAGTTTTGCCCGAAACTTCACACAATCATCAGAATTCGAGACTTCGTTGATCAAATCCATCAATCAGACCATCAATCAATTCTCCTCCTCCGTTCAATTTGCGATCGAGAACGGAGCTTTAATTTCCCCATATTCAATTCATCGCAATCGCCACCGGAATCACGGCCGCTTCCACGAGTTGGAATCGCTATCGTCATCGGAGGGATTAAATGTTGCAGAGACCTAGGCGCCGCTGCGAGGGCACTGCCATGGGCGCAATCGTCCTCGATCTTCGGCCAGGCCTCGGAATCGGTCCCTTTTCCCTCGGTAATTTTCATTTCCGGTCGTTTTGGCTCTGGTCCTGCTCGATTCCCCGGGTTCGATTGAGCTCTTCATCGGCGAAGTCTGTGAATATGAACTGTCGGTAGTTGTTTTTGCTGATTCTGTTAATCAGCTACCTTAGCATCTGAATGCTACAATCTTCAAATGTTTAGCTTCTGTGTGCCAGTTCTGTTGTTGCGACCATGAGAGCTTCAATTGTGCAAGTAGCTAAGTTTGCGTCTAAATTTCTGATATTCAGCTATGGTCTCGGGGTTTCTGGTGATTAGTCCTTTGAATTAACTAATATGTGAGTTTTTGGGATAATTTTATGTATTATGTTTTTGGGATAATTATATCTATTATGTTACGACAAGAGTTCGTGGAAGATGGCATTATCCCTTTTCGGGAGGTTGATTAATAGGATGTTCATTTTGTGGGATTCTCTTAGCATCTATGTAGTAACAATGCTGTTTGATAATCTAGGTATGCCAATCTCTGAGGCATTTGCCCAAATTGAGCAGCAACCAAGCATTTATGACGTTGTACATGTCAAGTACTACGAAGAGGTTAGTGACTTTAAATCGATGGATTTTTTACTTGTCCACACTTGCTATTTGCTATTAAAAATTGTATCGTTGCTATAACTACCATTGAGTGGGTGATTAAAGGGCCATTATTGCCTTCAGTTGATGTGTTGGCTGCAGATCTACTGGTAATGGCCACTTTAAATGGCCGTGGAAGCTCTCATAAGTACAGTTCATTGACTGAAAGCTATCAGTAATAGCTTCGTCTAAGAGACAGTTAAAAATTATAGCATGTTCTAACTGTAAGATAATTTTTTACAGGATCCCCTGAAGCTGGATATAGTTATTAGTTTCCCAGATCACGGTTTTCACCTTCGATTTGATCCTTGGTCACAGGTTCTACTTCACCCTCATTTCTTTTGTGTTTGTTATACTTATTTCATATTTCATGCAGTGTCACATTAATGAACTCAATTTTTTCTCCAAATATGTTAATTATTTTAGTTGGAGAACAAATGTTGCACCGTCTTGCAAAATTTTTATGCTTATGTTCGAAGAAAAGAGGATTCATCACAGGTGCATTTTTTTCTCTAGGTGGTCATCCTGTTCGAATCATACGATCTTAATCTAAGATTTATCAAATAACAATGATGATTCTCCTCCCTTCACCTCTTATATGCTCAATTGCATATATAGTTTTCAAAACATTGAATGTTGATAACTGATAAGCCTTAGATGCCTATGAACGGCCAATGTTAAGCTTGCCTCAGCCACCGAGAGCTTCATATTTAATAATAACTTTTAAGTTCAGGAGACTTATATTTTAAGAATAGGGGGTTCCTGTCTTAATATCAGATTTATTGATTTTAAGTACTTAACGCCATTTACTTTGCTATGTATTGACTCCTTTGGCATGAACTAGTTTTGCATATATGGGTCTCTACTTTTTCAATTTTTTTCCTAATTTTTTCATTGGACTTGCTTCAGAGGTTACGGCTTATTGAAATATTTGATGTCAAGAGGCTTCAAATGCGCTACTCCAATTCTCTTATTGGGTAGGTTATGCTCTTTCTTTTGGTTTTAGTGCTTTACTTGCTTGAACTATTATGCCAAACCTGTTTCATATGTCTAGGGGACCATCTACTCTGGCCACGTTCGTTGCAGTATATGCACTTTTTGGTCCTACATTTCCTGGCATTTATGACAAGGATAGAGGTGTCTACACTCTATTCTACCCAGTATGCACCTGAACTTCAGCCAAATTCTTATTTACTTTAGAATTATACGCAATCTTGCGCTTCATCACTTCTTGAGGTGAGCTATTCTTGTCAGGGGCTATCCTTTGCTTTTCCTATCCCAGGCCAGTATACAGGTTGCTGCCATGGTGGGGAAGGTATTGTATACTTATATGGTGTCACCAGTCTTTCTATATCATGTCTAAATTTATATTTTGACACCCTTCTTTATCAAAAAGCGGAACTACCATTGGAGTTCCCAGATGGCACCACTCCAGTCACGTGCCGGGTTTCTATATATGACAGTTCCACCGATAAAAAAGTGGGTGTGGGGTCTTTAATGGATAAGGCTACTGTTCCCCCATTACCCTCTGGTAGCCTTTACATGGAAGAGGTCCATGTTAAGGTTAGATATCTACTTCCATGATATTTGAAGATATTCTCTTTTTCATTTTAAGGTCAACCCTAGCTCTTGAATCTCTCTTACAATTCAACCATTTTCCAGCTTGGAGAAGAATTGCACTTCACTGTTGGTGGCCAGCGCATTCCTTTTGGTTCCTCACCTCAGGTAAAGTTGGGGATTATTTATTTTGAAGTTTCAAGCCTCTAGTTGGGTGCTGTTCAATTAGAGTCTTTCTCTTTCTATGTCTTCCCTTACTATATTTTCAGGTTGAATATTTTATGATACCTCTATTTCTCTATCTTGTTCATGTAATAAAATGGATAGAGATATGCACCATGTCCAAAGTATGTGTTCTTTGGCTATTTCTTTCTGATGTCTGCAACAGGGGATGTCTATTTGTTTTCTCTGCTTTTTGGGAATTTGATTACATGAAGTTTTCATCGCTCGGGGTTATTACTGGATAGGTTACCATTACAATGCAGTGTTATCTGAAGCCTGACATAGTGACGAGTGTCACAATTTTCTTCCCATGCATATTTTACCTTTTGTTGTGCTAATTAGATGAAGTCTACTCTCCCATTCTTCATTATCATCTTTGTACTTTTGCTAGTATTCCAGTATAAATTCATGTTTCTGTTGTGCTTAAAAAAACAAAAACAGATCATCAGTGGGGGGAACGGTAACAGTTTCTTTTGTAGTTGTGGTGTGAAATTTGTGATATTGAATGTAACAATGTATAATTAATTCTTGTATTCCTCAAATTGTGTTAATATGATCCTGACAAATTCCATTATCCGGTGAATGCATTATTACTTTTTTGTAACTCCTATTATATCGTTCTCTTGATTTATTTTGGCAGGATGTATGGACTGAATTAGGTCGTCCTTGTGGAATTCACCAAAAGCAGGTAATATTGAACTAATGCTCTGCGTGTGTAGGGATAATTTTGAGCAGGTTAAACTTAAGTTTTTTTCCGACATTAATTAAGAAATCCCACTTCAACTGGAGACCAGTAACTCCATCTAAAATCCACCTACATTTCTTCTTTCCTTGCATATAAATGTTTAGGTGTGGGTGACCTTCTTTAGCGACTTCAACTATGAAAGTTAAAATTGCGAAGTTGTCTAATCTTATTCTCAGCAAAAGCTGTGCAGCAAATGCCGGGTCCTTTAGGATTGGAATAGCTATAGCAAAGCAATTCTAAGATTGGAGTGCTAGACTTGCTGTTGCAACTGTATTGCTTAGAATTTCATAAAGCATTAATTGTTAGATCTTCTGCATTTTGGAACATAGTTTATTGAAGAACTCTTTACCTTGTTAATGTATAACTTATCTTCTTTGTCTTGCACAATTCTGTTGGAATACTATGTTGTTTCAATGTTCCATCATCTATTTCAGAGAAGTGAAGCACCAGTGAGATTTGTTCTCACATTCTCAATGCTATTATGATGTGTGCACTCACTCTCTATGGTATCACATCTATTTTTACAGGTTGACCAAATGGTTATTCACTCTGCCTCAGACCCACGACCTCGATCTACTCTCTGTGCGGATTATTTCTACAATTATTTTGCACGTGGGTTGGATGTCCTATTTGATGGCCAGGTCTGTTCCTTCCGACATTCATGCAGTCTTCAATTTGATTTTTTTAATGTATTTATTCCTTTCTGATGTTGCTTTTGTGCAGACCCACAAAATTAAGAAGTTTGTTCTGCACACGAACTATCCTGGGCATGCAGATTTCAACTCATATATAAAATGCAATTTTGTGGTCTCTGGTTCTGCTTGTACGTACTTTTTCCTTCCTTCAAACTCTGAGGCCTTGGGTTGTTGAAGATAAGTTAACATAATGGGGAGAGAAGGGGGACGATCTAATACTTAAACAACACAGCATTAATGGAGTCTGTTCCATGCTGGCAGTGGGCGAGTCTTTGCACGAAGTGAGTGATTCTAAGCAGAGGATTACCCCGAGCACAAAATGGGATCAAGTGAAGGTATCATTCTTTTCAGATAATGGTTCTTATACCTATTTCTTTCTTTTGATGGATGGATTTGTAGGGGAATGGTTATCCTCTGTTCAGGAATCTTGTTTGGGGAAGGGGACGAAAGCAGAAAAAGAAATGACATCGTTCTCCCTTCATCACCATCTGACACATGCATTTTCTCAAACATTCCCAAGTACAGGCATTTAGGAGAGAATGCTTCCAATGATGAATGAGAAAGGACCTGAATGCATTTCTTCCTCTTCTTTTTCCTTTCCCTCCATGTGAAGTACCTTCTTTTCCTGTCCTCTCTGCTTCATTACTAATATCCTCCAAACAACCCTCCCCTATCCTCACCCATAGCATCCAAACAATGTCCAATGCTGCCAGGATGATGCTCTCGACGTATGAGCTGTATAACATGTTACCTGCCTTTTTTTTATTTTTGTTATTTTAATCCAGGATCGTATTTTCAGTATTGGATGTTAGTGCATGTTCTGTTATTATCTTCTTAACCATAGCTGTTAGAGCTGGCTGAAGTCTAGTTAAAGTTCAAATATTTGTGCAGTTATGTGAATGAAATGCCGTTGATAATGTTGTCTTCAGAGTTGTAAGTTAAATACAGGAAAAGTAAATGAGTGATATAATTGCAGGACATTCTCGGAGATTGTGGTCGAGCTGCTATACAAACTCAAGGTTCTACTAGCAACCCATTTGGTTCAACCTTTGTGTATGGCTATCAAAATGTTGCATTCGAGGTGAGTCCATTTGCAACTATATTTTCAAAACCTTTTCCTCCAACAGAACTCTTTCCCCGCCCTTGTATATCTTCCATATTGTTAGAATCATCACACTCACAAATAAAACAAATGTGCCTGTAAAGTGACTGCTGAAAATAATGCAACCAGGTCATGAAGAATGGGTATATTGCTACTGTGACTCTCTTCCAGTCATGATATGTCACAGGTATGTTGACTCTGGAGTACTTTTTGGGTGATTGAATTTTTTAAAGTAAAAATTTGATGCAAAATTCTATTTTACTTTCTCTGGGGGGTTATGGTTGGATGTAAGATCCACGTTTTACTCCGCGAATTATGATGTTTGGTTGCAAAGTTATTGTAATTCGAGATTAGGTCAATTAAAACTTAACGGTGCAGGGTAAAGTCTTTGTCCGAAGCACGTGAATTTTTGTATTGCAACCAACTTCACAACTAATATTATTTTCTCAAACCAGTATATGTACCAAGCACAACAATATCATATTTTGATTTATAGCCCAAGATATTTTTTTATGTTTGAACTTTTCATTCTAATTTTACCATTCCTTATGATCTAACAATACTCAAATCAAATGCCCCTCTTTCGGTTATGCACGGAACCTTGAAATATTACACCCTTCCGCATCCTTTTTTGTATTGTTTCAATTTTCCTGGGACTTGGTTCTGATGAAAGCGAAATGCAATTCCACAACGTTTATATTGTCGATACAGTACTGTTTCTCTCTTTTACCATTGCCTTTCCATTCTATTCGGTTTAACATTTCAAAGGTCACTAATCTTCTGTTTCTATTTACGTTTTTTTTTTCATCCTTCAGCGAGAAGGGCGGGAAACCAGCTGGAACTTGTACAGGTGAATGGCACTGCTGGTGGAAGAAATATATGTACATAAGAATGTACTGAAATTTGTATAGATGACATACGGTGCTGTCTCGTGCTCAGTGAATCTTTTATAGACTTGAACTGCAATGCTCATGCTGATCTTTATCGATTAATGGGACGTTGCCGAACACGTCATGAATTAAGAGGGACATGACATTGAATGAAGCGGAACAATATTAATATTCTTTTAATGAAGTGATGTCTTTTTGTTAATCTTTACGGAAAAACTTATTAAGCATCAAGTTACCGATGAAATTATGAGATTATATGAAGAAGAAAAAAAAAAAAGATGTGCAATTTTTGCAGTAGTTAATTGCAGATTTGGATTGACGTGTGATTTTTGAAAATTTTTAACTCAATATTACATATGATTTACATGTTATTGGATTGTTGTGATTTGTGAAAATTTTAACTCAATATTATATGTGCTTTACATGCTATTGGATTGGTTCTGATTGAATTTTATAAAAATATTTAATTGGTTTTGGAAATTTTGAATTTTCATATAATGCTGTAGATATTGCAATATTCAAATTTTAAGTAACGGTTTTTTGTATTTGTTTTGATAATACTTAGATATTGCAATATTCAAATTATAGTCTCGCTAGTTCATCGCTTAGACAGTTAACGATGGAAACTTCCTTATAACTGTTATGCACGTCATATTTTGAATATATATCATTGTTATCTAGAAGTTCTTAGAACTATTGCTTAATCTAGCTCTTAACATGAGTTTTCCTCCATTCACAGATATTTGAATTCGAAATCTTTACTTAAAGAGAATAAATGTCCTATCAGTTGAATCAACTTATATTGGTGTATGTCATTCAAAATTTTTCCTTTGAAATGGTATGAAAAATATTGAAAAAATAATTTTAAAACTCATTCAAGTAACCATAAATTTTGTTAGAATTTCTAGTTCTAGGTACAGAGAATTTAAATAACTTTGTGAAGTAAATGGAGTTGATTTTGGAAATTTAAACAGAAATGTATTATACGATGGAACTCCATGCGTGATATGCTTGTTATTTTCTTTCCTTTTAAAAAGTAGATACTTGAATTTGTTACTATGAATAATTTGGAACTTGATTACTATACTCATGAAAGTTACCTTTTTACATCAAACCAGACCCATTGCTAAAGTAGTGTTTGGAATGGGATGAAGAAGAATGGAATAAAATGAGTTTAATAGACTAAAATACAATAACATCAAAATTAATGAGTTGAACTTTTTGTAAATCTTACAAATAAGAAGGAATTACATTGAAATAAATTTAAATAGTGGAAGAACGAGCATTCATGAACTTTTTTATGAAATACTTATTTCATTAGTTTCAGTAAAAAAGTTTCATATAATAATAGAAAAACCATATTAATTTTCAATAATAAAATTATATAAAAAATAAAA
Source organism: Lagerstroemia speciosa (assembly GCA_037672795.1). Classification (NCBI taxonomy): domain Eukaryota; kingdom Viridiplantae; phylum Streptophyta; class Magnoliopsida; order Myrtales; family Lythraceae; genus Lagerstroemia; species Lagerstroemia speciosa. Next base: position 8,330,487 of record CM075299.1, read on the forward strand.
AATAAATTAGTAAATTTCTCATTTCATTTCATGCATGTCTACCAAACATTACATAAGATAGTGTATGGTGGTCTATGAAATCTTGTAACTTTGCAAGGAAAATCCATATTTCTTCACATCTTTAAGTTCTCCGCGCCAAGCATTTTTCTCGGTAAACATTATGCAGTACAAATAAGTGGGATTTTTGCAGCTCGGTGCCGCTTAAGGAGGTCTCGGGTTCGAGACCTCACGTACGCAGACACCCCTCTTGGGAGCCTCACCCGCCATTGCCAGGCGTGCGACCCGGGGCGACCAACGGATTAGTCAAGTATGGTTGGCTGAAAGATGCCATCTCACCGCTGGTGGGGCCTGCTTGGATACCGTGGCTGGCGACCAAAAAAAAAAATAAGTGGGATTTTAACTTTGCAGTAGGACCCACTCAAATACCGAAAATTTCCTAACTTTCTACGAAGTGTTCAAGAATTCTTTAATGTATCACGAATTTTTTTTTGCTCAGAAAATTACGAACTATCTAAGAATTTCCTAATATTCCACAAACTTTTTTTTTTCCAAAAAATCACGAACTATTAAAAAATTTCCTAATCTACCACGTCGTTAATTTATCTGTTAATTGCCGATGTGTAATATTAATTTTACTGATTGTACAAACGGAATCTGACGTGACATCATACATGACATCCATTAGTTATAAAAATTACGAACTATTATCGAATTCTCTATTTTATCATGAGGATGGCCATGTAAACAGATGTGCAAATAAATGATGCAAAAATGGGACAGAGATAATGTCGGAATGGAAATTTAGTCGCTTTTACAGAGCAGAGATGCCAAAGAAGAAGGAATCTTCTTCTGCAACTCACGATCTTCGTCGCTCTATCGATTGGAGAGGGGTAGAAGACGACAGGACGAGAGGGAAGCTTCGTTCCCGGCCCACGGATAGGTAGACACTGGGCCGGGCCACGCAACGATAAATTGGGCTGTGGCTATTGGGCCGAGATCTCGCACGTTGAACTTCAGTTAATTGTTAACAGACCGCGCCTGTAGTTTAGGATTCTACCTTTTAGGGTATTTTTTTTTTATATAAAGGATATTGTTGAAAAATAAATCCCCTATTGAATAGTTGAAAATATTAAAACCTAGTACAAAAAGGAATTGATGAAACACCGCCTACATAAGCTTAATCTTTCAGATGGATATAAGTCTAGCCTGTTATAAACCCGTGAATATTGCACATAGTATCATATCTAGTTACTCTATGAGCACACACCTGGTCAAAGCCTAGATTTGGAGCCCATGGTTAGTAAGTCCGATAATGGAAGAAAAATTTCCTATTCATGGTCAGAATAGAAGAGAATACTAGTCCAATTGTCAGTTATCCACCCTGATACAAGTGCGGAAGAAAAATATTTAGTTCAAGACAAGTTCTTGAGCACGGATGCTTAAGGACAAATGACACGTGTCAGTCAAGTTGTCAGGTGAAAGCGGGTGTTAAAGAATAAATTCCATATTAAACAGCTGTTAGATTGAAAAACTTAGTACATAATGGAATTGAGGTACCACTTCCTATATGCTTACCTTTATAAGTGAGTATGACATCTTACAGATTTGATGGATATTTTACAGAGGCCAATGAGACTAGCTGTTGATAACAAGATGAGAAAAATAAAGAGGTACTATAAGAAAACTAAATCTCATTAAGATCAGAAAATTCTATAAAAATCTATCTATAAGAAAAGTTAATTCAAATTCAATTGTTCAATTTTCCAGATAATTACAATAACTCTATTAGAATGGAGATTATATCTTAAATAGAGAACAAACTTGCAGTTCGATGTCTCTTTTTCCCAAATAAAGTCTCGTATTCGAATATTGATGAAGACTTATTATTGGGAGTGCATTACCTTTTGGCAGGGTTGGCACATCTTACACTTGAATTGAGCTTCTGAATATCACGTTGTACGGACACAAGGGAAAAAAAAAACCTGGAATGCACATATCCGTCTATAGCAACCCTAAAAGCTAACCTTCTGATTTCTGACATTCTCGTGATCCATACGCATAAGGGGAAAATCTACTTAAGTAATAAGTTGACTTGGTGTCTTCGAAGGTGGACTCGCTGATAAACTGATAATATGTAATAGGTCAGGTTCAGGGTTCAACTCTCCACACGAGTTGATATCTGGGGAATAATGGCGGGCTCTAGGCTGTATAATACTCTATTTGGTGGATTAATCTGTTATTACGGCGTCGGACATCATCGATATAAAAAAAATAAAGTTGAATTGGTGGATAAATGATTAATTATCATACATAACACAACAAAATGTCCACACTGTTTTACGAAGACACCATAATAACATTTGCTAAAAGGGAGTCATCGAGCCACACGTTCGAAAATCAAATACTCACTCAAATCCACAAGAAATGTTATGAATTGAAAGCCGAGACCATAAGATTTTCAGTTACGAAAAGACCCATGTGCTTGTAATGGAATGGGTGAAAGAGGGGGAATGAAGGGACCCGGTAAGTTCCGTTAACGAGAACCGAGCCTCGTAGCTCTTAATATCAGGTCGATGGCAATGCTGCTGTACTAAACCCACTTTCTTAATGGTTGTGCCATAAAGTTAAAGCAGGTCGTATGCTGTGATGAAGAGAAGGTTGCTGGAAGCTTAAAAACATCAGAACAAATGGAAAATGGCGTTGAGCCGAAAGTATAATCATTTTAGGGCATCTTTACTGAATTTTGGAAAGGCTATGATTTTATTTTCTTGGGAGAATAGGTCTACTATTAATTTTCACGAGGTCGGAAGTTCGATTTTTTATTTGAGTGCATGACTCCTGGTGAGACCATCCACACACATGTTTTACACATTTGAACTTACTTGAATTAGAGTGCAATGAATGAAAATTGAGTGATCTTTATATTCACGTTGTAAATAGGAAGGAATGGAGAAAGAGGGTTTGATATACAGTAGTCTCATCCCTTTAATTAAGACCACGAGATTCAACTCTTACTAGTGGCTTATTCCTGTATTTTTTTCCTACTCTTATAATGCATATATATATATATATATATATATCTCTCTAAAAAGCAAAAAACAAAGGAATATGTTAAGTGGATGGGTAAATTGAACGAACATATCTAGCATACTGAACAATCAGTTCAACACTGATCTAATCAGTATATCGTCATAAAAAGTTATATTATAATTAAGAAGCCAATTTTCTTCAAGCCGATGCTCAAAGAACACACTTTAGACAGATATTTTGACACAAATATTAAACTATGTGAAAATAAATTTTGAATCATTAAATCACTGTCTTGATAGTTATATGAGACAAGATTCACATTAAAGAATAATACGCCATTCAAACCCTAGCTGAATCACAGTTAAAGGATTGCCAGGCTAAAAAAGAGAAGGCTAGGCTCATGATCATAAACCCCATGATCTCCTTTCTCTTTCGAAAGAACTCTTGAACCGATCCCGGATGGCCATCAAATTGCAATCGATTGACTCCCACATTCAACCCCACGTTTGTGCCCAAGTGAGGTTCATGCTTGATCAATTGAAACTTTCTACCAGCCGGAATCATTCATGGTAATTATGCATCTGCTGCCCTTGTGCACCGAATCATAGAAACGAAAACGAAATGCTGATCATCATCCGTGCCCACTTGCTCTTCATCGATGACGGAGTACATTTGTATCGTATCAAATTAGTAAACCAATGTTTATCCTTCTCCCACGCGATCGATCTGTATTTGCAGAGTTCTCTCCATTTGACAGAGGTCCCTATACATGTACGTGTGTGTGTGTGTGTCAGCTTATATTTGATGATCTCCACTCCTACTTGTATGATGATCAATCATCGACCCTCATACAATGACAAGTTACTAGTAAAAGTTGTTATGTTTTCCATCACCAACAAATCTAAAAGTGATACACATAGCTTTCACACCAAGAACATTCCATAAAGTCAGCCCTGATCAACTTGCAATTCCTACTCCAGTCTGTTAGTAAGGAAAACCCGAAGCATAATTGAAACCATGCGCTTTCGTTGTGATCGACAAGCAACGGTGCCAAAGGGTTCAGTTCGACTTTTTCCCCATGAAAATATTCATAGATATCATACATATCAACAGTATATTATCTGTTAGCGGATATTAACTAACATGAGTTGGTTAAGATAATTTGACATCTATTCCTTATAAATAAAGTTTCGAGACTAAATATTGTGAGGGGAAAAGTTCATATTTGAGAGAATTTTATACTCTTATTGCATGAATCGACTCTGTTTGAACCTGAATTAGTCTTATCCAATGAATTTTTGCATAGTAGGAGGTGCATACCGATAAGGGTACAATGGACTGATCCGGTATGAACCCAAATCGTTTATAACCCTTTAATTGTCTAAATATCGGGCGATATTGTACGATGAAAAGGTACCTACCATAGCAGGGATGCAATCATAGTTGATGAGCCTTGATAGAAGCTTGAGTGTCACACCTTAGGAATAAAGGGAGAACATGTGGAGGAACATATATACAGATGTGATGAGAGGGGAAGAGGAGTGATGTTGAAGAGTACTTTAGCCAAACATTATTATTGATCATTTCTCTCTTTTTTTCCTTTTTTTTCCGATTAAATTCTTTATTTCCTAGTGACCAACTACAGTCAATGCAAGATAGAGAGGGATTGGGAGATGGGTCAATGTCAAATGTTGTAGATCTCAATTGGGACCCCACAAGGATATCCTTTAGCCGGTTACGCAAACTCATGGTCCACATTGATTTGTATTGATAATATTTTAATACACAATAAAATATACTTCTTCACGTACATTTGCATATATGTGGTGTATAATATTATATTCAAAAATTTAATAAGATCCGACTTATTTAAATTTAATTTGGATAAATCATCATATAATTTTATTTTTCAAATTATAAATTATCTGTATTTACAAAACTTAAATAAAAATTGAGACGCTTGACTGGGAGAGATGTAACAGACCATTACTCATGCGGATCTTATTTAGGAAAATGTGTTTTTTCTCCTTAGGTGCATTGTCTCTCTCCATTTCAAGAGAGGATAGCGTGTAATGGGTATACCACGTAATAATGCTGATATTCTATCACTAACTAATAAAATTCAACTATTTTAAGATTTTTTAAATAAAATCCTCAAAGTAAAAAAGATAACCCTAAAAATAACTTAATCATATTATCATATCAATAGTACACCTATTACATATAAGACATTCTCCTCCACTTCAGGGAATGTTGGATGAGGTTAAACGGATCAAAAACGGGAAATAAATAGATATACAAAATTTTAGTGACAAGAATTGAACCTAAATCTTTTAGGCATCAAGATGGAAACTTGACTAAGTTATAGAAATTCAGCTTTGGAGCTAGCAAGACAACAATTTTTTTAATACAAAAGAGGGTATTAATATTAATAATATACTCACTCTTCGTTGAGTAATATTCAAATTTTCGTATATCAGACGAAATAAATAACCTATATTAATACCAGTCTCGTCAACATAATACTATTAAAGATTTTTAATAGTTTAAGAAGTCGGTGTCTACTAAATTCTAAACCCAAAGAGTGCTTTTTAGCAAATATTATATATTCAGAATTTAAATTTAAAATTAAAATTTCACCAAATTGTATATGAGTGAGTTTTGGATAAGTAGACCAGAAGACAACAATTCGTGTTTTTAAGACAATCATCATTGATCTTTCCACTTCTTTTTCCGTTGGAAAACAAGGAAAGAAATCAGAGTTTCAATGGGAGAAAGAATTCATAAGTTCCTCGTGCTAAGTCGTAGGTTCGAGAAAAAGACATCACTTTAGATATGCATCAATTTCGTAAGTCGTGTCATAATACACATAAATGAAGTTCAACAATGTGCAATTTTACTTTTTTTTTTTTGAAATAGTACTTATTTAATGTTTAAAGACAAATACGAGAAATACATTTTTTTTGTAATTTATATTTATTCTATTAGACTCATGCCTTTTAATTTCGATCTGTTTTCACGTATCGAACTTGCTTGACCTTAAATTTCTTGTTGAGAATGAACAAAATTCAGAAAAGGAATTCAAAGTCATGTTATAAACAACATAGCTTGGTGTTCCTTAAGGCTAACGGGCACGATAAATTAAGCCTCTTGATAAGGACTATGTAAAATATCTTTTATAAACCAGGTCTCATTTTATTATTTACCCGATTCCACATGATTATGTGACTTGTCCATTTGCCACATGCCACGAGAAGGGCTTTCTACTCTATCCTCAAGTTGAAAATTGTACGAGTCGGGTTTTTCCCTCCGCACTTGATTCACTTACCACGAGTTCCACACTCATGTTCAACAACTAATTAACCATGAGCAGATCATTTTTCTTCCAGTCTCGATCTTACGAGCCACTAGTTCCACCCATAGATTCAACAACTAATCAATCATGAGCTAATCGCTTTTCTTCTAGTCTATGACTTATGGGCAACCACTTCCACACTTGGGTTCACTGAGTAATTAACCACGAGCAATCATTTTCCTTCCAATCTCGAGCTCACGGCCATGAGTTCCACATTTGAGTCTAGCGAGATGTGATCCCACATGTTAAACTATTCTGATACCATGTAAAATATCCATGTGAGCCTATAGGAGACATGCCGTTTCAATCGAAAACTATAAGCTTATAAGATGGTTGTGCCAGTTTCTCTTATAAACCAGATTTCAATATATTATTTTTAATGTAAAATTCACTTCTCAATAAATTATATATATGTCCGAGGGGAATTCAGATATCTCTTTATTAGTGAATGACATTATCAATTTTATACTTTTTAATACTAATAAGTATCAGTGTGTGTATAGCTTTTTTTCCTTTGTTTTTTTGACAACAAAGGATGCTTAGGTTTCATTCGATTGTTCTTATTGCTTATATTGCTTATGTACACTCTGCAAGCTCATGAAATAGATAACTCTAATTTATTTATATTTTTAGCAAGGGAATCGAAATGCTTAATCTGCATATTGCTGACGCACAAACTTAGATATATTCAAAGTTATCGTAGATATTTTAAAATTCAAGTTTAGAGAGTTTTATCTCTTTTATAGATTAACTTGGCTCGAATCTAAATTAGTTACAGCCCATTGAGTTTTTGAATAACAAGTTATATATATGGAACAAAATGTAGCAGCAAATCTCTTGTACATGAAAAATGTTTTCCTTCTGTGCTTATATAATGTTGTCGGTGCATACTAGGAGTATATATCTTAGGTTACTTTAGATTGGTTTACTTATTTAATAATGTATATGTCTCGAAAATGTCTTACATTTGAGGAAGATAACTTAGTATAGTTCGTATTATTCTTGTTCTATTACCTAGAGGCCTGGGTTTGATTTTACCAGTGAAATTTCTCATACTCTTTTTATCACATCATCCTTCGACCCTTTCTAAATATATGCATAACATTTATATAGCAAAAAAATTGAATTCAAGGGATAGGTGTGTAGGGAATTAGCTCAAACAAATAAAATGGACACTGATGAAGGGAAAAGAGAAGTGGACACGACATATGTGGTTGGAGACAGTAGGGTGTCATACATGCATGTATAGACAAAGGAGAAGCATGGATCTTTTTTGTGAACGCCAACAATGGTAGAGTATAGGAGGAGGACCCAAACCGTAATCCAGAGGATACAGTGAATAGATCTCTCTTACTATAGATCCTAACCGAATCCATACCATGAGCTTCGTCAATTAGATTTGATTAAAAAAATCGAATTTCATGTCATAAAATTTTAATCAGTTTTGAATTTTATATCGGATTACATTAAAAAAATTTCATGTACATCTGATAATGTGCGTAGTTTTATGAGAATACGGAGAGAATTTTATCTATTGGTAAATTCATGTGAGAATATCATAGGCTTTCAATCTAAAAGTTCCCATGTTGGATCCAATAACGAGAATGTTCGTAAAAATTGTACTACACCACAAGTTTCAAGAAACCCAATGGAATTTGTTTGTTTTTTCTTCATAACATATTGATAGATTCATGAAAACATAGTTATTTCAACATCTTTCATGAGTTTAATCGGAGACAAATAACTGAATTTGAGATATATTTCAAGAAAAATTTTAATTTAGTTTATTAATTTAATATTTTAAGTTATTTGCCATTTCTTATGTCATTTTGGGTAGGATAAATAATGGAACATGCATGTAAATCGAATATGTCAAATGAATGTTGGTGTTATGAATCTAGGACACGTTCACACTTCATCGGGATTTGAAATTCGGATGAGAAAGTAATGGCCTATCAAGTCGATCACATGGACCTGTTTACACTTTACCGAGAACTAGGTTGGGGTCGTAAATCATATTTCCCATATTCCGAGTTTGTCTAGCACCCGCGCAAACCATTATTCTTGGTCCCGGCTTCGACTTAGGATTGTGGTTTCAACACCCCATGTATTTCTTGTTGTGTTGAGAACAAGAGAAATAGATAAAAGGATATTTCCCAATGTCCCACCTATTCATGGAATGTGAGAAGGAGATCAATAATCATATGCTTTCGCAAGAAATAGAATAATTTCTTTAAAAAAAAAAACTTGAATCTTAAGATAATATAAGGCAAAAATCATTGACTAATAAAGTGGCGGGAATTTAAATGTTCAGAGACAAAATCTGAGTTGAGGTCCGACTAAATTGCGTTACATGGTTAACACATTGTGTTAATTCCCTACGAAAATTAGTTTCTTTTGATTTTGTAATTGATTTCAAGTAAGGATTCATAAATTTTAAGCAAGTTGGTGAAATTTAAAGGAAGCCAAGATAAAAAATAAAAAATATGATAAAAAGAGGGAGAAAAGATAATTTAATAAAAATTGTATAGAGTCTCAGTATAGTTCATTTAATTAAAGCCTAGAGTCCCATTATGAGAATCTCTTCATTTAATTACCCATTCATATTATGAATGTATAAGATCTAATTAAGTAAAAAACGAAATCAGTAATTAAAAAAAGTAAAATGTGAAAAATCAGATGATTAAATCAGATCCAATTCCCATTTTTCACTCACATATCCAGTATATGATTTGCCACTTTCTATTTGGGAGTAATTACTTAGTATGTAATACATGAGTTTGTTCTATAAATTATTATTTAAATATTAATATATATAATTTACTATTAAAAATTATAAAAACTTTATCCGTATAAGATATAAAATATGAGAGAGATTTGGCACGAAAGTCATTTTGTATTAGACATGTGCTCGGACACGAGACACTGATGATGAACACAATGATGCGGTCCGCCGCATGATCGGTGCCCACGGCCGACAGCACAGTACTGTGTGGCCTTTCCGGCAGCATCAGTATCTAAGCCCATTATCATCCATATTAAATTAAAATTGATACGTTCATACAAGGCAACCGTCTGCTATTCTAAAATTTATTTCTATATAGTTTGATGATATCGAAATTATAAATTCGAGTCTCGCTAGGAAGAATACTGTCAGAAGAGATACTTGCGCCCGGAGGGATAGCAGATTCTTAAACTATATTAGTGCTTGCGTGGTATTACGTTAATAAGGGTCAGTGTTAATACTAGTTGTTCAGTTCATCTAAAATATTCACAGTTGAAAATGAAAACTCAAATATTACATAATGGAGATAGTTGAATCGTTATCATCACTATCCTCCTTTTTAAAAGAAAAGAAGTTAAGTTGATACACGACAGAGGAATCTCCATTCAAAGGCATCACTTGAGACTTACGAAGTTTGTATTCAATTTTCATTTAAAGATCGTTTTGTATATTTCCATTTACTCCGCCCTATTACTCCTTTTAGATACAGATCTTTTTGTCATCCAAAAAAATTTAGATCGATGAGAAAATATTCACCAGATTATTTATAACATGCAAACCACTATTCTTAGAACTCGATCTAAAACCAAACATTGTATGAAAAGTATGCTCAGAATAATTGGTGAGGGATTGGATTAAATGGTCGAGAACCGAGCTAGAATAATTTTTCAACGTTACATATGTGAGAATCTTCGAAGAGAATCAAATCAGATGCACATATGAATCCATCTCTTTAGTCGTGTAGTCGGGTTAATGACCCTCTGAGTTTACCTCTAAACGCTTGAGATTGTTGGGATGTATTGCATGCAGCTGAAAGTTGGTGAGAGTCGAAAAACCTAATCGGATGAGTCGGAACTGACAAGGAATGAGATCCAATTTTGTTTTTGAATATGAAAGTTTTCTTATTTACTACGATCCCATCCCGAATCAAATTATACTATTTTTTCAATAGAAAATTTGGGAGTATTTGATATATATATATATATATATATATTTTTTTTGTATTAGGCCTATATAAGAGTGAATGGAGTCTTGCAAGAAGTGAGAAATTATGTAAGTGGTCTTTTTGATAAATTTTTCGATAATGCAAAGATGTCAAATTTTGAAAGGTTGGGTTTGGGAACTCTTTTCTGAGCGGATCATAACACGGACTTGGGTACGGGAATGTGAATACTTAAGAAGTTTGTAACCTCCCGTTTTGATATAACGGATTATTTGCTCTGCATCGTAAATGTTTCCATCACAAGAGTTTCTCATCTTACTTCTCAGTTGCAAGTGTTCGAGGTGGAGGAGTTTGATGGTTCAAACAACTTTGAATTGTGACGTGTGAAATAAAATGAAGGCATTGCTAGTGTAGCACACTCTTGAGAGGCATTGGATGGAGAAGTTGCATTAGTCCCAATTATAATAGTTTAATGAGAAGATATCATAGCGAAGATTATGAGCGTGATGCAGCTTAATCCATCAAACAAGGTTAGTGTGCAATTAGGATTCAACCTCGAAGTTATGGCAAAAGTTAGAGTCGTTGTACATCATAAAGTTCTCAACCGACTGGTTATATTTTAAGAAGCCACTTTAACATTTTCATTATTAAAATATTTTCGTTCCTCTCTGTTTCAATTTCTTTTATCTCCTTCTTGACCTAAAGATTTCCCAATTTCATCTCGCTAGTATTCTGAGTGAATGCTCCTCGTTCAACAATATTACATAAAAATTTGTAGCTTTTATCACAAGTTTTTTTTATCTCGAGATTCAATAAAATATGTCTACCTGGTAGTTCTAAATGTCACGAGAAAACCACATTAGCTATGGTTAATAGTATTACAGGCTGATGTGAATTAACCATATCAGCAGATTTATGAGAGAAAATATGAGTCAGTGAAATGTAAATTCAGATTCTAAATAAAAACTTTGAAAATGCTAAAAATCCTCAAAAACCCTTCAAAACTCTAAGAAACTCATTTTCTATAGTATAATGTTCAACATCCTGTTCCCTTGTTCCTAGCTGATGTTGAGGTTTTTTAGGATTCTTATGATATTTAAACTTCTTAGATGTTCTTTTTTTTTTCCAAAGGGTATGAATTCACATTTTGCCGTCTAATTTTTTCTCATAAATCCGCTAATATGATCGATTCTTGTTAAAATATAACACCAACAAACAGTATTGATAAGGTAGTACTGTGTTTACATATAAGACTTTCTAAGTATATGGTGCACAACCCCAGCAGGCGGGCACACACTGTATATATTTCTTGCTCAAATATCTCTCTAGTTTCATCTTGCTGACCAAGTCAATGGATTCAGCTCCTCATTCTACGGCTTTATACGTACAAGGATGACAAAGTTTTTCCATTATCAATATGACCTTGGTTTAAAAGGGATATGAGAGAAAGAGATCTTAATACGGTCGGTACCATTCTTATTCTGTGACCTGGAGATCTTGTGTTTGATCTCATTAGCGAAACTTCTCGTACCTCTTTTAACCCATTTTCTTGTTGCTACTTTTTAGGCTTATGTACCTTTTATGTATACAAAAGAAAAGGGGAAAGAGAGAGTGAAGAGCAAAGGATAAGAGAGTAAGACTACATGAATTAATAAATATTATGGACCTTTTGATTTTAGGTCCATGATAATTATCAAATACCAAGTTCATTTTCTCACATATATACATATTTATAAATGCATATTTAATTTTTCGATGTGACTACTATTAGTTTTTTCAACTCAAGCGCTTAAACTGATATATGGTGAAACTAATTCCTCTTATATTAGCTCATGGCTATCCCATCCATTTTGTAATATGAGTTCAAAACTTGAAGTAATAATATGAAACCCACTTACCACATGTACTTAAACACTCACTATCAATAACAGAACGTGAATCGGACATCTTTTTGTTCATGATGGAGTGAGAGGAGACAACTGACAGTGTGGCAAAATTCCTTTCTGACTCGAATTTCATTTTTTACTCAACACGAATTCATCACTTGAATTTAAAATGCATGAACTCAAGAAGATGATTTAATATAGTTGGTACTGCTCTCTCTCGCCCTATCACCTAGAGATCCTGGGTTGGATTTTATTTATGGGATTTTTGGTGCTCCTTTTATCCCATCTTCGTTTTACTCTTTCAAGATTTATGTGCATCCTCTCTGTACATAAAAAAGTAAAATGTGTGAACTTAGGCAATAATCTAAAATTTGTGTGTAATAGCCTACACATAATACGCTGTGATACTGTATAAAAGTTCTCATTGGGGTTCTGATACAATAGTTCATTCATGGTCCTAAATTTTAAGTTTGTAAGTAGTTGAACTAATTCCTTTTCTATATCCACAATTTTTAATCATTTTTCCAATGGCATAATGTACTCGACCCATGTGTCAAACTCGCTCATCATTCAGGTATCAGCAACTCCGCTCGAGCACAATTTACCAACTGTATCATATCATCCTTTAGAGAAGCTGTATTTTGCTTTCTTATATATATTGATCCCATATTTTTTTTATCGGCCAAATTAGACGTCCCACTTTGAATATATGTATTCAAACTATTCATCATTGCATCATAAGTATCTTCTAGATGACCCTAACATAAAGGGACGGAAAATATCCAAAGGGTCCTTAATAACAAAACATATTAATCGAGAAAATGGATTTGGAATATATTGAAATTATTCTCAACTTGAATTAAGAGATTCTCGATTTGATTCTCCATAGTTGCACTACCCGTGGCCTTCATCACCTTTCTTCCAATCCATTTTTTCGGTATATATGTACCAGTCCAAACATTTCATGTATATGAGTAGTTCATATTCGAGTTGATCGTACCGCTAGGGGCAAAACTATTCCAATATTAATTTTCTCCATCAATAAAATTTGAATCCGAGACATTACTCGAGAAGAAGAGATGTCGAATCATCTTAAGTGACTGATATTAGTTCTTCCAACCTCTTTTAAATGAGAAATTCTTAAGTGATTCTACCTTATAATGTGGCTTGAGAAAACACAGATTAAAATATGACTGACAAACAAATTAATGTTAATAACTTGAGCAGTTAAATGATACTTCCTCAGCACGTAATTTTGAAGTGAGACCATGGAAGGTTTTTTCTTTTTAAACCCATCAACATTCTTCCTTTTTTTTTTCTATCAGCGTCAACCTTCTTCTTTTATAATTGGAAATATATGCGTATAAAATATATAGGTTTAGATCCCCCTCCTTTGTTTCCCTTCTACGTAAAGTCCCATTGCCATCCACCAACCAGAGGCTGCCACGTCATCCTCAAAGTTGTTCTCAAACACTTACGTCCTTCTAGCTTCTCTCTGTACTCCTTCCTTCTCCCAAATACTTGTCGAGACATCATACGAGTTCGGTAATGGAACATCGAGTATTACATTTCTAGCGATTAAAAAAGAAAAAACAAAGAAGAGGAAAAGGGAAAGATATTTTCAGTTCGCCAGCGGCATTGCTTCCTGTAATTTGGGAATCTCAATCTCGATGTCTACGAGACTGCTCTCACAGAATCTTCAAGAAATGCGTCTGCAAGTCCAGAGGTACTGAGAGATCATTTGGCAGACGTGGTATATTGACGTGGCTGTGCAAGAGAATGTCCACTGAGATGGTTTAGTGAATCTCTCGTGAAATTTCGGGTTCGAATTTTATTAGTGAAAAAAATATCTATATATATATTTGAGTGAGTTTCATATCCTTAATGGGCCGAATCTATTTGAACATATATCTATTTGAAACTGTTAGATTTCTGGATATCAGACGATGTGAAAAGAAGCGGGTTCAGTGTTGTATTCTGTCTAACAATTTTTTGCTAACATTTTTCTATGGTGATAAGAAATAAGATCACCTTTATGTGATGAGAAAGAATGTACTAGTTATTTCAATCGTCTAGGTAACTATTGTTAGATCGCACATCGGTCATGTAGCATAATAATAATGAATTTATAAAATAATTGAGTTCCTACATCTGATAAATTAGCCTTTTGGATGGAAACATATTCAGTATCTTGTAAGGTCTATTATCAGTAATATGATATATGAGCGTCTAATTATGTAATTTTTGACGTAAATCCGGACCCGTCTCCGGAAGCCCCCACCAAGGTAAACCCACAAACATGGCAGTTTCCTTTCGGCCCAAGCCGCTAAATTTGCCAACACTCGGCTCAATGGGGCTGCACGATTAACAGTCGACCATGGATTGGATTGAATGTTTGACAAATTTCATATAAGATGAAGGAAATATGAAAGAGAAGATGATAGAATGTGTGTTGATTCCAAAGTCGAACTCGAAGGAGTAAAGGATAATTCTTTACTTTACGATTGAACGATTAAAATAGTTAAATAGGCAAATGGAGAGTGAAAATAAGGAAACGTAAAATCCATCAGAAAATGTGAAATAAAATCATATATCAAAATCTAAACAACCATATTATTTGATATATATCCAAATTACCACCAATGACAGTGATCTACTGGTTTAAAGTTCACTTCCATACGGTTTGGTAAGATTGATGTCACGGGTCCGTATCTCACTCGGAGCAATATTACCATAAGAGGTTCTTGAGCTTGCGCCTTAGTTGATACCGACTTCTTAAACGGTACTAAACATTTAGTAATGCTGCACTGACGAGGTTAGTGTCAGCACTTGTTATTTAATTCGTCTGATATGTTCATGGTTGAACACGAAAGCTTAGACATTATGTAGCGGGGATGGTCAGGTTACTACTACTGCTACTCTCATTTTACCGATTAAAAAAGATATCCAGAACATTATTCCCCACCAATTGAAAAGTAAAGTATAAGGGACCTTAAGATGAACATATAGCACTGTAAAATACTCATCTTAAATATCGATCTTCAAAGCAATTTCAATCCAATGCAAGTTCTTAGAACAATTGACCATCAAATGCTAGAGTTCCTACGATGGTAATACTCTGATACCATGAGAAATTTTATATAAGATGGAGGAGTGTATGGAGAAGATGATAAATGCATGATGACTCGAAAGCCAAACTCAAGGGAGCAAATGATAATTCTATGCGGTACAGCTCGATTAATCTATCTGATAATGTAAATTAGAATAATATTCCAAATATTTAGACAATCGTTGTTATTTGATATTAAAAGTATTGTTTCGAAAATCAAATGTCAAGGGTGTTGAAAGTGGAGAAAGTTTTCAGTGAAACAATTATATAACATGTCAATAATGATATGATATATCCATTCAATTAGAATTTAACATGCAATTAATAACTACACCTAAAAATTACCAAATTGTAAAATTTTCTAAAACATATAATTATATGATATCATATTAGCATTGCCTACTTGATATAATCACTTTGAGAAAGTTTTGTATATAACGGGTGTAACGCATGACAGTGCCTAAATGGTGTCACGAACCAATCCAATCAAGCCATTTTTAGAATTGTTTTTTCGCGTCTACGTTTTACTAAAAAAAAGTCAAAAACAAGTTAATCCTATCGATTTGTGATACTACGTCAGTCTCACTACCTGTTATACACAAAACTCTCTGGATTGATTAAAGACTTTCTCGTTGAAGGTGTGGCCCACATTCCGAACAATGTCTCTCGTCCTAAAACTGGGTTGCGACAGATCAATGAGGAACTTTAAGTATATCCGTAAGGCACTCTTGTTGGGAAGTTCTTTCTATTCATTATGCATCATCGTTATATGGAGATCACGTTCGAGCTGGACCGTATCCATTTTATAATGTTCGAGTTTAAAATCTTTATTCAAGGAAAAAAAGTATCGAATTACGTGAATTGACTCTATGACGAGGATTCTATGTGAGGATGGACCTCAAGGACCCCATTTATCCCTTTAATCACCATGTCACGTGAGGAAATAAAAAGGCTTGTACTTGCTGGCTAGTAAGCCCTCCAAAATTCATCCACCCATTTCGGTACAGGGTCGAAGTTCGTATCTCAAACTTTGCTTTTTTGATTATGTTGAAACTAAACCCATATTAGAAAGTTAATAAAAAAGAATTGTAATTATAAAAAAGCTTTTAAATACTCGGATACAATCAGCTTTAATAAACAGAAATTCTTAGATGATCCGATCTCATCATGTAACGTGAGGAAATATCAATAAGGTTTTGACGAATGAGTAAATTGATGTCAATCACCCGAGCGATTATCTTAATTATTAATAATAAGATCAATTCAATTGGCTCTTTCTGTATAATGAGCATACCACGTGGCGGTGTTAATGTTGTATTATAATCTAATAGGATTTCATTATTCTTAATTTTTTTAATAAAACCTAAAAAATCTTTAAAATAATTTAATTTAATTAATTCGTAACATTATGTTAATACTGACATATAATATACACATTACATATAAAAATTTCTAATAAATCTAATAAAACCATCGAAAGTGACTGGCTGGGAAATGGAATTTTAGTTCGATATGCATTTATATGTCGCGAGATTTTGACGGTAAATTGACAGACAAGAAAAGCTAAAGAGGAGTTGTCGAATGAGATGTGGACTGCCACTTCATTCCATTTTTGTTTTCTGCCCCTTTTCTAGCGCTTTGTCATGAGGCTCATAGGTGCCATTAATATGGTAAAAATTTCAAGTCACCCAGAAAATGCTAATTAAAAAAATCATAGTTAGTAATTATTATATTAATTATGTAGGTAATTAATATTAATTTATTAATTTATTAAATTTTAATTGGTACTTTGTTAAGTTATATGATAGAGTATAAGCACCTAAGAATTTCACACATCTTAATAATGATTTTTCTATCAAGTGTCTTAAAAGGTAAAGGATATTTAATAATGAGTTATTTATATAATCAAAACTAATTTCAAAATTTTAAAATAGCTAAATTTAACATTTATTTAATTTTAGAAACAGTTTCTGTAAGTAACTATCTCTATCTTTCTGAAAATAGAATTTACTACTACGGAAATAATTATGAATAACAATAAAAAGGAGAAAATACGAAAAACTTTAAGCGATGACTATGAAAAATTCGAATAATTATTAATTTAATTTTTTATGGTTTGTTGTTTTTAAAATTTAAGGGACTTTAGAGGATTTTATTTTTAAAAATTTTGGGATCAGAGTATTTAGGGTTTATCTGTTGTTGATTATAGAATTAAACTTTTGCAGAATTTAACATTTTATGCTTTTTTTAGTTTTTATGGGCGTAGGATTTTTTTTTTTATAATTCCAAATTGAGTATTCAAACGAGATTTCCAAAATTTGATTTGATTTTATTTTTATTCACAACTAATGTCGTGGGGATGTTTTTTCTAATTAAAGAAAAGAGTATTTATGTTATTAAGTTATAATTATCTGTTTATTAATGATAGCTGAAATATATACGATATGTTTTCGTATGCCCTAAAGTTATATTTGGTACGAAAGAACGGAAAGACATGGATTAAAATAAGTCATACAAAATAAATTATAATATCGCATATCAAAATTAGTAATATCTAAATTTATTTTGACAATATCAAGTAATAAAATTTTTTAGTGAAATATCGTTTCATCAATTTCAAGAAAAAGTCTATACTAATAGAATATACATAACAATTTCTAGAAGTGCAATCAAGTAAAAAAAAATGGCCCGTAAAACTAAATTATGTATTCCATTCCTTTGTGTCAAATATAATTCAAAAGGGTAAAAGTTTTGACTAACCTGAATATGGAACATAAATCGAAGAAGAGATGTCTTATTATCGAAAAATTGTCTCATACTTGTTTCTTGTAGCGCATGGTAATGTGGAATTATCAAAAAATTTTATGGTCGACGATGAATTTAGGAGGTGCGGGGTGATCGCGCTCTAACTCAGGAAAACCTATGCAGCTATATATATTTTTAACTCAATTTTTATAATTTATTAGATCTTATTTCACCCTTTAAATTGGTTATATTTTTTCCATTAATTTTTGCCCGGTTTGGATAAACTTTCTAAATTACCCCCTGTTTGTCGCGTTGAATGAACGAAGAGTCGACCGACAGACAGGAAAATTTCGCACGTGTTTGTGTTTCAACTCGTGAAATCATTGCATATTGATATGATTAATTTTATGCCTTTTTTCTGTTCTAAGCAAGCTTCTGATGGGCAAGCAATGAAAAAATTTTAAATAATCTTACTTTAAAATGACGTGATGAAAAAAAACACTACAAGAAAACTGTTATTTTCCGACGGACGGATCCGTCGGAAATCCGTCGGTAGATGACTTTCCCGACGGATTTTCCGACGGATGGGCGCCGTCGCGTTTTCCCTTGTCGGGAAATTAATTTTGATGGATTCCCGACGGATATCCGTCGGTAAATTTCCCGACGGATATCCGTCGGTAAATTTCCCGACGGATTTACCGACGGATAATCCGTCGGGAAATTTAGAATTGCCGACAACATACTCATATAGAATTACCGACGGCTCGCCCACTCGCGACGGATTACCGACGGATTATCCGTCGGTAAATCCGTCAGGAAATTTCGGGCATTGCTACGTTTTACAAATATTGATATATTTTATTTTGTAATTATTTATATGTTCAATTTATCAATCATATAAATTAATAAAATGTCATTAATATAAAATATTGAACCAATGAATAAAGTAAATTTTATTAATTAATAATATTTACAATTTTTATTCGAAAAAGAAAGAAAAATACAAATAAAATTTTGGGGTGGTCGTCGGCGGCAAGGATTGGGCTCGAGGGGCCGGCAGTGGCGGTCGGTGGCTCGGGTGGCCTCGGTGGGTCTGCTCCGGGCTCGAGGTTGCACTTGGTCGGGCCTTGGGGTGACGGTCGGTGGTTCAGCGGGGCTAGCCGTGGCTCGGTGGGGCTCTTTGGAGGCCGAGGCTGGGACTTGCTGGAGGTCGGGGCTGCGACTTGCTGGAGGCCGGGGTCGGGGCTCGGCGGAGCTTGGGGGCCGGGGCTCGGCTAGTTCGTGGCACGCTTGCTCCGTTGATGAGCTCGGGTGCAGAGGGGTCGGGGCTCGGACTCTGTGGGTCGCGGCTAGGACTCGATCGGTTGTGGCGCGGACACCTCGGGAGAGAAATCGCAGAAGAAAATGGGAGAGGAGAGGCCGGGCTCGAGATATATATAAGCAATTTTCCGACGGATTACCGACGGATAATCCGTCGGAAAATTGGCACCGAGCGGGAAAAAATCCCGCCAATGAAATTCAAATATCGACGGATTATCCGTCGGTAAATCCGTTGGTAAATGTTGTGTCCATGATTCACTGACGGATTCGGCCGTCGGTAAATCTGTCGGTAATTACTGACGGACATTACCAACGGTCGAATCCGTCGGTAAAACTCCCGCTCCAATTTCCGCCATAGCATACCGACGGATTTGCCTACGGAATACAATCCGTCGGTAATTGCCTACAGATTTACCGACGGAATCATCTGTCGGTAAAGCTCGCGCGCTATTCGCGCCATGATATACCGACGGATAATCCGTTGGTAATTTACCGACGGATTATCCGTAGGTAAATTCGTCGGTAAACCTTGTTGCCAATCCCTACGGATTATCCATCGGAAATCCGTCGGAAATGCCTACGGATTGTATTCCATCGGTAAAATCCGTCGGTATTTCCGACGGATTTTTCATCCGTCGGTAAAATCCGTCGGTATTCGGCAGTTTTCTTGTAGTGAAATCAATTAAATTACTCTGATTTGTATTAATTATGATAACTATTTAATTTACTTATTTATTATATTTTAATTGGTACTTTCTTATATCACGTGAAAAGATAAGATTACCTAAAAATTTCTAGTAAGTAACAAGAACTGGCTCACTATTTAGAGAGAACGTCATGAATCCCCTTTTGAATTAACGGACCGGTAAAAAGTGACTGTGAAGGATATGATCCGTTCAGAAATGAATCTTATATGGAACAATAAATAGATTAAATTAGGAATAAAAGAGAATTGAGATATTTATAAGTATAAATTTAACCTTTTTAAATGAATATAGACTAAATCTCTTATAGATATAGCCGAATTTTATATGGTAACAAGGATAGTTATTACGTGGGTTCACACCATACCAACATAAAACTAGAAGAAAAATATATTGTTTGTGATTGGTTGCATAATTGAGAACGGAAGAGAAATTTCCCCTCGCGTTCAGTCGTCCCCTCGCACGTTATTCGGGTGTGAAAGAAAAATATCTAAGTCAATGTTAGTTGTTAAGGCTTGGTTTTCAATATACGTGTCAGGTATAAACACGTTATCATTTGACACGAGTGTTATGGAATAATTTCCACTTTGCACGTTAGCCTAGAATATATGAGAATTAAGATACCATTGCCTATAAACCTACAAGTCCAAGGAGGAATTTAGAGAGCAAGTTGCGATCGTGCATTTCAGACTTGAACTAAATTGCAAATTATTATATAAGTTGGACCGATTTTATTCCATTTTTATTAAACTATCTTATTTCTCCTCTTCGAGAAAGTTTTATATGTGACAGGTATATCACGTTTCGGTACTTATATAGTGTCACAAACTAATATGATTTAATTATTTCTAAAGTAAGGTAGTCTTTCGCTTTAAGATTTTCATTAAAAATATTAAAATAACTAATTTTATCGGTTCATAATACGACACAAAACTATTGCGTGGTATATTCACTGCAGAGGAGGCTCTCTCCTCCTATTCTAACCCCGCTCTTTTATTCCTTCGATTTATCCTTTTTTGGAACTCAATTTTTAATAACCACCGACATGCGTATACTTAAAAAAATTGATGAGTGAATCGTTGAGTCGATCATGCGACACGACTAGAACGACTATTGATTAGCTAGTTCCACGCATGGGGCACGAGAACACTTTCGATCATTCGAGAGATCAAGATTTTCAAAGCTAGTAATCTTGTCAATGGTCATTATCAAGTGTCAGTGAACGTGAATGCAAAAGAAAAACGGGCAGAGACGACGGCGAGACGAATTTGACGTTTGACTCGGTGGTTGTCTTGTCTTATTATGCAATGTTATATTATGAATGGGTACTATGTGATAAAATAAATAAATAAAAATCAATTGTTTCTAAGATTAGTTTTTTTGTTCTTATGGTTTTATAAAAAATATTAATAATTTTATAGAAAAATATTAAAACGACTTCATCATATTAGTTTGTAATATCATATAAGTATCATCATGCGATATTTAACAATTATAAAATTAGAAAGAATTACGAGTAAAACAAAAATAAAGAAATATAAAAAAATTCTATAATAATAATTAAATTATACACAATTTATTTTTAAAACAATATTCTACACAACTTATTTTTCACCATGAACCATGCTTTTTCGCTTGCTAACAAGCCTTTTATTCCCTTGGTAAATAATTGTCTAGCAATGAATGCGAACACGGTTCGTTCAAGCGGTTCATTTCACATTTTCAAACGTACCGAATTATGACTCTTTTGCTTTTCTTTAGTCACATACTTAACATGTGATAGTCACATTTACTGTAATCTAATTAAATTTTTCTCATTCAATGTAATGGTATAGGATCAACTCGAAGTTCCTTTCATTAAAATTTGATATGTGTTTAAAAATAAAAGTCTATTTAAATATAACCCTAAGCCATGTATTTATTTGCTTTTAGTAAAATTAAAATTTTTGATTGGTAATTAAACTTGTGATTTTTAAAATACCTATAGAATTTAGTGTAAATTTTGACAATATAATAAATTAGTAAATATACCTGTAATATTTTAAATAAAATTAAATTAAATAAGAAAACACTAGAATGAGTTGATTGAGATCGTAAGACATCTCTTCTCTTTAAAAAAAAATATTGAGTTGAAATCTTATAAATGGAAAAAAAACATTTAAAAAATTAAAGATTGATAAAGAGAAGTTAAATATTATTTTTAAGTGATAGTTAAGGTTATTTTACAATTTAAACCCTATTCTTCTCTCATATGAAGTAACCTCTTGAATTTTGTCCAATTCTTAAAGGACACGTGGAATTACACCATACATAGTTATTACTGCTTTATTGATTTTATTTTTCACGGTAACTTGAAATTTTTAATTTAAAAATGTGTATAAGGATGTAAATTGAAAGTTTTAAAATGTAAAGTAATAAAAAGAAAAAGGGCAATATTTTTCAAAGGGAGCATGATTATGATCAGATTTGGTATTGCAGTATCATACTTGATCTGAGACCATAAGGCGTTGGATTGTGAAAGGATCCTCGGGTACGTCAACCGAATTCACCAGTCACCGAGTCGAAGTGCAGTGCTTCGGGCTCCGATTGACTTGAGTACGGCATCGGTCGCCTATGAGAAAATAGAGTTTTGGTTCGCAGTCCGAATCGATCCTCTGATGTATAATTGGAGATTTGAAGAGAATGAATATGGGGTGAAAGAGAAGTATGATGAAAGGAAATATGAGGGAAACATCCGACTCCACGGGATGCGATTATTTTTAAATTTTACCTGAATATATAAAGAGTGACGAGGTATGATTTTCTGTGCGTAGATCCAGCTTGACCTACTTAATCGAATGAGGTTAGGGGCCGGGGCGGACGACCTCTGGCAGTACGAGTTGCATTGGGTCAGACGGCTCCTAGCGATGTTCATATCAAATTCGATTGTCATAAGTAGCATTTCTCATAAATTGTTATCCTCCTTTATTCCATTTGAATTTTGGACCTCCAACTAAAAAAGGGATATCTAGATATATCAAATAATATCAAGAAATCCAGTAATCTATATGAATTCATTTTTCACCATTGTCTGCCCACTCATCAAATCATTAATTTTCTCCATTGGTGAAAAGTTTACCCAAGATCTTATCGAGGAGAAAAAGATGTTGAATTGCATCAACCAACCTATGTCAGTAACAGGGGTGTAAACAAGCGGAGCCCAGCCCGAATATGCAAAGCTCAATTTTGGCTTGTTTGGCAATTTGCCCCAGCTCAACTGGGTTCAATATTTTAAGCTCAAACTTGACTGTTATAATAAATGAAAGTTTGATGAGTCTAAACAAGCAGAGGATGTCAAGTGAGTCTCAGGTCAGACATTGCGAAGAAATACTAACGAGGGAAAGGAGAACTGATTATGATCATGACTTCATACGCGAGTAAGACGAAAGAAGAAAAATGTTTGTAATTAATGTTTTGTTAAAGTTAAAAATAACAATTATTATTATATAAAATAAAAAGTTTATTTAGACTTGTAAATTTCTTAAGCCGAATATTATTTAGACTTGACTAGACTCGTTTATCTGACAAGCTCGACCTTATTAAGATGGAATCAAATTCGGGTTTTCATCAAGTTAAGTATAAACTGTTTACAAATCGTATCATCTCATTTATACTCTTGGTCGGTGAGAGGAGCATGATTTTTAAACAGATCATCTCACGAGTCAACACAGAAGAAAGGAGAAATTGGTTTGGACGTCAAGACAGGAGGAAGGAATGGTAAGGGAGACAGAGTGACGTAAGCAGCTGGAGTTGAGGTGGGGACCGCACTCCACCCCATGCGCAGGTCCTCACTTTCGTCCTCCTTCCTTCTTATACTCTTCTTCGCCTTCTTAATAATCTCCGTCCTCTTCGTCTCCATTGCTTCTGTCCTCACAGGCGTAACCCCGACCTCCACATCCTACTTCGCCGCAAGCTCTCTCTCCCTCACAGGTATGACTCGACTGATCTCATTGTCTGTGTCGAATAATCTGTTCTCACTTCCTCGGAAAACCGGTCTAGGGATCGATCGATAACGAGAACCCTAATTTGTGCCCTTGTATTTTTATCTCGACGTTTAGCGCATTAGCTCACCCACCAATCCGATCAGTGGATCGAAGGGTCGATGTCCTTCGTCGGGTTTCATATGTCATTCCCTCTTTCTCACCCGACCTGGTTTGGGACCGACTTGCTTTTAGAAAAATTCTGTGGATCATGCACAGCATTGAATCTGCAATTCAGAATCGACAATCCGTGGACTGTCTTGTAAGCTAGGAGATGTCGGGTCGACGAGCAAATTCAATCCCATCTTTTTGGTTCGCTGAAATCACTAACCGTGAGATCTTATGTGCCCATGGAATTCTAAATCTCGGCAAGCTCCGAAAGACTCGTTCGCCATTTTCCGATCGGCCTCTTATCCCTAGAAACTTTTCTATGATGAAGCTCGCCTATACGTACACACACACACACACACACACACACATATATATATAACTTTCCAAGAGAACCTCTCTCTCTCTCTGTGTTCTTCATATATTGACATAGCAGCATTGTCTTCAGAGAGCAGTAAAGCGACCACATAGAGTACAATCTTAAAACGTTGAAGCATGAGGACAGGGATGATGAAGAGTGGTCATAGTGTCTGCCATGTAAACCCTCGACAGGAAGACACATGGGTCAGTCGGACAGTGAGGAAGCCCCCACTTTCACTCCGTTTCGCTTTATCTTTCCTTCTCCTCTGAAAAACTGTGCTCGGATCACTCTCCACTGCTAGATCTGAGAGTGTAAGCTATGATTTACTTTCACACATCAATAGGGAGGGATCTTGAATGATTTTGAATATGAAATCGTAGAAACTCTCTTATTATTTCGAATATGAAATCGTAGAATGAGAAAATTAGAAATTCAGAATTTAATATTGGGTAAATACAAAAACAACAATGAATAAAGTAGTAGATTAAACTAGATCATGTTTGTCTAAAAAAGGATTAAACTAGATGAAAGCAAGATATTATAACTCTCAGAATTGCCACCCAAATTTAGCCTATTTTAAATACGATACTGAGAAAATTCTAGATTTGACCTCTAAATTTTCACACTCCTCACTCTAATCCCTTGAGTTAGAAAAAACAATTTCTATTTGTAGCTCCATAAATAATATCCACAAAATTTTTTTATTTATTTAAATTTTTTCTATTAGATAATTACTGCATTCAAGAAATCACATTCAAATAAGAAAAAAAAAATATATTAACGAAATTTGTCCTATACTCATAAAAATTATGTTCAAAATATTTCATGCTACAAACTCCAAATCTCAAACTGTTTATAGTTGTTTGTACCACGTTTATGCATTGAAACTGATTTCTAGCTTATTTCTCATGTTTCCTGGTTTTTGACTTCCACCTTACTGAGTGACATCCATAAAATTTTACTATTTCTAAAGCACATTTATAAATGATAAATGATGTTTTTGCCATTCGCATAGGTCTCCAAATGAACATAATGGGTATTGAGATCTTTTTCCCATTGGCGGATCCTTTTATTTCTTTTTTTTTTCCTCATTACTCTTTCTAGATTTATGAGTTTTTTTAGGAAGTGATAACGCGGGTATAAATTAGTCTATATATACATGGGATGGATTAGGCAGGTTCAGGTGGCAATCGTACCTTTGACTGGAAAAATATGTGAAATATTTTTGTCCATATTTTTTTGTTGAACTATTTTATTTTACTTTCGTACTTGTTTTTTACTCTCCTCATAATTTCATCCACCTTAGATCCGATCTATCTCTCTTTCCTTTAGTTTTATCCATTAGATAAATTTTCTGGACATGCCCTTCTTTATACATAAATATGGGTGTATGACATCTGTAGTTTTCCTAAACAGGCCATGGAGCAAAGAAAAAAAGCAAAAATTCTAAGTTGAGCTCGGCTTGTCATCAACTACTGGGCAAAGTATTAGTACTTAGGAAATTTATGTCAAACAACATATTACTGGTATTTAATCCTTACAGTGCATGGTGGGCTGATCTCACCTAAGTCGAGAAAAAGGGGCTGTCTGTCCTTTGGTCAGGCTTCCTAGTTAGTTACTAATTTGCTTTTTACTTCGAGGAAGGCGTGCTTAATTGAAAACATTGACCCCGTCACTCTCACTGCCTTCGGCTTCCTCCTCGCTGGCAGCTGGCTAGCTCGACCTTGCAGTTGTAACTCACTTACAAATCCGTCAAATACCTCGATGTCATATCGAGTGGACAAAAGACAAGACCGTAATAAAAACAGATGTAAAACCGGATGAAACTCGAACACTCATCCATTTCATTTGAAAAGGCGGATCATAAACACTACTACGAAAGAGCAGGAGCAAGTGTTCTGTGTAATGATACTAGTTACGTGATGCACCAACTAATAAAATTTAACTATTTTTAAGATTTTTTAAAAATATTAAGAAACGACCCTAGAAATAGTTAAATTTAATTAGTTGATATCATCATGTAGGAACTATTATGTGATAATAATATTACATATAAGACTTTCTCGAAGAGTAGGGAGACAGAGGGTAATAAAGGGAAGTGGAGAACTTTTTTCCGGTGTAGAAGGTGCAGAAGGAAGAGTCCCTCTTTTTTGTTCAATCTAATTGTTCACTATTATAAAATATCATCTATAAATTTTTACTATTTACCATCTTACATTTAGAAGTCCAATAAATTTTGAATAATTTATGTCCCGTTGTAGTCAGATCCAGAGGGGTTAAGTTTCCCAATAAATTCTATCCATTTGTTTCGGTGCAAAAACGAGGTACATAAGTATAGAGAGAGAGAGAAAAAGAGGAGAATGTCTTATATGTAACATGCACAGGACATGACAGTGCCTATATGGTGTCAGAAACCAATCACATTAAATCAGTTTTAGGGTTATTTTTTCTTTTAAATTTTATTAAAAAATTCTAAAAATAATTAAATTATATGAGTTCGTAACGCTATATCAGTACTGTCACGTAATATACCATTTGCACACAAGACTCTCTCAACGAAGACATCTTTTCTTGTTCCTACTACCTGTTCACTTATATAAGGATCATGTATACTTTTCAAATTATTTGCCCTCAATTCGATTCCGAGATTTTATTTAAGAAGAGGAGATATACTCAACAAAGGCTCATTTCAATCAGATAATATAGAATTGAAATGTGATGATCATTGAAGGATAATATAGTAAATTACAAATGGTACAGGCGTAGTGTAGGGTGGAGTGTAAACCCCGTTGATGATGCATCATTCCACCATTCACCAACACAAGACAGCATCATTAGCACAGACCCCTTGTTAACGTCCCAACATTTGCTTGGTTTTCACCACCAAAAACCCCCCTCTCTCTCATTATTATTAGGTCTTCTCTTTTTTAACACTAATCCGACATAATAATATTATCACGTGATAATATTTATATGTAATACTGATTAATAAAATATAATTGTTATTAAAATTTTTTAATAAAATTTAAAAAATAAAATAAATAACTCTAAAAATAACTAAATATGATTACTTGATATCGTCATATATATACATATGAGCGCTGTCATGTAATGATATTATTACGTGTAAGATTCTGTCCTTTTATTCGGGCACATGTATATGTAGTAGGTAAAAATCACTCAATATATAAGTAACACTAAATCAGAATATACTTAAGTCAAAAACCGGTACATTACTTTGCTTATATCCTCACAGTGTCGTCTGTGAGATACTGGACATGCTTGGAAGAAGTTGGAATATGATTCTTGTTCTGCCGGTGGTCCATCGACTTAGCTCTTATCTATCAGGGCTCGATCTCTTATTATTTTACAATATTATTGGGATCAGTGTGCCTTACTTTTGTATTGCTTGTGATTTTATTGTATAAAGCATATGAGCTTTCACCCTGATTTCCACCGAAAAATGAACAATACTCGCCAAATATTTAATTCCCTCTGCCTTCATGTTAACTCTTATTTTTAAAAGTAAGATTTTTTATTTTTAAAAATAAAAAGAAGAAGGAAGAAAAAAAAAGGCGAGATGTCGAGATGTTATAAGCCAAACTCATGAACTGTAGCATGTAACTTTCCGACCAGCATGCCATCCCATAGAGCACACGAAATAAATTTTTTAAAAAGCATTTTTACCTAATGTTTGATTGGCTGTTACACATTTTATCTTAGTGTTACTCTCATCGAATGCTTTCTAGTACAATAGGGTGAGTGGATGCAAATCAAAAAGTTTTCACGATCTATTCACTGAATTATTTAACAGTTAAATATAACAGTAGATAAATAACTATTTAAATTATTACTAAAAAAATTACTTATATGAATTAGTTTAAATAATAAGATACTTATATTTCTCAAATAAAAATCTCGAGTTCAGATTATTTTTATGTATTTAACGATTGAGTAATTGAATTATACTGCTTCTTTGGTAAACGGTGAATGCTGCTCACCACCAAACGAGTTCATGATTATGGCTGACAACACTTGTCACCTTCCCACTCGTAGGTTTCATTATAACTCTCCTCCCATGCTACCTCCTTGCCCTTCTCTTCTCCATACTTGCTTTACATGGTTTTCAGTGTTCATACTCTTGCAATAATTTGACACCGGTGGCCGATGATGAAGACGATTACGGTGACGAGGGAGCTTCGTGTACTAGGGTTTCTGATGCTGGCGGCTTTGAATTGATGCAGCGATCGACTCTTGGGTATGATGGATTCTATGGAGTCATGCGTTCCACCTGGGTTTCGGTTTCATCCGACAGACGAGGAGCTTGTCGGGTACTATCTGAGGAAGAAGATCGCGTCGCAGAAGATCGACCTTGATGTCATCAGAGACATCGATCTATATCGAATCGAGCCGTGGGATCTCCAAGGTGAGCATCTGTCTTTGCTTAAATTCCAGAAATCCTAGATCATTAGTGATCTAACTCGACCGAGGGATCTCCACGAGCCATAGAAATGTTTTTTCTTTTTAAAATTTAATCGAGCTATTGATAGTTCAATGATCTTGAACGTTACTGACAGAGAGATGTCGGATCGGATACGAGGAGCAGAACGAGTGGTACTTCTTCAGCCACAAGGATAAGAAATACCCGACCGGGACGAGGACCAATAGGGCCACCATGGCCGGGTTCTGGAAGGCGACTGGCAGAGACAAAGCCGTGTACGATAAGACGAAGCTGATTGGTATGAGGAAGACATTGGTTTTCTACAAAGGGAGAGCTCCAAATGGACAGAAGACTGACTGGATCATGCACGAATACAGGCTCGAGTCCGATGAAAACGGACCTCCTCAGGCAAGTATATCTTTACAGTTTACCTTCACCAATTTTAAAAATAGTGATAATTTTTTTGATAATTACATATTATAATTGTTCATCTTAAGAACTTTTGTGAAAATCATATGGGAACATTAAAGAGGAAAAAGAAGATTTTCAGATTTAACTCAATTAAAGTGCTGAGGTTACACTTGAGGTGTTTCGATTCCTCTCTTTTTTTTAACATGTGAATTGAAAAGATTATAATTAGAGAAAGTTTTACCTTTTATAAACTAATTTAGCTCGAATATAAATTAGTTATGATATATTAGACTGTTAAGTACTAAGTGGTACACACCAATGTCCAGGGTTTAATGGCGGATCCTATGCAGTACAATACACCGTCCGGTAGATTATTCGGTTGTTACATTATCGGACACCATTGATATCAAACAAAAAGACTAAGTGGTACACACCAAAAGGGAAAAAGCTACACTAAATCTTTCCTTTTTCCAAAGGAAAACACTAAATCTTTCATTTTTTCTTCATTTGTATAAAAATGACATAAAATTTTACTAACCCGATGAAATGACAAACTGATAATATGTCAAGGGTCGGTAGCACCGCATCACGTCTCTTCTATTTTGCTTGATCAACGTACATGCAATCCCAACCCATTGTTACGTGTGAAAATTGACACCCATCATTTTGCAGAGAGTCAAAGCTCATTATGTGTTGAAGCATGCTGCATGGCTCTCTTTTGACCTTGCCCATTTTCTGCATACGCGTACACACTTTTTCTGCACATTAATTTCGTCAAAAGAAATATTCCATTTCCCCTTTCAGTACCTGTCCATCATCTTAATTTACGCATGGCCATTAACCTCCTTTCCTTTTAACAAACGATGTCCCCGACAAATTATTAGTAACTACATTGAATGTCTTGAGATCGATTGCATTTTTTTATGAGAAAAAGATGTTCATCAGGAGAAAGAGGTATAACACAGTTTGATCGCCCTCGACTAGAGACTAAGAAAATCCATGATCAATTCTCATCACTGACCAACAAGATTTCCTACGCCCTTCTTATTATTCTGCTTTTTATTTCCTCTAGTCATATATACCTCTTTTGTACATCCAAAAAAGGTTTATTGGGAGGAAGACTTGAGCAATATCAAAGCAAGTCCGATAGAACTTCTACGAACATTAAATGCAGCGAGTTCGATGTTTTGTTTTCGATTAGGTCAAATGTGGTCGAAAGGGACAGTTTAATCACCTGGCCAACCTGCAGGGTTGGGAACGAGGTGGATAGTTTTAATCATAAATCTTATTCCGAAGACCACAAAATTTCAAACTGTCATTTCGTAGGTTTCTAGAATCAAAACTCCTTCAGTTCCAAATACAAATTTGAATTTACAAGTGTAGGCATAGGTTTAGGAATGAAAGAATTACAGAAAAATTCTTGTAAGTTGGATTTTATAAATTTTAAAATAACTAATTCAATTTTATAAGAATAATTCTATTACACTTTCGGTCCAAATTATCATTATTTTGCCGATGTGGACTTTATGCTATTAGCAGGGCAGTGATGATTCGAATTAAAAGTGTAACAAAATTAATCTTATAAAAAATTTAATTGGCAATTTCTAAATTTATAGAATTTAAGTGCAAAAAAAGATAAATATATAAGATTTTTGGTATCATTTTCCCGTCTAGAAATTTATCTTGGCCATTGCAATTTAATTGCCTGGTAAATGCATCCTAAAATTGAAGATTACATACTTTTTTTCGTGTTACAAAAGAAGTACTGTAAGCCTAAAAGTCTAAAAGTGGTTAGGGAGAAAAGGAAATAGAAGGAGTCCCACTAAATGATAGAGCTTTTAGCATCAAGAGGGTATTGGTGTACCACATGACAGTCTTGCGTAGATTTATAAAATGATAAGATTAAATTATTTTAAGATTTTTTAAAAAATAAATCCTAAAAATAAAAAAGAAAATAAAAAAATAAGTAAATTCTATTGGTTTGTAAAATTATGTTAGTAATATACTTGTTACATATAACACATTCTCCTTTGCATCTGGTCTGGAGCAATTCTACTGCATAAAATCCTCTTCTCAAAAACTACTTAAATTTATCCAAAGGATTGCAAGTCTAAGAGAGGATAGGGAGGTGATGGAATAAATTGGGGTCCTATTACAAGAGTCGAGCATAAAATCTTTTAATATCTAATAAATTGTGATGTTATTGCACAAAACTTTCTGCTAAAAAATTACTTATATTTGTCTCTTTTAAAGGCATTTGAAAATTACTTTTACCAAGTGAAATACAACGTAATAGTAATAACCTAAAAGAAATCTAATGGCTTCCATCTCTTTTCTCCCTTTCCAGGAGGAAGGATGGGTAGTTTGTCGAGCATTCAAGAAGCGCACGAACGGCCAGGACAGCAAGAACACCGAAGCTCTGGACCCCGGATACTTCTACGACGAGCCTAGCGGAATTAGCTCCGTTATTGATCCCGTCAATATCGAGTACCTATCGAGGAACAGCCTGCACAATTTCTCTCCGGCCACTCTCTTCGCCTGCAAGCAGGAGACTGAAGGAGACAACCTCAGCTTCATCAACAACCTTAATGCCGAGCATTTCCTACAGCTTCCCCAGCTCGAGAGCCCATCAATCTCGATAATGAAAAGGCCGATAAGCTATGTCTTCGAGGAAGAGCCTGAGGCCCGGTACAGCTCATTGAAGAGGTCAGTCACCGACTGGCGGGCGCTCGACAAGTTCGTTGCATCACAGCTCAGCCAGGAGGACAGGTACAGTAACTGTAAAATTTTTACCACACTTATAAGAGGTTTTGCCCATGTCTAGCTCAGGACACGGGATGGTTCGGACCTGGAACTGAACTGATCAAACCTGCAACCAAAACTAAATAGAACCGTGACCATTGAGGACCACCTGTGAACCAGTTTCACCTTGGATGCAACTGGGCCACCGATTCTGGTTCAAAAACTGACAATCATGGTTCCAAACAGTTAAAAATTTTAATTTTTGCTTTTTTTCTTAAATTAGATGAAAAATAAAATGAAAATGTCTATAGAAGTTAAATTATCTGAATATTCATAATCATAACTAGTTTTTGGATTTTTGAAATAAAAATTGTGTTTAATTTATAATATATTAATAATATTTTTTATTTTATAGAATCAGCCACAATTGTGAATCAGAACTGAAACTAGTTGGCTCCGAACTGGGTGGCTAGACCTACTCATATCTACCTAAAAGCGTGAACTTATATATCTTGATATCCAATTCTTCTTATATACCAAACTTCCTTTTCATTATCTAACCGATATAGAATTCATTCTCCACAGCAACAATAATGGGAGTGAAGAGGGTGAGAACAATAACAACCCTAATATCAGCAATGACTTCACAGCAAGCTTCACCAGTGGCAATGGTTTGAGTAGTAGTTCGGGCCAGTTGGCATCGTTTCATCTCCCGAGCAATGGAAGAGATGGAAGGAACATCGATAGTAGCAGTCTCCTGAGCGGGTTCTTGAACTCGGAGGCAGATCAGGACATCGGGATATGCATATTCGAGAAGTGAATGGAATGGGAAGTAGAAGGAGAAGAGGCTCTATATAAATATACATTTCTGTATAAAAGGAGTGGATCCCTTTCTTTAAGTACCAAGTTTATAGTGATATTCTCACAAACTTCTGATCGGGTAAGCGATCGACTGGTAGCAGGATTGGGATCGAGATTTTGAAAGCCGAACTATGAAACTGTGAGGTTCTATTGTCAGCAGGAAGGTTGGCATTGCAGCAGCCAGGTTATTTGGATTTGTAACTCGGGGGAAAAATGCATTATTACGATGAAATAAAATCGAGAAAATGTAATGGCTATTGCGAATTTTTCGACGTGTCTTCGAGGTTTGTTGAGACTTTGAGGTGGAAATGAGATTGAACACGCTGGATCTGGGTATTTTGTGGAATAGGTTCCCAGAAGTTCGATACGGTTCAGCATGGCAATGCTGCTAATCTTTTCATGGTTTGCCCTCTTGATCCATTGATATGAAAATTACTGAGGAAGGTTAGTACATATCAGTGATGTTACAGGCTCTATAACCAACGTGCCAGACACTCATTAGCCAAGTTTTAGAATGATTTAGTGGTTTCGATTCACGAAAGAATGCATGATGCATTTATTTCAGTAAGAAGGGGGAAAATATAGCAACAATCTTATCATCCCTGATATATCATGTTCAGACTTTTGTATGTAATCGTGAATACATCACACAAACTGAACAATTGATGTAATCATGGACTCAAATAGTGTAGCACCGCTGTAAAACTTGATGCTCTCCATGCCTAAACCTACAAAATACGCTTCAAGCAAATGTTTTAATATAAATACATACAGAGGATTCGAAAATGGAATTTCGAACTATCAATCACGTAGCTAGAAATGATATTTGAATCACTCAATCATATATATTTGATATCGATAGCGTTCGACGCCATAATAACCTACTAATTTATCGAAGGGTATATTATACAGATGCGCCATTAAATCTCAAATATTGGCTCCCATGAGGAGTCGAACCATAAACATGATCTACTGTATATTATCAATTTACCAGTAGGTCTGTTCCCTTAGAGGTAGAATATATAGATACATATATATATATATATATATTATATATATGCATGCTTGGAAGTGCAACCTTTTTCTAAAAAAAATTTGGGTTGTTTTTTCTTTCCCCTGCTGGTGGGGCTATGGCTTGTCTGGCATGCGCTGAACCGTGGCTCCCGCCTGGCATGCTTTGTCTGATTTGTGGGAATTTAGAGACGAGAGCCCTTTTCATTGTTGTCTTCGAACTTTCCACTTGTCTCCTTCCTGCCACACATAAACGGGAGAAGGAATCGACACAACTCTCTAGAACATTGATTTGACCTAATTTTTAGATTGACAAGATACCCGATTCAGGATGTGACATTCAAGGCGATATAAAAAGGCAAGGGAGTGAAATCTTGACTGGGACGGGACAATATCCATATACTTAGTAATTGAGGCTGGCTAGATACAACACGACATACATTTCGAAAGCAATGGTTACTAGGATTGGCTTTTGAATAGAGCCACCAGGGAATTGTTAGGAGTCCATCGACTCGGTGCATGCCCACCTGATTTATAGCATTCGATGCTTGTTGATATTGAATGGGTATTGTTTTCACCGACTTCCTATTGATTACTAAAAACAGAGTATAAAGGATCTCATTTATAAAAGTTAAGTTCATAAACTCCATTTCTCGATTGACTTAATTCAAAATAGCATAATATATGCTGGAAAATACTTAAAAAAGTTTGTTTGATAACGTGATAAAAAATATTGGAGCTAAGTGAGAAAGGACAAAACAACTTAATAAACGCAAACTTCATAATTAACTCTAATGGATAGGATATACGTGAAAAAATTCACGAGAATAAATATTTGATTTCCTCTTAAGCGCGTAGCCTTGACTGTCAGTAATTGACACAAAGATGCACACGGATATTCCGCCGGCAGTCCATCGCCATTAACGATGGACATCCATCAGAGATCTGTTGCAATTTAATTTCTGACAAGCAAAAATGTGACGGATCTATTTCCTGTGGGATTGTCGGCAAATCACCGACGGCTTCTTCCATGAAAAAAAATGCCAGTTTTCTTATAGTGTTATGGAATATTTATGGGTTGGATGAGAATAAACTTATTATAAAAAGACTTAATGGAAGTAGATAATTTCAACTAAAGTACTTCACATTTCACAATTTTTCCGAAGAGGCAATTTTAAATTCACCCTTAAAAATATATATATATTATTGCTTTGGTAATGATGTTAATGCTTTTAAAATGTAGTGCTTTTCGATGTCCAAATCTGAAGTATTCATTAATCAACAGAGCCTCTTTACTTTGGGGGTTTTCGTGCCAAATTATTACATTATTAGAGCAATCGATTAGATTGGAACAGCTAACTTTCCTTATTTGGCTCCAGAGAGATTATATTTGGGGCAGGCATGCTCGAGTGTCCTATATTATAACTCATTAATACTTGTCGAGAAAGTCTTGCATGTCAAGAGGATATTATACCGGCACTGCTCCGTGGGATCACGACCTTATAAGAATCTACCACTTTAAAAGATTCGTGGGAGAAAATTCATGCAAAAAATATAAATTTAAATCATTCTAAAAAATAAAATACCTCAAAACCTAAATAAAGCCGTAATAAAAGTGGATTGGTTGAGGTAGTAGAATGCATCTTTCTCTCAAATAAGATATCGGGTTCAAGTTTTGCAAATGAATGAAGAAAATTCGTCATGGGAGAGTTTTACATTTTAATGGGACCTCCCGGCTTGAACCCATTAGATCTCTAGATATTAGTGATTCATATAAAAAAATAAAACCTAGAAAATTCATTTATTTTTAAGGATTTTTTTTGTTTCTAGGATTATATAAAAAAAATCAGAATGATTCAATTTTATTTACTCATGATCTCATAGTACTATACGTGATATATCCGTTACACAGAACACTCTCACCCGTTTTACAGCTGGGGAACTTTTGTTTTGATGTTGGGCTCCAATTGTGCAAAGAAATGCAACAGGTGGGCCCCATTTAAATCAAACGGGCCAGAGAAACTTCTGAGCAAATTCATCTGTCCCGCGGGGAATCAATTTACCAGCTCCAGCTCCAGCTTCGGTCCAGTCAACTCCTTTGCGCCCCCGGGATTTTCTGGAGCCTCCAGGCCTCATTTTCACTAAGGCCAGCCTAAAATATGTAAATGAGTAGGCGCGCGCGAGTATAAGGTAAATCTAGAACCGCTATGTTGGGTTAGTTCTGTGTAGATTACAATGAAAAGAGGGTAAGTTTTGAGTATCAAATCAAGGATTGATCGGTTTTGGTTCTGGCACACTAGGTACACAGGATTAGAACTTGTTAACTGATTCAAGCAGTTGATTTTAATCTTTCGTAACTTCCTCGTTTGGACTCTAATTCACGAATCATTTAAACTGTTATATTTTTAATTCGATGAGCTTTAATTTGACATAATTATGCATATTTTATGCATTTTTCTTGTCAAATAAATTAAAATCAGTAATAAATAGTCTTCAAATATAATGAAAATTAACTTAAAAAATTTTGTATATTTGATTATGACAAAAGACTATGTGAGATGATAACAATCATGAAATATATTGAAGTAATCCATATTATATAGATCAAAGAGTAAATAATAAATAGATTCTAACAAGGTACTAGGAATTTATAGTATCTTATAGATTTTGGATAGGTTCCAGTTATACTATTCAACAATGTAAAATCCTGATCTAAAATTTAGAAATCGATCTTATATGTAAAATGGTTCTAGTATCTTGAAAGAACATAAGGTACTCGAATCCAACACCTCTATCAATTATGTTGGTCATATTGCTATTTATTATGAGTACTTTAGCCTCAGCTCAGTGGAGCCCAAGACTATCCTCTGAGCCGCATGAGTTAGTTAGGGTACGGGTCGACTTAGGTCTATGGCCAAGGGTACAAGGCAGGTCAGGATCTCCGACCCACTACCATCCCTAGCGATTCTTCCAATTTCTAACAACCTAAACAGCATCATTTTGTAACTCCAATTTAGTGAGGAATAACATGGCCCATCTCCTCGTCATATGCTAAGGACTTAAAATTGAATGAATTGAAGCTTGTTATTGTAAAATTCAGCTAAACAGATAACACCAGAACAAGGACTAACACCGAGAAACAGTACAAACAATTCATCATATCCCCTTGCAGGCTGTACCCTGTCTCGAAAAAATTGTAACAACTCTGTCGCTGACCCAACTTGACCCTGTCAAACTTACACCGGCCGAGCCCAGAAAGAAGAAATGAACCGGAAGCTTAACTTAGAGGGCAAACGGCAATCACGGCTGCTGCTGGGCATCCATGTAACCAGCATCTACTAGCACCTTCTCCCTCTTTGCAAGCTCGATGTCCTCGTCCACCATCATCTTCACCAGCTGCTCAAACCCAACCTTAGGCTTCCATCCCAGGACCTTCCTGGCCCTGCTCGAGTCTCCTTTGAGGTTGTCCACCTCAGCAGGCCGGAAGTACCTCTTGTCGATCGCCACATGGTCCCGCCAGTTGAGGTCAACATACCCAAAGGCCACCTCGAGGAACTCCTCTACGGTGTGGGATTCCTCGGTTGCCACCACATAATCA
This sequence comes from Lagerstroemia speciosa, assembly GCA_037672795.1. Lineage (NCBI taxonomy): Eukaryota > Viridiplantae > Streptophyta > Magnoliopsida > Myrtales > Lythraceae > Lagerstroemia > Lagerstroemia speciosa. Next base: position 8,368,135 of record CM075299.1, read on the forward strand.
TCGGGCTTCTCCTGTTGGAGCATCATCCACATGGCCTCCACATAGTCCCCAGCAAATCCCCAGTCCCTAGAGGCCTGCAATGAAGAGAAGAAAGGGAACGAAACTATTAAGTTGAACTTGTTTCGGTTTCCAGAATGACTCTATTTCAAGTTCTCTCTATTGCTTCATGCAAATGGCCTTCTATTTGGCTGCCGTATGCTGGGTTGAGGGAGATGCCATATCGAAATTTAGATACGCTGCCACCCTTAAAATTACCTGACCTACTGCTCACACCGACTAGACATTTTCCAAGGTAATCCCATTCCTATGCTATGAGTTGAATTGATTAGTTTGGTGATCTTACTCCAGACATAAAAAAAAAAAGGAAAATTTTAAAGAACAGATGTGATTCTTCTGGCCCAGGAAAAGACTATTATCCTAGTAGCTGCAGCCGAGAGCTTGCTCTAAATCGTCCATAATAAGAAAAGTTTGTGAAGTACCTACCTGCAGGTTCCCAAGGAAGAGCTTGCTCTGAAGCCCGACCTTTATCCGGCCCACGGCCCGGGTGATCTTGCGGGTCACAAAGTTCTCTCCTCGACGGGGCGACTCATGGTTGAAGAGGATCCCGTTGCAGGCAAACAGTCCGTAGGCTTCTCGATAGTTCACAGTGTACCAGTGGGCAGCACACTTTGAGGCAGCATAGGGAGATCGGGGGTGGAAAGGCGACGTCTCAGACTGTGGGGGAGGCGTGGACCCGAACATCTCAGATGATCCTGCCTGATAATATCTGAATTCATGATAATAACAGATGCCCAGAGTTAGATATCAATGCCACTCTCGTTCAGAAAAACCACACGGACAATCGAATAAGAGACGAGAACATGCTGATCCAGCTTTTACTGTAAATATTCATCTTCTTCATAATGAAGGTCCTCGTAGCTACCAATCCAACTAAAGGAGCGCCATGCACATTATTGAAATATCAGATCGAAGTTCCTTTATTCAGGCAAAACAATCAAACTATCATGCTAAGAATCACGACTGTTATCGAACCGATTGTGAAAGCTTAAATTCCATAGACCGGGCAGGAAATGAGCAAGAAAGACAATGTTGCCATACAAAATCCGACCATTTGATATGTGATTCAATTTCATTTCATTGCATTTACATTCCGTAAATCGCAAAGAAACATTTATATGAAAGATTTCCGACATCCTCGATTCACAGGGCCCCATTGAGCTCAAATGGATTAAGATCACTCAGACTAATTAGCGGGACAGAACGAAAAAGGGGCCATTAGCAGAAGTCAGGTATAATTGCTACTTCAGACGAGGCCCTGGATCGACATTCTAATATTGAATTACCTAATGTGGGACCGTCCAGTGGCGGAGACGTGGGACCGCACGGCCTCGAGGAGGCGGAGCGCCCCGGTGGCAACCACATCGGCGGTGTAGTCGGGGATCTCGAAGGAGACCGCCACGTGCGATTGAGCAGCGAGGTTGTAGACCTCGTCCGGCTGGATGGTGTCGAGCCACCGGCGGAGGGAGGACGCGTCGGTGAGGTCAGCGTAGTGGAGCTTCATGCGGGCCTTGTGGGCGTTGTGGGGGTCGATGTAGATGTGGTTGATCCGCTGGGTGTTGAAGTTGGATGATCGCCGGATCAGCCCGTGGACCTCGTAGCCCTTCCCGAGGAGGAATTCCGTCAGATACGACCCGTCCTGGCCGGTGATGCCCGTGATCAGAGCCACCTTGTGGGCTCGCCCGCACGGGCCGTTGGCGGTTGCGGGGGAGTCGATCACGGGTCCGGATCTGGGGGCGTCGGAGTCGGTCGACATTGTCGGTGATCTCCTGGTCGTCAGCGATGTCTCTGTTGCGGGGAGAGAGTAGATCGAAGGGATTATTAATGGCGGACTTCGGCGAAGTGTTTGATAGCTGAAGATGGGGATGGAGAAGAGAAGGTAAAAGAAGACGGAAATGGGGGAATAATGGACTAAGGCGCGTTTTTGTGGATTTTACCGGTCCGGCCAACGAAATTCAGCCACGTGTTGTCTGCGATATATTTAAGAGTTTTTCCCCAAAATAATCTTATTTTTCAAAATATTTTCCAATCTAATATTCTCTAGAAAATATTTTCCAAACTAGTCTTCTAAGTGATGATGTGGCAAAAATATGTTGATATGGCAAAACTATGTTTTGACGTGGCAAAAAAAGTGTTGATGTGGTAAAAAAGTGTTCACATAGCAAAAATTACATTTAATTTTTTTACATTTATTTCAAATCACTATTTATGTATCTTCAACTAATTTATAAGATTTACCGTAAATTATATTTAAGACTAGATAAATATCATATAATATTAGTACTTTCTTATAACCAAACTTAAATAGTTCAAATTTTGATCGGATTTTCAGATTTTCACCGAAACCAACAAAGTTCATAATAATACACTTCTTATTGCATAAGGATATTATCGAATTGAACTTAAAATTTTTTCAAATCTTAAAACTTATTTGTCTTTTAACTAAATGGCACTTTTAACTTTTGTATTATCAAATTGAAAAAAAATTATTTCAATTCGATAATATCATTGTGCAATAAGAAGTGTATTATTATGAACTTTATTGGTTTGAGTGAAAATCTAAAAATTCGATTGAAATTTGAACTATTTAAATTTGGTTATAAGAAAATATTAATATTATATGATTTGTATCAGGCCTTAAATATAATTTACTGTAAATCTTATAAATTAGTTGAAGATACATAAAGAGTAATTTGAAATAAATGTAAAAAAATTAAATATAATTTTTACAATGTGGACACCTTTTCTACCACATGAACACTTTTTTTGCCACATCAACACATATTTTTGCCACATCAACATATTTTTGTCACATCATCACTTAGAAGATTAGTTTGGGAAATATTTTCCGGAGAAAATTAGATTGGGAAATATTTTAAAAAATAAGAGTATTTTGGGTAAAAACTCTATATTTAATCCCTTCCTCGGTTTTTGGTTTTTTTTGGGTCGTTAAAATAGAAATTTGAAAATAGAATAATCAGCAGCATTTTTCATAATTACTGGTAAATCTGCTTTGAACCCGCCAAATTTAATAAAAAGAAATGTGGCTTTAAAGGTTTATGCGAAGCACGACGATGATCCCTTAAATTTAATATATACTAAATACTGAGTGTTACCATGCATGAAAAGAAAATAAAGATAAAGAAGTTAGAATACTGAGATTTTTTTTTTTGTAGATTGGAGTACTGAGATCAACCCTTGTAATTGTATCATTTATTTATAACATAATATAATTTAATTTATTTGAAATTCATTAACTGATAGTAGTATACTATATTAATTTTACCTTTTTCAATTTTATAATTTTGAATCTTTCATTCAAAAAATATAACAAAATTTTATTGCTAAAATTGCAGATATGGAGTGACATATAGTGCAATGGGAGAATATATGCCATAGATTTTAATTTGTAAATTAGATCGAAGGCCAAATATGAAAAACGAAAACGATACCAAATCCTCAAACATTTGCATGTAATAGTATAAATATATATATATATATATGAAATATTATATGAATTTTACTTAACTTTATCTATTTTATAAATTATTTTATTTCATCCTTTTAATTAGTGATTTTAATCTTTCTTTCATTAAATTTAATCCCAATTGAATAGATTTTCTAAATTGATTTGTATTGTTTTACTTACATGTGATTGCCTGCAACCGACAGTTATTGAGGGCACACGGGTCAACGAGTGTGTTCCATCTTGTTTTATTCTTACATAATTCAAAAATTTGGCACCGCTATTGTTGCTTGAATGAAAATGACGAATGTGCCCTCACGTAAATTCTCTACCATGATCAGATCTAGTCATCTTGATTTGCCGTCCAAATTGAGTCTTGACCATGTTATGAAAATTGATTAAAATTCCGTGAGTCTTTGATTATGCTCTCATCAAATAAACTCATACTCCTCTACTATGATAATCTATAATGGTTATCTACAATTAGTTCTTTTTTCTTTAAAATATAACAACTATAAAAATAACAATAGTTATAGTAATAGCAAATGAATTGTCATAACACACAGGCAATGCTGATATGAGAAGGAGCAGGCGGGAGTAGTGTTTTCTATTTTTTTTTTTTTAATTGCTGGCTCCATTAAGGCTCAGAAAAGGGCAATTTCCCCCATAGATCATTTAGAGAAGAAATCATTAATTGTTTCACTTGACTCTTGGTGCAAGAAATTTTTGCGGAAAAGTTGGTATCCTTAAGCAAAATTTTTAGAAGAATACTGTTCTTGAAGAAAATCCTACACTTCTTCGGTCATGTTGAATCTTTCAAACATTGCACAAATAGAGCAATGGATGTATTGACGAATGAAGTGATGATACAATGATTAGCTGCGTCCCAAAACTTTAAGTCTGTCGACTAATGCATTGTCTGATTTCTTATCGTTCTTAGTTGGATGTTTCTTGTCATTAGTAACATATTGTCACAACACCTGGCCTTTAAAAAAGCTGTGCATGACTTGGGACTAATGACTATAATTGCATCCCAAGAATTACATGAATGGGCTGGGAAATGTCATTTACGAGTATTTCAACAATAGACATGATGGAAAAATCAATCAAAATTTTGTGGAACAGCCATGCAGAAAAAATGGGGGTAGCCGTGTGCCAGGTAAAGCTAGAAACCTAGAGAGCACGCGGATTGGGCGGAAGGTGCAATTGTTTTACAGCAAGGTGCACGCGAACGGAGCAAGAGAAGAGACGTGCACCTGGTGCACGCAGCTCACGGGTGAGCAGACAGACCGGGTCGAGTTGAACCAAGCCCCTGGTGGTGATGAGGCAGGGAAGGAGGAGGAGGAGAGGAGCTGGTCAAGGAGGAAGACGAGGAGGAGCCGGGTTGAAGTGGAAGACGAAAACGATAGGTTGCAGCGACTGAATTTGAACAAGTGGGATGGCAACTTTAAATTGTGATTCTATAACCGCATCTTGGAGTTGGAATTTTTATTTAATTGTAAAAAAAAAAAGGAGATAAACATTTAAGAGGCTAATCTGAAAGTTATTCTGTAACAAGTTTAAAAAATAAGATTTTTTAAAATTATTTCTCAAAACAAACTTTATTTTTTGCCAAAACTTCATAATTTTATAAAATGATCAACGAATGCTTTTCGTCCAAAAGACATGGAATTCTTGAATGTCAATTAATTTCATTTACACTTGCCATAGCTGACAATTAACTTAATAGTTTCTCGATCATCTATTATATTTATCAAACATAATACTGCCATATTACAACAAAAGAAAAATATTTTTTAAGATTCTCATTATAACCTCCGATTCTATCCAAATCTAACAATACTCGAACGAAAGGACTTTTGATGAAACTCGAGATGTTCACTCTTTTCTGTTCTCCCGTCCACTTTAGCCCGAGTGGAAGAAACGCTTCAATTTCCAATTTCGGGGCTCCCACAAGTGCACAAAATTGAATCGTGAAAGCACCTTAAGAATTAATTTTAATAGTAAAAGGTTTCAACAATGAAAATAATCTCCAGTTGTCCACCAATTTCAATCCAAACTCTTCTGATAGAAAAAACTTTCAATTCACACTCTGAAATGCCTTAAGCTCCCAAAACTGTTACAACTTTTACCCTGATTGATTCGAGCGTTCATATTCGAGTTGATGGATTTTAACTCGATATACGCCAACTCCCAAAAAAATTCAACTGCAACCAATCCCTGAACACCGCAAATCATCAACTACTATCACCTACCCATGATTTCACTGCCCAAGTTTATTCTCTTCATGCTCGGTTCGTCCACAATATAACCTGTCTGCCACTGGTATGGTACAGAACCATGCTGGAATGGGCAACTCGTGCCATTCCGGCATCCCTTCGGGCTGTTATAAAATGTGCATTGCTTTTGCTGATGCTTTCGTTTAAGGGTCGTTTCCCTCGGTTTTAATTTTTGATGGTACGGATTCGTGTCATCCAGGAGATTCTGGTTTTGGTATGTTTGGGCCATGTTTTCCTGTGTTTCTCCTCCATGTTGCCTTATGAGGTTTTTATAGTAGTCCGTTCCTTTCACAGGCTGCTGTTTCACAGTTTCACCTAAAGATCCTGAAACCGGAGCAGGAACCGGGATTGAAGCAGTGGCAGGAACGAGAGTTGTCTTGTTAGTCCCATTAAAGGGAATACCTGTTTTCAGACCTGGAATCTCACTGGAAGTGGAACCCGGAGCCGGAACCGGAACTCGAACTGGATTAGAACTTCTCACCAGATCAGTACCAAAAAATGGCACACCAGCTGCCTGAGGAGATTCCAGCTTTGTAACTCTGACGTCCGGAATAGGTAAAGGAACCATCAAATTCGACTTGGCTGATGAGGGCCTCCCCTCGGGATTGTTCATTAGATGCCCGACCAGTTTCGGGTCACTGAGGATCTTGATGAGCAGATTCATGTCAATCATGCTTCCCTGCTCGGCACTCTTGCTGAGAATGGTGAAAGCTGCAGAAGCAGCTGCAGCCACATCGGGGCCAGAGCCGGCCAAAGCCGCTAACTCTGAGGGAGTTGGTTTCTCGGGTGGTGGATTTATTGCTTGAGGCTCAGGCTCTGGAGTTTTATGGGCCTCAGGGGCAGAAAGTGGAAGCTTGAGGGGTGGTTGTGGAACATAGCTCTCAATTTCTTCAATGGGAATGATCGGTATGATTGGAGTCAGGCCATCATTGTAGAGTTCAGCTTGAGCTTCCACAGAAACAGATGGACTACAGAGAAGAACGTGGCAAACGTTAGAAAAATGAAAGTTCTTGAGATATAAGAGGAACAAGTAAAGATCGATTTGAATACTTCAGAGATTGAAGAAGAGAACCTCAACCTAGAAGGGATTGACGATGAGTAAGGATAAACTGATTCCAGCACTTTAGATTCTCGGAGAAATTGGGCTTCCACTTCTCGACTTTCTTCACCAGCTGCCACATGCCAGATAGGATTCACAGCAAACTACAGCAATAAAATTCAATCAAGGATAAGGCCAAAGCATGAATTTATGATCCCCATAGCAATCGAACAGAGGACATACAAGTAGATGTCTTACTTTGGGAGGACAACTCCACTTGATGCAAGGGATGCCAGGAAACCCAGATACTGTGCCTTCAAAACCAGGGGGTAGATCATCGGATTGCAACGAGTCGGGATATGTTCTGCAGATCTGAAGATGCTTGCCAGCAAGCCCAACTTGAGAAGGATGTTCTTCTTTCCGGAATAGCGCAACCTATTCAAAAGCAAAAGGACTCATCAACCAAAGGTATCATCATTGATCAGCACCACACTGGCAACACCGGGATAAGAGAACATGAAATAGAGACGAGGAAAAGCAGGCTGTATTTGCTTGTGGACAGAGATAAACAAAAGAGGTAAAGCACACAGATTCAAATAGTTCAGATTGTTCTGTGATAAATTCTCCTCTGCTGGACTGAAAATTCAGAAATCTTTCTCCAAATCAATTGAAAAGAAAATCCAACATAATTAACTAGCTATGATATCTTTCGGGCCTCGAAAGTCTCTAGCTACAACAAACTGATGCATACAATGAATTTCGAACCTTTTAGTTCTAATCTAGTTTGATAGTTTGTACTAAAACATTAACACAGCTTTGAACTTTAATGGCACATCCATACGGTGTGATTTAGTGTCATCTCCTATTATCTAAGCAGGGAAAGTGTATCGCTATGAAGGTACAGGCAATCTGCATTTATCACACTTACAAAATTTCTGCACACCGGATAAAATTTAGATTAAGCAAATTCACTTAGGCAGCTAATGACCTAAAGACTCAGATACTTCAATTTAATAGAGGATGTTGTTCTTTACATCGACTCTCTGACTAGATCTAATCAGGAACATACAAAAAAAGAAACTATAACAATGTAACTTTCCCCTTCACTAGCACTCTTCTGCAACCTATTTCCAGATCCACAGATTCTCCACATCAACCTTGCAGCACCCCATTTAGTGACTTATTTCCAGATCGACTCTGACAGATTCTCCCCATCAACCTTGCAGCACCCCATTTAGTGTGGCTCGTGATGCCCGTGGGGAGCATTCAATTTGCAGTCTCCCTTGCTCATACATCTTAATGAGCTCAAAATCTGACAGATGACCGTATGAACGTAAGACCTAACATAACATTTTAGAGATAGATGATTCTTGCATCAATGAGTGGCTTACAAACTGAATTCTCTGTGAAACTTCATGAAAACTAACAGTGGTGCATCATCTCTCAACCTAATTCTTATCATAAGAAAAAGTTACGGAGAGACCAACACATAAACTGCAAAATCGACAGATGCTCCCCATCGACCTTGTAGCACCCATTTTGTATCATGCATGATACCCCGGGGGAGCATCCGGTTTGCAATCTCCCTCTCTGATACATCTTAATGAGCTCAAAATCTTGCAGATGACCATTTGAACATAAGGCTTGACATAATAATCTAGAGAGAGATGACCCTCGCACCAATGAGTGGGTTACAAACTGAGTTGTCTAGTGAAACTTCGTTAAAGCTAACATCGATGAATCATCTTAGCCTCCTAATTCTTACCATAAGAAAAAGTTACTGAGAGACCAGCACATGGACTGCGAGCTTAAATTTTTATATAAAACTTAACCCTGTTGGATTAAATTGTGATTGTTCCTCCCCCATTGTCCACATTCCAAGACTCTTAAGCCTCCCACTACAGGATAACTTCATAAGGGACGGTTAGTGATGAGACACGGGATTGTGGGAGTGAGTTTGGCAGGGGTCACTCTACTTCTAGCGATGGGGCCATCTGGAGCCATCCCTTAAGGTACGTTAGAATTCTCGAGCACTGCAGATTCTGCTGATCGATGAAGATGGCCAAAAATAAATTCCATGAAGAGCTACTGAAACCTAATCACCTCACCGACTATGTATGTGCAGAAAATCCAAACAACCCTCCTCGTCTAATCAATTGAAGATCACAGAGAGGAATCAATGATGAGCTTTTCTTTAAATCGCAACCGTTGTTGAAACCAAAAAGGAAAATTTAGGGTTAGACTTCAGTTGCTTCGAATCAAACAGAAACAATAACCAACAAGAATAAAACCAATGCTTTTACATTCAAGTCCGTCAATTAATTTGAGTACAACACACCGATGAACTCCAAATATATAGCTACCAGTCCGATTACTCGGATTATGCTACGGGATTCAACTTGTATTCAAGATTGATTACATCCGATTATCTGATGAGATCGATTGCCAAGGATTTCCACAAGATTGAAAGTTTTCGTGCTTGTAGGTATACCTGACAAAGATTAGCCCCGGAAGCCCACGACACACGTTTCGATTTCATCGATCGCCTCATGCCTTAAATCCTCACAACTCCGTTCCTATTCCGCTAAAGTCACAACCTCAGCAGAGATCGATCAACGGAGGAGACAGAGAAGGTGAGAACTGGAAGCCCTAGCGAGACTTATAAGGAAACCCTAGAAGAGCGATCCGATCGGATGCGATCCGATTGCGTCACCGGGAAGAGCCGCTAAGATTCGTCTTATGACGAGTAATGCCGATTCCGTAGGTCGAACGTGGGGATGCATATTTATAGCGAAAGCTTCTGGGAGATTCTGGTTTCCGATTCCTGTTTGGATTCGGAATAGGAACCCGGATAGGCGCATGCCACGTGGTGGCGTTTCATGAGGAATAGGAATTGCTATTCTTTCGTCATAGGAATCCGACGGACGCACGTACTGAGTTAAGGGCTATGGGCTCCCTTCTTACCTCTGCGGGTCAGCCCAGCACTGTAGTCATGGTGGGTCTAGTCCATGCCAGATAAATTAGGCCTGGTACGGCTTCGTAAAATGATATCGTTTGAAAAAATAAATTAATAACATAAATATAATATAAAAAACTTTCTTAAAAAAATTTAACTGACTGAAAAATTATCATGCTAACAATTCGGTTCAGTTCACTGATAAAATGGCCACCGTGGCCATACCTTATCGAGCCCTTTCTTATTGGACCCTGTGGACCTAAATTCTTACCCACTAACTCACATAATGGATATTCAATGGATCCCACTAATTCAGATTTAAATTGCATTATTTACTGTGTCGATAAATGAAGATGGCACTAAGAAAGAATTATATGGTGGAATTTAGAATATGAGATCACATCTTATTAAATATGCTCATTTGAGACTATCTATACATCATGAGGATTTGCTCTTAGTGGAAGTTTTGCAACTTTCACTACAAACGGTATACAACTAATTTTGACAATTTTGGGCCTGGTCGATAGTGTGGACCATGGCAGGCAATGTGAACATGCCTAGGCCAAGGGGTATCAGGTTGAGTCTTATCGAGTCATGTTAGCCCCACGAAAAAAATATCGTGCTGAAAAATTAGGAACAATACAAGTGAATGGTCTGATTATGAAAATAATGCTAAAAATACTTTTCCTTAAACAAATAGTATACAAATACATGAAAAAAATGAATGTGCTAATCGGCCGGCTAGATGATCGTATAAAATGATGTGTTGTACTGGGGCATACCTTATCGGACCGTTAGTCGAGTTGTGCCGCCTTGATAAAACTGGACAGTTTGAATTGCCACTCTTCTGGACTTAGAAACACAATCAAGCCGAATCAATAGAAGGCAAATTCAAAGATCCAACTAAACAAGGAGAAAATAGCTTACGTTAAAGCTCGGGTAGGGTCCATGTCTGCTTGACCAGCATCATAATTTCCATGAATTATCGTCTAGTCAGATCTTTTTTTTTTAAAAAAAAATTTATTCTCCCTAACTCTCCATCAATCCAAATAAGTTCATATGCAAAGCATATACATGGGTGGCCTCACCAGGACTATGTGTTGAAGGGAAGAATCGAACCTTCAACCTCGTGAATTTCCACATGAGTCGTATGCACGCCCTATTCATTTGAACTAATTTTTAGGGGATTAGATTTTCTTCGCTTTTGAAAGCCTGAATCAATCTTAACTAGTAAATGTCTCTTGACCAGTTTGCCCGATGGATACACATATCTTGGGCCTTTTTTCAATTGCTATCGCCTAGAAGAAGTGTATTTTTGAGGAAAATTGCACTATTGGTATAAAATCTTAGGCGAATGTAACATTTTGGTATAAAACTTTTTTTGTCACTCCGTACTTCAAAATATTTTTAAAATGTAACATTTTGGTATAAACCGTTAAATTTTCATGAACAACATTAAGTTGCTGACATGGAAACATGATGTGGACATTGACTCAATGTCATATGGTAATTTGACTAATGTGTTATAGTAAAAAAAATAATATTTAAAATGTACAAAATTAAAATCTCTCCCTGCCTCCTCCCTATCTAGCTCTCTCTCTCCCTCCTTCCCCATTGATCCCTCTCCCTCTCTCTCTTTCTCTCTCCCCCTTGCTTTCTCTTTCTCTGCCTTCCCTCTCTCTTGCTCTCTCTCCACCTCACTCTTGCTCTCTCTTCCTCGCTCTCTCTGCCCCCTCTCGATCCCTCTCCCCTCTCTCTCTCACTCTCTCTCACCTTTTCACTTACTCTTACACACGTACATATGCATATATACATTCCCCTGCTCTCTTCCTTTCTCTCACTCATGTCAATCCCATTCATCTCACCCTCTAATGAAATACAAATCAAAATAAGAATGAGATAGGGGAAAAAGTGAGAGAGTTAGAGAGTGAGAGAGGGATGAAATAAAAATAAAATTAAGAATGAGATAGGGGAAAAAGTGAGTCTGGGAGACAGGGAGAGGGAGAGGGAGAGAGATTGAGAGAGGAAGGAAGAGAGAGCAAGAGGGAGGTGGAGCGAGAGGAAGAGAAAGAGAGAACAAGGGGGAGATAGAAAGAGAGCCAGAAAGAGAGAGCAAGGGGGAGAGAGAAAGAGAGCGAGGAAGCGAGAGAGGGAGATGGAGAAAGAACAAGGGAGGGAGCGAGAGAGAGAGAGAGATCGAGAGGGGAAGAGCAAAAGGGAGAGAGATCGAGGGATGGAGAGAGAGTGCTAAATAAGGAGGGGGAGGAAGAGATTTTAATTTTTTTTTATATTTCATATTAATTTTAATTATTTTATTTTATATTTTATGCAATTTAAAGTACTTTTATTGTGACACGTCAGCCAAATTGTCATGTGGCATTGAGTCTGTGTCCACATAATACTTTAACATCAGCAAGTTAATGCCGTTAATGAAAATTTAATGGTTTGTATCAAATATTACAGTTTGAAAATGTTTGTAGTATGGAGTGACAAAAGAAAGGCTTTGTACCAAAGCATTACATTTGCTAAAAGTTTTGTACAAATAGTGCAATTTTTTCCTTTTTTTTTTTATCGTTGAAGACAACTTCTTGAAAGGGTAGACACAGAAGCAGTTGCTATAATTGCAAATAAAGTTGCAAGAAAATTTGTCTTGGAATTCATTATTTATCATTTTGGGATCTCTCAACTGCTGATCACAGATAATATGACTCAATTCTACAAGAAGGCATTCACGGAGTTGTGCAAAGACTTAAAAATTGAACATCGCTTCTTCTCGGTAGTGCATCTCTAGATCAATGGAGTTGTGCAAAGGCTTAAAAATTGAACATCACTTTTCCTCGGTAGTGCATCTCTAGATCAATGGAGTTGTGCAAAGGCTTAAAAGTTGAACATCACTTTTCCTCGGTAGTGCATCCCTAGATCAATGGGTAAGTGGAAGCTATCAATAAAACTTTTAGGATATATCCGATTATATTAGAACTATATCTTTAGGATATGTATGATATCGTCGAATTTGTAATTTAATTTTCCATCCTTCATTCTAGGAAGATTTCCTTTAATGGTTGGTCTTATCCTTCCTTTGAAAGACCATTGCTTGTATATATATATTATGCACACATTGAGTACAACAGACAAGATAATTATCCCATTATCTTCAATTATTCTTATGTTATTAGAGCTATACCCAAAATTTAGAAATCTTGATCACCTTCAATCTAACCCTAGCAATGGCAACAAAAGAATCAAAGGTTAGGACAATGAAATATATGTTGAAGGCCGAGAGTGGATTGGGATTCATGGATGGCTCTATCAAATGATTGGTCAGGGATGATCTAATAAACCTTTCCTGTGCTGGACAATCGTCTTAGACCATCGAAGGAAGGGGGAGTAGAACATCAGATTATGGAGATGGCGTTGCTCCACTGAAGCAACAAAGGGGGCTCGCTTCTGCCCACGTAGCATGGAAAGAAAATCATCCTCCGATCAATACAATAGCTCGGACGCTAACAGAGGAAGATTACCAGTAGCTTGTCAATCTTATAAGTTTGTTGAAAACAACGGGGACTTTCAAATGTTTGAAGGATAAGATTGGTGAGCAAGATGGAGCGTGGATTCTTGATTCAGGAGCCTTGGAACATATAATAGGAAGACATGATTTCCTATGTGATCCAAAGAAAATTGTTGGGCCTTACCCCATTACCACAACCGACAGCACTATTACTCATGCAACCATGATAGGATGCGTGAATCTTGGGAACAATTTCACTCTTTTTGACGTCTTTTACATGCCAAATTTTACATGCAACCTTATATCAGTCGGGAAGTTGACAAAGGATTTCAACTTTTCCATTATATTTTTCTCATTGTATTGTATCTTGCAGGACGTAACATCAAGGAAATCGATTGGAATGGGTGATCTTCAAGGGAGGGTGGTTAGTCTATTGCATTGGTGGTGTTGGTGCGTTTCGGGCATCTTGATTGTCTAAGGAAAATAGTACAACATGGCATGACGGATGGGACAACCTTCAGGGCATGCATTAAAGTCCATCCCTAGCATTTTAATGAATGAGGAAGACAGTAATATCTGTGATACTTGTCATCGTGCAGAACAAATGCGGTCCATTTTTTCAACTAGTTATAATAATGCCGCTAATTGCTTTGAGCTAGTACACTGTGATGTTTGGGATCCTTATTGAATGGCTTCTCTAATGGGTGCTCACTACTTCCTCACAACAGTAGACGATCATAGAAGTCAACATGGGTTTGTCTGATTGAAGAAAAGTAAGAAACATCGAAATTCTATATTAACTCTTGTTGGATGGTTTAGAATCAATTTGCACAACTTGTGAAATTAATACGAAGTGACAATGGACGAAAATTTTTCGCAAGGCCATTGATTGAGTTCTTTTGTGATAATGGAATTATTCATCAAGCTTCTTGCACGCATATCTAGCAATAAAATGGTTGAGTTGAACGAAAGCATAGACACTTACTCAATGTGTCTCATGCCTTACTGTTTCAAGCAAAACTACCTATATGTTTTCAGGGTGAATGTGCCCTTATTGTGGCACATTTGACCGATCCACGCCTACACTACTAGTATTGGGAGAAAAGACACCACTTAAGGTTTTGTATGGAAAGCCACTTTAGTATGATTTGTTGGATATTTTAATATCCGAATAAAAATAAATATCCCTAAATAGGTGACCCTCATTCACAATATCCGATTTGGTATCGGAGTGAGATATTCTATATCTGATGGTTAAAATAATATCCTTTTGATGGAAGGATATATAAGGAAATCTTATTCTGAGAGGTCCCTAACTCCGCCTATATAAAGGGCCTGTGTCCCCATCTTGGCGTCCCGTCTAGAGAGGTAACAAGTTAGAAGATCCTTTTAGTTTTATTTATATGTTTATTGTTTCAGATCTTAGATCCGCGTATTCGTGATTAATCAAGCAAGACTGATCCGATCACACATCCACTGGAGTTGATCCAGGTACGCTTCCGATAAAGTAAATTGATTGATCTCTTAACGTATTTAATCATATATGATCTTGGGTATATTATTCGCTTTAAATTTCTTACAATTGGTATCAGAGCCATACGTATTAAATCGTTAAGGATTCAAGAGCTAGGCTTGGTTTAGTTTAATTAATTCCGTGCGTTGCCTCGCATGAAACTGTGAAATCATGAAGCCTCTGTTACGTGAAATTTTGCTTGTGTGTTCATCTTATTCCTTCGGCTATGTGTACTCACACTCCGCATTCTGTCTTCAAAAAAAAAAAAAAAAATTCAGTCTCTTTTCGGTCCCTCTATTCACGACAACGGCTCGACCAGTCACATATGGCGAGTTGCAGTGTACTTTGCTTGCGGAATGGTGGCTCGTGGGTCTAAGTTCGGTTTCAGTGCTTCCAATCGCAACAGTTCATATGAGAGCTATGGTCTCAGCCGTGTATCATGCAGTGTAAGGGGTTGGCTTATCTCGGGCCAAAGCTTGGGCCATAGCCTCCTCCTACAGCCGCAACAGTTCAGTCACGGCTGAAGCTCTATCCGGGCTCAAGCTGTCGCGACTAAAGCTCTCTTGCGCGTTATCGAGCTTGGAATTGAGATTCCACTACGGAGATTGCAATTCCATACGGAGATAGCAGATTGATTCCTCGAGCCATAACCGCGCTTTCAGTGTGACTGCATGGACAGTCACAACTCGCGGGCCACGGGTCACGACATGGGTCGCTTGTTTTCTCGATTCTCCGGTTGTCATCGTGGCAGCTGAAGACTCGAGATTCAAACCCTGAGATGCAAATCGTGCCATGATTTAGATTCGTTCTCGCGGCATAAGATCGCGGGCTTGTGTTCACGATCAAAGGTTATGGCTGCGCAGAATGTTGGCTGGTCGAATTCAGGGAGATCAAGTTCCGGGAAATTATGGCTCTCTCTCCCATGCATGTTCTTCGCGATTTATGAACAATCTCGATCTTCATTAGGTGTCATATACTACGATTATGAGTGAGATCTTCGGATCTATCCGAAATCGTGGTTATAATAACTGGAAATTATAGAAATCTTGATTGTTGTCACGGATTTTCTGTAAAAGGTGGGCTGATGAATTGGGTTGAAGTGGATTAGGGTTAAAGGAAATAAGGAAATTAAATTATACCATACCGTTAAGGTATAATAAAGTAATCGCAAATCTATGAACTGACTTAGAAGATCACAGAGTTTTGTATCTCCTAATTAAGTTAGAGTTTGCTCTTACAGAGGAAATATATCTCTTAAGATTTTCCACATTAAGTTATATCATTGTAACTTTTGAGTTATATAAGGAGTGGAAATAAAGTTGAGATATATTTATGATTGTCTATTGAAAGTTAGGATATATAATCCTATTTAGACAATCAACAATTATCTATAGATCAAATTTAAAATATAGATATGATTATCAGTTCTGCATGTTGATCTACCTAAGGTTAAGAAAGCTAAATTTCTTGAGAATCTTGAACTTAGTGGGAGTGGACTTATTAATAATTAAGGGATAAGGGTAAGTTCCCATAAAGCCTATAAATTGTTTCATCGAGTATTCATGAAGTGGTCTTTGAAACAATTAAAGTCCACTCTATCAAGAACTAAGTTCAAAAAGATCGTTCCCTTCAATTAATGAAATGAGTAAACTCTCAAGATAAAGTGAATTAGTAATTACATCATAATGATATATTGATGTAAATGGCCTTTGGTTATAATGTAGTTTCATTTTCACATACCATGTTTGAGATCATCTCCACCTTCAGATATTTTGTCGTGGAGAAAGAGATGCAACATAAAGTCATACTCAAGTTTGACATTCAGTTAAATTACTTTCGGGTGAACTTCGTCTAGATGACTAGAGATCTTCTGGTAATATAAGATCAAACTTGAATTAAAGAGTTTCACTCGAAGGTTACCAATCATGGTTAACACACATCTATTTCAGTTTATTAAGCTTGATGTGTATGGATGTGAAAGTGATATTTGTTGAAGTAAAATTTATTAAAAAATAACTAATGATCATATAATAGAGTTTTCACATTTAAGGATAGTCACTATATAGAAATTTCCAATAATTGTTACATAAGTTCCATAAGGAAAATTCTCACTTAAGTTTCGTGAGATTTGTTGGTGAACTTTTGTATCAAAGGAATAGTGGGAGTTCAATTTAATTACAGTCAGCGACTTGATTAGCTAAAAGAATAAAGTACATTCTTTCTAAAAAAAAAAAAAACCTTATGATAGAGGTTTAAGTGAAGATGGCATAAGGATTCACACGAGAAAACCTATAAAGTTTCAAAATTGTCTCATAAATTTTATAAGTTTGAGAAAGATTTAATTGATAATGCACCTATTCAGATGAGTGCTCAGTTGGAATTTATAGTTGGATAGTTAGTAGATGAGAATGTATTTGATAAGCATCTGTGAAATACAATACTCAATTTTTAGTTACTTTATGAGTACGTAAGCATGTTTTAGCAGGAAAATTTTTTACTGACATTAAAGTTATGGCCTTATTTGGATAAGTCAATCAATAAAGTTTTGTTTCAGCTCAACTAAGGGATCGATCATTTGACGATGTTCGATTAAATTTAAGTATTAGTGGACATAGAGTAGAGGTCATAAATTATTCTATTCACCTTAAGAGTTGTTATAAATTTACTGTGAAGCAATTACACAGGCATTTGTTGATTGTCAAAATACAGTAAGGCAATAAAGAATTTGACAACATTATAGCGATGTTCTTATAGAAGAACAACAAAAGTGAAAGTTGCAGCAATATATATCGATATAAAGTTTATGCTGCTAAAGTTGCATGCAGTAAAAAATGAATCAATTTTGTTGATCACATGACTAAAGAATTGCTAGCATTACATGTATCATGTGAAGCATTTAAGGTTGTTGATTCATTAAAAGTGAACTTCACTTTTGTATTCCGCTAAAAAGATAATATTAATATTATTTAAGTGACGAATATCCATCAGTTATGTGTATTAAGGACCAGTTCGTCGGGATGATAAAGTTGGACCCGAGTGACTAATAACAAATCACTCATAAAGTTTCCCTAAAGTGCTTATTTTGAGAGTGTTATGCACCGTAACACATGGATGGAAAGTACCCACTAACCAGGTATCACCGCCATGATTCGTGTGTAGCATTTTTGGGATAAGTGGGAGGATACCACGGTTCAGGGAATGTCAAGTTTGGCCAAAATAGAGTTTATCACTCTTATACATTATGTCATGGGGTCAAGTGGGAGAATGTTGGATATTTTAATATCCGAATAAAGAAATAAATATCCCTAAATAGGTGACCCTCATGTCACAATATCCGATTTGGTATCTAAGTGAGATATTCCATATTTGATAGTTAAATAATATCCTTTTGATGGAAAGATATATAAGGAAATCTTATTCTGAGAGGTCCCTAGCTCCGCCTATATAAAGGGTCTGTATCACCATCTTGGCGTCCCATCTAGAGAGGTAAGAGGCTAGAAGATCCTTTCAGTTTTATTTATATGTTTATTGTTTCAAATCTTAGATCCGCGTATTTGTGATTAATCAAGCAAGACTGATCCGATCACACATCCACTGGAGTTGATCTAGGTACACTTCTGATAAAGTAAATTGATTGATCTCTTAACGAATTTAATCACGTATGATCTTGGGTATATTATCCGCTTTAAATTTCTTACATGATCATCTCCGTGTCTTCAGTTCTTTATGCTATGCACAAAAGTTGCCAAGGAGTACCAATAAATTCGATGAATGGACTAGATGGTGTATTTTTAGTGGATATCCCTTTGGAAAAAAAGGGTGAAAAGTTTTTGGCTTCGAATCGGAAGAATTTTTTATTTCTCGAGACACTTCCTATTTCAACTAAATAGACCACAAAAAATTGAAGATCTCGAAGACCAGCGAGTGCCTCAGCAAGATGACAATTCTTTAAATCTCCAAATCCCGATTCATGGGGATTCTCTGACCTCGAGCTCAAGAAGATAAGCCCACCAGCAGCAACCTGGCAAGAGAGTGTATTGCGCCCTTTAGCTTATGGGCTTGATGAGACAAGTAGCCCGTAATTGGACAAGAGACACTGAACAATAATCATTCAAGTATTTCAACTCCCGATTCTCGTTTAGAGCCCCTCAAAGCTCCAATAGGCCGTGATTCATCCCTGAGTCTTTCTTATACATACACGGACCATGATGATCGAGCTGGTTGTGTAGAGAATACGAGGGAGTCCATAGAGCCCTCTCAAATAGTCGGGTAAGAGTACGGCACAAATTTGACTCGTGCCCCCTCGACTGAGCATGATCAAGGAAATGTTCAATAGCTTACCCATGAGAATCGATCATGATGAGAAAGACGACCATTGCTATAATGTGCAAAAGCAAGATGCCCCCTGCCCACGAACACCACTCCAATGAAATCCTCAAGTACTATCTATCCCATTGCAAAATTTATTTCTTATCATAATTTTTCAAGGTCTCATTTAGCTTTCCTAACTGCAATTGATTCTGATCGAGAGCCTAGACATTTTAATGAGGCTATGAAGGATAATCGTTGAAGAAAGGCAACAACTGATGAAATTCGAGCCTTGGAGGAAAACGACACATGATCAATTCAGGACTTACTTGCAGGGAAGCGACTCACTGGATGTAAATGGGTTTACAAAATCAAATGCAAGGCAGATGGGAGCATTGAACGATATAAGGCACGATTAGTTGTCAAGGGCTTTAACAAATTGAAGGGATGGATTTTCACGAGACTTTCGCACCTGTGGCAAAAATGACCACCGTTCATTGTTTGCCGGCTGTGGCTTTGGCTTTGGCTCTGGCTCGTAATTGGGAACTCCATCAAATGGATATAAATAACACATCACTTCATGGTGATTTGGATGAAGAAGTTTATATGCAACTTCCCTTGGTATCGGCCCTCCAGGTAGCACCAAAGTTTGCCGTTTACACAAGTCATTATATGGTTTGTGACAAGCGTCTTGAAATTGGTTTGCCAAATTCACTAGAGGGCTATCGTCTTATGGCTTTTCTTAGTTGTTCGCTGACTACTCCTTATTCACCTATGAGAGGTATAGTGATTTCTTGGCGGTTCTAGTATATGTGGATGATCTTATTGTGGTAGGTAACAATCTTATCCATTGTGCTGAATGCAGATGATACATGCTTCCAAATTAAGGATCTTGGATCACTCAAATTTTTCTTGGGCATTGACGTCACTCGTACTTCCATGGGGCTATTTCTTTCACAGAGGAAGTACACTTTGGATATTTTGACTGAGTGTGGACTATTAGCATCTAAGCCAACTTCTTTCCCTATGGAACAACGGCTAAATTTATCGGAGTCACGCTACTCCATTATGAATTGATCTAGGGAGGCATCACATACTGGTTGGTTGATTACTTTATTTCACCATCACCGGGCCAGAAATATGCCATTTTGTTCACATGTTGGCTCAATTCATGCAACCCCGAGAGCATCATTGGGATGCTATGATTTGAGTCTTAATGTACTTTAAGCATAGCCTTGGCCAAGGTATTCTGTTACGAGCCCCTACATTCTTACAGTTAGTTGCATTCTATTATTCAGATTGGACCAGTTGTCTAGTTACTGGATGATCAACAACTGGTTACTTCATCTCACTAGGAGGTCGCCCCATATCCTAGAAAGCAAACAACAGTTTCTTGCTCATTTACTAAAACGGAATATCGTTCCATGACCACCACCACAGGCGAATTAATATGGTTGCGAACTCTTATTTCATCACTTGGAGTCCATCAGACAACACCCATGAGGCTTCTTTGTGATAATCGATCGGCCCTTCATATATCACCGAAACTTGTTTTTCATGAGCGCACTAAACACATTGAGATAGACTGTCATTTTGTTCACGAACGTGTTGCCCCAGGGGAATTAGCAATGATGCACGTCTCAACTAAACTGTAACTAGCAGATATCTTCACCAAAACATTGGGTCATGATCATTTGCATTTCCTCCTGAGCAAGTTAGGCATTCATAATCTTCACTCTCCAACTTGAGGGGGAGTTTTAGGATATATCTGATTATATTAGAATCGTATCTTTAGGATATGTATGACATTGTTGAATATGTAATTTAATTTTCCATCCTTGATTCCAGGAAGATTTCCTTTAATGGTTGGTCTTATCCTTCCTTTGAAAGACCATTGCTTGTATATATATTATGTACCCATTGAATAAAACAAACAAGACAATTATCCCATTATCTTCGATTATTCTTAAGAACCATCTTGTAAGGACTCCGTGAAAGAATTTCAACTCTAAGGAACAACTGGGTAGAATAATTACTTAATACCTCGAACTTTGACCGGCCCTAGAATATTGTCAGAAGCCATTCTCTCAATAGAAATATGGCTCTGCTCTAATAGAAGACGACTGACAGATGCTCAGAATAAAAACGAGCGCATCGTAGAGCTAGATTTTCTTGAACGGAAAAGTCTCAAAGGTTGGAGGTCATGGAAAAGGTTAACAAGATCGTTGTTAGATACTTTAACAAGAAGGTGAAGCACTAGCAATTCTAGATAGGAGACTATGTTCTTAATAAACCAGTTTACTGCTCATGTATAAGCAATATTTTGACCTCAAACGAGAGGGCGAAGGCCCTTTAAAGGTGGTAGCGATTCTGCACTCAGCTGCTTTATAATTTAGGCCTCAGGCAATGAAGTTCTGCCTTACACTTTACATGTCAGTAATCAAAAGTTCTGCTAAAAGATATCATAGCAGCAGTGATTGTGACATAATATAATATATTATGCCTTATGTGTTTCCTTGATGATGTGAAATGAACCGAGATTATAACAGGAGCCATAGGATGCGTTATGTGTTAGGATGCGTTATGTGTTAACCATTTTTTACAGTTGATGGCATGTTAATTTTATAGGAAGTTTATCGTGTAGCCTTTTGATGCACTTTACTGTAATAGTAAAAACTCAAATATCCTCACAGGTACCGTCCCATAGGCAAATACCTCGTATTGAATACAAATTCAAAGAGATCTTTATAAAAGGGGCTGCTATAGAGGCAAAAACCTTGTGGTGATTACAGTCTCAAAGACCCTCAGTGGGACAGCTGCAGAAGTAAAGATTTCATGGTGATTACAGACACAAAGATCTTCATCGGGGCAGTCACAGGCAAAGATCGCATGGTGATTACTAAATCGAAAACCCTCATGAGGGTGGATGCAGAAGCAAAAACTTCGTAATAGCAACATCAAGTTAAAGGACAATAGCACGAAGGCAGACCAAAACGACTGACCCCGCGTTGGATGCCATAGTGTTTGGCAGTAGAAAATATAATTGTTAAAATTAAGGGGAAATAGTTTTAATTTATCAAACTTTAATACTATATTTCGAATTGATTTTAGTCATCGGATTGTATTTATATTAAATATATTGATGTGATATTTTCATAAATAAAAAATTATTTCTAGAAAATAAAAATGAAAGGGGGGAGAGGTCATATTCTCCGTGTATGATTTATCGATTATTAATGTATAATAGTCTATTAAAATAAATTTATGTTGGATATATAAAATTATAGTGGAATAGTTTTTCACTTAAGTTGATGACTCTTAAACATGAACAATAAATAAATAATATACGTCAAATATCGTTTTCGGCATGATATGTAATCAAAACTTGAGAAAGAGAACTAAATGATATAAGAGCAGGGTAAGACAACCCTAGTAATATTGTCTAAAATAAGCGATTCGACGATAGGAGGTGGATGATCAAAGTGATAAATGCCATAAGAAAGATGAAGAGTCCAACGTGCCAATCAATCTCCGTACAGATTGCCTTAGGAGAGGAATGACAGGCTAAGAACACAGATGTCTAGAAAACGAGACTAACTAGTATTCCTTAACGTGTCTCTACCAGTTGGTAGTAGGCTTTTGAGCGATCCTTCCAGTTCCTGTGACACAAGAGAAAGCCAAATCGAATGTGACGGTCCGATTTGGCCCTCCTATGCTTAACACTATAAGTGCACAAATAATAATACAAAGTAGTAGAGTATAAGGTTTTTCGAAGGTACCACTTGAAGACTAATCTCTATTTATAAGAGAAAAAGAGAAATAGTCGATGATCACTAGTTAATAAGAAGGTGACACGTGACATGTGACCATAATAAGAAAGTTTATCCCAAAACAATTGATTAGATACGTAAAGATTGTTTTACCATCATAACTGCTTTGTTGTTCATCAGGTGTCCCATTCTCGGGGATTTCTCGAGCGAGAGTCCCCGAGAATTATTGAAGAGTACAAATGCGTATCCTGGGAGTGCTCAGGGGTTATGACATTGTATCTGATGTATTCTATTCTAAAATTTTTCGAAAAGAAGTGCCTGAGGTTGGTGGAAAAAACATGGTTCAAACAAAATAATATAAGAATTTCGAGTATCCTGGGAGTGCTCAAGTGTGATATCCAAACTGAGAGGTTCTGAATGATAAGTATTGAGTGGAAGAGATCGAGTGAGATGTGTCAACTGAAGGCTTTCGACTAAGGCATCTCAACTGAGATGTCTTGATTGAGATGTCCGAACTGAAGCGTTTCGATAGCATATCCTAACTGAGTCGTCTCAACTGACGTGCCCTAAGTCATCTATACTTGTGTTTCTAGGTTGAGGCATCTCAACTGAGGTGTCCGAACTGAGGCGTCTCAACTGACATATTTTGACTAATGTGTCCCAACTGAGGTGTCTCCATTGAGATGTCTAGATCAAGACATCTCGACTGAGTTGTCTCAACCGAAAGGGAATGACTAAGATGCCTCAACTAAGTTGTCTCGATTGAAAGGTCTTGATTGAGTTTTCTTGACTGAGTTGTCTCAATTGAGAGTTCTCGACTGGGATATCTTAACTGACATGTCTCGATTGAGTTGTCTCCACTGAGAGGTCTCGATTGAGATGTCTTAGGTGGAATGTCTAAACTGAAAGGGATCTAAGGAAAATATCTCAAGACTCAAGTGATGCATCATTGGGTATGATTACGATTTTGTTATTTGATATATCATGGAAGTAAATATCTGGACAAATAAGTTTTTCAAATTTAAAGATGCATATGTATTTGAGTAGTAGATATTGATTACAATTTTGATGTTTGATACATCATATATGTTAATACCTTGATAAACAAAATTTTAAAATTTAAAGATGATTATTCTTGCTGATCATGCTGATCATGATTTTGATATATCATGGAGGTTAGTATCTTGACAAACAAAATACCATATCAATAATTATATCTAACAAGTATTATCTATAAGATAAGATGTAAAAGCCAATTGATATCATGTCATGTGAAGATATTGAATCAATTTGTATTTAATGTCACACTAAAGGTTATCTCCCAATATGGGAGTGATATACTTTTATTCCTTGATTAATGCATGGATTCTGCATGGGAATTACAACATTAATAACTTATGCTAATCCTTATGTGCATTCAATTAACTTTGTTCCATTGATTAATTATAAAAAGAGAATGAATAAGAATCTGACTGGCATGGGTATTTTTGAGGAGTATATACTGGGTGTACTGCTTTCTTGACACATAGATTGAGTGAGAAAACCTAACTGAGAGGGATCCGATGTAGTTAAGGATAGAAGGCCTAGGTGAAATATTTTTGTCTAAAAGACCCAAGTGTTAGGTCACAAGTGAGACAAATCAAGAAAGAAAAGTCCTAACTAAGAGGGACCGAGTAGGAAGGCGGAGGCATTGGGTAGCTAGTTGTCCCCTGGTCGCAGGGGGATCCATATAGAAATTATACCTAAGAGTGCACTAAGAATATATTCATTGTGGGAGAGAAGTTAGGGATCATTTGTCCCAGTGATTTGACTTGTCATTAACTCTCAAGTCAAATCATTGGCACAAATTATCCCTTGTAAGATCCCAAGAAATGTTTACTGAATCAAAAACTAACTGATAAAAGAGCTTTTTAAGACAACCACAATAATATCGCCTAAAATAAATGTTCCAATACCAGGTGATGGGTGACCAAAGTGATGAATGCTATAAGGAAGACAAAGGGCCTAATGAGCCAATCAATCTACACACATATTGCCTTGTGAGAGAGATGACAAGTTAGGGATATGAATGTCGAGAAAGGTCACCAGGCTCCTCATGAGATGAACTAGTAGTCTTTAGTGTGTCTCAACCAATTGATAATAAACTTTTGAGATATCTCCCTAATTTTTACAACACAGGAGGAAACCAAATCAGAGGTGGCGGTCTGACTTTTCCACCGACAAGTAAGTTAATAAGTGCACAAAGAATAATACAAAGTAATAAAGTGTAAAGTTTTTCAAAGGTATCACAAGTCGAAGACTGACCTCTATCTGTAAGGGAAGATGAAAAACAATCAAGGTCATGGCCAACAAAAAGGTGCCACACAACATGTGACCATAATAAGAAAAATTATCGCAAAAACAGTGAATTAGAGATGTAAAGACCATTTTGTCCTCATAATTATTTTATTTTTATCGATACACATCAAATATTTGATTGGGTAGAAGGTGGGCCACAGCACGTGCAGCGCTTTAAATTTGGATTATCTGTCAGATGATTCGTCTAAGATTTTTGCTTAGGATGAATATGTGTGCATCTTTCTCACAAAAACAACCATTTTGCAGTGTCATTGATTTATTATGGTCCTTTCAAGTCAACATGTGTCCATCCACACAACTTGTGCAGACATATCACATGCTAAATTATTTTGGTTCCCGAGATTATAATCTCAGCATTATAAGTGATTGTCGGGTTAGAGCTTATGCCATATATTTATAAAAGATTGTCAGTGAGTCATACAAGAAATTATGCCCATTTTCATCTAAAAAGTTTGAATTGTATTATATTTTCGTATTTTCACTGTATTTTGCTGATGAGAGATTTAACTTTTGATACCCTTTAACGTGTGAATACGGAGACGCTCAGAGACAATCTTCTAATATAATGAGGAAGACGTCAAAGGGAATGGACCAATGATTCTAAGGGTACATTTGGCTTGTGGGAATAAATTAGTAGAGAATAAACTTAATAAGAAATATAATAACATGTTTGATAGCACGTAATTGAAATTTTATTTGCATATCAATTATATATGTAATTCAAATTGTGCAATTTAGTAACTATTTTATTTGAAATTTGGATTATATATGTAATCAACAATTATGGATCAATCATGCATCTTCTTTCCCCATGGAGCTATCCGTAATTGTGATGAAACATTGATGAATGATTGAGAAACTAAACTAAATTACATTAATACTCTTCTATGACTTCTTTCTATGATTTATTTCTCTTTTTTCATTGCCATAGCCATTTTCTCCTTTTTTTAACACATTTTCTCTCTCTTAATATTCTCATACACATTTTCTATAAGAAGAAATAAATCTTGTATTTTATTATTTTTATCAACTTATTTTTTATTTCAATTAAAAATAATTATACCATCATTCCTATGAGTTTCTCTTATTATTGAAAATAAATTATATCCTTTAGAAAATAAATTATTAAATAATAAATTAATACCTAACAATAAATTAAAAGATAAATATTAATTTACAAATATCCTTTATTACTATACGGTAAAGGACAACTTAGTGATTTTTATACCTTTTAGCGATTACTAGTCAATACTTATATCTAATTCTCTATTACTAAATAAAGATATCGTTCAATTTAATCCCCTCCCAATTCTCTTTACTTATCTATTCGGTTCATCACCAATTCATTGTCTATTCGGTTTATCACTACCAAATATAACATAAATGGGTAGCATAAGGAATAAAATTGATATTACATGATTTGATTGGAAGGAATAGGAATTGTGAATAAGTAATAGAATTGATATTATGATGTTTGATAGAGTTGAATAAGGAATGGAATAAACAATAAATTATCAAAGGATGAATCTGTCCCTAGCAAAAATAAATTATACTTTTTTATAAAATATATTAAATAACTTTATTTTTAATTAAAAATAATAAATAATATGCACAAAGTAATAAATAATTTTTAAAAATATAATGACGAATAAATAAATAAAGTAATTGAGTTGCAAATTTTAGAGATAATCAATGATAATTTTATCATTTTATTTCTAATCTTTATAAGTAATAGCTATTCTTTATGGGAGGGAGACTAATCCAATCCCTATTCTAGATGTATCAGGAATAGATATTATGAATATTATTGACACTGACTAAACTTAAAAATAATTATTCTGTGCGAAATAAGTACTTCACGGAAAAGTTATTCTGTCCAGCCAAACATGCTCTAGGTTTACTCCAACGCAATTTGGAGGTTTGAGGTTTGAATCTTCTCTTTTTATTTGTATAAAAACTTTTGCTAGGATTCTATCCTTTAGACTTGGGTATGACAAATAGCGACTTCTGTAAATTATATTAGACCTTTGATAACATTACGTTAATCATAAGGTTAATGACTCTAGGTACATTTTATAGTAACCAACTTCTCTTTCATACTGTCGCAGTTTTTTTATTAGATACTATTAAATTTCATATTAGAACGTTAATAAATTTAATCATAAAATATAAGAGGATTAAGCTTCAACACTTATGAATTAGGCTTTAATGGCATACATTTGATGGAAATTTTACATGGTATCACAATATATTATTGTAAATATGATTAAAAAAAACAAAGAAAATAAGACTAATGCCCACCTCATGCCTAATAAATCAAGTTTGAAAGAGAAAGCTATCTCATATTAGTTTTTGGCCTAAAATTAGAGAAAAGGTAACTAGTTCGAGATTAGTTATCGAGCGCAGGTGCTCAAGGGAATATGATGAAATGGAATTGGTCCTACATTACTCGAATATGGAAGAAAACTGTTCTACTTGAGGCCAATTATTGAGAGCAGATATTCAAGGTCACATAGTAGGGGCAGATCAAGTTACAACGGGGAAGGCATATGTTCATAATTAAATCACATATCGAAAAGTTAAGAAATGGATCTTTAAATATAAAATTCTACCTGTTTTACCAGTGAAAATTTTCCAAATATATAAGTTGTTAAATTTAAAAATTGGACCATATTCAAAACCTGCATTACATTGCATGTTCTACGTAGAGACAAATGCAGGAAAATTTTGAAGGGGAACGAAATCGAATTAATGTCAAAGCAAGAGTAAAAGGATGGAATTTATGGGGCAGAATAAGAAAATCTAATAAAACTATATGAATATATAATATTGTATAAGTTTTGCCCGTTCAATGGGACAATAACGACCCTTAAATAGAGAAATTCGTAGATAATCCGAACTTAACATGTGAAATAAGAAAATATTAATTAAATTACGATAGGTGAGTAAATGAGTATTAATCACTCGATTAGTTATCAAAATCGTTGTTAATCAAAGCAATTTAATTGATACTTTTCAACACATCTTTATGAGGTAGAATCATTTAATATTTTTAAATTCATCTCTGGTTCCAAGTGCCATGTCGATTTTAAGTATTTACTATTCTTCTTTATTTGTCTTTAGGTTTGTGTGATATTTTCGGTATGATAAATTTATTAAATATGCACAATTATTATTTCAAACCAAAAAACTTAAAGCGCAGGGGTTAATCCCAATGAGGAAGTTATTATTAATTGTAATCAATCTTGCAGACTAATTTCCTTTTCATTTCTTGCACCGTTTCCAAGTACCCTATATGCTAGAATTGGAACCGAAATGAATAATAACCGGTTCTTTCATTTATTATTCAGATTCTACTTAAATTTCATAGGAGTTTACTCGGAACTAATCGGATATTGATTTTCGATTTGTACAACAAGTATCTAGAAGGACAACGGCCCTGCCCGATTGGAGAATCGGATATTAATTTTGGTCCAACTTGTGCTTGTACAAACACTTGATAGATCACCAATGATTGCCGAGATGTTTTGGCTCATTACTTTCTATTTCAAATGCAAAACACAGTGGCTTATCATGTGAAATCGTTAAAATGTGATGCGAGAAACTACAAATTAAAATACAATAAACGAGTAAATTTACTAATCACACGACTATTTATCATAATTATTACTAATTAAAACAGTTTGATTGATTCTTTTTCTTTGCGTGATTATCATGGGACCGTGTAAGTTCTTTTCTGTCATCGCCCGGGGGGGCGCAGCTCACTCTATCCATCCTGTATGGCTGGGTGCCGACCAAAATATCCTGAAAAAATATCAAGCCATCCATGCATGGACCGGTCGTTTTCCTTAGTCGTCCAATCTAGGACTCACATGTTCCCGCAACTGCCTGGTGCAGGAGAGAAAGTATTTAATAGGACGATTATATTACATAGGTAATTCCGATATATTATATCTATCGAATTAAAATTTGCTATTTATATACTTGTCCAATTATGGTTCTCCATTTATTAGAATTTTTTATATTTTTTAAGGAAAATTGGATTTAGTAATTATAAAAATATAATTATTAATTACATGTTAAGTTCTGATTGAATGAATGTATCATGTTATTATTAACACGTGATATAACTATTCCGCCAAATGTTGTGAAGTGCAAATTGCAATCTAAAACCTCAATTGATTTTCTCGAATATCAAGACATTGGAGATAGAGTGAGAAAATTCTTGGAATCCCATAAATATCAAAATCTGTCCCAAGAGGCTCTACAACACCAATAAAATGAAATCCCAGAAGTAGGAAAACGGACATTGATTATAAAGTTGTCAAAGCATAAATACCAACTTGAGTTGGTTTAAATAGTAAGATATTTATTTTCCTTAAATAAAAGCCTCGGGTTCGAGTATTTGTGAATAGAGGAAACTCACACTGGGAGAGTTTTATCATTTAATGAGTCAATTCGGCTCGAACTGGATTAATCAGTAGCAAATGATTTTTGGATACTGTGTGCACAAAAAAAGTCTATGCATAATTGGAAGTTACGAAATTGTTAAATAGATTGGTTGAGATAGTAGAACGCCTCTTTTTTTTAAGAAAAGTATCAGATTCAAGTATTGTTAATGGAAATAATTTATTTTCGGCGAGATTTACTACCTCATGAACTCTTCTAACTAGAAATTGGATTAGTCAGGCCCCGTTGAGTTTCTGAATACCAGTAATTTAGAAAGAAGAAGTTATGAAGTTTCCATTAAAATTTACGATAGAATGAAAAGCTGTCAATTTGACTCCCTAAATAATCGAATTCGGCTAAAATCACATCGGACATTCGGACATTAGGCCGACATTTTGCTTGGGAGGATGTTTTCACTCGAAAACCAGTATCATTCGGTCCAAAAAGAAAAAAAAAAGCTTTCTGGGTTTTCGAGTGATCCGGTTGGGCATGAACTCCAATTCGATGTGCACCGCATCACTCCCGCTCTCGAGTGTCATCGGGCAAATTCATTTCGACCTGGATTTTGTCTGTCTACAGTAAAACTCATGGAAATTACCTTGATTAAGGGCATGAACATTAAGTTCAGAAAAATAAACAACAACGTTATTTTATGAAGCATGGTCACTTGGGCACATGGGAAAACCAGGAAAGATCTGCTTTGCATATTTACTTCACTTCAATACTACAGAAATCTTCTTCTGCTCTCTTCGTTTCTTACCAGAATGAATCCGATTACACAAACACATGTCGTCGAGGTTGTCATTGGACTAGGGAAGTTACAAGGGACCGAAACGCAGCCTCTTCGCATGGGATAGTGATCCCCATGTCATGGCTGAATCCATACTCCTCCTCCGCCCTTTGGAGAAGTTCGTGAAAACGAGGATGTCCCAGCCACGAGATCGGGACAATGTACCTGCTCCTATTCTCCCCAACATACACCGCAAAGTGCCCCCTCGGGACGTCCTTTGGGGGACCCTCGTCCTCCGCTCCCGATGACCAGTTCGACGACCTCGCCCTGATGCTCGAGCACTTCTTCAGGATCTGCTTCAGGGCCGCGGTCCGTGGCATTTTGGTGGTTGATTTCCTGATGGCCATCTTTCCAAAAACCACTTTTGATGTCTTCCTCTGGCGAATTCTTTTTCGGCAATTTGAATCGAGGGTGGATGGGTAGTATTAGAGGATTCTGTAAAGGGCTTCTGGAAGTCTCGTTTTTTAGTGATGGTTTTGTGGAGAATTGAAGGAATGGAGAGGGTATTTATGGGAGGAGAGGAGGTTGTACAACACGCGACATGTAGTAGGAGAGCACGAAGATTGGTTTTGGAAACCCTTCTTTTTTAGTCTACATCATCTGCTATTCGAACAACCGATCGATCATAACTAAACTAGATTTGAGTTGGATTCAGTACAGTGATGAGTAGAACTCTTACAATCATAAGTTTTTTCCATTGTACTCTATTCTTTTCTTCCTATTAGGGCCTGTATACTTTGTTGTAAAGTGGATTATAATCTCATAATACAGTATACTTTACATTACAGATTACTACGTTTTCTTGTAAAGTATACTGTAATATGAAATTACATAATTTAAAACCTTACAGTATATATAGTTAGTAAAGATTTTAATCCAAAAAGTATAGTACGCTCAAGTTACATAAACTTTACAAATAGTTACCAAATTTTACAACTAACTTTATATTTGTCCAAGTAATACAATCTCATATTCCAACCTATTCTCCAAAAAATAAATATTTTCATGGTTGAAATTTCTCCCAACCTTAACATTTCCTGCAATCTAACAATATTCGAACCAAGCTGCCCCTTTTGAAGGAGCCCAAGGAACTTAAATGTTATACTAGAAAGAGAATAATACAGTATGAGTTGGAGTTTTGCGAATGAAAAATATCATGTTTGGGAGAGCTCTATCCTTAATATGTCAACTGGGTACTGATCTTGTTGATCAAGAGTTCATTTGATTTATAGATATAAGATGATATAAACGGAGAAAGAGATAATAAAAGGGAATGGATATCTCACCAATACAAATTAACCTACATCTCTTGTGATTATACCGAACCCTTTTTTTGTAAACTGTTTTTTCACCATAAGATGTATCACTACACTCACATATGAACTTTTCTTGTGAATTTGTTTTTTTTTTTTTCCCATATATGTAACACTATTCTCTCATAAATATATAGACAATTTGAGTTTTAGCTGGCCGGCAATAATTGCCCGAATGGGAATGAGAAGAACTTTTCAAACTATTCGATGACAAATTGCTGAACACGAGTTTTCAACAGCATCAAATTGCATTTGCTGTAGCTGCAATGAATCACAAAGCATGTGAAGTTACCCGATGAGACCTACTAACAATTTAACTGAATTACGCCTTGTGATTAACTCTTCAACCCGGCACATTTATATGTATATACTCTAATGTCACCAGCAAGTCTTGGTGCGGAAGGAAATAGGGAATTTTACAGCTAAGTTGTTGAGGAGTTAAATAGGTGTAGAAAGTAATTATGAGTCGTTGAATTTTATTCTTTAATTTAACTCATTGTTTATTAAACATTGAATTAAACTGCTGAATAATTTAGTAATTAGACCACAGAAGCATCATAGAAATGGAAAATGCGAGCTTCAAAATTCCATAGCCCAATTTGGCTATACCCTAAATATCTGACTTCTCATAGGACATCATGGGACCCAGTTGAATTTCTCTCATCCTATATTTCCTGTTGTCGTACCAATGAACAGTAACGGGCAGATTGATTAATTAATTAGCTATCATTTGGATTGAAGTAGTAGGATATATTTTCATATTAAATAAGTATCATATTCGAGTATACGAACATAAAAAATTCATAATTGAAAAAATTTTACTTCTTCATAGATTAGCATGTTTCAACTAGGTTAGTTGATGTATGTTATTAATATCTTGATCGAAGGTTTTCTGCACTACACACAAGCGTACACATGTCTTATTCAGTGTCGTTAACCATTCGATTCGAGATAGGGCACACTTTTATATATAGTGTATGTATAGGTATACATTATATATAGTGAAGTAAATATAGACAGCTCAACATTACTTGTGTAGGTCCTTGTACCCCATTGCAATGTGGCCTTTTTGTGACCATGTGTGCTTTTATAGCAAACGTACTGAGTGACTCTCTAGTTTAAGTTTTAGGAATGGAAAAAATACACATTTGAATGGCTTTACTTCCTAGCAGACCCATAAGATTTAAGCTGGATTAGTCAGAATAGCATTGGATTTCTGAATATGAGTGTGGTATAAATCTAGAAAAAGCTACTGAGTGAAAAAATGCTATAGGCAACAAAGAGAAGTTTTTGGCTCGTTTCATTCCCGTTTTGCACAAAAAAAAAGGAAACGCTTTCTAATCAATTCACCTATCATATATGAGATTGATCCTGTATCTAACAAAAAAACTGAAACTATTAGGTGTTAATACCTAATTCACTTTTAAACATGGATCGTTTCTGTACAATGTCCGGATATGAGATTCACTCTCAATATCGTCCTCATGCGACAATGTGTTTACAATTGATACATACCATCAGTAACCGATCTCAAGTTGGACATTTTTCTTCTGGTTTCGGATGAGGGAGAACAAATTACCACAAGATAGGTTTTCTCCTTTGACCTCAGGTTAACATGAGAGTTAGTTTTTTTTCTCCATACTTGATAAATTGGATAGAGGTCAAGCATTTTTCTTCCGGTTTTGGACTTAATGGACCGCGAGTTCCACACTCGGACCTGACATCGTGTGAGCCCATGTGGAACCCTACAATGATATTATGTAAAATATCCATTTGAGCTTACAAGAAGTTGGAGAAGTTGTTTTTTCCCCGATTTCAAGTGATGTTCATGGGTTATTAGGATCAGCCATTGGAACAATATTGTAACTCATAGGGGACAGGCTGTGTACGGGGTACGGAAGCACAAGCGGAAGGTTGAGAAATTCGTAAGTGGTCATATCTCACGAGGTGATGCGAGAAAACACTAATCAGATTGTGAAAAACGAATAAATTTATGTTAATCACCCAATCAGTTATCATAATTATTGTCAATCAAAGCAATTTCATTGATTCTTCCTTGTTAACGTGATAGTACCACATAAGATTTCTTTTTTTGGGAATGGGGGCATGCGGCATCGCTAGCAGAGGCGAGAATTGCACAACTTTGTCACGCAAAGAATGTAGGCACTACTTGGGCTCCCCCCCCCCCCGTACTCCACCGGAAGTAAAGAATGTAGCACTACTGCTCTCATGCCAATCGTGTAGCTGATCAAGTGATCGTAATTTTGTTCCCGTGTGCAGGCTCTGAACTCGATTCTTTGCACTTGCTGTTCGAACATCTGTACGACTTCTGATCCAAGTGGGAGGTGGTTGCTGTACAAGAAAATGCGCTCTCATTGACAAAGGTTTTACTGACATGAATGTCGTCGATAAATTTTTGGAATGTAGACTCCCGGTGACAAGGAATTTTTGTTTTTTTTATAGAATGTAATAACTGTATCGACAAATAACTGAAAAAGAATTAGTTTATAAGTATTTTCCAATAAATTAGGCTAACCTTTGTTGGGATTCTACAAATTTTGCTTTACCAAATTACTGATAACATGGCGGATGATATGCCGATATTTTGGACAATTTACCGGCTCAGTTGTCGTGCAAAATTTTTTTGAAACATACTAGTATTATTAAATGAAATGTACGTTAGTTACTATGTTTGATAAAGTTTTGCGATTTTTTTTAACAAATTATCAAAGAGATGGTAGTGGATTTTTTGTCGATATTTAGACAGGTTACGAGCCTAATTATTTGGGATAATTATAACATAAATCCTATATTTTTTTTTTATCATTTTTGGTAATTGAGTCTTATAAGTTTGAAAATGTTTAATTCAGTTCTATAACATTGGTTCCGTTAACCTCTAAGTCCGAATCGTTACTGTTTTGCTGACATGGGCTTCACGTCATCAACAGTTCCATTAATGGAACAATGGCAATTCGTACTGAAAGTGTAACAAAATTGATATTGTAAAACTGAATTAGCAATTTTCATACTTATAAGACTTCATTGCTAAAAATGATAAGCATACAGGACTTTCAGTGTCATTTCCCTCTATTATTTTATCAAATTTCGTGGAAAGTTACTAGAATGCTTATAGGAAATAATAGATATGTATATGGGCTACCATATTTGATGTATCTTCACAATTTTTTCGCTAATATATCTTTATAATTTTTACTTTACCAAATCATCGAAGATCCAGCAATCGGTATTTTATCAATATTTTGGACAATAAGAAATGTTCTTGAAATCCACAGTGTAATCACAGGAAATAATGCGTATATAATTAATTATCGTTTTACCATTTTTCACATATATATGGCGATATATTTTTTAAATATATTTTAACAATCTCTGACTATATCGGGCATATATATATATATATATATATGTATATATGTCGAGATTCTTGCCGAGTTTATACTCCAGAAATCTTGCATAAATTCACTTTCTCATCTAGTATTTATTGAATTTATTATGTGAGGAAGAATCAATCCTTCCTTTTCAATATTATGAAATTATCGTTTAAATTACTCACTTATCTTTGTCATTTTATTTGATGTGAGAATTTTTCTATTCGATGTACTTCTATATTAATATTCAATGTTATTAAAATGTTATCCAGTATTTGTTTATTATGATTTTGACATGAATACCAGTCATATATTATGTTTCACGTTGCGAAAATACCATATAATTTGTTACAAGAACGGGGCAAAAAGATAAATAGGTAACAAAGAAGAAATAAGAAGAACATACAGATATACGTGGAAAACCTTTTACGGGAAAAACCACGGGTAGGGGAGAAGCAAATCCACAAGATTGGTACAAGAGGGTGGAGACAGACGACTGTATGTTATCTCTCTTTTTCAACGGCTCTCAATTTTCACTCACACCCTGAGAATCCTTAACTCTCCAAATATATAATGTAAGGGAAATCCCAATTACAAAATGAGCTTAAACCAGATAACGAGCCGGACCCAATAGAATTTGGGTCACAAAATTAACATAGCCCTTTTTTTTTTGGGCTCAAGAACATAGTTTTTAATTAATTTAATTGTATTTGTAAACGAAATAATTGTATATAGAGATTCCTCCGCATTGACCTTGGGATGTATAATATCAACCATCCTGGTCATAAAAATATTATGCTAGAGCTCATAGATGGTATTCAAACGATACAAAGACATCGGTAGTATTATATCTTTGTCGATTCTTGTAATTGAGTCCTAAATATTTCAAAATGATAAATCAAGTCCTATATATTGCCTGCGTTACAACATTGAGTCCTTTTTGTTACCTACCGTCACTTTAAGTTAACGCATGCCAATACCACGTCGATAACACATCAAGTTAAAGTAACGGTTGGTGGAAAAAAAAACTTGATATTGTAATGGGGGTAATATATGGGACTTAAATTATCATTTTAAAATATTTAAAATTCATTTACAAGAGTCGACAAACATATAAGACTCCCTATGTTTTTCTCTCGTATTGAAACGTTAGTTAGCCATGCTTTGGGTTGGCAGAGTTTGTAATAGAAGACCGACTCAAACCAATTTTTCAATGGAATAATTATTTTTAATTAAAAATGATCGATGAAAACTTTTGCTTGAAAGTGTGGTTGATATTTATTTTTCAATAATTATTTACCGACAAATAATCAGCCCAAACATAGTCGGTATTTATTTTTGAACAATTCTTTACCGACGAATATTGCCAGTATTTCCGTCGACACCCTTTTTTTTTTGCATGCATACACCATCGATTTTTTGTCATAAAAAATTGTCTAAATCATTTATTTAAATGCTAATGGCAAGACGACGAATGGACATAGTTGCTACATTAGAACATCGACAAAACATGGACAGAAAAATAAACATTTTTATTGGTAAACTTCCATCAGAATTCGGTCAGTAAGATTTTTCGATGAGACTTATTTCAACAAATAGTCAGTATTTAATCAAGCACTGTGCAAATGTGCAGTTCTTGAACCGCGACATAGCATGGGCTTGGATTTGTTTATATGGTTGCTCCCGTGCCGAAGATGAACCCATGTGCTCCAAGCAGGAACTTGCCATATCAGAAGTGCCTTGGTATCTCATCCCGTAGAACTTGCCACGTGGCCTACCAAATATTTTCTTCCACAATTGCCCTTGCATTTTAGGAGTTAATTGGTCCAAGAGTATTGTGGTAGCTACATATTGATCCTGTAATGAATCAAATATCTTAGCATACAGAAGTCAGTGTGCACAATTGTCATTTCAAGTAACCTAATTACGTGTCGAAAATTCAGAAAATATAAAAATATAAATTATATTTGGTGGTCATGACCGTTCGTGACGTTGGTCTAACTTACAATAGTTTTCCCAAAAATCTTTTTTTTTTTTTGTATAAATGATTGTCTCTTTCATACCGAATAATAAAAATTTTTATAAGTTTTAGTTCAGTTATGAGAAATGAAATTAAAAATAACAGAATAGGGGACTTGAATTGATATTTTATGATTTGATTGGAAGCAATACAAATTATATATAAGAAATAGAAACAGAATTGAATTTTTCAAATTATTTTTTAAAAAATAAGATCTTACAAAATAAATAAAATAAAGAAGCTTAAAATTTAAGAGTTTTATCATTTAATTTTATTCATTAAGTAATAAATATTTCTTATGATAGGAGTAGTATTATCCATTCCTCACTATTCCTGATGTGTCTGGAATAACTATTTTAGATGATATTATTGATGCCAATCATGTAGGAATAATTATTCTGTGTAGAATAGCTATAACTATTCACGTGAACCAAACAAGCACTAGCATTCTTCTTCTTAATTCAAAATTGCGAATAACAACATGAGTTAATTCAAGTGGTAAGGTATATGTTTCCCTTGAGTAAAGGTCTTGGGTTTAAGTCATTCTGAATGAAGAAAACTCATACAAGGAGCGTCATACCCCTTAATAGACGATCCGACTCGAGTTGGATTAGTCAATAGTTTAAAGGATTTCGATATAACAGTGGTGCACACCAAAAAAATTGTGATGAATGGAGAATATTATTTGTGAATCTACTTACCATGACAATTTTATTAATATCAATCATATGAAAAATAAGATTTTATACTGTGGATGGAAACTTTTCAATCTGATTTTCACAATGTTCAATCACACAATACATTAACTGGTAAGAAAACCCATACAACATCTGCCTTCGACAACCGATCAAAGTCACATATCTTCCTTTTCAAGAAGGGATATCGAATAACCTGAATTAATCCATGAATAATGATATTAGTCGTTGTTTTGCATGTGTTTTCAGGTAGATCACTTTAAGTTGGGCTGCATAGGGAAAAAATTCAAGAGAATCAGCTCAACACTCCCACAGCTAAGTCCATGTGAAAGCACATACAATCGTCAATGCTAAGCCTACAATCACAGACTGTTTATAAAACATGCAATCGTCCTATCTATTTGAATTTACCCTTGTGTCGAATACAGGTCATACTTTTCTCCATGGTACAGTGATATTTTTATAGCAAATTAGACACTTGCAGCTCAGATATGTGTGGGCCTTTCACTTATTTTTTTCGATGTACAGAAGATGAATATAAATTTAGAAGGGATAGAAGAAAGGGAAGATAAAGGGGTACGGAAAGTCCGACTGGCAAGATTAAACCAAGACTTATAGGTCATATGACGAAGTGACAGAAACTGCACTAAACTTCCATTCTCCGTGCAGAGCCTTTCAATTTGTTTCTTGGATTTGGATACTTTCCTTTTCCCACAATTGCAGTGATCTCAATAAACCTTATTTGGTTTCCTTTTTTTTCACAGTTGACCGGATATGCATCATATGCTTTTCTTGCATACTCATTGATTGCATATGTTATGGTTCTGTAAAACGTGTGAGAAAATGCTATGAATTTTCAAGAAAGAACTTTTCTGTTTGTGAATAATCTTCATGGCCTAACCGGATTACGAGAAGTTGCATCGATTATTATTAAATTCAACAATTTTGATTTCAAATCAGAGATAAATACCGACATGCTAAACCATAAGAGATAAAGCGTCGATGCGGGAAAAAAATCACCGCAAACATTCAACATGTACTGATTTGTGGCACGTCTATCTACGGCAATTTTATTTTGCTGCAATTTGCCAAAAGAATTTACCAGCAAATTTCAATGTCGTTGATAATAAAAGAAATTTGCACTTCAACATAGATTAGTCTGGACCTATTGTGCTAGTTTCTGATGCTGTTGAGGAGAATCGAAGGAATGCGGAGGGCATTTATTGGAGGAGAGGAGGTGATATATAGCACACAGCATGTAGTCAGAAAAAAGATCGATCTTGTAAATTCTTCGTTAATTCTATTAGTGAATAAATTATTGTAGAAAAAGATAATGAAAGGGTAGTGGTGTCTTGTGAATAAAAATTCAACTTAAAAACTTCTTAATCAATCCAACCAAATATCAATATATGGAATCTCCTTTTTGTCAGTTCTTTTTGCTTTTACAAACACGTGATATATATCACTATTTTGTAATAATTATAGTAATAGAGCTTCTTTTATTGTACGTGTTGGGTCCGATATGGCTGGAAATGAAAAAAAGAACGTGAGCTTTTCATTTTGGGCAATGATTGCTATGTACAGCATACATGATTGTAACAGACAAATGTTGCCCTAATAAGAATGAAAACATTTGGAATGGTTCGAAGAAAAATCACTGAAAACGAGTTGTCAATTGCACTACACTGTAGTTAGCATATCATGTAATAGTACTCACGCGATGTTACAAACTAATAAGATTCAATTATTTTATATGGTATGAAGAGTTTTGTTTCGTTTTTATGATTTTATTAAAAAGATCTTGAAATGAAATTTTATTAGTATGTATTATCATATAAATACTGTCACATAAAATACCTATTACATACAGACTCTTCGTTATGTTGGGTCCTTTATATGTATACATTATACTATCATCCAACAGGTCTTCATTTGCTCTGGGAGCTGTCTCTGCTGAAGGAAATTGAAATGCACGTTTTCAAATTCCATACCCCAATTGTGCTATACCCCAAAATATCTGAACTCTCATGGTTCACCTTCTTTTGGCAATTGGCTTATCATAGGACATCATGGGACCCTACTGAATTTCTCATTTTCCCTTTTTTTTTTGTCTGCCTGTGTTGAAGAATTGTGCCAATCTGATCTAAGGAAGTAATGTCAATATAAATTAGATAGATCTTAAGTTCATATCTTGTAAACAGAGAAAATCCATGCGTAGGAGAAGTTTATCACTTCATAAACCACTTGCTTAAACTTGAATCAGTTGAGACATGTCGGCTCTTCGGATTTTTGGTTGTAAACTCGAAAAATGATTGGGAAGTAACAATTGGGATTTATCCAATTGGGTATTTTTATCAAGCCCAAAGGGTCTACTTGCCATTTTAGGGTATCGAACTTATAATTTCTTGATTATGAGTTGAAGTATTGTGCATTGTACTTCCCAATCCTTTTTTATGACAATTATGCTCATCAAATATGTGGAATTTCTTATGTGATCCCCTTTTTGCAACCTGGCATAAAAAGTACCAATTAAATTATTACAAATGAGCAAATGAGTATTAATTATTGGAGCCTTTGCTAAAATTATTAATAATCAAAACAATTTAGTTGATATTTTCTCACCACGTTATTATGGGTAGGTCCATCTAAGATTTTACAAAGTTCTAATTAGTATGTATTCTTAATATATTAAAACAGGGTTATAGCCTTTTAGCCTTCCACATGTTAACCTTTTAGCTCTCCACGTGACAGTTTCTTATGAAGTTTTGGTTTTTCATTTTTTTGAATTTTTGATGTGCATTGCAATCTACACAAGCTCTCCAGGTGACTGTCCTACGCTTTTTATTTGCCTTTCCTTTTCTTTGTTTTTCCTTTTATTTTTATTTTTTGCACGATGAGGTCGAGTAAAATCTTTTATTTTAGGTTTTTACCTAAAAGACAATTTACCTTCCCATACTGTATGAGCTATATTGGAAGTGTCTCTAATATTCACATTATTGTATATTCTCTTCACCATTATTTTATTTTAACAAATTATAAATACTTGTAAAGAATAAAACTCTAAAACTCTCCCAATTTTTAATTGTCTTCATTTATAAAACTACAACCTGATTTTATTTAAAGGAAAGAATTAATTAAACCACTCACGTGTTATTGTAGATATCATATCTATTAAACAATAATAAAATATCCAAAAGTAAGATTTTATCAATCAAATAGGCAGATTATTATCTTTACAATTTTCTAACGTCAATTTGATTTTTTTAATATATATTTAGAGTACCATTTTCTTTTATTTTGGTTTTGTTACTCTATATAAGTCATTGAACCACTCGTTTTAATAAAATTGCATCCCCGTAATTTTCACCTATAACCAATAACATGGGGAAGCTCTATAAAAATCAAGACTCCAAACCTTCTCAAAGCTCTATCGGACATAAGACTGGAAAAATATGTTGTACTGATCAGATCAAATCCACAAGCTCTGGTGGTTCCACTTTGATTGAGATCAAGTTGTTTCTACCCTCAATCAACACCACAAGTCGAGCTCATTACATCAAGCTCGAAGGCCTCGGTAGTTCCATGACAAGCTCTCAAATCTCAATTGAGACTACGCTACATGAGGCTCTCTTGAGGCCATAAGTTGCACTCACCCGTTCAAGCCCCGAAGGCCATGATGGACCATGATCTACATTAATCGAGAACACACCAATGCCCCTCAATCGAGACCAACTTGTGGAAGAGAATTAGATGACATTTCTTTCTAGAAATGTACCATTTATGTAATTTTTCCTACAAATTTATATTAGGAAAGTATACCCACAAAATCAATATACAATTTTCGTGCACACTCACGACATGATGAAATTTAGCCAAAATCACATTGTTCGCTCGGTGCTATGACCTTTTGTTCAACAGGTCGTTTTCACTTGAAAAAGCACACGTTTTGGTGGAAAATGATCAACAGGATCCATTTAGGTCCTTTAGATTTTCGGGTGATCCAAGTAGACAGACCCTTAAATCCAACACGGCTGTCTTTTCTCATTTTCACATGAAAGAAGTTAATTTTCCCATTGGATGAGTCATTTGGAATGACGCTTTTTTTTTTTTTTTGCCCGTTTAGATTTTATTCAACAACATATGTTTTCGGTTTTTAGTGCATCGCAAATTATTATTTTTAACAATTTAAAGTTCATGCTACAACTCCTATAACGAACGACTTGGCATAATTCATCAGTCGGAGAGAGTTGGTTCCCGAGTGAATCGATTCTTCTTGCACCGATCAAGGGTTTGAATCGTGGTCGCAGGCCACACAATAGTCGCTTCACAGTTGTAATGTCTCGGATTATCGCATCGTCATGTGTGTTTGTCTGAATTTTTTTATCAATATAAAATGGATAAAAATAAATAAACAGAATTTCTCTTAACCCTTTTTTATAAACTTTTTTGATATCTTCGGAAGAGAAACATGTAAATGTACATAAGAATATGAATAGATGTGTAAGTTTGAAGAAAAATGGCTGTCACAGCCAATACGGCCATGATGCTCATCGATTTTCAATCCTTTCATGATATCGGCCCATGCTGGTATGGGAACGGACTGGTTTCCATATTGTCAAACTGCTCGGTTGGGTTATTCATTGCCCTGCAATAGAATAAGGGTGCACCTCCATATGATGTACAGCCGGTTCCACCTCTCCCGAGCCAGCCTCGACAGCTGCTGCCTCGAGAAGAGCTTGAGACTTCGGCTTGCTTCGATAGCCATCGGTGGTTCAACCATCGGTGGTTCAACCATCGCCTGCAAGAGGAGCCTGTCTCTGTCAGGAGGTTATGGTCTCTATCCCCGCAAGGGATGGGGTTTTATAGAGAGAGAGATCCTACGAGACAGTCTGGTAATGGCACGAGCGGGCTGCTGAATGTTCAGAGAGGCTTGTATGTTCCGGTATACTGTAGACAAAATATCATAAATCATTAGTATTCATTCATTTCTACAATTATCTTTTTTTTTTAAGGTTGTACTAAAAATTAAAGAAAAAGACCATAGAAGTCCTATAAGTTTTATCTTTTTTTATTAGTGAGTTTTATATATTTTAAAATGACATATCAAGTCCAACATAATTCGGTTATTTAAGGGGTTGTTATTTTCCTTTTTTTTGTTTTTAGGGTTTTATAAAAAAAAAATCTTAAAATAGTGCTAAATCTCATTAGTTTATGATATCACAATTAATACCACCATGTGATGTACTCGTTACATCGAATACTCTCACATGGATCTTTGATAGAGTTCGGGACCTATAAGAGATGGAGTCATATCTACATAAAAGTCTAAAATTATAAGTAGTGGTATCTCAATTTCTTCAAATTCCAAATCTCAATATATTAGAGGTTTGGTTTTTTTTCAACACTCGTCCAACCACGTATCCTTAAATACTCACCCTCAACTTAACAACAGGAAATAAATTTTCTTCCATACCCTAGTGAGGGAACAAATGATCACGAGGCAAGCTTTTTTCTGCCCTTGGGCTAATAGCTGATCTAGAGATGTATTTTTTTCATACTCTCTGACTCAATTCCACAAGTTCTAGATTCAGATTCAACAACTAATAATGAGTTGGGCAATTTTTTAGGTCTAGGGCACATAGGACCACGAGTTCCACAGCATGGTAAAATATATGCTCAGATACCATGTAAACTATCTATCGAGCCCGTAAGAGATATGATTCCACCTAAAATCCTAGTCTTAAAGTGGTACCTCAATTTCCTTATATTTCAAATTACAATCTATTAATTGTTCGACATTAGATTTGTTTTTGAAGAGGGTCTATCGTGCTTGGAAGTTGACAAGCCCAACACATAAGGCTCTGAAAAATCTGAAACGAGTTAAAAAACCTCAGGAAATACGAACTCGGACTGCATAATAAAGGGAATCAATTTACACACGTTACTTGAACTATTCATACACGCAATTGCCCAGAGATCAAACAACTCCTAGAATTAATCAACATATGATTGGTGCTCATGAATCCTCCAAGACAAAAGCTTAAAATTATCATAAATCTTTCACGTCAGAATGTGAAGATGAATCCAAGAGAGCGAACTACACGAACATCTGTCTCAATATTAACTTTTTATCTGATCATACGCATACGTGCCATGATCGTTATCGGACCAAGGAAGTTATGAGGGAACTGAACACAGCTTCTTCGCGTTGTAGAAGTGATTCCCTTGTCATGACTGAATCCAACTCCTCTGCTCTTTGGAGCAGAACATGAAATTACTGAGGATGTTCCAGTCACGAGATTGGGACCATGTGCCTTCTATTGTCCATGTTGAGTATTAAACTTTGCATCGAACAATTAATAGATTA
This sequence comes from Lagerstroemia speciosa, assembly GCA_037672795.1. Classification (NCBI taxonomy): domain Eukaryota; kingdom Viridiplantae; phylum Streptophyta; class Magnoliopsida; order Myrtales; family Lythraceae; genus Lagerstroemia; species Lagerstroemia speciosa. The sequence continues at coordinate 8,412,412 of CM075299.1, forward strand.
AAATCTCGTAATATAAGCAAATTGAGCTGCTATGTTTTAGGTGAATATGGGCCAAAAAATGTGTCAACAACAATGCGCTTTGCTCGAGAAAACCTAACAATTCAAGAATGCCCCTATACGCGAAGCTATCCACAATATTCACGGAATCAACTCTTCTAAGGAAAATGTGCACAATCAAAGAAAATTAAACGAGAGTTTTCCCTTCCAATGGGTCCACCCGGCTCAAACTGGATTAGTTAGTATCTGCTACATTTCTAAATACCAGCTGTTTAGGCAAGAAAATGAAGATACAGTATCTGCTATGAGAGTAATTCTTACGCGATCATATCTAACCATATAGTATGAGAAGACACAAATTATAATGTGATAAATGAGCAAATTAGTATTAATCATCCAAGTAGTTACCATAATTATTACTAATTTAAAACAATTTGATTAGTTCTTCATCAATACGTCGCAGTGAGATAGGACTATCTAAATTTTTTTCCTACTATAATACCTCTTAGAAAAGTTTTCTAACAAATTAGATCTAATTTGATTCATTAATGTAACTATATATACTTATTGATATTTTACATTACCACAATTTGTTCATTAATGTAACTATAATAAGTATTCTGAAAGCACTTGAGTGAAATGTACAAGGACTTCAGGATCAAGTGTTGCACAACTTAAATTAGGAACCAAATGCAGAATGCCTTTCAAAGTTGCAGAATGTCGAAGAATTAAAGAAAAGATCTGAAATAAATTTTAAAAAAAAACTATTTTTCCAAAAGGGTGGTTCGTTACATATTGCTTGATGTATACCAGTGGGTACACAAGGTTTAAAACTTTTAAGTAATACATATAAACTAATTAACTTGAAGGCGTAACTTTTATTATTTACTGTCAAGTAATGAATAAATTCTTATATGTTGTAGGAGAAGAAATTTAAAAGAAAATAATATGGATAGAGTTATTTAAAAGACTCCATTTGAAAAGGGTAGACAGGACTCGAGTAGACGATGGCTCATGAATTTGCTTATCAACTATGACGAACCATTTCTATTTTAATTATTAGAAACAACATATATTTTTTTAAATTTAAACGAGTACCTGTTATGAAATTTTTTTTAGGAAAATGATAATAAAATCGTAGCCCCGCTCTTATTCCAAAATCTGTTAGAATATCTCACCCCAAGAATGGAGGTGCAAATATGGGAAGATGTAGCTGGCGGAAGCCGTGTTGATTGTTTATATGGGACGATATCAAATTCCACCTACTAAAATATGCCGATGTTGCGATGAAGCTAGTTTCTCTAGTGCTTGGACTTCTGTGACAGATGACATTAGTTTACATGTTGCACGGTTGGACAGGCAATTTCACCGGTAAGTGGAAGTTGCACAGCAAGAGCAAAGGTGAGACTCATGGATGATGTGGTCACAGTAACAGATAATGTGTGGTTACAGTACGAAATATTATAATTAAAAATTAATACAGTACATGAAAATTCTTGTAGTCATAGGTCATGTGGTCCATCTCGACATGCACGTAGATCATGTGATCCATCTCACCATGCATGTAGGTGTTTGATGACTCTCGAAGGGTTGAGTCATCAAGTGGGCATACATCCTCCAATGATTTCGAGGCCTATTTAACTAAAACTGGAAATAGTATTAGTATATATTAATATATTGATTATATTATATTTTATTCATATACAATTTTTATCAAATTTAAATATTAATTTTCCTTGTCATATAGTTGTACGGAAAATATACAATTAGAAGACCGTCTCAAACCAATTTTTCAATGGAATATTTATTTTAATTAGAAAATACGATAAAAACTTTGACTTGAAAGTCCTTGATATTTATTTTTCAATAATTATTTACCGACAATTAATTAGCCAAAACATCATCGGTAATAATTATTTACTGACTAATGCACTAACTTGAAATTCGTGAATATGTATTTTCTCACCTAATTCTAACACAGTTAGCATGGGCTTAATATTGCCGGTATTCCCGTCGACAACATTTTCCTAAATGTCATCGGTACTTTTTTTTTTTACATGATTATAATATCGACATGTTATTTTAAAAATGGATAATAACCTAATTAGACCTATATTTTGGTCAAATATTACTTTTAGCACAAGTTTTTTCACGTGACCTAAGAAAGCATGAACTTTAAAATGTTTTTTCCATTTAGCACAGTATCACAAAATCCGTCAACACTAACAAATTTGCTGACCTGTCTCATTAGTCTTTCACATGTTGCAAACCGGGAGTGATGTGGCTTCGCCATATGGACAAGTAGGGTAAAATGTCATTTATGCCCATTTATCGTACCTCTAAATTTTAGAAACAAAGGATACCAACGTAATTTCATGTCCAGAAGAATAAAGAAATAGCATTTTCTCCTCTCCATTGATCCCTAATTCCTTCTCCCGCGGGAAACCCATGCAATCGCAAACCATTTACAAAACATACTAATAGAATTAAAAGTCGCCATAATTATTTACTCTATAAGGTTAACCTGTCAAATAACGTTATAATTTATTATTTATTACTTAATATCCTCTCTTGCGCATGGGCTGTATTAGTTTTCAAGCCCCACTACACGAAATTAATTAAATAGGGGTTAATGCATCAATTCTACACTCTGATACTATAATATAATTGGAAGTCGTTAAAACTATTTGCTCTAAATGATTAATATGTTATATAAGGGCATAGTTTATTATTTATTACTTAATACACACAATTGTCCTATTTATTCGAATTTACCCTTGTGTTGAATATAGGTTATACTTTATGTGTAGTATAGAGATATTTTTATAGCATAGTAGACACAGGCAGCTCAAATATGTGTGGGGACTTTCATCATTTTTTTGGTATATAAAAAAGACATATAAATTTAAAGGGGTAGAAGTAATAGGGGATAAAGAGATACGGAGAGTGTCATTGGCGAGATTGAACCCTGGACTTCTAGATCATATGACGATGGGGATACTAATTGTACCGAACTCTTTTATTTTTTTTCTATGCAGGGCTTTCACTTTGGTTCTTGGATTTTGATAGTGTCCTTTTCCCACAATTGCAATGATACTCAATAAACTTTATTTTGAGGTTTCCGTTTTTCAGCAGTTGACCGGATATGCATCATATGCTTTTCTCGAGCAGGCATTGATTCAGTATGTTATGTGTAAAATGTGCGAGAAATTCTGTAAATTTTGAAGAAAAACTTTTCCTTTTGGGAGTAATGTTCGTGGCCCAGCAGGAGTACGAGAAAAGTTCTATCGATTATAATAAAAATCAACAAACTTTTATTTCAAATTAGAGATAAATACCAACATGCTAAACCACAAGAGATAACGTGTCGATATCTATGGCAACTTTATTTTGCTGCAACTTGCCAAAAGAATTTACCAGCAAACCTCAACATCGTTGATAATAACAGAATTTTTCGCTTGAATATGGATTAATATAGACCTATTGTGCTAACTTCTGATACTGTTGGGAAGAATTGAAGGAATGGAGGGGAGGAGGTGACATAGCACACAGCATGCAGACAGAAAAGATCGATCTTGTAAATTCTTTATTCATTCTATTAGCAAAAAAATTACTGTAAAAAGAGATGATAAAAGTGTATTGATGTCTCTCAATATAAATTGAACTTAAACTTCTTGATCAGATGAACGTAACGTCAGTACACAGAATCTTCTTTTTTATTAATAATTTTTTTCTTTACAAATATATCACCTTCTCTGCAATAATTATAGTACTAGAACTTCTTTCACTGTACATGTCAGGTTCGATATAGCTAGAAATGAGAAAAGAACATCAAGTTGGGCAACGATTGTTGTGTACAGGATGTATGATTGTAACTGGTAGACATAGTTGCCCTAATAAGAATTAAAACATTTTGAATTATCCGATGAAAAATCACTGAATACGAGCTGTCAACAATAATCAAACTAAACTTAATATAGCTGGCAATGAACCGCACATAGCACGTGAAAGACTGATTTACGCCTTGTGACTAGCCCTTAAGTCGAAAAAGTCTTGTATATAATAGTTATGTCAAGTTATAATACTTATTATATGGTTTATAAACTAATAATATTCAGTTATTTTTTTATATTTTTTATTTTTAGGATTTTATTAAAAAATCTTCAAAATGACTGAATTTTAATGGTACGAGAAATCACATAAACACTGCTAGATGATATACCAGTTACACAGTAGACTCTCCTTTTAAGTCGGCTCATTTATTTGTATGTATTAAAATATCATCCGACAAGTCTTCATTTGTTTCGGGAGCTGTCTCTGCTGAAGGAAATTGAAATGCACGTTTTCAAATTCCATACCACAATTGTGTTGTGCCTTAAAATATCTGAATTCTCATAGGACATCTTCTTTTGGCAATTGGCTTATCTTAGAAAACCATGGGACCCAACTGAATTTCTCATTTTCCTTCTTTTTTTTTTTTTTTGCCTGTCTGTGCTGAAGAATTGTGCCAGTCTGATCTAAGGAAGTAATATCGATCTGAATTAGCTAAATGATGCAATACTTTCAAAATAAGTCTCAAATTTGTGTCTTGCAAATAGAAAAAAACTCATGATTATGAGAAGTTTATCGCTTCATGAACCACGTGCTCGAACTTTAATCAGTCGAGATATGTCAATCTTTTAGATTCCTCGTTATAAACTCGAAAAATAATTGAGAAGTAATAATTGGGATTTATCCAATTGGGTGTTGTTCTCAAGCACAAATGGTCTACTTGTTCTCTTTTGGGTTCTTCCTATTTCAGAATTGTGATTAATGGGTTCATTGGAATAATTATGGAAATGTTTTTTCGGTTAGGAGGGAGGCATATATATCTAATACAAGAATAAAAATAAATGTAAATAAAAGTTACACATAAATCACATGGTAAAAATCAAACTCAAAACTTCTTGATTATGAGTTAAACTATAGTGCATTGTATTACGATGATATTCTCAATTATTAAAAATTTATTGATGAATCTCTTTCTTAATGAAAACTAGGCTCACAATATTCATAGAATTTCTTACGTAATTCCATTTTCTGACCTGAGGTGAAAAAGTACCAATCAAATTATAATAATGAGTGAACAAGTGTTAATCATTCAAGTCGCTACTAGGGTTATTAATAATCGAAATAATTTAATTAGTATTTTTTCAGTACGTCTTTATAGGGTAGGTCCATCTAAAATTTTGCCAAGTTTCAATTAACTAAAGAGTAAAACTCTAAAACTCTTCCAATTTTTAATTTCCTTTGTCTACAAGACTGCAATATGATATTATTTAAAGAAAAGAATTACTTAAACCGCCTAATTAATGGCCGGCCCCAGGCTATATAATACATCGTCCAGTGGATTAGTCGGTTGTTGTGTGACCGGACTCTATTGATTAAAAAAATAATATATATATATATATAATAAGAGTAAAATATCCAAAAATAAGATTTTATCAATCAAATAGGCTGAATATTATCTTTCGAATTTTGTAATTTCAGTGGCTAAAATAACATCAACGTGGCCATTTAACATGCACCGATTTGTGGCATGTCTGCAATTTGCCAAAAGAATTTATTAGCTAACCTCAACAATGTTGATAAAAAAAGAAATTATCGCTCGAACATGGATTAATGAAAGGGTATTGATGTCTCCTCAATATAAATTAACTTAAAAACTTCTTAATCAGTCGAACGTAATATCAATACACGGAATCCCCTTTTTATAAGTTCATTTTTTCCTTACCAACACATGATATATATGGATGTACTGTAATAGTACTGGAACTTCTTTTATTGTACATGTTGGGTTCCATATAGCTGGCAATGAAAAAGGAACAACAGCTTTGCTTTTTGGGCAACGGTTGTTGTGTACAGGATACATGATTGTAACAGGTTAACAGTAGTTGCCTCAACAAGGACGAAAACATCTTGAATTATTCGATGAAAACTCATTGAATAAGAGCTGTCAACTGCATCAAACTGCACTCGGTATAGCTGCAATGAATCACAGAGCATGTGAAGAAAGAACTGAATTACACTGTTTGTGATTAGCTCTTTAGGTTGAGAAAGTCTCGTGTATAATAGGTTTATCACGTGACAGTACTTACGCGGTGTCATAAACTAATACCATTCAATTATTTTTTCGGTTTTGTTTTATTTTTAGGATTTTGTTAAAAAATCTTAAAATGACTGAATTTTAGTGGTATGTGATATCATATAAGTGTTGTTATGTGATATACCAATTGCACAAAAGACTATTTCCTTTTAAGTCTAGTAATTTAAATGTATATATGTATTATAATATCATCCAACAAGTCTTTATTTGTTTTTGGAGCTGTCTCTGCTAAAGGAAATTGAAATACACGTTTTCAAACTCCATACCACAACTGTGCTATACCTTAAAATATCTGAATTCTCATAGGACATCTTCTATTTGTCAGTTGGCTTATCATAGGACGTCATGGGACCCAATTGAGTTTCTCACTTTCCTTATTTTTTGTCTGTCTGTGCTGAAGAATTGTACCAATCTGATATAAGGAAGGAATGTGAATATGAATTAATTGAAGTGATTCAATACTTTTGGAATAGGTCTCGAGTTTGTTTCTTGCAAATAGAGAAAATTCATGCGATGTGAAGTTTATTGCTTCATAAACCACTTGCTCGAACTTGAATCAGTTGAAACATGTTGATCTTTTGGATTTCTGATTATAAACTTGAAAAATAATTGAGAAGTAATAATTGGGTATTTTTCTCAAACCTGCCATTTTGGGTGTCTACGCCACTCTAGCCTTTCCTGTTCTCTTTTGGGTTCTTCCCATTTTTGAATTGTGATTAACGGGCTCATTGGAATAATTATGGAATGTTTTTTTCAGTCACAAGGACGGCCATGTACCTAATTTAATAATAAAAAATAAAGATAAATAATGTGGTAAATAACTCTCGTGGTAAGAATCGTACTCAGAACTTCTTGGTTATGAGTCAAAATTGTGTGTGTAAGTAAAAAACCAAAAACCCTAAAAATATTGAAAAAGCTGACCTAGACCGACCCGAAAAACCGAATTTCCAGGGTCCAATATTTAAATCGGGTGGTTTTTGGAGAAGGAAAGAACTGGACCGAAAAAATTGTGCCCCAACACGGGAAAACTGGCGAGCCGACACTGCCCGAATTTGTGACTATATATTTTATTTCTAAATTTAATACTCTCAATTTTCACTCACTCTTGATACATCCCAAGAAATCAAATCTGAAACAGTGCATATGAAACGCTTTTGCTTCTTGAACATGCCGAAATTAATGTTGGACTTACCATCTCCTTTGCTTCATAAGAAATTAAATTAAATAGATATATAAATATTACTATTTTTAGCATTTGTAGTTTGGAAGAAACTATTAATGAATAAATTGTGGAAATTTGTTGTAACATAAACCAGGACCCGAAAAAACCAGAACGATAGCGGTTTTATTTTATTAAATGGTTCTCAGTATGGTTTTTAGGTTGAAAAAAGTTGGGCCCCAACCATTTTCTTAAAAAAAAAACCGACCGACCCACTCATTTACAATCCTAGTGGAAGTGTTGTACACTACATTGACCAGTAGACCACATCCTCAATTTAGAAAAGTTATTGGTGAATTTTTTTCATGACAACCATGCTCATTAAATTTAGAGAATTTCTTAGGTGATTCTATTTCACGACCTGGCTTGAAAAAATATAAGTCAAATTATAATAGATGAGCAAATGAGTATTAATCATTTGAGTCATTACTATGATTATTAGTAATTGAAATAATTTAATTGCTATTTTTTCTGTACGTCATTATGATGTAAAACCATCTAAAATTTTGCTAAGTTTTAATTAACTAAAGAGTAAAACTCTAAAACTCTCAAAATATTCAATTTCCTTCATTTATAAGACTGTATGATATTATTTAAAGGAAAGAATTTTTAAACCACATGATCGACATGTTATTATAGATATTATATCTATTAAACAACAATAAAATATCCAAAAATAAGATTTTATCAATCAAATAGGCCGATTATCTTTAGAATCTTCTAGCGTCAATTTGATTTTTTTAAAACATTTTTAGAATTCCTTCTCAAAGCTGTACCGAGCAGAAGACCGGAAAAGTATCTTGGACTAATCGGATGAAGTATGCAAGCCCTGTGGTTCCACTTTGGTCGAGATCAAGCTATTTTAGCCCTTCATCGACACCACAAGTCAAACTCACTGCATCAAGCTAGAAGCTACTCTTGAGATCACAAGCTGCACACACCGATTCAGCCTAGAGGCCTCGATGGACTGCGATCTGCCTTGATCGAGAACAAACCATTGGCCCTCAAGCGAGACCAACTCATGAAAGAGAATTAGATGGCATTTCTTTCTGTGTTTTCTTTTACAATTTTATATGAGAGAACTATACCCACAAAATCAATATACAATATCACAAAACGATGAAATTTGACTAAAATAACATCAACCACTTTGCACTTTGATCTTTTGTTCAAATTGTCATTTTCACTTGAAAAAGTATACGTTTTGGTTGAAAATGAACACCGTTAACTTTTCTGATGAAACAAAGTCTGTTTAGATCTTTTTGACCTTCGGATGATCCAGCTAGACCCTGAAATCCGACATCGTTGGCTTTTCTCAATTTCACAGGGAGAAACTTAAGTTTCTCATTGGATGAGTTATTTGGAGAAACTCGTTCTTGTCCTTTTAGGTTGATTCGACAACATAGTGCATCGCAAATTATTATTTTTCACAATTCAAAGTTCATGCTACAACTCCTATAACGGATGACTTGGTATCCTGAATGAATCGATTCTTTCATGTCTGAATCAAGAATTTAAATCACGGTCGAGGGTCATGCAAGTCGCATTGTGATTGCAACAGTTTCAAGTCATTGCAGCATCTCGAGTTATGCGCAAAATGACTAAAAATAAATACGCGACTTTACTGATGAGAAAAAAGAAATTTTTACCTTCATTTTTTTAAAACTTTTTAACATCTTTGGAAGCAAGAAACATGTAATTGTACATAAGAATATGAATAGCGTTGTAAATTTGAAGAAAAACGACTACTGCAGTTTGTTACAGCTGATATTTTATCCGCTACGGCTGCAAAGTTGAGAGATTTTCAATCCTTCCGTGATAGCAGCCAGTAAGGGTATCGGGATGGGCCGATTTTTAAATCCTCGCTCGGTTCGGATCGGGTCAGTCATTACCCTGCAGTAGAATCTGGGTGCACCTCCATATGATGTACAGTCGGGTCCACCTCTCCCGGGCCAGCCTCGAGAACCGCTGCCTCGAGAAGAGCTTGAGACTTCGGCTTGCTTCCACAGCCATCGCTGGTCCAATCTTCGCCTGCAAGAGGAGCTTCCCTCTGTCGAGAGGTTCTGCTCTCTCTCCCAGCAAGGGATCGGTTTTATAGTGAGAGAGAGAGAGAGAGAGATCCTATGAGACAGCCTGATAATGGCACGAGCGGGCTCCTGGACGTCGAGAAAGTCTTGTCTGTTACGGTACACTAGTGATAAGGTGTCATAAACCAATAAGAGTATGATAGAGTCATTTCTAGGATTGTCTTTTTTATTTTTAATATTTTATTAATATTTCAACTGGTCTACAAGATATTAGATTTATATTTAACTTAAAACCTTAAATTGGCAAATTGGTGGTATACACTCTCTTATAAATAAGATTTTAATCCATTAACTCATTAATGTGAAATTTATATCTCAACAATCACATCAATATTTTCGCATAATATACTTGTCACAAACAATAACCGACCATCCATGTACCCTCGGACACTCACCTTCAACAATTAACCATGGGAGAGAATTTTTCTTTTTTACCCGACAAGGGGACAATCAATCACAGGACGAGTTTTCTCTTCTACTCTTGTGTTAACAATTGATCTCGAGTCGGGTCCTTTTTTTTTCCGGTCTCTAACTTAATTCCAAGAGTTCCAAACTCGGGTTCAACAATTAATGACGAGTCAAGCACCGTTCCATTTTGCTTAGAAATATTTCTGTCAAAATCGCACGTAACTCTAGTGAGTATGTATACTTACGGGGTGTCAGAATGAGGAGGAAATTCGAGAACATATTTTCTGCGTATGCCAAGTATCCAAGCAAGTGTGGGAAGGGATTCTTCGAGAGTTCAATGAGACAAGGGCTTCCAAGGATTGGCATGATGAACTGGCAATGGGAATACGTAAAGGAAAAAGGCAAATCTCTTGACTCGATCATATACAAACTCTGCCGGACAACTTATATTTATTGTATATGGCTAATAAGAAATCAAATCCTCTTCCAGAATGCTCACTGCTACCCACAGGAGATAGTCCATAGGATTAAAAACCTAGTAAGACTAAGAGCAGCTACAATACCCAACCTAAGGTATACAGGCTAGATTCAAGCAACTATTCGCAGCCTCTTCGTTTGTTTGAGCTACTTGAGGATGGTTGGGCATATGCTTTTGTATATATTGTGTATTGACATCGGAGGACTGCAAAGGCAAAGATGTAAACTCTCTTAAAGTTAGCGAAAATTTACGTCTTAAAAAATGTACGCTTACGAGAATTTTTTGAGAACCTTTTAACCATCATCCCATTTTCAAAATTTTATGTCGTTTTTTTAAAAAAAAATTTCGGTCAATTTTCACCATCTACTTTCAATGTTTTGCAAAATTAATTTATTATATTAAGTGACTAATTATATCACAACGAATATAGGATCAAACGAGTTAAACAACCTCAGGAAGTACAAACTCGTGCGGCATAATTAGGGGAATCAACTGACAAATGTTACTTGGAACTATTTATACACGCAATAGCTCAGAGATCAAACAACTCCTAGAATTAACCAACAGATGATGAGTGTTCATGAATCCTCCGAGAGACAAAAGCTTAAAATTATTGTCAATCATCTACGTCGGAATGTGAAGATGAATTCAAGAGAGCGAACCACACGGACACCCGCCTCGATATTAACTTTTTATCCAATCACATGAATACATGTCCCGATTGTCATCACACCAAGGAGGTCATGATGGAACCGAGCACAACCTCTTCGCATGGTAGATTGATTCCCATGTCATGACTGAATCCATAGTCCTCTGCTCTTTTGAGCAGACCATGAAATTACTGAGGATGTTCCAGCCATGATATTGGGACTACATGCCTGCTTCTATTATTCCTATCGAGGATTAAATTTCACATCGAACAATTAGTACATTTAACTCTCGCAATATAAGCAAATTTAACTGCTATGACCTATAAACTTAGGATTCTAGGTGAATATAGGCACAAATTCTTATCATAGTCATTTATCATGTGATCTCACATCATACCAGTCCAAAACTAAAAGTAAAATGCTTGCTCCATGGTCAAATGGAGCCCAATTATGGAAGAGAAATATCTTATTAATGGACAGTTGTTGAGGGCGAATCTTTAAGGTGCATGTCAAGTGTAAATATATTATCAAGTGAGGGCGGGTGTTGAGCAACAAATTCAACATCGGACAGTTGATACTTTAAAATTTGAAATATAAGATAATTGAAATAGAACCACCTATAGATTTAGGCTTTTGGGCGGGTATGGTCCCAATCTCTCGTAGTTCGGTGGATACTTTCACATCACAACATACACCGTGAAGTGTATAAAATAAATGATCCTAAACTTCTCAATCATTTAAGTATAACGTCGTTGCTATGAGCCCCTTTCATAAATTCTTTTGTTCCAATACAAGGCACATGATGTTCACTGTTCTCTCATAATTATAGTACTGTAGTTTCTTTCTTGTACTTGTCACGTTCGATGTAGCTAGAATTCAGAAAGGAACATTCGCGTTGCTTTTTGCATAAAATTATTGGGTACAAAATAAATGATCAGATGGCTTGTCGACAATAATTGCCCCCAACAAGAATACAACCTTTTTGAAGTATTCGATGAAAAATCATTGAATACGAATTGTCAACTGCATAAAACTACACCCAGTGCGGCTGCGGTGAATCGCTAGGCGTGTGAAGTTACCCAATAGGACCTACTAATAATTTAATTGAATTGCACTTTGTGATTAACTCTTTAAGTTGGGTCATTTATATGTATATACTGTCATGTCATTGAGCAAGTCTTTATTTGTCTGGGATAATAACTTTACTGTTATATTTGAAAATGACTAATTCAATCATATAAGATCAATTCCACTATACTTTCAGCATGAATCATTACTGTTCTGCTGACATGGATTTCACGTCATTAACAATCTCGTGGAAAAATTGCACGGTTAGTGTAAAATCTTTGGTGATGTAACGTTTTGGTACAAAAAAACTTTGTCACTTCGTATTATAAAACATTTTCAAAATGTACTTTGATACAAATTGTCAATTTTCAAAATGCACAAAATCTTTGCTGACGTGGCATCATGACTGACAATCCACATGACAAATGTACTGACGTAGTATTAAAAAAATAAATTTAAATAATATAATATAGATTTAAAATATGATAAAATAATAACATGATACAAAAAATCTCTCTTCCTCTCTCTCAAGGAACACCCATCGCTATCAAACACACTTCCTCCCCAATCACCGCCCAGCCATAATCATTATAAACAAAAAAAAAAAATATCAATCACAAAAATAACACAACTCTTGCCTGCACCTCGCCCAACTTTGGATCATTCCATTTATCAAAAAAGACTCCCGCTCATTTCCACAACCTTCAAACAATTTTTTATTTATAAAAAAAAAAAAGAAAAATATATCAAATAAAATAAAAAAAAATCAATATGAGATGCCTCAAAGGTTGAGGTGGCATGACATTTTTGATGATGTGGCATAAGAAAATAAATTTAAAATATATAAAATAATCAAAAAATTATTCTCTCCTCCCACTAACCCCTCCCTTTCCCGAGAAAATCTTTTTTAGCAGTCAACCACATAGACAATGCTGACATGATATACGTCCAATCATAACTTGATATATAATCAATAAATATACAGTTATGGTTATTAAATTCTAAAAATTTTTAAAAAATAAAAAATCCTAAATAAGCGGTAAACACTTATTGGAAAAAATATATAAATTAAATTGTGAACACTAATTGAACAGATATATAAATGGTGAATTCTAATTGGACGAATGCACCACGTTAGCATTGCCTACGTGGTATGATCACTCTGCTAAAGACTTTCTCCCCTTTCCCTCCCTGCCTCTTGAGACTCTCTCAACATTTACCACCCCTCTTCAAATATGATGGAGGATGGAGAAATCCTAATCAATCTGCCCATGCTTGTCCTCCCCGCGATTGGTCTCGCTGCCTTCATCTATGGAAAGAAGGCCATTATATTGTCGTCATCGCCGTCGTCATCATCATCATCATGCTTTCAAACCACCATCTAGTTGCTCTAAATGATACTTGCCACCAAAATCAACCGAGGCAAGCTCCGGATTTGACCCAATCTTCTCCTGCCGGCACTTCCTCATCCCTTTTCTTCTAATACTTTTCTTCTATTTTCAATTACGTCCAAAAACTAATCATCTAAGTTCGTTCCTTTCATGATCACGTGGTACGATCATTGGGTCATGCCACCACATCATCCTGCCGCTTTCACAGAAATTTGGCTCTCTACACCTATCATAGGATAAGCTCATTGGCCTAGAAAGTAATATAGAGAGATAATAAAGAGGCACGTGAATTATTAATGTAAAAGCTAAACTTAGACCTCTTAATTAATCATGCAAGATATTACTATAATAACCCTTTTTCTCGTAATTTCTTTCTATTTTCCATGTACATGACACATGATATTATCACTATCCTCTAATTAATGTAAGAAATTCATAGATGATCTTACCTTATCACGTAGTGGGAGAAAATACCAACCAAAATGTGGTAAATGAGCAAAGTACTGTTAATTACCTGAGCAGTTACCATAATTATTACCAATCAAAATAATTTGATTAGTTCTTCTTCACCATATTAGTGTGAGTAGGTAGGGGTACAAGTTAAAAATCGAAAAAATGAAAAATTGACAAGACCAACCCAAAAAACTGAAATTTTGGAGCCCCACATGAAAGTTGGTCAATTTTTTAGAGGGAAAACCTGCCCAAGAAAGTCGGGCCTCGACCCAAAAAAACTGGTGGGCCTGGACTGCCCCGATTTCAAATATACTAAGTATATATTTGTTATCTATGAGTATTTATACTAGGATTGTAATTAATTTTTTAATATACTTGAACAAAAAATAATATAATCTTGTCCAAATAAATATTAGAGAACATATATTTGATGTATAAGTTTCATTAACTTTTTAAAACTTTTGAATTATTTAATTGAAATTCTTATGTCAACCTAATTGTATCTAAAATTCGTTGCTCGAATAAACCAATTGAAAAATCGTACTTGAAGCGGTCGGTTTTTCTTAATCTTAAATCATTCTCGATATGATTTTTTAAATTCGAAAAAACTAGTCAGCAAAAGTCGGGGTCAGATTATTTAGAAAGAAAACACACTCAACCCGAACTGCTTTCACATTAAAAGTAGAACTATCTTAGATTCTTTTTCCCATAATCATAGTACTAGAAACATGTCTCCCGTACTTGTCGGGATTGATATAACCGGTACTGAAAAATATCTGCATAGCCTTTTTTATGATTGATTACTTCACCAGGAATCAATGATTGCAGCTGGCCAGCAATTGATTGCAGCTGGCCAGCAGCAACTGCTTGCCAACAAGATCGTAAAGATTTTGAACTGTGTAGCGTAACTGTCAACTGTTCCAAACTACTCCCAGCGGCAGTTGCAAGGAATTGCAAAGAATGTGAAGTCACCCGATGAACTCTACAGTTTAACCAAATTAATGATTGCGATTAATTCCTTATGTCGGGGTATTTGTGTGTGTGTATATAATCGAACATATCTTTCAGCTGAAAGAAATGCAAATGGAAATGGAAATGAGTTTCCAAATTCCAAACCCTAATGGGGCCATGCCCTAAATTATTGACTTGTCATAGGATATCATTGGACCCAATGGAATTTCTCTCGTCATAAAACTTTTGTCTTTGGTACTGTTGAATTTTATGAAGTTGTTTGATTCATTAAATAGCTATCACATCTAAAGAAGTATACCCCCTTCAACCTGTCGAACCGAACCCGAACAATTTTTGCTTTAAGTAAAATCTCGAATTTAAGTATTATAATTGAAGAATGTTTATGATTTTAAGAGTTTTGTAAGTTAGTGGATCAATACGAATCCAAATTAATTGGAACGTACTAGATTTCTTCTAATAAGAGGGCAAACGCCAAAAACTTGTTTTGTATGATTATCAAAAAAATCTAGAGAGGTAAGAATTGGGTGTTTAACCCGAGCCACAGGACAATGGAATGTGATGAAATACTAAGGTTGTGTTTGGTATGAAAGAATGAAAAAGAGTGGAATGAAATGAGTAATCTGCCATTACAATTGATATTTTCAATTAATTATACTTATGAAACTTGTTATGTGCATTCCATCAATATAGACTTTTTTTCTTCTCAAATTAGTGAAATGATATTTCCTTTTGTTGCCATGGAATGATATTTCTACTAGTGTAGACATTCTTTCATATTTTCAAAATGCAATGAGAAATTACGGATTTTCTTCATGTGTTGTTATACATATTCTTAATATAATAAACTAGGGTTACATCTCCCTTAGCCCAACAACGTGACAACCCCTTAGCTTGCCATGTGATAGCTTTCTGTGAAGTTTTATTTTTTCTTTATTTTTGAATTTTTTTATCCCATATAAACCCTCAACGCCGACATCCTTCGCCTTTTATTTGCCTTTCTTTTTCTTTATTTTCCCTTTTATTTTTATTTTTTGGACGAGGAGATCGAGTGAGATCTTTTACTTTCTGAATAAACCTAAAAAGTAATTTGTCTTCTCATACTGTATAAATCTATGGTATAAGCATTTATGTCATTCACATCATTATATATTCTCTTCATCGTCAATTTTAATAAATTGTAAATATCTGTATTCTTACTAATTTATGTCCCGCTGCTAAGCATATGTTTTACACTAGTAATTATTCTAAAAAACTCTTCTCATTCCATTCTTTTCCATTCCTTCATACTAAACACCACATTTAAGAGATATGAAATGCTCATTCCATTACTTTTCACAATTACATTCTTTTATATTTTCAAAATGCACTCGAAAATTACTGATTTTTTCATATATTATTATAATTTATTTTATAAAATTAATTCCATTCCATTATTTTCCATTCTTTTGTTAAAAACGCGATAAAGGTCATGTGTGGTACATGAAAATGGAATGAGATGAAGAATATGAGGGCTATAAAAAATAGGGTATTATTAAAAACTTAATGATTTTGTGTTTAATCTTAAAATACGAGGAATGTATTTGGGAGAAATGATTGAGTAATATTTTTGAATTTTTATGGAAGGAATACTCATAAAAAAATGTCCCCAATAAAATGAATGTTACAAATCCTTCTAATATGAGAAAATTTTTAGTGGAACGGTCATATCATATAATCAATGCTAACTTGGTATATCCATCTAATTATAACTTGATATTTAATTAATAATTATACGTTATAATTATTAAATCTAAAAAAATCTTTAAAATAAAAAAATCTAAAAAATGGTGAACCCCAACTGGAAAAATATATAAATGGTAAAAAATTATTAAAAAATTCTAATAATTGGTGAATATTGATTGTACATATATACCACATCAGTATCGCTTACGTGTTATGATTGTTCTGTTGAAGAACTTCTCCTTCCAATATAATCAAATGAAAAATGAAAGAAAAAATTGCAATTCCATTCGTTGCTCAACGAGCTCAATCAATCACACTGAATGGACCTTGAATTGAGGAAACCGTGTCAACAACCCGTCTCTTAAAGGGACGACAGAGTACATGTTCGATGCATGAAGTAGTGTCGCACGTATCCACTCGCATGGAAAGTTTGAAGCTGTGGGGCCACTACAAGGAGAAAGTCCTGCAGATAACACTGTCGCAACATGGCAGAACTTATATGAGGACATCAACTAAAGAAATTAATCGATTTTATTATTTTTTATTTTTAGAATTTACAAAAAAAAGTCTTGAAAGTATATTAAGTTTATTGATTGGTGTCGCCATGTAAGTACTATTACGTGATAACACTGTTATACAGAAGGCTTCCTTTGCTATAAGACCACTCTTTACTCATGTGCTTGAAAAATTATACTTCTAAAATAGTAAGTAGCAAATAATCTTGAATTTGAGTCTCGTGAATAGAGAAAATTTCTCTTGAAAGAGTTTTGCCCTTTAATATATTGACCTTCCCAACTCGAATTAAATTATTTTATTTTTCTTTATTATTTATCGATTCATGCCCATGATCAGTTTTATATGAATATTTTCCAATTTTACCATAAATTGTGAAGCTCCCTCTAGATTGAGAGGTTCTTACATGAGATCGATCACCATGTCATCTGTAAATTGTAATAATAAATGTTTAATAATTCATCATTAAATATCACGTCGCTTATTTTTATTCATTAATGATATTTATTTTTTAACTATAATTTAAATATTTACTTACATATCAAATATTAATTAGTTAAGTTGATCATGTTATTGATGAGTTTAGCCTACCATGAATTTTTCCTCTTTATGTGTTCCAGCTGGTGCCTCTGCCCTTTGGTCCTGTAAAAGCCATGATTGGCAAATTCTCCGGATGCCTGGACCAGAAAGCGAACGTTTGGCCGACAGAGGACTTCAAACATAGAAAAAAGACAAAACAAAACAGTGATCGGCTACTTTTGGAACAGTGAAGGGAGCCCCCCCGGCCCCCGCCCCCGGTGTGCCCACTGATTATGTGACTCGTGCCGACAAACGCCATCAAGGGGGAGGAAGACTTAACAAAATCTTTAGAGCACAAAACCGTTAATTAAAACCAAGGTTTAAAGTGTGGTGATATTAGTTTAAAAAGTAATAACATAAGGAATTTTAAACTAATTTTTTGTAACTCTTCAAATGTTGCAACAATCGTGAGATTAGGTTGAAGAATTATAACTAATTATTTACAATATTTTAATCTAAATTACGGCTCTTTGAACCTGTGATATTATGACTCTTTTAAACTTGGGTTACAAGTTTTTAGTTTTAACTGTACTATTTTGTTAGGGTTTAGTAAAATTTTGCTAGAAGAAAAAGAATGAGATAACTATTAGGAGTCCTCCATTAAACAACTAAAGTTGTAGTCTAATTGTTCAAAATCATACTAATATGTAATGTAATGATTCAAAACTAATTCTTATATAATTTGGTGAGTTCAAGGTTTCGGGTTCAAATAATTTCTATGCATTTGTGTCAAAATATCTAATAGAGGTGGACTCTTGACACTTGGGCGTGGACGGAGTCGGTTTTTGGACTATACTATGATTTTGGTAGTATGATGCAGATGGAGTTTAAACATTGCATAGCAGAGTACAACTCGATCACCACCACTACTATCCTCTATTTACTCAGTAAAAAATAGAAGTCCTTCATTAGTTTACAATTTCTAATATCGTTGGACCGCTCTAAGTTTAAGGTTGACAAATTACAATACGATAAGACAAAATAGTATGATACGGAGTTAGGCGGAATCAGATTAAGCCTAATTGTGTTTTCAATCTAAATCAGTTTAGACATGATAAATAATCATACTAAATCAAATATAAACCCGTGTAGCCCAATGAAACATGATTAAACATGTTTATTAAATATATTTTACTATCTATAAAGAGTATTTTAGCTTTATTCAGACATTATTATTGTAAAAATTATTTAAAATAATTATTCATTGCAAAATATATAAATTGCATATTTTATTGTTATTCAAGGTCATATTTGACTCTGTACATGGTTAAATTTTAATTAACCATAAATGTCTATTTTCATATTTGTATAGTATATTTTAAGGATATAATCACATATACAACTGGATAAACTAAATTAAATGGGTTAAGTGGGATCAACATGGTTTAGGTGCAGTCCATTTAATCGTGACTTATTTACACATGGGAGAAAATTGTACTATTGGTACAAAATCTTTCACCAGTGTAACGTTTTAGTATAAAACTTTTTTTATAACTCTGTGTTACAAAATATTTTCAAAATATAAGATTTTAGTACAAACCGTTAAATTTTCACCAACACCATTAATTGAGCTGATGTGGCAATGTGATGTGGATGATGCATTAGATGCTGACATGAAAATTTAGCTGACATGACATGATAAACTAAATTTAAATTATAAAAAATAATAAATAAATAAAAATAAGAATTTCAAAATAAAAAATAAAAAATAAAAAAATCCACTTTAAAATACAAAAAAAAATCAGGAATTGACCTAAAAAATTTGGGATATGGGCTAAATGGATTTTAAAAGATCAAAAAATAAACCAAATCAATTTAAAATGATCCAAATTTGGAATATGGGCTGAATAGATTTTAATGATGTTAGTGAAAATTTAATAGTTTGTATCAAAACATTATATTTCGAAAACATTTTATAGTACCAAGTAACAAAGAAAAAGTTTTGTACCAAAACATTCTATTGACGAATGATTTTGTTCCAATGGTACAATTTTCCCTTTACACTGCTATATTAGATGTATCATATCTAGGTTAAGGGACTTTCTCATGTTACCATCACTGTCTAAAGCCCCATGCTGAATGGAATTAGAGCACCTAGACACCTAGACACAGCCACCCGCACGACTCAATATTGATGGTCCATGAGGAAGGCATTGTTCTTTTCATGTAGCTCGACTGCATGCTTCAATAAAAAAGTAGGGAGAGAGTGTCCACATGAGTTGGCTCAAGTGCTGACATACTTATTTTTCTTTAAATAAAGGTTTTTAGTTCAAGTTTTTATAAATAGAGAAAATTCACACTGTGAGAGTTTTATCCCTTAAATGGACCAACTCAATTCGAACTGGATTAATTACTAGTTCAAAAGGACATCTGAATAGTAGTGGTGCATACCCGAAAAGTAGGTAGACAGTGAATCAGTGCAGGTTTGGTTTTGCCTTCTAATCCAACCCAACCCACTCTGGCTTTATAATAAATATATATATATATATATATTATAATATCATACTATAATATTACTTGATTTATATATATTTTTATCTTAATAAATTGAATAATAATAGTAATTTCATTTTATTAAAATTGTGTAAACTATAATTATTTTAAATTTACTTTATTATAATTATATAAATTTATACCCTCTTTTAGATTATATTTTACATTATACTTGTTATTATTTTAATAAATCACATCGATCCGACGAGTCAGGACTTGGGGTAATGGTCGACCCCTTAAGAATGCAGGGTGAGTTCGGGTCTTCAAATATCTAGCCCACCCACCCCATTACCATCCCTGGTCAGAGATCAGATAATCAACTTTCGCTATTCCATGGAGCTTTTCTCCCAGTCCCAGGGGACGCTGCACCACAGAATTCACTGAGAAATTTTCATGGGAACGGGAGAGGGGAAGAAACACCTAAGGTAACTTATATTCGGAAGGGGGAATTTTTAGTGAGTAGGATACAAATATAATGAATCACCTCGGGTGTCCTAATTAAGGTTGAATCGTAATGGATTCCACATTTTAACTGCTTAGAAATACAACCGTTAATTAAGTTGTTATTAAATTAGAATGTGTCACTGTAACATTTGGAAGATGTATATAAGGAGAGAAAAAATCCCTACAACCATAACTCAATAAACTAGTCACATAGGCAGAGAAAATCCTATTTACGATGAGATTGAGGGAAGTTGTGAATCCTAAATTCATCAAAATTGATTGATTGGTAGTTAATTACTTGTGTTACTTCTGCTTTACTGTTTGTACAAAATTCTACATTCAATTTCTTGGAGAAAATTTGACTGTTCTATTTTTTTGATAATTTGAATTCATTAATCATAAGTGAGTCATACACAAAATATACAAACACTTGTACTGAAAATGTACAATTGATAGCTTACCTCATCCAGTTGCAGAGCATTTGCCTAATTATGAGACCTCTTGAAATTAACATTGAGATTAGGAGTGACAGAAGTACATTGTTTCAAAACACTCATGATCGATCCAAAGATCGCCTCTGGCGTGGAGCTCAGATTTTGGTGCACTCTAAGGTTCCTCTCCCTTCATAGGAAATATATATACAATGAAAATGCAAGCTTGTAAATAGTGGAAGAGTAGCTCTTCCCCGTCTATGTTACAAAGTCCAGTTCTAATTCTAGTACATAGAAGGCATTATAGTACGATCTTTTTCTTGATGAGTATGACACAATCTATGTGAGACTGATACTTAATTCGCTACTTTATTACTAGTTCCAATCCGTATACTTACATGTTTTGATGTTAATTCTTGAACAATTGACTTGCTAAGATTTCCCAGTTAATGAAAGCAATTTCGATTAAAAAATTTGTGTTGAAACTCATACTTCATCGGTAGGGTTTGATTCTCTTCCAAGCCACAACAGAAAACTGTTCGCTTGACTACATTAACATGCAAAGGGAGGTTTCGTGACTGAATGGAGATTATGCTTGGTTGGAGCTTGATATTATGATATTAAGTGACTCTTTTATGTCACAGCCAGTAGAAATGAGAATTTGGTACAGTAATGTCGATTTCAACCTAGAAGCAAGAAGTTTTTAGTATGACTCATATGGGATTCTAACTCCCCATATGCCTTCGTTCTTCTCTTTCTCTTTTTACTTTCCATACTCATAAATCTCTTTTATAATCGAAAAACAGAAAGAAAAGTGAATTGGACAACCTCAGAGTTACAAACTTAGAGTACAAAACTAAGAGAGTCAATTTACCAATACACTGTGATCAGCAATGGACCAAGAAAGGTACGAGGGACCTAAACACACCCTCTTCACAAGGAATAGTGATGCTCTTGTCATGGCTGAATCCGTACTCCTCTTCAGCCATATGGAGAAGATACTGGAACTCGGGATGTCCCAGCCATGAAATCGGGACAACGTACCTACTCCGGTTCTCTCCAACGTACACCGCAAAATGCCCTCTTGGGACATCCTTCGGGAGGCCCTCATCCTCCACTCCCGACCAGTTCAACGACCTCCTCCTGATGCTCAAGCACTTCTTCAGAATCTGCTTCAGGGCCGCGGTCCGTGGCATTTTGGTTGTTGAATTCCTGATGGCCATTTTTTTGAAGCTTTTTTCTTTCATCCTCTGGCTTTCCTGTGTGGCAATTTGAACTGAGGGTGGAGGAGAGGATAAGAGGATTCTAAAACTGCTTGTGGAAGTCTTGTTTTGGGTGATGGTGTTGAGGAGAATTGAAGGAATGAGCTAGGTATTTATGGGAGAGGAGGTGGGACCACACGCGGCTTTTGTACTAGAAAGAACATGAAGATGGATCTTGCGAATTCTTCTCTTATCCTACTGGTGTAGATTCTCATGAGCCTAGAAGGTGCAAGGAAAAAGAGAAAATAAAAGGGTGTTGTAATTCTTATCAGTGTAAATTAAATCCAAATCTTTTAATTAGTTAAAAATGATATTGGTGTACCGAACCCCTTTTTGTAAATTTCTTTTTCCTGTACATGACACATGGTGTTTCACTGTTCTCCCATAATTGTAGTGCCAGGACTTCTTTTCGTACTTGTGGGGTTCCATGTAGCTAGAACTGAAAAAGGAACATCCGCGTTGCTTTTTGGGCCATGAATGTTTTGTACAGAATAGATGAGCATAGCCGGTCGACAGCAATTAGCCATCGAAAAGAATGAAAATTTGCAGACTATTCGATGAAAAAATCGTTGAATACAAGCTGCCAACTGCATCAAACTACACTCAACGCTGCTAGATGAATCACAATGCTTGTGAAGTTACCCAATTAGTCGATCGGGTCATTTGTATTTATACATTCTAACATCATCCAACAAGTCTTTCTTTGTTTTGGGAGCTGACTGTGTCAAAGGAAATGGAAATGAATGCAAGTGGGATGAATTTCTCCGATCCTATCCCTTTGTCTCTCTGAACCGATGAGTTGTTTCAAAATGATTATTCATCTGCTACCGTATCTAGAGAAATATTACTGATATGAATTAATTAAAATGATTCGACATTTTTTCTCCTTAAGTAAAGATGAAGTTTAATTTTGTAAATGAAAAAAAATCATGATCACTAAATGAACTTCACATCTTTTAGATCGATGTGGTCAAACCTATATACTAGTTGGTGTATATTAATCTTCCTGATATTTTGTGAACTACACACGAAATGTAAGTGCGCTCTGTTCACTGGGATTAACCCTAGCATTCAAGGTAGGTCTTACTTTTATGCATAGTATATGTATAGATATTATGTATGACGTAGTAAATATAGACAGCTCAACATTATTTGTGTAGGGTCATTTTGTACTTTTTCGTTATTTCAATTAGGCTGAATAATCCTATTCTGTGTTAAAAAAAAATCTTAAATAATCATACCTTACAATGACGTAGCGATGAAGTACCAATCAAATTACTTTGATTAGTAAAAATTGTGACAACTGCTTGGGTGATTAACACTAGTTTACTTATTTATCACAATTTGATTGGTATTTCCTCATACCAAATGAAGAGATTAGATCACGTGAGAATTTCTCGTGTTGCCCTTTTCGTAGTTAACCGGATATGCATTTTTGTAAACGTATTGATTGCATAGGTTATGGTTCTTCTAAATGAGTGAGTCAATTGTTACAAGAAATTATAAAGTAAAATAATGCAAATTGTAATTAAAAACTCGTTGGTTCGTGATAATACTAAGAAATTGAATATGAAATCGAAAGTAAAGCTTTTAGAATGTTTTCTTCCTTACATTGGATTTCCTTTTTGGTAGTTTCATTTAGGTGTGTAAATAAAAAAACCCAAAGAGTTGAAAAACGGAAAAACCCGAACAAGACCAACCCAAAAAATTGAATTTTTGAAGTCCTACGTGAAAATTAATTGTTTTAGGGGAGGGAAAATCGGCCTGGGAAAGTCAGACCCGACCTGAGAAAATCAGCGGGCCTAGTTAGTCTCAACTTTAAATTTATTAAGTATATATGTTAGTGTCTATATTAGAAGTTTAATTAATTTTTAATATACTAGAGTAAAAAGCAATATAATCTCGTCCAAATAAATATTATATAACAATGATTTGATGTATAAATTTCATTAAATTTGTAAAAATTTCAAATTATTCAATAAAAAACTAATCTCAATTTAATATATTAAAAGTCGGGGTCTAAAAAAATAACCAAAAAAGGCAAAGCAGTCATTTTTATGACCATAAACAATTCTCGGTATGACATTTTAGGTCAAAAAAACCTCTAGAAAAAGTTCAAGCCTGACTATTTATAAGAAAAACTCTCCAACCCATACCACTTCCACCCCTAGTTTTCAATTGATGGTGGAGAAGAGTAAGGGAGGGTTGTGGAAATGCTTTTTAAACCTAAAAAGTTATATATAGTAGAAACCGATAATACAAATGTATGATAAATCTCGTTAATGAATACTAAAAATAGAGCTTATGAACAATCAAGTGCAATTTAAATGTCGTAACTTCCTTTATCATAAATTAACATCTTTCTTGTACGTACTTTTGGAGTTCGATGTAATTGGAACTAAGTGGAGGAATATCTGCGTTGTTTTCTAGGTAATGATTGACCGATGTGCGCAGATTAAATGATTGTAACTGGCCAACAATAATTATTCATAAACAAAAAGAAATGAAAACTCCTTTAGCTATCCAACGAAACATCACTTAATACTAACTCCAAGGAATTACAAATTATCAAGGACACATTCTCATTCCTCTCTAAGAGTGACATTTAGGGATTTTTTTATAATGTGTGCTGGTTTATATAAGCTAATATTGGCTTATGCTTTACAGATATGTACTCTAAGTGTCATCTTTAAATCTGATTGAATATAGTTGTAATTTATCAACTGATGGAACGGTTGGCCTGGGAATCCTTTGAATATGGCTGGCAAGGAGTCCACACACATCTCCAAGTCTGAACCTGTTGTAAGCGGTACAAGAGTACGCTTATGGCAGGAAGGAGGATCCATGATGACTTCAATCAGTAGGATGAGTTTCAGCAACAATATGTGGGTTCTATGGCTCAATTTGGAGAGTTCTTTTTCAATGGAAAATGGCGTTGTGGAGACTCCAAGCTTACGGTACAAATCGTGGTGTCTACCATAGATGATCTAGTGTAGCTGGTAGTTTTCGTGCATTGCGTAGAGTAGTTCTTCAGTCAGGACGCACAATTGCAGGAGTCTGGAATATCTATTTGTTCTTGTTTAGTACACGTGGTCATCAGTCTTGCACGGGTATACATTTACTCAGGTATCATGTAAAATTTTCATCGTGCCTATGTGAGAATACGACCCATATCCACCAAAAAAACCTAAAACTTACTGGTTACGGTACCCAATACTTCATATATATTATATTTCAATCTTATTAATTATTGATATGATAAACAATGATCACCATTTTAATAATTTAGAAATTTTTATTGGATATACCATTTTAAAGATGCTTTTCATAGTTGAACAGGGCTAAGTTGTCGAGTTTTTTTTTCATCTTGCATTACTTGCAATGCATTAGGTTTGGCTAGGTCTTAGAATGTTTTAGATAGTTTAGGTTGTTAATTTGGACTAGTTCAAGTTTCCAGTCTCCAAATTTGCCGACTGTTTGGCAGGTGATCCTCAATAAAAGTACGATAAACTATGTATCGTCAGAAAATTCATCAAGTGAGGAACCTGACAGACTGCGAATCGGAGTAGAATATGTGCAGCAATTACCGCAAGAATTGCTGGGCAGCCAATGCAGATTGCATCTCAGTTGATTATTGTCGTGGCAACAATGGCCAAATTGAATTTAGATCACCTTCATCGTGATTATTATTTTGGTGGAGACTAGTGGTGTAAATGAGATATGATAGTCCACGAACGGTTTGGGACTATTGGCATGGTGAAAACTTGAATTCGGCTCGATATTAACGAGCTTGAGCTCGGCATGGCTTGGTTCAAGCTCGCCAATTAAACGACCTGAGCCAAGCCCTATAATATTCGGCTCGATAACTCGCGAGTCGAAATGAGACCTTTATTTTATGTTATAACTATTAGCATTATTAGTTATTTTTAAAAAATAAAAAATCATCAATTCAAGTGTCTAATATTACTCGGAAACTCTTATTTTGTTCTTCTTTCTCACTTAGAAACCGAATTCCCAATTTGTAATCCATTCTCCTCCTCTCCTCTTTGCCCTTGACAATTGACAAACCCGCTTGGCACTCACCCTACATTCTCCTTGTTGGCACATCTCGTTTAGGCTTGGTGAACCACCTTCGTTTATAATGAGTTGAGTCTAAGTTTGAAATCTTACGCCCAACGAAACTCAAACTTGGGCTCAAGTTCGCAAATTCCTAATCAATCCGAGTTTAAATATGGTAGATTCGAGCCGAGTATTCAGTGAAATAGTTATGCCACATTTAAGAATCACGTGATATATCCGTCCAATTAGAATTTGAGATATAATCAATAATTATATAGATATAATTATTAAATTCTAAAATTTCTTTAAAAGATATAAAAAATCATATTAAATAGTGAACCATAATTGGTCAAGTATATAAATAGTGGATTCTGATTCGAATGATAAATCACGCCAGTATTATTTACATTCATAGTTTTTAAAACCAGACCGGACTGGCCGGTTTGACTAGGAACCTACCAGCCCTGTCCGGTTTCACTCATTTCTCCATTGGCACTATAAACCGGGTTGGATAACATGAATCGGCTGGTCAGACCTGGTTTTAGTTGAACCCACATGAACTGGTCAAGAAACCGGTCAACAAAGAAAAATGAATTTTTTTTTGAAAAAAAAGATAGAAATCGCATTCACGGTCACACATAGAAAATTAAAAATAGAAGAAAGTAAACCCTAAGTTTGACTGAGGCAAAAAGCAAAGAATCACGAAGGAACGAATGAAGGAAGAAGGTTGCTGTTGCCGTCCTGCCGCCATCCTGCCGCCGATGCCGCTGTTGTCCTGCCTCCAGTGTGGCTGCTGCTGCCGGGGCAGCCGCCGCCCCTGCTGTCACTGCCATCCGCAACCTCGATCTTCCTCCTCTGATCCCTTTCTTTACGGATGCGCTCTCTTTTTGCTTCTCTTTCATATCTTTCAATTTCCACTTCCTTCTCCCGTCTCAAGTCTCGATCTTTGTCCCTGTCCTTGCTTCTTCTGTCATACCTACTTCTGTCAGGTGAGCTAGTCTCAGCCTTGTCATGTTCACTTTTTTTTTGGCTTAAGTCTTGTCATATTCTCTTGAAGCTTTGTTAATTTCATCATCACTTCGGTCTTCTCCTACTGTAAAATCAAAGCAAATAAAGGCTACATAACTTCAAAGTAAGATGGTTTTCTGTACAGATTAAATGGAGGGAAACTAGCAACACTCTGCTGGAGTAAACTAGATTGTATATAATTCTCCTTACAAGGGGACAAACAAAAACTCAATTAAAATTGTGGCGATATTACGTGTATTTTGAATTTGAATTGTGGATGCAATTCACTTTTGAACTTAAATTTATGTTTTTATCTTGCAATTATATATTATAATGATTAGATTAAAACTTGAAGTTATAAATTAACGTATAGAATGTAACATTTTGCATTCATATTACTAATTTTATACTATTATAACTATTATTTGTAAAAACCCGGTTAGACCCATTGAACCCCGGTTGAACCACGGAACTCGAGAACCCATGCCCTAACCGGTTTCCTGTCCGGTTTGGCTCTGAAAACTATGCTTAAATTATATAACCGCTCCATTAAAGACACTCATAGGAAAGCCGTATCCATGGAGGAAGATTGAACGATCAATTAAGGGAGACGCTGAGACCGAGATTGAAATCGATAATAGGAGTTTTTCTGTTCTCTTCTTTTTTCCTCTTTACTTTCTGATGAGTACAATCTTTCTCATGGTTTCTGACACTATTTTGGCATGAACAAAATCCTGATTTTCTAGAAGAAAGCGATGAAACTCGGCTGATTTCTTAAATTTGTTTTTTTTTCCTTTTTTTAAGGTTACTCGTTTAATTTTAGCTATATATAAAAGTTATACTCGCACGTAATATTTTAGAGTTGTTTGATCAACAACAAGATAAATTCAAAAATCTAGATGAACTTCGAGACGGATTCGAGATTAATTGAGCGACAGATTAACCCAAGGTATCTTAAATTGGAAGGTAGAGTAGAATAATATGAAAATAACGAAAGCCCTTAGGTTCTCAATTATGAAAAAAAAAAAATTTTGATTATCATACCTCACAGTAAAGTGGTGAGAAAGAACAAATTGACTCGCTTTGCTTTGTAATAATTAAAACAACTGCTTTAGTGATTGACACTGCTTTGTTCGCTTGTTATAATTTGATTGATATTTACTCATATCACTTGGTGAAGTAAGATCCTAGAAATGTAGAAGGAATTGGAAATAAAAGGGGTACGAGAAGTCCCACAGATGAGATCGAACCCATGTTCTCTAAGATTATTTCTTCCTCTATGCTTCATTGGAATTTGGTATTATTATGCTAAGTTACTCTTTGTTTTCACAACCTAAGCAGCAGGCAATGAAAGAATGAGGATTTGGTCCAGTAATATTAACCTTAACCTAGAAGCAAGAGATTTTCGGTACGACTCACATTATTCGAACTCTGTGTATCCATAGATTCCTCTCTTTATCCATCACTTTTTTGACTTATGAATCTCTTCCATAATAAAAAAAAAAAGGTAAAAAATGAATTGAACAACCTTTACAAACTTGGGAGTACATATTTAAGAAAATTAATTTACCCATACACTAATTATCAATGGACCGAGAAAGTTACGAGTGACCTAAAGACGACCTCTTCACAAGGAATAGTGATGCTCATGTCATGGCTGAATCCATACTCCTCTTCTGCCCTTTGGAGAAGATACCGAAACTCAGGATGTCCCAGCCATGAGATTGGGACAATGTGCCTGCTCCTGTTCTCTCCGACATACACTGCAAAGTGCCCTCTTGGGACGTCCTTCGGGGGACGTCCTTCGGGAGGCCCTCGTCCTCCACTCCTGACCAGTTCAGCGACCTCCTCCTAATGCTCGAGTACTTCTTCAGAATCTGCTTCAAGACCGTGGTCTGCAGCATTTTGGTGGTTGATTCCCTAATGGCTATCTCGAAGATCTCCTTGAACCTCAGTTGCCCTCCGAGGAAGATGTTGGGTCTGCCAAGTCTTTGCTGGACTCTTGGAAAAATCATTACCAAAGCATAAATTCTTCCACTCATAGTATCTGTCCTTTCCATGGTTTTTTTCTTTATTTTTTTCTGCTAATGAGTGGTGTACATTTCTGTGTGAAGGCTTGAGCAAGCAATCTGTGACATTAGTACCCAATTTTGAAACTTTCGTGAGCAGAACTCAATTTCTTACTGTATCTTTTTATTCCTTTGTTTTGTAGCATGAGAGCTCAGTTAAATTTGACTATGACAATCAGTATGATTGTGACCCTAAATTTGGAACAACAGTTCTAGTGAAGGCTAGCCAGGGGTGTTAACATTGAAATGAAATGTCTGTGTTAGAATTTTACGATTACATTCTTGTTTTGGGTGATGGTGTTGAGGAGAAATGAAGGAATGAGGAAGGTATTTATGGGGGAGAGGAGGTGGGACCGTACGCGGCTTTTGTACTAGGAAGAACATGAAGATGGGTCTTGTAAATTTTTCTCTTTCTTTTGTTTTTTATTTATTTTAATATATCCTTCTTTCCCTTTACAAGACACATGGTCTATCACTATTCTCTCATAATTGTAGTACCAGAACTTCATTTTGTGCTTGAAGGGCTCCATGTAACTAGAACTGAGAGGAACATCCGCGTTGGCTTCTGGGCCATGAATGTTTTGTACAGTGTAGGTGCGTTTAGCTAGTCGACAAAACTTGCCCTCGAAAAGAATGAAAATTTTCAAACTATTTGACAAAAAATCGTTGAATACGAGTTGGCAGCTGCATCAAACTACTAACACTAAGTGTTGCTACAATGAATCACAAAGCTTGTGAAGTTACCCAATAAGACCTAGTAATAATCTAACTCTTTAAGTGAGTAATTTTATATGTATGCATCCTAACATCATCCAACAAGTCTTTCTTCGTTTTTGGGAGCTGACCGTGTCGAAGGAAATAGAAAATGAATGCAAGTGGGATATACCCTAAACTGATGGCTTCTCTCACGGGACCCAATAATTGAATTTCTCTGATCCTATCCCTTTGTCTGCCTCCACTGATGAATTGTCCCAAAATGATTAATTAATGGGCTATCATATCAGGACAAATAATACCGAAATGAATAGATTGAAATGATTCGACATTTGTTCTTCCTAAATATATATTAAGGTCGGTTATGGGAACAGGGAAAATCCATAGTCAGAAGAACTTTACCTCTTTGTTGATTGACATGCTCCAACCTAGATTAGTTGGTGTATACTTTTTTCTATAGTGTAGGTACAGATATTATATATGGCACAGTAAATATAGAGAGCTGAACATTATTCGTGTAGGGTCTTTTCCTTTCTTTAATTTTCAAATTGTCCTTTTTCACTAGTGCAATATGGCTGA
Source organism: Lagerstroemia speciosa (assembly GCA_037672795.1). Classification (NCBI taxonomy): domain Eukaryota; kingdom Viridiplantae; phylum Streptophyta; class Magnoliopsida; order Myrtales; family Lythraceae; genus Lagerstroemia; species Lagerstroemia speciosa. Next base: position 8,443,153 of record CM075299.1, read on the forward strand.
TTAATGCTATTTCCTTTACTGGGCTTGCCCTTTTCCTTTTCTTTTTTTTTTTTCTTGTCTAAATCATCAGTATCTAGAAATCTAATACTACAAGAAAGCTATCGAGTACCGAGGGATTTTACCGACAGATTAACAGTTCGACAAGATCCATCGGTAATACCGACGGAATAAAATCCGTAGCGAATAGCCGCGGAGATTACTGGCAGATAATTTCTTGATAAAATGCTGACTGATTAATACACAGGTAAATCCGTCGCTAATATCATGGTAGGAAGCTCCCAGGAGGTTTGGCGACTGATCCTTCCATTGGTAAAGCCATAGGTAATTACCGACGGACATTATTCCGTTGGTGCATTCGTCGGTATTTACATGTGGGAAGGAAGCAGGAGATGTACCGAAGGACTAAATCCGTCGGTGGCTTATGGATACGTCAACTTGGATTTACTGACGAATATGGTGGGATTGGTTTAATGAGTGGAGGGTAAAATTTTAACTATGGTTTTTTAATATTTTTAATTGGTTTATTATAATAGTTATTTTTTATATGGCAGATACTTGTGGAATAGGATCCAATTGATGAGGACCACATGTGAGGTGCCTTTAATTTAAAGGGAAATTGTCGGTACTGTGACATGGCCGATATCCAAAAGGCAAAGAAGAGGCCTCATTGGATGGGGAGGAGTTCTACGGGGAACTCCTACGTCACTCGGAGTCTCCAACATTTTTGCTGATGTCAAAGGCAAACAAAGAGAATAGGAAGTCTCCAATCATTGGTTCTTTGTACGTCAGCGGAGCGTATCAACAGGCATCCACCGAGATCGATTGGTAAATATAACAATTTAGTAATTAATTTACATTCATAAATAACTGTCTCTCTCATGATAGGGTAAAGAGTTAGGTAGGGCTCGACCATCATCAAGTATTATCACCACACAGGGTTCTCGATGAAGAAGAACAAGTGGGTAGAACCACGGGTAGAGGCGGTATAGTAAATGGATTCCTAATTAATTAATTAAATTTAAAATAATATATTAAATAATCTTAATTAACCATGACCTATTATAGGATGTCGTTGCACTCCACAGCCCCCTCCGAATAAGATGTTTGAGATTTGGAAGGAGGCTGATGGAGGTAGGAAGGAGGGGCGCATTTACGGCATCGGGTCATTACCCAAATTAGGTATCTTCCAACCGCCCCAGGAGAATATCAGTTCCTTCAGGGCATGGGAGGCACAGTGCGTACTCGGTGAATTTGATGTCAGCCAATGTAGATTCGTGGGCAAATCGGATGTAATGCGATATAGAATTGCGAATTAACTAGAGGCTGGATCGGATGGAATTAAAACTCGATCAATTTATGGAGAGATTCAACGGGATGGTCTCGTATCCTCCAGCTCCACAACAACAAAGTCAAAACATCAATACTGGAGATGACAATGGCAACGGTGAGTATGGCGACGCCGAGCATGTTTCCCAGTCAGGCTCGGAAACAGAATAATTATGGTTTTAATATTTTATTTGTATTTGTCTTTTGCTTAGACAAATATTGTAAATATTTATAATTAATGAAATTAACTTTCTTATTTGGCTAAATATTTTTTTTCTTGAATCAGTCGATTGATATAAAAAATATATCAATATTTGTGAAAATTCGATGTCGACAAATTGCCGACAGACGTCCACCGAAAGTTTTGAGGCTTACTGACGAATGCTCAATGCCTTGCCGACGGATTATCCGTCTACGAATTCGCAGGGAATTATCCGTCGGCACAACACCTATGGATTATTCGTCGGCAATTCCATTGGTAAATCAGTTACTCGTCAGATTCAACTCTGCAAACTATCTGGTGTGTGGCCATCGGCAGTCCATGTTTACCAATGGATTACCGACGTCGCTAAATTCCTGACAAGGGAAAACGTGACGGCTTGGATCCGTCGGTAATTTTTCAATAATCCGTTGGGAAATCCGGTTTTCTGATGGATTTCCAATGAACTGTCAATGAATCGGTCCGTCAGTATTCGGCAGTTTTCTTGTAGTGTAATGGGTCTCGATTAATCTAGTTCAAGTCAGGAGGGCTCATTAAAAGGTAAAACTCTTCTAAAGTGAATCATCTTCATTCGCAAAATTCGAATCCAAGACATTCCTTACTTAGGTTGCGTTTTTCGATAGTTAGTTGACTGGATAAGCTTTTATTGTAAAGGTATTGATTGAATAAGTTATGGTTCTGCGAAATGAGAGAGTAAATTGATAGAAACAATAAAGAAAAGCTTTTGGCGAAGCAAATGGTTACAACATGCATGGTGAAACGAGAACTGTAATTCAAAAACTTGTTGATTCGTAATAATACTGAGAAATTGAGTAAGAAATTAAAAGTAAAGCTTTTAGAAAGTTTCCTTCCTTCCTTCCGGTTCCCTTTCTGGCAGTTTCAACTCAGGCTTTGACAAAGCTTATGGAAACCTACTTTCTGGTGATAGTATTGGGGGAGAGACTAGTGTGCGTAACATGTATATAACATAATAGTACTGATACAATATTACAAATTAATTAAATTTAACTATTTTAAAATTTTTTAATAAAATTCTAAAAATAATAAAATTCTATTATGTTGTAAAACTATATCAAAAATATATATGTTACAAGCAAGACTTTTTCATATTGTGGAGACTTGGAGCAATGGGGTGAGCATTTATGGGAGGAGAGGTGATACAACACGTTGTATGTCCTTTGGGGAAACACGGGGCCTTAAGCTCACAAATCATCAACTTTGAATTAGTCTAGTGATTCTTTCACTGTACTCCTAAATAGATGATCTTAAAATTGAATCTCAGACTAGAAAGGTCGACGAAAATTTTCTTAGAGATCCCGGTCCGACCGCAGACTATTTTCGATGTGCGTTTCAGTTGATTTGAGAATATAACGTGGTGCAAATGAAAAAAAGAGAATAAGCTCATAAATCTAAAGAGTTATAGCAGGAAGTGATAATTTAAAGAAATGGTAAATTTCATTAACGAATACTAAAACCATAACTCTCGAATAATTGACTAATGAAGTGTAATATCACTATAATAACCTCTTTTCTCATCATTCTCTTTTTTCATATACATGACACAAGATGTATCACTATCCTCTCATAATTATTGTGTACTGGAATATCTTTCCTGTCCTCGGTGGATTCGATGTAATTGAAAAAAAAAGGGGGGACATCCGCGTTGTTTTTTGTGCAACGATTGATTGTTGTACGCGTCATATATGACTGTACATAGCTGCTCAACAATAATGGCTTACCAGTAAAATCAAAAAAAAATTTGAACTATCCAATAAAAAATCGTTAAATACTAACTACCAACAGCATCTTATTGTACCAAATGCAACTCCTAATTTGATTTGCAAATCATCATGGGGTCATTCTCATTCATTCCTGAAGATGACAACTAGAGGTTCTGTATAATATGTATTGGCTTCCTTGTTGTATGTGAGTTAATGTTAGTATTGGCTTATGATCACAACAATGTACTCTGAGGGTTCTCTAAATCTCACTGGAATATATGGTAGCTTGCAACCAAGGGAAGGTTGGCCTACGAATCTTTAGAATAGGACTATATAGGAGCCTGCACGTATCTCTAAGTCTGAACCCATAATAAGTGTATTCGAACATGTTCCTGGCAGAGTAGGTGATCCATGACGAACTTAGTCAATATGATGAGTTTCAATAGCAGTGTGTGGGCATTGCAGCTAAACTGGGGGAGTCCTTTCTGAGGGAAAAGGAAGGCATGGAGACCCCAAACTTGAGTGTTGATATTTGCTGATCCTTTTCAGTGTGGTACTAGTTCAGTGTCTACCAGAAACGATCCAGTGCAGTTGATAGGTTTTGTTGTCGCACGTAGGATAAGTGTTCGGTCAGACGGCACATTTGTAGGAATCCTAAAGATCTTTGTGTTCTTATTTGTAGATGTGATAATAGGTCTAGTGCGAGATTGCATGGAACTGATGCGACCAGCTAATATGATGTGCGGTGAATGTAGATGGGGAGCTCACTGGAACACTACATGGTCATCCAGTAGCCAGGACGTTTACCGATTAGGTGGGGAAGAATGTCATTGGCACATTTCATTCCTCCCCAGCGATGACAGTTAGTGATTTTGCATGCTTGCATTGGTTTCTCTTATGTACGTGAGCTAGCTAATTTCGTTTTATCATTTACAGGTATTTACCTAAAATGCTGTCCCTAAATCTCATCAGGATACATGAGTAGCTTGTCAATCAAGGAAGGAGATCACCTTCGAAGCCTTGGAATACAACTATCTAGATGCCAGCACAAGTCTTCGAGTCCAAGCCTGTGACAAAAACATGTGAAGTCAACTAATAAAACCTACAGATGATTATGGGCAATTTAGATGCGGCTACTCTCATATGATCCAACAAGTCTTTGGTTGTTTAGGGTGCTGACTGTGTTGAAGGAAAAGGAAATGCAGCTTTCCGAATTCCAAACCCCAATGGGGCCATGCACTGAATTACTGACTTCCCATAGGAAATCATGGAACCCAATCTCTCATCCTAACAATTTGTCTGACTTCACCGACGAGTGGTCCAAAATTGATTGATTAATTAATCAGCGAGAGAAAGAAAATAGGAGTTCTATATATTTGTCGATTTTTGGAAGGAAAACATAAATATTTTAGAGTGATAAATCAAGTCCTATATATTATTCGCGTTATGACAACAATTTATTTCCGTTACCTGCTGTTACTTTAAGTTGGCATGACATTGACATATATCATCTTAAAGTAGCGATGAGCGACAGAAAGAAATCGATGTTGTAATGTGGGCAAAATATATAACTTGATTTATTACTTTGAAATATTTGAAACTCATTTATAAGAATTGACAAACACATAAGATGCCCACGGGGGCACAGCCCCACTGGTGGGAGCCTGGGAAGAGGTCCTGGGTTCAATCCCCAGGAGGAGCGTGTTTCCGTGGGTGGGGGCTTTCAGCCCTCTTGAGCCCGTCAGGTTCGCCTGGCTTACCCGGTACACGTGGTTTGCGGGCTATTGCGTGTACCCCGAGGAGGAGGTGTCGCAACCACCACTAGTCGGGCCCGGAAGGCGCTCGGATACCTCGGTTATCAAAAAAAAAAAAAAAAGACAAACACATAAGATTATTGATATATTTTTCTCATTAATTAGCTGTCAAATCTGAAGAAGTACTGCAGATATGGGCTAGTTTAGGGAGTTTGGTCTTTCTAACCTTTCCTATTCTCCTGGCAATTCTTCTTCTTGTTTTAAAACTGTGATTAATGAGTCTTTGTGTAATGAGTAAACTACACTATAAATGTAACGAGCTAATGAGTGTTTAACATGTCGGTATTGTATTTGAAATTTGTCAAATATTTATTACATGTATTTTTGCTATGTATTAAATAATTTTTTATTCGTGATATATTCCACATTGTACGCCCATTACAAATAAGACCTTTTTTTTTATTTGATTAAGGCAGCAAATTATGGAGAATTTATCAGTGATGTTTTTCTATAAGTCGAAATGTGCAGCATGGACCTACTTTGCTCTTTACGACTCTCTCTCTTAGGTAAAAGTACATCAGCTTTGTTACTTTTAAAGAAGAGATAATCCAACGATCAAAATCAACTCACGACCATGATTTTTTTTTTGTTGCATGTGTCTTGATGAAATTAATTAATTATCCAGTGTACAAAGGAGACACGTAAGTCTAGGAAGGAAGAAGGCCTTTTATGACACAGTGTCACTATATGGTACTGTTTACGTGATAATATTGGCCAATCAAAATCAGTTAATTCCATTATTTTTTTTATAAAATCTAAAAGGAAAAAAAACCCTAAGGATAATTGATTTTAATTAACCAGTGTCATCATACAAGCACTGTCACGTAATAATATCATAGCATAAAAGACTTTCCCCTAGAAAATGGTAGAAGGGAGATGAGATAAAAAAGGTACTGGAAGTCCCACTAGCGGTATCGAACCCAAAACCTCTATATCTAAATGTAAGAGCAGTACCCATTATACCAAACTTTCTTTCTCCATGAAATCAATTTAAGTTAGGCTAGAAAGTGAAGAAATTTTGAAGAAACACATCAAAATCTAACTGGTGTATGAATCCAAGTTCGTGTGATAGCATATATTTGACATCCACGATTCTAAGTGCACAAGAAGGAATTGAATAAATGATCCTACAAGCTGCTCATGAAATGATCACACATCTTATCTGGTCGAATCTATCCATTAATTGGTTTAAAGATTGGTCATATTTTTATCATACCATACATTTTTTTATGGCATAGTAAACAGAAAATTATGTGTTGGGCCTTTAACTTTTTATTTTCCTTAATTTTGAAAATGTCCTTTTCCATAACTGCAATGAGACTGACTAACCCTAATTTTTTAGGGTTTCATTTTTTTGACAGTTGAACGGATATACATCATATGCTTTTCTTGCAAAGGTATTGATTGAATATGTTACGGTAACTTTGATCAGACATAAGAGCAAAGAGATAAAAGGCACGAAAAATCCTATGAATTATTATCAAATTCGGATGTTATTTCAAATCAAAGATGTACAAATGTACTAAGTAAACGAATTAAACAATCTCAGGAGTTACAAAATTTGGACTATGTAAATAAAAGAATCAATTTACACATGTTACTTATAAAGCCTAAAATTATTATAAATCTTACGTGTCGGAAGATGATTATGAATCCAAGAGAGCGAACCACCCGAATATCTGCCTCGGTATTGAGTTTTGATTCAATTATACAAATGTACGCCATCATCATCATCGGACCAAGGAAGTTACGAGGGAACTGAACGCAGCCTCTTCAGAGGGGAGAGTTATCCTTATGCCATGACCGAATCCAGACTCCTGCTCTGCCCTTTGGAGGAGACACTGAAACTGAGGATGTCCCAGCCATGAGATTGGGACAATGTGCCTGCTTCTACACTTCCCAACATACGCGGTGAAGTGCCCCCTCGGAACGTCCTCTGGGAGCCACTCATCCCAACTCCCAACCAGCTCGATGACTTCCTCCTGATGCCCAAGCACTTCTTTAGGATCTGCTTCAGGGTCGTGGTTTGTTGCATTTTGGTGGTCGATTTCCTGATGGCCATTTTTCAAACACCTTTTGCTGTCTTCCTTTGGCTTTCGTTTATGGCAATTTGAACTGAAGCTGGATGACAGTTTTAAGAGGCGTCTGAAAGGGCTTGTGGAAGTCTCGTTTTTTGGTGATGTTGTTGAGGTGAATTGGAGGAATGAGAAGGGTACTTATTGGAGAATTGGAGGTGGGACCGAACGCGGCATGTAACTGTAATTGATCTAGGAAGAACATGAAGGTCAATCTTGTAAATTCATAATTTTTCCTTTTACAGAAGAAGTCTGTGATTCTAAAAACTTATAGCAGAATCTACATGGATTATTTCGGCTGATTCGACACATCGTTCCCTTAAATAAGGTCTCAGATTTAAATCTTTTAAATGAAAAAAATTCATATTATGGAATTATCCCAAAGTATACTGATCTGACTTAAAACTTCATTTATCAAGACTTATTGGGCTTTGGATACGTAGTGGTATACGCTGAAAAAAAAGGTTATAGTCGAAAGTGATATTAAACGAGTACAGCAAGTTTTATCAGTGATAGTATCCTTCTTGTACTTGTCGATGCAGCTTGAATTAAAAAAAAAAAAAAAAAAGAAGAAAATCTGCATCACTTTTAGATAAGGATTGTTGTGTAAATAATGATTATTGTGAGTTTTTAATTCTTATTAGGCCGGTCTTACTCTTTACAAAATTAATCGGGAGCCACTAGACTTTAGATATCATGTGACATACACAAAATAAAGGTATAAGAGAAAAATATAATCAAAGGGTACTACAAGTCTTATAAGTAAAAGTTGAATCTAAACTTTTTAATCAATTAGGTCTAATATTGTTGTCCAAAACTCTTTTTCCGAAATTCTTTTTTCAATACAAGACACGCTGTGTGCCACTGTTCTCTCATAATTATAGTAAAAGAATTTGTTCATTGTACTCGTAGACTACAATGTAGCAGTAACCAAAAAAGAAACATGCGCGTTGCTTTTTGGATAATATTGCAGCTTGTCAACATAATAATTTCTTTCTTGTACTTGTCGGATTCGATTTAGCTGAAACCCAAAAAAAAAAAGAACGTCAGCATCACTTTTTGGATAAGAATTGTTGCGTACATGATGGTTATTACGAGAGTTTTACTTATTAGTGGTCCGATCAAGTTTAAATTTAAATTAGTCAGAACTCATTAGATTCTAAGTATCGGGTGATATGCATTGAAAAAAATAAAACATAATAAGAAAATAAAAGAATATTAAAAGTCTTATCAGTAAAAATTGAACTTAAATTTTTAATCAATTGAGCATAATGTTGTCCTCCTAAACCACTCTGTAAATTCTTTTCTTCCATATAAGACACGTGCGACTATTCTCCCACTAGAACTTCTTTTTGCTGAATTCCCACTAGAAACTTCTTTCTTGCACTTGTTGGCTACGATATAGTTGTAACTAAAAAAAGAACATATGCATTGCTTTTTGGATAACATTGCAGCTGGTCAACACAATAGTTTCTTTCTTGCACGTGTCCGGTTCGATGTAGCGTGAACTAAAAGAAGAACATCAGCTTTTTGATAAGGATTGTCGGTTACATAATGAATATTGCGATTTTTTTTTGCTAAATAAAATTATGTTAATATTAAAAGAGTGATAGTCAAAAGCAGTACTTCTAAATGTCTTAGTGCAGACCCTGGGTTTCGGCAACAAAAACACCTAGCTCCACTCCTTCAAACACACAGCGGCCCGAAGGTTTTGAGAGCGATATACCCCTCGATAGCCTATCAGCTCTTTGGTTAAAATTCCTACTGATCCATACACAATCCAAGCTCTCAAAATCTTGTAGTTGAACCCGGATTTTGTAGAAGATGCTAGTAATTTCGGCTTTTGCTTGAAGATTGCCATGCATTGCCTCAATTACGGTCAGTGAATCTGATCCAAATTTCACATTCTTCCATTGTCTCTCTCTTGCAATTCTAATAGAGTTGAGGAGGGCTTTTGCTTTAGCACGCAGGGGACTGATTTTGTGTTTTCTTTCAACCCAAGCACAGAAGATTTCGTTCTAGTGGTTTAGGGCCACTCGTGCCATTCTCGAATCTTGACCTGTCCACGAAGCATGTGAGCAAACTCGAATCATCCTTGGTGGGCATGTGAAGGTATGGTTCTCGTTCATGGTCTTGTAACTCTCGTGTGTATGCTGACCCATACCTCCCTGCTTCTCTCCTCTCGAGTGCTCTTGATAGATTATGCTAATTTTTGCCACAAATATAGCAAGCTAGGCTTAAGACCATCATGACAAGTAGTATTACGCAAGTCCCACATATAGTATAGACAATAGCACCAAATAGAGTAAAATCTGTTGAACTGATTTCATTGAGTACGAATTCTTTTGGTGGGTCAGTTATGAATTGCACCAAATTCATCATTGAGTCATATAGGTGTGGGATAGACCAAAGTTTTCAGAGTGACTCTATCCAACTAGCTTGATAGAATAAGCATTCCCCGAAGAGATGCTTGAACTGGTCAATTTCCATCTTACAAATCGGGCATTTTGTGTCCCCATCTAAAATTCGAGGGAGACCGTTCTCCATAGATGGATTTTGTATCTTTCATGGATTTTCAATCCTCGAAGTTTTTTCTAAAAGTCATTGTTTGTGTTGGAAAAACTGTGACTTTTGTCTAGCAAATAAAAGGATTTCACCATGTGAACTCGTGATGGATTAGGTCTCCAACTGAAATTGTCCTCCATATCTTACTGGCTTAGTGGTATAGTTTTTACAGCATCAGCAATAGAGCTAGTAAAAAGCTGCTCAATAAAATCCTCGTTCCATATCTTAGGCTTAGTTAGGATCTGATCACTCACCTTGAGCTCGGAATTAATGAATGAAGATTCAAGAGCATAGGCAATTGGGTCTGTAATATCTACAATCCAATGATCTATCCATATATTGGTTGATTTTCCATTTCCTATCAGCCTAGCAATTCCTTTTTTAATGGTGTCCTTGCAATCTTGAAGCCCTTTCCAAACAAAAGAGTGATTGTTCTTTAATCGATTTGAGGAATCTAGAAAGTTAACATACTTGGCAGTCATCATCTTCATGGCAGTGCTGGAGGTCATTTTTGTGAGAGCCCAAGTAGTTTTTGATAGTAGAGCTCGATTTTGAGCTTCTGCTTTTCTAAATCCAAATCCACCCACTTCATTAGGTTTGCAGAGATAATCCAACTCTTCGAGGCAAAGTATTGATTATCTGAATTTGTTTTTCCCCACCAAAACTAGCAACACATTTTATAAATCTTCCTACATGTCAGTTTTGGTAATTTAAATAGTGACATTGTGTAACTTGAAACACTGCTGAGAGATGATCTTTTTAGAGTTACCCTACCTATCCAGGATAGAGCTTTAGCTTTCCAAGAGGCTAACTTTGATCTCATTTTTTCAATAATGAATGAAACGATTTTGATCTGTTTCTCTTCAAAATAGGGGTTTCCAATGTATCTAGTGTCCATTCTCAGTTTCCTCGTTCCCATAATTTCCTTAGCTACCCTTCTAGCTTGTGTTGTAGTGTTTCTTGAAAAATGAATGCCCAATTTTCCAAAATTAATCTCCTACCCACTCCATTTAGAAAATTTTTCCAATATTGCTTCACTATGTAATATTATTTTGATCAGCTCTACTCATCACAAGCAAGTCATCAACAAAGAATAAGTGTGATATAGTGGGGCCATCTCTGCTGAGCTTCACTCCCCTAATCTCCCTTCTCTGTTCAGCTCTATATAGCATCCTTGAGAGTGCTTCCATTAGGATAATGAATAGATAAAGTGATAGTGGATCACCTTGTTGGATTTTTAATCCGATTAATATGGTCCAGCAATATATCGTTGACCGAGTATCTATATTATCCCAACACTTAGCCCAATTAAGTGATCTAATTGAGTTTATTGATGGTCTTAAGGACATCTCGTAAAAGTGTGGGGACTAATGTGCAAATACCAAAAGTGAATTTCTGATTCTATAATGGACAGAATTAGAAATTACTAAATCATGAGGCACTAATGTGCAATTGAGGGGTTATGGTCTCTGGGTCACACATTATAAAACCATCTCCCCTGATATCCCATTAGCCAGTGTGTGAGAATAAAGAGATCCCACATCTTCTGAGTAGTGTCGTGCAGACCTAGAAGATCCAGATCTAAAATATCATGCAGATCCAGAATCTGATTTCATGATCACCACTATGGATCCAGGTACGCTTCTGCTTTATATTTTAAGCATGACCCCTTAACGATTTCAGCATGTATGTTTGGATTTATGCGGTTTTAAAACCTTCACACCTTACCTAAACCCTCTTGTAGGTTTAAAGAAACATCTTGGAGAACCATTGATTAGGACGACATGGATGTGGTGGCAATACATTGATGTATCTAGTGAATGAAGTGTGATGAAGACCCAAATTTTTTAAGATTCCTAGAAGAAAATTCCACTCCACCTTGTCAAATGCTTTTGAAAGGTCAATTTTCATGGTTGCCCATGTTTTTTTTGCTCTTGTTTTCTTTATAAAATGAATCACTTCTTGGGCAATCAAACCATTTTCAATAATCCAACACCCTTCTATAAAAGATATTTGGTTAGAAGAAACGATTCGTTCTAAGAAAGGTTTAAGTCTATTTGCAACAATTTTGGATATGACCGTGTAGCAAACATAACTAAGACTAATTGGTCTAAAATCATTAAAAGTACGAGCGCCTTTAGATTTTGGAATCGAAGTGATAAGAGTGATGTCCCATTGCTTAAGGAGGTAGCCTATTCTAAGAAAGCTTTGGATTGCTTGTACATAATTTGATTTGATGATGTGACATTAATGCTTATAAAATATAGGGGACATACCATTTGATCCAAGAGCGTTTAGGGAAGCCATTGATCTCACTATACTAAATATCTCATCTTCATTTGGAATGGTAGTGAGTTCATTGTTATGTTCATCTCCTATTATTGGCTCAAAAAGACCTTCCATATCCTCTAGGAATTTAGTTTGTGTGGAAGCAAATAATTCTTCGAAGTTCCTTAGGAAATATTGCTCTATTTCTACAGCTTCATATTTTCATTCTCCTTCTGATGTTTTGATAGCATTTATTTGATTCTTCCTCCTTCTAATGACCGTTGATGAGTGAAAAAAAACTTTGTATTTCTATCTCCTTCTTGGACCCACAGCTTTCTTAATTTTTGTCTCCATAGCCAATCCTTCTTAACCATTTGTTCTTCCAAATCATTTTGTAACATGATTTCCTTCTGGATGTTTTCGGCAGTTGGCTTTTCCTACTAGACCCAGTCAAGTTACTGATGAGGCTGCTCAATGCATTGGTGGATGCACCCAAAAATAGATCTATTCCAGCTTGTTAGTTTCTTCTTTGTCTCCTTTATCTTTCTTGAAAAGATGTATTGTCTCGAGCCAAGTATAATATTGGACCACCCATCTCTTATGATATTTGCACTTTCTTCTCCCTTGTCTACATAGCCTCGAACATAGAAGGCTTAGGTCTCGATTCATTTTCCAACCAGAGTCTTAGAAGTATGGGGTTATGGTTTGACTTTACTGCTGGTAGGTGTAATACCCCAGCTTTTGGAAATAAAATTCTCCACTGATCATTAGCCAATGCTCTATCAAGGCATTGTCTTATATAGTCCTACTCTTTTATTTCTCCATGTATATTGGTTTCCTATAAACCCAAGATCAATACAGCCCAAATTTGAAATGAATTTTTCCAAAAAGTTGTGAGAGCTACTAGCTACAGACCTGTCTCCCCATTTTTCGTTTAGATTTATAATCTCATTGAAATTCCCTATCAAGCCACATGGTTTATTTATGGTTTCAGCCATAGCATTAAGTTCAGCCCATAAATATTTTTCAAATTTGTATGAGGTGGGGCATAAACAAATGTTAGAAGCCATCTAGATGGAAACATTTCATGTTCTATACTCACATGTATCATGGATGGATTTCTATCTAAAATTTTTACCTCTATCGTGCCATGGCAAGCATAGTCCTCCCGTAGCATTAACAGCCTCCACATAGCACAAGCCATTCAAGTTGAGCCTTCTTGCTATTTCCAAACACCTTCTCTCACCGACCCACTTTTGTTTCTGCAAGGAAAATCAAGTTAGGATTGTATTTATTCCAGAGGGTCTTTAGTTGTTGAATTGTTTGGTTCCCTCGTCCTCCCTGACAATTCCAAGTAAGGATACTCATGGTGGCCATTTAGACTTTCTTGGAATTGATTGAATACATTGGTTCCCCCACGAAATACTCATTGTAATCCGTAGGATAAGCTCTTGTGTTTGTTATTCTAATATGCAGATTTGTTTCATTGGTTACCTCCATTGACATTTCGTGGAGGAAAGTCTCATAAGCAGTAGTTCCTTTCTAGAGCTTTTCATAGCTGAATTCAATCTTTCCTTTCTTCATCCCCATTGCCAAGAGATCGTTATTCTTTGTGTACATTGAGCTAGAAAGGATAGCTGCTTCTATCACTAGGACTAGGCCAAGCCCAAGTTAAGGTTGACCTCTGTCTAGTTTAAAGCTTTAGAAGTCTGGCCTTTTTTACTTTTCACAATGGTAATTTTTTCCCTGAGTTGTTTGCAATCACTTCATTATTTCCTATATTAAATGCTTCTATACCCTGCAATTCATGTGAAGACTTCTGTAATTCTTCTTTAACTCTTCCAATAATCACTGCTTTAAGCTTGTTCGGTACACTATAAAAGATTTTGAACTTTTGTTCCTCGGGGGATGTGAAACCTTTTTCTTCATTCTTGTCTCCTTCTTCAACAGCTTCTTCTGCCACTCTTGCATGTCATGTTGCTAGTTAGCACCACCCTCTTGAATTGGCGATTTCATCCTTGGGGTTGGAATATCAACATTTTCATCGTATCTAAGCCATGGACCATACCTTTCAGAGTTTACAAGTTCTTTCAATGGGCAGGCCCCTTGATCATGACCCATAACACCACAATCACAACAAAAGGTTCCCAGCTTTTCATACTTGAAAACTAACTCATGTAGTTCCTCTACTATTTTTCTCAAGATGAAAATCCAGGCATAGAGGATTTGTCACCCTTACTTTGACTAAAGCTTTTGATCCGGGCATAATGATTATTGTGATAGTTTTACTATGGGTCAACCTAACTCGAGTCTATTCATGACCCATTGGACTCCAAATACCACGTCATATATATTGGAAAAAAATTACAATGGAAAGATATAATAAAGGGATATCTTATTGGTAAAAATTGAATCTAAACTTTTTAATTATATGAGCATAATATTGTTGCCCTAGCCCCATTTATGTAAATTCTTTTCTTCAATATATGACACATGATGTGCCATTATTCTCCCACTAGAACTTCTGTCTTGTACATTTTGGCTATGTTGTAGCTGTAACTGAAAAAGAACATCCACATTATTTTTTGGATAACATTGCAAACAACATCATAGTTTCTTTCTTGTACTTGTTGAGTTTATGTAGCTTGAACTAAAAAAAGAAGATCTGTGTTACCTTTTTCTATAAGGATTGTTGTGTACATAATGATTGTTGTAAGAGTTTTATCCATTAGTGAGTCCACATAACTTGAATCTATTCAAGATCCAATGGGTCATGCAGTAAAAATTGAACCTAATCTTTTTAAATGGTTGAGAATAATATTGTTATCCTAAAACCATTTCACCACCTCCCTCCCCCCCCCCCCCCCCCCCCCGGCGCTGCACTCGATTGAGAACCTCGTTTCTACACTTGCTGGTGAAGGCTCTCGAAGAGAATGTATTTTGACAGTCAGGCTGAGCAAAATGGTCAAATTTGGCACCATTGAAGGTAGATCTGGCACTGTTGAAGCTAGATCCGGCAACATCGAGGTTAGATTCGGCACCGTTGAAGCCAAATCCAACCTTGCTGAAGCCAGACCCAGCTAGATTCGACACCGAAGCATTCAAATCCGGCAGATCCGACCAGATCCAGTGGCTAAGGCAAGCTGGCTAGATCCAACCCCTTTCTCTCCTCCCTTGGTTAGTAGGTTCCCTTCGAAATGCCTTCTCCAAAAACCATAGTTAGCCCGAATGTGTTGAGGTACGCTCAAGTTCCTCCTATTTAGCTCTAATCTGGGATCTCTCTATGGTGCCCCATATCATATTCTTGAGGTTGATATAGGATTAATCCACCCAGGCTTTGTTGGGATCCTTATTGCTGACAGAAGGTTTAGTCCTAAATTTTAGTAGCTTGACTACAGATGTATTAAACTAGGAGGTTCCAACTAATATCTGGGCTTGTAATTTCCTTGAACATTTTCCCTGTACCGTTTTAAGCAATGAATGAATCCTCATTATTATCAAAAAAAAAATATTCTTTTTTTTAATACAAGACATGTGATGTGTCCCAATTCTCTCATGATTAGAGTACTAGGACTTTTCTATTGTACACATCAACTTCAATACAACTGGAACTAAAAAAGATATCCACATTGCTCTTTGGATAATATTGTGGATAAGTTCTTCTTTTATTGGATAATATTGTAAAGTCTTCTTTTATCTTATTAGTGAATAAGTTCGTGGACCTAAAAAATTATTAGAGCAGAGAATAATAATGGGGCATGATAAGTCTCCTTAGTGAAAGTTAAATTTAGACCTTTGATTATTCATGCATAATACCACTCTAGTAATCTCCTTTCTAAATTTCCTTTCTCTTAATTTTTTTTTATTTTTTGGTTTCCCACCCGGTGTCCAGTTCCTAAAGGCTAGCTGATTAATCTGGATTTGGAGTACGGTCTGGCGGTTTCCCAGGGATCCCTCCCAAGGATATCTGCTACATCGACAGATATTCGAAACAGAATCCTCTGCTTAAACGGCTGAAACCCCTTCCACTTCAACCAACCTCCATTGGTCTTTCTCTTAAATTCATTTCTTATTATCATTTTTTTATACATAACTCATGATGTCTGACTTTTCTTTTATAACTACGGCACTAGAACTTCTTTCATGTGCTAAAGTTGAAACTGAAAAATGAATATCTGCTTTACGTTTTGCACAATGATTGCTGTATATAAAATAAATTAATGAAATAGGTCAATGATAGTTGCCTGCTAATAAAATTGAAAGTTAACATAATCGATTGTTTTAAAATATTAACCCTATTAGATAACGATATAATTTGTCATATATTACTTAATACTTCTCCTTATACGTGGGTTACATTAGTTTTTGAAAACTCATTGCATGAAATTAACTAAATGGAGGATTTATGTGCTCGGTGACTCGCACTAGTGCTCTGCTGCAATAATAGAATTGAAAGTTGTTATGATCGTTTGTTCTAAATGATTAACCTTATTTGACGTATTATGATTTATTTGTTACTTAGTACTTACGAATAATATAGTAAAGAAAACTTTTCAAACTATACTATGAATAATCACTAATATGAATTATCGACTGTTCGCGCTACAAAAGGTGCAACAATAAAGAATAACAAAGCATGTGGCGCCAGTTTAGTGCTTATATTGTAATATTAATTAAAAAATTCAGTTATTTTTTAAATTTTTTATAGATCCTAAAAATGAAAAGAATAACTCTAAAAATAATAAGATTTAATTGGTTTATATTATCATATAAAGACTATTACATAGTAACACCATTACATACAAAACTTTTTCCTAAGCATACGGAAATGCAAGTTTCCAAATTTCCAAACCCAATAAGGCTGTGCTCCGAATTATTGACTTCTCAAAGGACATAATGGGACCAAATTGGATTTTCTCTCATGCATCCTATCCTTTTTGTCTGCCTGCACCGACGAATTGTCCCAGACTGATTAGTCTATTCAGCCCACAAGATCAGTCAGTCTCCTTGTTCTGATGACAATCATGGAGCATATTTATGTATAATCAAAATCGAAGTTAGCTTCCGTTTCATCTCCAATGATTTGGTCTCTTGATCAAGAACATCCTCAATTTCATTGTCCGCTCCGGGATGGATTTGGCGTGGTACGCAGGGTGATCACCTCCAAAATTTGGAAAAATTTATAAATTTTATGTAAATTATATGAATCTTATTTATATTTTTGATGAATTACCCTATTTAATCCCCTAATTAAAAATTTTGTATTCATGTACTATGAAAAACATGAAGCTCGACCTTGTAAATTCTTCTTTTATCCTATTAACCTAAGAATTCATTGGTGGAAGTGATTAGATACAATAAATCCTGCTCGGAAAACTGAAAATTGGAGGAATGTTTTTTTCTCATAAAATCTCCATTTTGATCAGGTACATAACTTATCATTTACCACTGTTCACTCACAATTATAGTAGCTGAATATCTTTCTGGTAGCTGTCTGGTTCGATGCAATTGGAACTAAAGAAAGAACATACTCGTTTTTAGGGTAACACAGATTGACTGTTTTACGCGGAATTAATAATTGTAGCAGGTCGACAATAATAACTTGTCAGTAAAATCACTAAATGCTGACTGCCAACAGCAACCTTATCATACCAAGTGCAGCTGCCAAGAGAAGCAACGCAAGTGACCTCACCTAATAAAACCTACAAGTAATTAACCTGATCACGTTGGGACATTATATGTGCCTAAATCTAACAAGTCTGACCTAAGTGAATTGGTTGAAATGATAGAATGTCTTTTCTCCTTAAATAAGATCTTCAATTTAAGTTTCGTGAATAGAGAAAATTCACATTTGGAGAACGTTACTCTCTAGTGAGCCTACCCGACTCAAACTGAACTAGTTAAAACTTATTAGACTTTTAAATACCAGTAGTACAAACTGAAAAAAAAAAAAATCAACAAGTCCTTGGTTGTTTGGGGGCTGACTGCCTAGAGGAAATAGAGACGCAAGTTTCGAAATTCCTGACCCCAGCGGGGCTATGCTTTAAATTGTTAACTTCCCACAGAGCATCACGGGACCCAATTCGATCTCTTTCATCCTGACATTTTGTCTGCCCTCACCGTTGAACTCTACCAAGTTGATTGATAAGGAGTAATTAGCTGTCAATTATTTTTTTTTTTTAAAAAGTGATGTCCTCTCAGCATTGTTCTTCTTATTTTATGTTTGGTTGTCTCCTCATAAATTGAAACACGAAAATTGAAAAATCTAAAAAACAAGTTAGAATTCTCGTTTGAATATGATTTACTAGATATCATATCTATTTAATTTATAAAATATATTTAAGAGATATCATGAATATTTTAAGAGTTCAAATAGAAGAAGATCATGTATTATTAATAGGATCTTGCACGAATCGAGAATGTGTCTCCATTTCACAAATGTTAGGATTAGTGCCCTAAATCCAATCGCATGCGATGTAATTGAAGTAATACTTATTTATGAAATAAAATTAAGGCATATATTATTCATCATTCGCTGTGAATTTTTACCTATTATGATGAAACTCATAAATTAATGTATTGATTTTTGGACCATGATAAGATCATGCTAATGATACCTAAAATATAATCAACCTTAATTTAAAATAGTTCCTAATCATAGGATAGCTGAATAGGGGATCTGCGACCTAATAAGACTAGTATAATCGTTATATGCTCTACAATAGAGGGTAACTGATTTCATAGTTACTTGTGAAGGATCACTAATGTAAGAGTATGGGTGCTCATTATGGAATGGGTTCACTGAACTGACTCACTAGAGGAAGGCCTAATGGATTTTAAAATAAATGTCAATAGGCTAATCCTCAGGTGATAGTAGGTGTAAGTAATCCTTAAACCTAAGATTACCATAATACCTCATAATACCTCATAATACCTCATAATACCTCGTAATTGTTAAATTGTGATTTTTGGTCTATTCTTTAGTATGACTCTCTGAGACATGTGTAGGATATTCTTGATCCAATGAGACTTTTATGGAGGTTGTGACTATTCAATAAGGAGTCGGTTACTCCGATTGTAGGAGAGTCTGTCCTATGTATTCTGCTTAGTATTGGCTCGGAAAATCTCTGGTCAAACTAGTATGAAAATTGGAAAGGAGTTTCCGATATTTCATAATTAAGTCAAATACTTAAGAATTGAAAACATATGAATAAGTATTGGGGTTTGATATATCATCCATACCCTAGCTCATTCATATCATTGTATAATCGAAGTATTTAATTACACAGAAACTAGTCATCGAAGGGTGTTCGATCTTTAGATTGAAATCCTCACTATCCAGGTAGTCATGGCACATTGCTAGACGTCAATCTTGACTTGTGGGTCTATCCAGTTAAAAGTTAATCAAATTAACTCGTTAAAGAGTTTAATGAGATTAAAGTGGAATATAATTAATAGACCCACTGCTGACTTAGTGTGAAGCTCAATGGGTCACACACAATACATGTTTTTCTCGTAACCAAAATTTAATAGATTTAAATTTTGGATCAGGCTATTAAATTTTTGCCAGCCCAAATTGAGCCCATAACGATCACATACCCTATCAGATAAGGCAATCTTGGAATTATATTTTTGATTAGATTTATAGAAATCTGATTATTTTTCTTGGTTAAACATGCACGTAAATTGTCAAATTAGATTTGGTTAAATACGAAAAGATTTATGTTTGATATTGATTTTCTTTATAATCAAAGATAACAATTTGATGGAAATCGCGCAACCATATCTTCGTATTTTTGTTAGTAAGATATATATATATATATATATATAGAAATACACATATGGAAGATACAAAAAAAAGGTATAGGCAGTTAGCCTTGATATAAATATAGATAACTGGTGTGGATACCGTGGAGGGTGTACACGTGTGCGTCTAATCAAAGGATTGGTTTCAACAAGCTCGTGATCAAATTATTCAGTTCGTGCGGTAAAACCGAGAAATCAACAGAAGAACCAAATCAGAGTTCTTATAGGCATGATTTCTAAATATCTTCTTTGTTTTAATTCCGAATTATCTTAAAGTGACCCTGGATCGAGAATAAAAATTTTAAAATCATGTTTCCGCTGTGTTACGATTTCCAACAGTGGTATCAAAGTCAGGTTCGAGGGTGATTAGGAATTTGGTGTTATTTTAATTGTAATGATGGATAGTTCGATATCTGATATGTGTTGTAATCTTAACTTGGGATTTAGAATTTTTAACTTGCTACAAAAGTTGTAGTAATTATATATATATATATATATGGAGATATATATAATTTCATGAACAATAATAGAAGGTATAATCAGAAACCATTAATTTTCTTATCCTCAGTTTATTTTCAGTTTATGAGAATAGTTCTCCTTTTATCATATCTGATTTGATTAAATTAAAAAAAAAAAAGATACATGTCAATTTTTTTGGCTCGTGCTTGATCAGATCAAGCATATAATATGAAGGATTGGGCTTTTCGGTTGTTTGGGCTTGAAGTTTTTGAACCCATTAGTTTTATTTGAATTAGCCCATTACGATGTTGGCCTTGCCCAACGGATTAGATTTTTTGTTTTAAGTTAAAATATTTTTTTTTTTAAAAAAAAAGGGAAATGGCCGCTGCTTGTAACAAAGGGGATTTGATCCCTCTAGTACCATGTTAGTGACCAAATTGCATAACAAGTTAGACTGGTTTCACTTTCTGTTCTTTTTGAATGTATTTACAGAGCAGTAAAAAAAATTCTTTTAAGATTAGATCATACCAATAATCATAAATTTTTATTCCTATTTAATATTTAATGGGTATGAATAAATTTAGGGTTTTTGAAACTCTATTTTTTAATGATTAAATTAATTAATAGTGAATTAGTTTATATCAAGATCAATTGTTGATCTTAATTCGAAATCCCAAATATATATGAGATATATATATATACACACACCGAAAAATAGTTTTTCGTGTGATTTAAAATTTTATGATCACAACACTTGGGCTATATTGCAATCTTTATAACACCGCATTTAAATTCCCGATGCTTATGTATGATATGCATGAAGGGCAATTATGAACTAGTTTCATGTGATGAATGAATGATTCTTTTTGGATAAATAGGGCCTGCGTACCCCTACCTCATCTAAATTTTTATTCTCCAGTTGTATTTCTTCTCTCCCTCTGATGTACCTTCCCCCAACTGCTGATTGGGGTTTCTAAATATTTTATGTAATTATAGAATAGTTCTACAATAGGAATACATTAGGGAAAGTATTTACCATTGAGAAGATCTAGATGCTTGGAGTTCCAAGATCGAGCCCATGGAGATGGTGACTTGAAGACAATGCAGGCTCTAAGTAGTAGGCCCATGTTGATGGGCTGCATAGATTAGGATGATTTTTAGTGACACACACTATAGCTCGGGTGTATCACTCATAGGAATGTCCATAATCATCCTTATTTAATTGCTTTTATTATACTATGCATGTGATGTTAAATTATATAATAATTGTATATAAGACCGTCCAAAATATTAAGTTGAAATGGCTACGGTATTAAGAATACCAGTCATGCCTTCCATCATTATGAGATGCAGAGTGTGTCAACGAGTGTGGTGGGTTTGTTGTGCACACACAAGGCCCATCATGTGAGTTGGCACGATGCTTCCTCATTAATATGTGATATATGATACTATACACTTAAATGCTGCTACCTTATTGAGCTACACTCAAGGGACGTTTCATTTTCATGTAAGTATATGAATGATAGATTTAACTTAACTAAGATTTTATGGTTTGTTGTGCACACACAAGGCTGTAGAAATCTTAGAGGTAAAACTAAATGGAAGTTACATGAGATGTAATTGGTTAAGAGTTACCTACCTGTAGACTTATTCAAGGTCTGTCGTGTTACATGCGAGATCTCGGTAGGATAAATAGGATTCCATATTACCCACTAGGAGACCTCCCAACGAGGTCTCTTGTCTTTCTTTCGGAGGACAATGGAATTCGCCAAATTTAGTGGGAAATGTGATTTCCTCGAAAGTCCTCGATAATCATGCATCATATTTCATGAATATCTGCCCATGCATGTTGTTCTTTTATTGTAGATTTATCTACTATCATGTCTGCATCGTTGTCGTTATGAAGCATATTAGATGCTAACAAACTCACTAGGCTGAACTATGTGGACTGGTTAAGGAACTTGAGGATCATCCTCACACAGGAAAAAAGTCTCCAACATTCTCGATTCTCCCGACCCTGAGCCGTCGGCACAAGGTGCCACTAAGGAAGCGAATGCTGCTTATCAAAAGTGGTAAGATGATAGCACTCAAGTTCAGTGCGTCATCCTGGCATCTATGAGTAATGATCTCCAACGACAACATGCCAAGATGGATGTCAAATCTATTCTTCTTAACCTCAAGGAGTTGTATGGTGAGGAGAGCAGAACTGCTAGATATGAGTTATCTAAGCAGCTTTTCCAAGTAAGGATGGCTAAGAGTACTTCTGTTGAGGCTCATGTCCTCAAGCTAATCAATCTAATTACAGAATTTGGGAATTTGGGCTTCATTATGGATGGAGAGTTAATTCAGGACCTAATTCTTCAATCTCTATCACCTTCATTTTCACAATTTATTATTAACTTCCATATGAACAAGCTGGATGTTCCACTACCTGAACTCCTTAATATGCTAAAGACTGCTGAGACCCACCTGTGAAGGATTAGGGTAAAGTCTTGTTGGTGGGAAGT
Source organism: Lagerstroemia speciosa (assembly GCA_037672795.1). Lineage (NCBI taxonomy): Eukaryota > Viridiplantae > Streptophyta > Magnoliopsida > Myrtales > Lythraceae > Lagerstroemia > Lagerstroemia speciosa. The sequence continues at coordinate 8,465,914 of CM075299.1, forward strand.
GCCTCTAAGAAGAAGGCGAAGAGACCCCCTAAGAATGGAAAATCTTCTAATAATAAATCTGTGAAACCCAAAAGAAAGATTCATAAGAAGGGAAAAGAGAATGTTTCTGAGAAAGGCACCTCTTCCATTGTGGGAAGGATGGACACTGGAAAAGGAACTACAAGTTGTACCTTGCAGAGCTGAAGTAAAAGAAGGATTCTGAAGCCAATTCTTCAAGTGCGTTTGTAATTGAAGTTAATATGTCATTAACACATTCTACTTCATGGGTATTAGATACTGGATGTAGTTCTCATATATGCAATTCGTTGCAGGGGCTGAGAAGAAGTAGAAAACTTAGCAAAGGGGAATGCGACCTACGTGTTGGAAATGGTGTAAGAGTTGCAGCTTTAGCAGTAGCAACCTTTTGTTTAAATTTCCCTTCGGGCAAGACTATTGAGCTTAATAATTGTTGTTATATTCCAGTTTTAATTAGAAATATTATTTCAGTTCCTTTGTTACTTGAACAGGGTTTTGAAATAAATTTTAAGGACAATGGTTGCTCGATATTTCATTCTGATGAATTTTATAGAACTGGAAAGGTCGCCAGTGGCATGGTAGTTCTGGATGTTAATGATAATGTACTTCATATCGAACAAACAAATAAGAGGAAAAGAGATTATCTGAACTCCACCTATCTTTGGCACTTAAGACTTGGTCACGTTAATGAGAATCGAATTAATAAGCTATACAAAGACGAGTATTTTGTCCCATACAATTATGAATTGCTTCCTACTTGTGAATCTTGTCTCAAAGGAAAAATGACCAAATCTCCATTTACTGGACATGGAGAAAGGGCAACACAGTTATTAGAGTTGGTCCATACCGATGTTTGTGGGCCGATGACAACCTAGGCCAGAGGTGGATATTCCTATTTCATTATATTTACAGATGATTTGTCTAGGTATGGGTATGTGTATTTAATGAAATACAAATCTGAGGCCTTTGACAAATTCAAGGAATATCGAGCTGAAGTTGAGAAACAATCTGGAAAAAGTATTAAGGCCCTTCGATCAGATCGAGGTGCTGAATACTTGACAAGAGAGTTTTTAGATTATCTAAAAGACAACGGAATAGTTTCCGAATGGGCTCCTCCCGGTACACCACAACATAATGGAGTTGCGGAGAGGAGAAATCGCACTCTATTGGATATGATACGATCCATGTTATGCTTCACATATCTTCCTATTTCCTTTTGGGGGTATGCTTTGCAAATGGCTATCTACCTTTTAAATAAGATTCCTAGTAAGTCTATATCTAGTACGCCATATGAGATGTGGAAGGGCAAAAAACCAAGTTTCAAGCACCTGAAGGTGTGAAGCTGCCCCTCGTATGTAAAGATGCTAGATCCAGACAAACTTGGTGCAAGATCAGAAAAGTGCAGATTTGTGGGTTATCCTAAAGAAAGTTTAGGATATTACTTTTACTATCTTGCTGAATAAAAGGTATTTGTTAGCAGACATGCCATATTCTTGGAGAAAGAGTTTATCCAAGATAGTGGGAGTGGAAGAGTTGTGGAACTTGATAAAGTTTCCCACCCACAAACAACCTCGCCTCTATCAATGGAAGAGCAACAAGTTGTTCAAGAACAAGTTCATATACCACAACCTTCTGAATCTCCTCAAAAATCCAAAATGGTGCGTAAAGCACCTCAAAGGCTGAATCTAGCCATTCAGAATGACCTAGATTCGGGCATCATAGATATGAATGAACCACAATCTTATGATGAAGCAATCAAAAGTGTTGATAGCAATAAATGGTAGGATACCATGAAATTTGATATGGACTCAATGTACACCAACAAAGTATGGACTTTGGTGGAGGCACCTGATGGAATAACTCCCATTGGATGCAAATGGTTCTTTAAGAGAAAGATCGGAGCAGATGGTAATATTAAACATACAAAGCCAGACTGGTTGTAAAAGGGTTTAGACAAAAACATGGTATTGACTATGATGAGACCTTTTCACCAGTAACAATGCTCAATTCTATCAGGAGTTTACTTGTTATAGCTGCATACTATGATTATGAGATATGGCAAATGGATGTCAAAACCGCTTTCCTTAATAGAAACCTTGAGGAAGATGTCTATATGACCTAGCCAGAGGGATTTATTTCTTCTGTTAGGCCAAACGAAGTATGCAAGGTGCAAAAATCCATTTATGGATTAAAGCAAGCATCAAGGAGCTAGAGCATTCATTTTGATGAGATAGTCAAAAAGTTTGATTTTATCAAAAATGAGGATGAACCTTGTGTATACAAGAAGGTTAGTGGGAGTGCTATCGTCTTTCTCGTGTTATATGTAAATGACATATTACTTATTGGGAATGACATACTGATGTTGCAATCGGTCAAGGTTTGGCTCTCCAAGAACTTCTCCATGAAGGATTTGGGAGAAACATCATATATATTGGGAATAAAGATTTATAGAGATAGACTCAATAGGATGCTTGGCTTATCCCAATCTAGGTACATAGATATTGTGTTAAAGAGGTTTAACATGGAAGGTAGTAAGCATGGTTACTTGCCAATGAGTCATGGCATCCATCTTTCCAAGAAGATGCCACCTAAGACACCTGAGGAGAGACAAAGGATGAATAGAATTCCATATGCATCTGCAATGGGTTCTATAATGTATGTCATGCTTTGTACCAATGCTTTGTACCAGACCTGATGTAGCCTACGCCTTAGGGGTAACAAGCAGATTTCAGGCTGATCCGGGAGAGGAACATAGGAAAGCAGTGAAAAACATTCTCAAGTACTTGAGAAGGTCTTGAGATGTTTTTCTGATATATGGTGGTTTAGATTTGAAACTAGAAGGTTGCACTGACTCTAGTTTTCAAACTGATCCAAATGACACTAAATCAATTTCAGGGTATGTGTTTACTCTAAATGGTGGTACTGTAAGTTGGAAGAGTTCCAAACATGCCACCATAGCTGATTTGGTGACTGAAGTAGAGCACATCGCTGTAAGTGAAGCTGCGAAGGAAGGGGCGTGGATAAAGAAGTTTATCGGTCAGTTGCGAGTTGTTCCTGAAATTGCTAATCTGGTGCCCCTATATTGTGACAACACCGGGGCCGTAGCACAAGCCAAGGAACCTAGATCCCACCACAAGTCAAAGCACATCCTGAGGAGATATCACTTGGTTCGAGAGATTATTGCAAGAGGTGATATCAACGTCGAACAAGTCGACACAAGGAACAACACTACAGATCCATTCACTAAATCATTGTCACAGCTGCAGTTTGAGTGCCACCTAGATTGTATGGGTATAAGATACCGAGGTGATTGGCTTTAGTACAAGTGGGAGATTGTTAGGATTAGTGTCCTAAATCCAATCACATGTGATGTAATTGGAGTAATCTTTATTCATGAAATAAAATTGAAGCATTCATTATTCATCATTCGCTGTGAATTTTTACCTATTATGATGAAACTCATAAATTAATATATTGATTTTTGGACCATGATGAGATCATGCTAGTGAGACCTAAAATCTAATCAACCTTAATTTAAAATAGTTCCTAGTAATATGATCGCTGAATAGGGGATCTGCGACCTAATAAGACTAGTATAATCGTTACATGTTCTACAATAGAGGGTAACTGATCTCACAGTTACTTGTGAATGGTCACTAATGTAAGAGTATAGGTGCGCATTATGGAATGAGTTCACTGAACTGACTCACTAGAGGAAGACCTAATGGATTTCAAAATAAATGTCAATAGCCTAATCCTCAGGTGATAGTAGGTGTTAGTAATCCTTAGACCTGAGATTACCATAGTACCTCCTAATTGTTAAATTGTGATTTTTGATATATTCCTTAGCATTAATCTCTGAGACATCTGTAGGATATTCTGGATCCAATGAGACTTTTATGGAGGTGGTGAGTAATCAATAAGGAATCGGTTACTCCGATTGTAGGAGAGTATGTCCACGTATTCTACTTAGTATTGGCTCGGAAAATCTCTGAGCAGAGTAGTATGAAAATTGGAAAGGAGTTTCCAATATTTCATAATTGCGTCAAATACTTAAGAATTGAAAATATATGAATAAGTATATTACATAGAAACTTATCATCGAAGGGTGTTCGATCCTTACATTAAAATCCTCACTACCCGAGTAGTCATGACACGTTGCTAGATGTCAATCTTGACTTGTGGGTCTATTCGGTTGAAAATTAATTGAATTAACTCGTTAAAGAGTTTAATGAGATTAAAGTGGAATATAGTTAATGGACCCATTGCTGGCTTAGTGTGGAGCCCAATGGGTCACACACAATATAAGTTTTTCTCGCAACTAAAATTTAATAGATTTAAATTTTGGATTAAGCTATTAAATTTTCGCTAGCACGAATTGAGCCCATAACGGTCACATACCTTATCAGATAAGGCAATCTTGGAATTATATATTTAATTAGATTTATAGAAATCTTATTATTTTTCTCGGTTAAACATGCACGTAAATTGCCAAATTAGATTTGGCTAAATATGGAAAGATTTACGTGTGATATTGATTTTCTTTATAATAAAAGATAACGATTTGACGGAAATCGCATAACCATATCTTCGCATTTTTGTTAGTAAGATATATATGCACACACATACGGAAGATATAAAAAAATAAAAAGGGTATAGGTAGTTAGCCTTGATATAAATATAGATACCTGATGTGGATACTGTGTAGGGCGTACATGTGTGCGTCTAATCAAAGGATTGGTTTCAATAAGTTCGTGATCAAATTATTCAGTTTGTGCAGTCAACCCAAGGAATCAACAGAAGAACCAAATCAGAGTTCTTGTAGGTATGATTTGTAAACATCTTCTTTGTTTTAATTCCGAATTATTTTAAAGTGAACCTAGATCGGGGTTAAAAATTTTAAAATCAGGTTTCCGCTGTATTATGATTCCCAATAGCAAAACCCTAAGGGCCTTGGCCAGGGTGAAAGAGTCTAGTATGTGTGATTTTTTAAATAAAATTTTCAATAACATCAACTTTAATTGGATTTTAGGCTCTTTTCTATGTGGAGTTTAATGAGTTTGGGATTGGGCAATATCCGTAAGGGTTATAATATCATATTTGGGTCAAGTAAAAATTTCTTAAGATATGTCAGGACCCAACAGTGGCATCTGAGCTTGGGTAAAGAGATTATGGACAAAAAGCTGCTTACAATGAAAATTATATTTATATCATTAATAAATAAAAAGATTTTTCACTATGGAATCTTTTCAATATGATTTCCATAATGTTAAATCGTTCAATACAATAAAGGGTAGCAAAACACCCTGCAATATCTCTTGTCCATTACTTATCAAATTCACACCAAACCAACTCGAGACCGAGCTAAGGCTCTTTTTGGAAGAATCGAAGAAGCAGAAATATGTACAGCTTGAGCTAATTGTCCTCTTTAATTACTTGAACTAGAGATCTTGCTCTCAGATAGAGAACAAATCATTTGCCGAGTTGTCAACGCACAATAATGTTGTTACTGGTAATTTTGCATGCTTTTGATAAGTAAATCAGTTTAAGTTACGCTAAAAAGAAAGTTAATTTAGAAAAACACTTTAACATGCATAGGTCATACCTTTTTTTTTAATATAATGATAACTTTATTTTCCATGTCCATGAAACACTCCCTAGAGTATACGTGTTTAAGTAAGTTCATACAAAAAGCTCGTGTGTGTCTATATATATATATATATATATATATGAGATAATTACAACGGAAGTTATATATGTTTATTATTTTTGGCAATTGAATTCTATAAATTTAAAAATAATTAATTCAGTCATATAAGATCAGTTTCGTTACACTTTCAATCAAAATCGTCACTGTTTTACTGATAGTGGACTAAATGACAGTGAAAGTCCTATAAATTAAAAAATAACTAATTCAATCCTATAAAATTAATTCCATTATAATTTTAGTTCAAAATATCACTGTTACAGTAACAAAACTGTTAACAACGGAAGTTCATATCAATTTGGACTAAAAGTGCAATGGAACTAATCTTATATGATTGAATTAATCATTTTCAAATTTATATAATTCAACTGTTAAAAAAGATAAACATATAGAACTTCTACTGTTATTATCCCTCTATATATATGCGATATTAGCAAAGCTAAGCGCACATTCTTTGCACATAGTATGCAGCTCAAAATTATTTATTTTATGCATTCTACATCGTTTCTCTATTTCTTTTCGGTGTACAGATAAGTTTAGAAATGGATAGATCAAGAAAGAGGGAAGGAAAACCAGGAGTCTCGTTGATGATTGAATCTGTTATGGTTCTGCAAAATGCCATAAATACTCAAGAAAAAATTTTCCGATTGTAAATGTTGTATGTTGACAGCATAATAGGATCGGATGTAAGAGCAAAGGAGAAAAGTGGTACGAGAAACCCTCGCAAATGTTATCAAATTTAGAGCTTTTATTTCAAATAAAAAAAAAAAAACAAATGCCGATATACTAAATAAACGAATTAAAGAGTCTCAAGAACAACAAGCTCGGACTACATAGGGAATCAATTTACAGTGAACCAAGACAGTGAACGACCATAACACCCTCCCCGATGTGTTGAATTCACTTGTTGATATGATCCGACTGTTTGAATATATTTTCAATCTCGTAATCAGACCAAGGAAGTTATGAGGGAACTGAACATGCCAATCTCGTAATCAGACCGAGGAAGTTATGAGGGAACTGAACATGGCCTCTTCGCACGGGAAGGTGATTCCCATGTCATGACTGAATCCATACTCCTCCTCAGCCCTTTGGAGCAGACACTGAAACTGAGGATGTCCCAGCCACGAGATTAGGACTAGGTATCTGCTCCGGTTCTCCCCGACATACACTGCGAAGCGCCCCTTCGAGATGTCCCCTGGGAGACCCTCGTCCTCCAATCCTGACCAGCTCGACGACGACCTCCTCCTCATGCCTGAGCACCTCTTCAGAATCTGCTTCAGCGCCGCAGCCTGTGGCATTTTGGTGATCGATTTCCAACTGGCCATCTTCCAAAACTCTTTTTTTCCTTCTCTTCTTTTGGCTTTTCCTTTTGGGGCAATTTGAATTGAGGGTGGAGGAGAGCGTTGGAGGTTCTGAGAGGGCTTTGTGGAAGTCTCGTGTTTGTGGTGGTGATGTTGAGGAGTATCGAAGGAATGGGTAGGGTATTTATGGGAGGACAGGAGGTGGTATAGCACGCGGCATGTACTAGGAAAAACATAAAAGGTCAGTTTTGTAATTTCATTCTTTAGTCCAATCACTAAGAAGGCTCATATATCTAAAAGCTATAATGAAAAGAAATAATTAAATGGTACTGAAAATTTTATCCATAAAAGTTAAACCTGAACTTCTTGTTCAATTCAGGGTAATATCAACACACCAGCCATTTATCATAAATTATCAACATGAGTTGATGAATATGCTAAGATGTCATCTCTTCTCCTTTAAAAAAATCTCAGGTTCGAGTCTTTTAAATTGAGAAAATTTATGTTTAAAGATGTTTATTTCTTAGTAGGTCGACCCGGCTTGAACCTAAAAAAAAAGAACATCTGCTAAATTCTTTTTTTCAATACAAGGCATATGATTCGCCACTGTTCTCCCACTAGACCTTCTTTATTGTACTTGTTGGCTGCGATGTAGTTGTAGCATAAAACGAGAATACACGCGTTGCTTGTGGGATAGCATTGCAACTGGTCAACATAACAGTTTCCTTTTTGTGCTTGTCGGGTTCCAAGTTGCTTGTACTAAAAAAAGAACACATGCGTTACCTTTTGGATGAGAATTGTTGAGTACATAATTCTTAGCCGGTCGACCTAACTCGAATTTATTTATGATACATCGGGTTTTTTGTATCAAAATGATATATAAAAAAGAAAGTATAATAGAAAGAATAGATAATAAATAGGGTACTACAAATCTAATCAATAAAAATTGAACCTAATGTTTTTAATTGATTGAGCATGATATTGTTGTCTTGAACCCTTTTAAATAAATTGTTTCTGTCAATAAAAGACGCGTGATGTGCCACCATTCTCTCGCAATTATAGTGCTAGAACTTCTCTATTATACTCATCAACTTTGATGTAGCTGCAACAGGAAAAGGGAACATCCGCCTTGCTTTTTGGATAACGTTGTAACTGGTCAACATCATAGTTTTACTTTGCAATGGTCGGGTTAATTGTAACTTTAATTCCCCAAAAAAGGAACAATCAACTGTCTTCTCAATTCTTCTTTGATCCTGTTAGTGAATAACTTCAAGGGTCTAAAAAATTATAAGTGAATAAGGTAAGAAAAGGGATTGATAAGTTTCGTAAATGAAAATTAAATTTTGACCTTTAAATAATCGAGGGTAACACCATTTTAGTAATTTCCTTTTTCATAAATTCTTTTTTTATACATAACGCATGATGCACGACTATTTCTTTTATAAATTATAGGACTGGAACTTCTTTCTTGTACTTCAACGCAGTTGGAGCTGTTAAAAGAACTCTCGCTTTACTTTTTTGGTTAGCGATTGATGTGTGTAAAATCAATTAATAAAATTGGTCAACCTTTATTACCTGATAATAATAATATTATTATTATTAAAATCATCATAACTATTTATTTTAAAATATTAATATTATTATATTATAGTATAATCTATCATTTATTACTCAACACTCTCCTTATGCGTAGTATGTATTAGTTTTTGAAAGCTCATTGCGTGGAACTAATTAAACGGGGAATCGATGTGCACGAAGACTCAAACTTGCATTTTAATACTATAATATAATTGGAAGTCTTCATGATCGTTCATTTTAAAATGTTAACCTATGTAAAAAATGTTATGGTTTATTTTATTTATTATTTAATGGTTGCTGATAATATTAATGAAAACTTTTCAATTGCGATAATATGAATAATCACTAATATGGATTATCAACTGCTCCGCACTACAATTGGTGCGAGAACAAAAAGTAACAAAGCATGCAAAGTCATTTGTTGCTCATATGGTAATGTCAATTAATAAATTTAAGATTGTTCTATCAAATCGTAGATATAACTGAATTTAATTATTTCATGTTATTATATGAGCACTATCATATATTAACACTATTACGTAGAGTACTGTTTCATGGAAGACGCGTACGGAAATGCACGTTTCCAATTTTCCAAACTCCAGTGAGGCTGTGCACTGAATTATTGCTACTCAAAGGACATAATGGGACCAAATTGAACTTTCTCTCATGCATCCTTTCCTTTTGTCTGCCTGTGCCGACGAATTGTCCCATACAACTTGATGATTTAATCAGCTACAGGATCAGTCAGTCTCCTTGGTCTGATGACAATCACGAAGCATATTTGTGAATATTCAAAATCGAAATTAACTTCCCTCTCATCTCCATTGATTTGGTCTCCTAATCAACAACATCCTCAATTTCATTATCCGCTCCACCAGAGATAGATTCGAAAAAATTCATAAAATTCTATATAAATTTTACTTATTTTACTTATATTTTTAGCGAATTATCTTATTTCATCTCCTAAAATCTGTTCTTCAACTCAATATCGAATTTCTCCCTAAATAAAAATTTCTGGATCCGTCCCTAATATGCTCCAAAGGGCAGAGGTGGAGTAACAATTCAGTCATGCACGAATCAGTCTCCCCTGCAAGGGGTTGTTTTTATTAAATTTTCACCAAAAAGTCTAAACTATTAGGTGGTATTATCTAATTATCCTATAAATCTAAATTTCTTATTCAATTTAGTCAATGTAAGATCTTAGCTCCCAGCACATGCCCTCACGTGATAACATATTCATGTTTGACATGTGTTCTTAAACACTCACTCTCAATAACTGACCTCGGTCAGAGCTTTTTTTTGTCTCGGATTAGGGGCACAAACGACCAAGAGGTGGGCCTCCCCTTCCGTCTTCGGGCTAACACACGAGTTGGACTTTTTCCGTACTCGACAAACTAACCACGAGCCAGGCTTTTTCTTCTAGTCTTGATCTTAACGGGTCACGAGTTCTACACTCGAGTCTGCAAGGTGTGAATTCAAGATCGACATGCTCTAATACCATACTAAATTTTCATCATGGACTATAAGAGTGTTGGACCTATTTCTACCAGAAATAGTCTAAGTTATTAGGTGATGGTATTCTATTATCTTATAAATTCAAGTTTTTTTATTCAATTTAATCAATATGAGATTTTAATTTAAAACAGCGTTTAGGTCCCAACCATGAGATTTGGCCAATGTATTTGGTCCTGTTCCACACAGGACAACACATGGATGTACTACGAAAAATGAAGGTCGACCTTGAAATTCTTCTTTTATCCAATTTACCGGAGAGATAGATGATAAAATGATAAGATAAATGTTGTTTGTGAAAATTGAACATAGAATTCTTCAAGAACACAATGCAATATCACTGCAGCGACGTCATTTTTTATAAATTCTCTTTTTTTTCATGTAAATAACATATCATGCACCAATGTTCTAATATTTGTCGTGTTCAATGCAACTGGAATTAAAGAAAGACGTTTACATTATTTGTCGGGTGACGCAACTGACTGTTTTACACGGAAATAATGTTTGTAGCTGGTCGACAATAATAACCTGCCAGTAAAATCACTAGATGCTGACTGCCAACAGCAACCTTATTATACCAAGTCCAGCTGCCAAGAAAAGCAAAGCATGTAAGCTTGCCTAATAACCAGATCTAGATTACCTTTTTTAATTATTTAAAAAATCCAACAAATCTTGGGTTGTTTGTGGGCTGACTGACTGAAGGAAATGGAAATGGAAATTTCAAATCCGTAACCCCAACGGGGCTTTGCTCTAAATTGTTAACTTCTCATGGAGGGCATGATGGGTGATGGGACCCAAATCATTTTTCTCTCATCCTAACATTTTGTCTGCCCTCACAGTTGAATTCTACCAAGCTGATTGACTAATTAATTCGCCGTCAAATATGAAAGGGGATGCCGACATTGGTTAATTTAGATAGTTCGGTTTTTCTAAGTTTTCTCATCCTCTTGGCATTCTTCTTCTAATTTTATGATTGGATATCTTGTCATAAGTCAAAACTCCAAAACTGAAAAGCCTGAAAAACCAGTTGCAAGTCAATTTTAAGATACGAAATATGTACGAAAATGATGGTTAGAGAGTCTAGTGTGTGTGATCTTTTTAATAAATTTCTCAATAACACGAAGCATAGAGGAGATAGCCAGGTTTGCAGGCTTACGTGTCTATGGGGATTATTAGAGACAGGTCTGAGTTTACATCAAAGATTGTCATGATCAGGTACTCGTATATTATATTATTAGTGGGTATTATAAGAGACTGAGTACGTTTTTACATAAAATCTAATCTATCAAGTAATGATACTCCTGTCTTTTAAACCCATTATTAATTCTTAATTTAGTCGCGATGTGCAATCTAATAGAAGAAAATGGTATGCGTGTGGATGAGAAATTATTCTCATGAGAATTGAAAGAGACCGTGTAAGCTAAAATCCAAGGGCTAAGATACATAAAGAAGAATATTACTGGAAAAACCATGAAAAGATGGAATCCATATAAGCCTATTGTGAGATGATGGAAAACCGAGATGAGACGAATTAGCATTAAGGATACCGTAACAGTTATAAATATTGATATTCAATACAATTTTATTTTTATATTTTTTTCAATTCGGTACTTTAATTTTTCTTATCCCTTGTGACCCGACATTGTGTCGTGCACTTCCAATTTTATTTGTATTCGGGTGCCCATTCAAGATCAACATTATATTACTTTCCTACTTTCCCCGGCGTCTCGAGACCTAACAGTCATATGAGAGCTTAGGGTGCATCATTTTCCAATATTGATTAAGGGTAAATAATTATGGAGAATTCATTATATTATTTATAAAGAATAAGATTTTGCGGTATGAAAACTTTTCCATATGATTTTCGCAAGTTAAATAGTACGATACAGACTGAGCAATCTTTGTTTTAGGGTTCCCCTTTTTTGCCCTTTTTCTGGACAGTGGACTGGATATGCAGCATATGTTTTTCGTGTAAATTTATTCATTGAATATGTTATGGTTCTGCAAAATGCTAGAAATATTCAAGAATATGATGTTGACAGCCTAATAGGATCGGATGTAAGAGCAAAAGAGAAAAAGAGAAATCCTCCTGAATATTATCAAATTCCCAGCTTTTTATTTTAAATAGAAAATGAACGTTAGTATTAGGAAGTAATATTTTCCTAGATATTTATGTTCCATATTGTGTAGAGGATATTTGCATATCTCATTTTAGTTAGAATATTTTTCTATTCCAAATTAGTTAGGATATTTTCCACAATCCACGAGATTGTCTTACCTTCCGATTAACAACACATCTGTATATATTTATGAAGTACGCACTCAATGTAATTAAGTTCTTCAGCTTCAATTATCTCGTATCCGTACTATATTTTTACATGGTATCAGAGCCAGGTTAATCCACCCACCTGTATTGATTCCCATCTAGCAGCGAAATAATTCCTGCTTCCCTCCAGTTTCCCACACCAATCAACAATGGAAAGAGTCAATATTTCTTCATCTACCAGAACCGGATCCTCAGCAAGTGTCATAGCCGGGTCCTTCTTGAATCGGAATTTATCCGAGACTCAGTTTCAGTGTCTTCTCAATATAATTGGCACCGATGAAGATAATTCTCAGCCACTCTCTGGTAACAATTTTGTTTTAATGAATTATGAATGGATTATTGATACCGGAGCCTCGATGCACATGACGGGTTGCGCACAACTTCTTACAAATTCGAGACCGATTACAGCTCCCTCTCCCGTGTACATTCCTAACGGAAAATCGTTGCAAGCCACAAGAATTGGAACAATTAATCTTGAAGGAATTTCCTTGAATGATGTATTATTGGTGCCCGGGTTTGATTGCAATTTGATTTCCGTTGCAAGACTAATTACCGATCTTGAATGTCGAGTAACATTCTTACCTGATATTTGTCTCATACAGGACCACACCTCGAGGAGAACGATTGGAGTGGGTGAGCTCAATGGGGGGATTTATTATTTAAGGCGTGTGGTAAATTCAAACGTCGCGTGCAAGTCTACAAATACTGTGGACTTATGGCATCGGAGACTCGGGCATCCTGCTCGTCAAGTAAAATTGCCTCGTTTGGATTTGGATCTAGATGAAAATAAAGGTTGTGACATTTGCCATCGTGCGAAGCAAACTCGTTCGAAATTTTTGAATAGCGCTAAGAAAGCGGATTACCTGTTTCAATTAATTCACTGTGATTTGTGGGGCCCTTATAAAATTCCTTCTCTATCTGGAGCTCGATATTTCCTCACTATTGTTGATGATTACAGTAGGGGGACTTGGTTATATTTGCTTCGGGAAAAATCAGAGGCTATAAGATCTTTAATTGGGTTTTGTAACATGATCAGAAATCAGTTTGATCGGACAATTAAAATAGTGAGAAGTGACAATGGGCTCGAATTTTTATGAGTACAGCTGCAGGATTTTTTTGTGGAGAACGAGATTATTCGTCAAACGAGCTGTGTTGAGACGCTGCAACAAAATGGTCGAGTAGAACGGAAACACCGCCACATCCTAAACGTGGCACGTGCACTCATGTTCCAAGCATCACTTCCTGTGGAATTCTGGGGGGAATGTGTTTCCGCAGCGGCCCATCTCATCAACATCACTCCAACCCCTATTTTATCTGGTAAGAGCCCACATGAAGTTATATTTGGAAAAGTACCGGATCTATCAAATCTGCGAGTTTTTGGATCTTTATGTTATGCTAAGATCAAGCCTCATTGTAAAGATAAGTTCGGAGAACGTTCCAAAAAATGCATTTTCGTAGGATATCCTTTTGGTAAAAGGGGTTGGCGTGTGTATGATATGCAAACCCGGGAAATATTTACAACACGTGACGTAATATTTTATGAAAATGAATTCCCTTTCTCTTCCACTGTGTTGGAGACTACAAATTCGGACCAGCGTCTATATATCGATGAAGGAAATTCAAATTGGGCTATTCAACCTCTCCAATCAATGCAAGCAACTGAGGGGCAACATCCATCACGTGGGATTATGGAAATTAACAGCCCATCTACTGAGGGGGAGGCTCAACCAACCCAAGAATTGATTGATGGTGAGGGGGAGAGTGGAAATAGGAGCCCACAGCCAAGGGGAGCTGCAGAAAGGTATAGTGGGCCAGCAAGTCTAGGCCCAAGCCCCCAGAATCAAGATAGACAGCATGGGTTGGACGAAAATTTGGAAGTCGATTTAACCCAAGCTATCATTGACGAATCAACACAACAACGGAGGTCAGTTCGGGAACGGAGAATGCCATCCCGACTATCTGATTATATTTGCCACATCGCCAAGTGCATTCCAAGAACACCCCCCCCCCCCCCGTCTCACCCGATCCAACGAACTCCTCAGGTACGTGTCATTCTATTGAGAAATTTCTTTCTTATGATCGTGTAGCTGGGCATCATGTTTCTTATTTGGCTGCAATTGATTCTGATGTGGAGCCTAGAACCTATAGACAGGCTGCTCAAGATACACGATGGCGAGCGGCAATGGCCGAGGAGATTCGTGCTTTAGAGACAAACGACACATGGACCATTCAGCAACTACCTCCTGGTAAAAATCCGGTAGGTTGTAAATGGGTTTATAAAATTAAACGAAAGGCTGATGGTACCATAGAAAGATATAAGGCACGATTAGTGGCTAAAGGGTTTACTCAGGTGGAAGGTAATAGACAACAACGGATTGAGCGAGATTCTAGCATGATTATGAATAATCTTAATTGATTGTATTTCCTTCTCTGTATATTTCATTACCTTGTATAGACGTATGTACATCTTTATATACAACAATATACAGAAAAGTCTCTGTAGTGAGACATTACAATTCCAATCCTCCTTCAATCACTTTATGGTATCAGAGCAGTAATCGGAATTCGTTTCCGATCTTCCCAATCTCCCTTCTTTCTGGTACTTCAGGGCAAGCTTTCTATCTGTTCCTGCCTTCCACATATTTTTTTTCCAGCACGAACCCACGACTACTGTTTGCTTCCCAAACACCATGGCAAAAACTTCCACTGCAGCGGAAGCTTCCCTTCCCCATTCTTTTCCCACCGTTCCCGTGAAACTCAATGGAAACAATTACCACTTCTGGAAGGGCATCATGCATCCTCTTCTTGACACCTACGATCTGCTCGATTACGTCGAAGGGAAACTACCAGCTCCTTCGGAAACTCACATTGACAGCACCGGCCAAACCGTCTCCAACCCGAAGTACAAACTCTGGAAATCCCACGACAAATTTGCACTAACCTGTCTAATGTTATCTGTGACAGAGGAGATCGGCTGCAACCTTCTCGGTGCAAAGACATCTCACGATGCGTGGACGACTCTTGCTACTCTGTTCGATTCCCAAACCGCGGCTCAGGAGGATTTTCTCGAGCAACAGTGGCGCGACCTCCAGAAGGGGTCCTCGTCTATGGTGGACTTCATCCATGCTGCCAAACGATTGGCTACCAGCTTTGCCCAAATCGGGAGACCGAAATCCGCTGCGCAACTCAATCGCTGCATCGTGACTGGCCTTGGTTCCGACTGGGAACCACTTATCCTTGCTCTCTCACCCTCACTGACCGCTATGAGCACTGATGAGTTATCGGCGCTACTCCTCAACCACGAAGCTCGTCGCCAATTTGTTCATGACCGAGAACATCAAAACTCGTTCCCTGGCATCCTCGGTGCTGCTCCTGCCGAGATTCATTATGCAGATGGACGCCGACAGCACCACAACTTGGGCCGTCGCTACTCCGGTCGAGGACGTGCCGGTGTATTCTCTGGTAGCCGGGGCAAAAATCGTGGTCGAAACCCCAGATACTCATTTGTCTCGGGTGGCTCTGTCTCAATTTTGCAGGAAGGAGCTAATCACCCAGTGTATGGGCCCTTGAACCCTGCCCACGGCCCACAGCGAGTCTCTCCAAGGCAATTCAGCCCAACTCAGTCATTCAGCCCACCAGCTGGCAGATTACGTGTTGGACCAGGCCAGAACTCCCGAGCAGCACCTGGGCCCGCTTCCTCCAATCAGCTTCGTGGGCCAGTTGCTTCTTCCACTATCTGCCAAATGTGTAATAAAGTGGGCCATATAGCACCCTATTGTGCCTCTAACCAATTTTCAAGTCCACAGGTGCACTATGCGAAAGCTTCCTCTATGGGACTCTATGATCTTGACTAGTACATGGATTCTGGTGCCACAAATCATGTCACTTCAAATCTGTCCAATCTCAGTATTAAAGATGACTGTCTTCCTTCAGATCATATCCTCATGGGTGACGGTACCTCTTTACCTATTCTAGCCTCTGGTTCCTCTTCGTTTTATTCCGCAACTCGTCCCTTACACTTACAACATATTCTATACACACCACATATATCCAAAAATCTCATTTCTATTTCTCAATTTACTCGTGATAATTCTTGCTCTATTGAATTTCACCCTCACTTCTTTGTTGTCAAGGATCTCAACACTCATCAGGAGATGTTGCGGGGACCAGTTAAAGACGGCCTTTATTGCTTGTCATCAGGAGCCACGCATAGCCCTCAAGTCCTTCTCTCTACAGCAAATTCCAGTTCTCTGTGGCATCAGCGTTTAGGTCATCCATCTTTTTCCATTGTCAGTCGTACTCACATCTTTGAATAAAGATCATCTTGGTGCTATTTGCTCTGCTTGTCAGCAAGGAAAAATTGTCAATTGTTCTTACCCGTTAACATTGAATAAAAGTGACGCCTTATTTGAACTCGTTCACACTGACATTTGGGGTCCCGCTTCAGTCTCCTCTCATTCAGGTCACAAGTATTACATTCATTTTCTTGACGATTTTAGCAAATTCTCCTAGTATTTTGGGCTCAAATCGCGTTCTGATACACTACGGACATTTCAACTATTTCGATGTTATGTCGAAAATATTTTTGGACGCACCATTAAATTTCTCCAATCTGATGGTGCCAAAGAATTCCTTTCTCATGACTTTCAAGCTGAATTACACAATAATGGCATATTCCATCGAATTTCCTCTCCTCATGTCCCACAACAAAATGGTTCGGCTGAACGCAAGCATCGTCATATAGTTGACATGGGCCTTACACTTCTTTGTCATGCCTCTCTACCCTCCTCATTTTGGCACTATGCCTTTGAAACAGCTGTCCACCTTATTAATCGTCTTCCCACCAAATCCATTGGTTATAAAACGCCTTTTGAATTGGTCTACGGTCATTCACCTTCCTATCATACTCTACGGGTCTTCGGCTGTCTCTGTTTCCCATACTTACGTCCTTACACTCGTCATAAGCTTGAGCCACGCTCCTGTGAATGTGTTTTTCTCGGTTATCCCACTCACTATCAAGGCTATAGATGTCTAGACCCCATCTCTGGCCGAATATTCATCTGTCCTCAAGTTGTGTTCGACGAGAGTTTCTTTCCTTACAGGGCTATGCGGGCACCTTTGACACGCCAAGCCTCTCTCACTGGCTCCGATCATCCAATTGGTAATTCATCCTCTTTAATGACATCTTCTCCTGCCTCCTCTCTACCACTTCCACCTTCTTTCACTTCTTCTCTTCCCCCTACTTCTAGCTCTCTTGTTTTGCCTTCTGACATACATACAGGTTCTCCAGAAACCATAGACCAGCCTCAGGATACATTGAGTTCCCCAGTGAATGCTCCGGCCCCTCAACGAACTCACCAAATGGTTACACGATCTCGTGATGGTTTACTATCTCTCGACATCCTGTTGCCTTCACTATCTCCACTATTTTACAGGAACCCAGCACTTTCTCCCAAGCACGAAAATCTCCTCAATGGAGAGCTGCAATGCTAGAGGAATTCCATGCTCTTTTGCAAAATCATACCTGGGATCTTGTTCCTTCCACACCATCTCAAAATGTGATCGGGTGCAAGTTGGTATATCGTATCAAGCAACGTGCTGATGGATCTATCGATCGGTACAAAGCTCGACTTGTTGCCAAGGGCTTCAACCAGCAAGAGGGTATTGACTACTCTGAAACCTTCAGTCCCGTTATAAAGCCAGTGACAATTCAAACCATTCTCTCCATTGCTGTGTCACTGCAATGGCCCATACGTCAACTTGACGTCAAGAATGCCTTTCTTCATGGGCATCTCACTGAGGAAGTCTACATGCAACAACCTCCCGGATTTGTTGATTCATCTCGACCGCATCATGTATGTCGCCTGCGTCGTTCACTCTATGGCCTCAAGCAAGCTCCCAGAGCCTGGTTTGAACGATTAAGCTCCTTTCTTCTGACACTGGGGTTCACTGGCTCCCAGTCTGATCCGTCCCTTTTCATCTCGCGCAGCCAAACATACATGATCTTCCTCCTCATATATGTTGATGACATCATCCTGACAGGTATTCTGGGTGCTCCATTCACTTCCTTACTGTCAGCCTTGATGATTGAATTTGCAATGAAGGATCTTGGTTCTCTTCATTTCTTTCTCGGCATGGAAGCTCATTCTGACTCCTCTGGCCTATACCTCACTCAGAGTAAATATATCTATGACATTCTTACTCGCACCTCTATGATTGAATCTAAGCCTCTGCGCTCTCCCGTTGCTCTTGGTCCTAAATTATCTGCTCTAGCTGGAGAACCGCTCGATGATCCTCACTTATATCGTAGCACTGTCGGTAGCCTGCAGTATCTCTCTCTCACTCGACCTGATATTGCGTATGCAGTCAATCAGGTCTGTCAATTCATGCACAACCCTTCCACTACCCATTGGCTGGCCGTTAAGCGTATATTACGGTATCTGAAAGTTGCCATCAACTTTGGTCTCCATTTACAACCTGGCTCCATCTCTTCTCTTCATGGATTCTCTGATGCAGACTGGGCCGGTTGTCCTGACGATTGACGATCAGTCAGTGGCTTTCTAATATAGCTTGGTCCCAACCCCATCTCTTGGAGTTCCAAGAAACAACGTACGGTTGCTCGATCCAGTACGGAATCTGAATACAAGAGTCTTGCCAATGCCACTTCCAAAATTATCTGGCTACAATCCCTCTTGTGTGAACTGGGCTTCTCTCTCCAGCATACTCCAGTACTTTGGTGTGATAATATGTCTGCTATTTATCTCACAGCCAATCCGGTCTTTCATGCTCGCACCAAACACATTGAAATCGACTATCACTTTGTTCGTGAGCGCTTTCTCAGGAAGGACTTAACTATTTATTTCATCAACTCAGATGATCAACTTGCTGATGGACTCACCAAGGGCCTTCCCTCTTCTCGCTTCGTTGACTTTCGTTCCAAGTTCAATGTGGTTCCTACCCCATTGCACTTGTGGGGGAGTAATAGACAACAACGGATTGAGTGAGATTCTAGCATGATTATGAATAATCTTAATTGATTGTATTTCCTTCTCTGTATATTCCATTACCTTGTATAGACATATGTACATCTTTATATACGACAATATACAGAAAAGTCTCTGTAGTGAGACATTACAATTCCAATCCTCCTTCAATCACTTTAGAAGGCATAGATTTTCATGAAACTTTTGCTCCAGTCGCAAAACTTGTGACTGTACGATGTTTGCTAACTGTGGCTGTTGCAAGGAATTGGGAGATACATCAAATGGACGTTTAGAATGCTTTTCTCCGTGGTGATTTGGAAGAGGAGGTATATATGTCACTACCACCAGGATTCTCCTCCAACAAAGGTAATGTTTGTCGTTTACGCAAGTCTTTATATGGCTTACGACAAGCATCTAGGAACTGGTTCTCAAAATTCGCCGATGCACTTCGACGATATGGCTTTGTACAAGCTAATGCAGATCACTCTCTTTTCACTCTCTCACAAGGTGACTTATTTATGGTTGTACTTGTCTATGTTGATGACATGTTGGTAGTAGGCAATAACTCTCATCATTGTGAAGCATTTAAACGTTATCTTGGTACGTGTTTTCGTATAAAAGATCTGGGCCCTCTCAAGTATTTTCTTGGAATCGAAGTAACTCGAATGGATTCAGGATTATTTTTAAATCAGCGTAAATACACTCTAGATATTCTTACAGAGTGTGGGATGCTAGGGTCACGACCCTCTTATTTTCCTATGGAGCAGCAGCATAAATTATCAGATGATTCTGGTTCGCTCTTGACTGACCCAGGAAGGTATCGGCGATTAGTTGGTCGTCTCGTTTATCTCACAATCACCAGACCAGATATTTGTTATTCAGTGCATATTTTATCACAGTTCATGCACCAGCCTCGAGAAGGACATTGGAATGCTGCTCTTCGAGTACTTCGATATCTTAAACAATCACTGGCACAAGGGATATTTCTCAAGCCTTCTTCATTGCAATTGGTGGCCTACTGCAATTCTGATTGGGCATCCTGCCCCATGACCCGCCGATCTACTAGCGGATACTTCATCACTCTCGGGAGCAGTCCTATATCTTGGAAGACTAAGAAGCAAACTACTGTCTCTCGTTCTTCTGCAGAAGCTGAGTATCGTGCCATGGCTGTCACTGTCAGTGAACTACTGTGGCTACAGAGTTTACTCTTGAGTCTTCAAGTTCCACTACGGAATCCAATGCTATTATACTGTGATAATCAAGCTGCACTACACATAGCTGCCAACCCCGTCTTCCTTGAACGAACAAAGCACATTGAGATCGATTGTCACTTCATTCGTGAACACCTCAAATCAGGTGCCATTACGACCGGTCATATCTCTACTCGCTTGCAGCTAGCAGATATTTTCACGAAGGCTCTTGGTCAGGATCGGTTTCAATTTCTTCTTTGCAAGTTGGGAGTTCGCAATCCTCTCTCTCCAACTCGAGGGGGAGTATTAGGAAGTAATATTTTCCTAGATATTTATGTTCCATATTGTGTAGAGGATATTTGCATATCTCATTTTAGTTAGAATATTTTTCTATTCCAAATTAGTTAGGATATTTTCCACAATCCACGAGATTGTCTTACCTTCCGATTAACAACACATCTGTATATATTTATGATGTACGCACTCAATGTAATTAAGTTCTTCAGCTTCAATTATCTCGTATCCGTACTATATTTTTACAGTTAGTATAAACGAATTAAACAACCTCAGGAATTACAAATTCGGACTACACAGAGAATCAATTTACAGATGGTGGGTGTTCATGAATCCTCCAAGAAGAAAACTCGAAATCTTCTAGAGTTTTCCGGGTTGGAAAGTGAAGACAAATCGAAGGCAGTGATCCACCCGGGCATCTCCTCTACATGTCAAGTAATATTATCAATTTCGTAATCAGACCAGGGAAGTCACGAGGGATCTGAACATGCCCTCTTCGCATGGGAGAGTGATGCCCATGTCATGACTGAATCCATACTCCTCCTCAGCCCTTTGGAGCAGACACTGAAACTGAGGATGTCCCAGGCATGAGATCGGGACAATGTGCCTGCTCCGGTTCTCCCCGACGTACACCGCGAAGTGCCCCCTTGGGACGTCCCCGGGGAGACCCTCGTCCTCCTCCAATCCCGACCAGCTTGACGATGGCCTCCTTCTCATGCCCGAGCACCTCTTCAGGATATGGTTCAGCGCCGTGGCCTGTGGCATTCTGGTGGTCGATTTCCAACTGGTCATCTTCCAGAACTCTTTCTTTTTTTCGTTCTTCCTTTGGCCCTTCCTTTCGGGAAATTTGAGTTGAGGTTGGAGGAGAGTGTTGGAGGTTGTGAAAGGGCTTTGTGGAAGTCTTGTGCTTGTGGCGATGATGCTGATGAGCATCGAAGGAATATGTAGGGATATTTATGGGAGGACAGGAGGTGGTATAGCACGCGGCATGAACTAGGGAAAGCATAAAAAGTCAGTTTTGTAAATTCATTCCTTGGTTCGATTACCAAAGAGTCTCGTAGGTCTAAAAACTATAACCGATCGAAAGAAATAATTAAAGGGTATCAAAAATTTTCCCTGTGCAAGTTGAACCCAAACTTCTTGATCAGTTGACCATAACATCAATGCATTGAACCGAACCCTTTCTCCTAAATTTTTTTTCTAATACAAGACACATGATGTATCATTATAGTACTAGAACAACTTTCTTATACTTGTCGGGTTCAGCGTAGCTGGAACTAGAAAAAGAACATTCGCCTTGGGGGGGGTGGGGGTATTGCAGCCGGTTGACAACAAGAATGAGAACTTTTCAAACTATACTATGAAAAATCAGTAATATGAATTATCAACTGGTCTGCATTGCACTTGGTCCAACTACTAAGAGTTGCATAGCATGTGAAGTCACCCAAGAAACCCTGTGCTAATTATTCAACTAAATTATCAACTTGAGTCCATGAAAATGGTAAGACATCATCTCTTCTTTTTAGATAAAGTTTAGGGTTCGAGTTTTTTAAATGGAAAAAACTTACATTGAAAGAACTTCATCTCTTAATGGGCTAATCTGACTTAAACATAGATTAGTTAAGTCCAATGAATTTTTGAATATCAGATGGTATACAACAGTAAATAAAAGTTGACTTAATTATTGATTGGGATTAACTCTTCCAAGTTGGGCCATTTACATGTACATATATACTCTAATATAATGCAATAAGTCTTTCGTTCTTTTGGGGTCTCACTGGGCTTAAGGGAAAGGAAATGCTAAGCTACCAAATTGCAAACCCCAATGAGGCTATGCGTTAAATTGCCGGAGTAACTTTTCCGTATGACAGATATATCACCTAACATTATTTATATAATGTCACAATTCAATAAAATTTAATTATCTATAGGGTTTTTTTATTTTTAGAGTTGTATAAAAATAAAATTTAAAATAGTTTAATCTTATTAGTTCGTAATATTATATAAATATTATCGCATAATATATTCGTTACATAATACACTTTATCGAATTGCTGACTACTTATAGGGCATAATGGGACCCAATTTAATTTCTATCCTTTCTGTCGATCTGCACCGATGAATTTATGCCAAAATTATTGATTAATTAAGCAGCTGTCATATCCAGAGAAGTAATAACGGTGTGAATTAACCGAAATAGTTGGCTGCCACTTCTTTTTAAATGAGATAAAGTTCCGGTCTGTAAATGAATAAAATCAATGGCAGGAAGAATTTGAGTTCTTTCTATACCAATATGCTCAAACCTAGATTAATTGGTACATATTAACCTCCCAGATATCTTGTGGTAAATTTAGAAATAAGACAAAGCTAAGACAGAACAATCGGAGAGGAAATGAAACGAAACAGATCACATGTTTTTCTGTGAGTAAAACATATCATATACTTATTACATAATTTTATTTTTAGTTGCAATTCTCAAATAATTTTATCAAAATGATGAAATTCCAAAGCGAGAATAAAATAGGGTTTATGAGGCTACTATTCTTGCTCTAAGGAGTTTTCTTCTACAGTTTTTCTGTTCTTTCTAATGGCAACAATAGTCCAAACATCCACTATTTCATTACCACACAAGTCCAACACGGTTTTCGACGTGACATGACCGTGTCAAATATATATTTTTTAATATCGAAATACTCAAAATAATGTTGTTTCTATATATAAAAATGTTGAAATTACACTTTACGATCAAATTTTTAACAAGTTGCACACAAACCCTTTCTATGTTTCGGGAGGCGGAGATTGAACTGTCTCTCGAGGTCGGAGAATGAGATGGAAGGGTCAGAGGTGAAGGGTGATGTCGGTGACGGCAAAGGGCGAGGGCGAGGTGGGAAACCGGGGGCAGCACTCCGAAATCTCAGGCAGCGGGAGGTAGAGCTTGAAATGGCATGATTTGAAAATTTGATGGATAATGAGTGAAAAAGTAATTCGGACTACTTCACTATATCAGCAAGTTATAGAACATAGTAAAATAGTGGACAGAAGAATGCCATATGTGGAGGAATAACCGACTTCATGTACTCGTACAAGTCAGGGAATTAGTGTGTGCGGGTCACGATTCGGTCTCAAATACGTGATGAAACCGGTATTGTATGACCCATTTAACCATTTGTAAATATGTAGGGCTCAATGTCAAAAATTGGCAAACTCAGAGGACTTCCAGGTATAATATTTTTTCCATAAAATAGTGTCACACGTTTGCATGTGTAAAAATTCATAAAAGTGTAGAGTGGGGAACCATGGGACCGATTAGGATCAGATTTTTTTTAAAAAAATTTCATATCATCAAAATGTTTTGATTAATGATAATTATAATAACCGTTTGGATGATTAATATTAATTTACTTGTTTACCATATTTTGATTGATATTTTCTCATGTCACATGATGAGATAGAATCACCTAAAAATTTCTCCATACTTTCACTTTTCACTCATATTACTTGAATATATAATGCTTCCAAAATGTATGAGCTACAGAGTGATGGGGTTTGGTGTAGCAATCCCGTTCTCGATTTGACATTGAGAACTCCTAAGTTTAATTCTTCCCGGCGGGACTTCTCGTATTTCTTAAATCTATTTTTCTTCCATCTTTTTCTAAACTTATGTAACGGTGAATGGCTCAACACAGACAAGATGAACAGTGAGTGATTTCTTTTAGAACAGTGAAGTAAACACCGTGTCGGCCCATCGATGATGACTCCTGTACCGACAAATGCCATGGGAAAAAAATTGAGAAATTTATTATTCATTTTGAATAACAAAGGACAGTTGATCAGATCCTGTAATCGGTTTTCGAACAAAGCAGGTAAAATTTCCCAATTTCTACATTAAAAAAATAAGAATGTCTTAGAAGTGATCGGATTGCGTACATCGTATTTTTATGGAATCTGAATTTCTACCTTATATAACTTCGGTCTCTAAATGTTGAATCTTTTAAATTCTACTACGTTTTTTATGAAAATAAAGGAGAGTAACAGTAGTGGTGATCAGATCATCCCCTGCTACATAATATTCAAGCTTTCGTTTTCAACTGCAAATATATAAGATGAATTGAACAACAAGTACTAATATTGGTCCTATTAACTTACCACAACCAAGGTCTAGTACAGTCTAAAAAGTCAGTATCTGTCAATACCCAAGTTCAAGAGTCTTTCTTGATAATATTACTCGGAACAATACTCGAATATGAAACTTTAACCTTATCAAACTACATAAGAGTGAGCATTAGTCCACCGAACCTCGCCCTCGGTGGTTTTTGGATTTTAATTTGTTAAATATAGGAAGCGGAACCTATTAAGAGCATGTATTATATGCAGGTTTTAAATATCTTGCTGGAATCCATTTGTTATTTTATGTTACATCTCTTAAGACAAAATTATTTATGCAAGATAAACTAATTAAATATGCATTATTATTATATTACGTAAAAGTTTATCAATGTAGAAATACAATAATACAAATGGCTCGAGAATTGAAGTACAGTTAAGAAAAGTTATATAATGATTGGAGTTAACTACTGGAAACAATTTCCTGTATAACCGGTTTTAATTTCGGTTTTCAATACTCTACATGCTGAAATCAGAACTGTAATCGATTCATTGATTTCTTGCTTGGAACATACCCAAATGTCATTGAGATCTACTCAAAATCTACAATCGATTCTGTCTTAACAAGATCCTATTAGGGTGAACCGGCCCTCAAACTTTCACCTCATGGAAACCAACTCTAGCAATTTTGCTTCTTTTTTTTTTTGGTTTAAGGGAAATTTATATTAATTCTCAAATATGAACCAGTGTTTCAGTACACACACTCCTGGGGTGCACAACCCCTACAGCATCCGCTACTAATATGGGTATAACCCCTGGGGGTGGGATGTCTAGTATTACGACGGAGGTCAAAGACACGAAAAGCGGGAGCAACCTTGCCTCCTTGGCCAACTGGTCAGCTACTGCATCTGCTTGCCTGAGTATGTGTCTCACTTGTAGGTCTTCGAAGCACGCGGTAAGTGACCTGCAATCAGCAACAAGTGGCATTAGTGCTGTATGTACTGCAGACGAGCCCCCAGCAATTTTGCTTCAAGCCCTTACCCTTCAACCTGGCCGGCCATTTTTTATCTCTTTAAATCTTAAAGCAACAAGATTGAGGGACATTCATCTAGCTAACCGTGGCTACCAAAACCTTGATGGTCGGTATTGAGGTTATGTTTGGCATGGAAAAATCAAACAAAATAATTAAGAAATGAATTTTCACAATTTTTTAGGATCAACTTTACGTGTATTAAGATATGAACGACGATTTGTACAATTAACAAGTTACAAATTATGTATTGAATATTTACTCATCAACAAAATTTTCACATGATGTCAAATCAGTTACCACATTGTTACACCCCTGAAATTTGAACAGTTTTTATTTGTCGATTTTTGAGAATTTTCTTCATGTCTTTGTATAATACCTAAATAGGTTTAATTTCTGACAAGGAATTACTGAATTTTAGGAAAAATTCAGTCTAACTTTCGGACTGTGGCACAAATCATTAGATATCAGGCTACCACATCATTAATATGTAATTTCAAATCAGTGAGCACATCATATCAATGTGTGATGACGTTAAACCAAAAGAATTGTGGATTCGTACGATATTGTTACGAAGCCAAAAGTTTTGAATCAAATGGTTCACTTATTTTTTTTAATAAAATGGGAGAGTGATAGCAGTAGCGATCCATTATGTAGTATCCGAGCTTTCTTATTCAACCAAAGCATATAGATGAACTAAACATCAACACTAACGTAACACCGCCAAAAACTTAGCATAATTCAAGAAATTGGTATCTGCTAAGATCCAAATTCAAATTTATCTTCTAACAATTGTACTTAGCGGGGTCTCAAATATGAGAATACAAACTCAAAAAATTACATACAAGTGAATTTTAAGCTATTAGAACATCAACATTGATGATAATGGTTGAGCTAGCTTCATACCAATGTGTTAAAACATACAATTGTTTTGTACTATGTAGTTTCTCCAATACAAGCAGGGACACCCACACTTCTCTAGAACACCATCTGAAAACAACAGACTCTGCAGAACGAGTTCTCCCTGTCGGACCCATTACCGTGAGCTCGACCTCATAAATCGGTATTCTCATTGAGAACCAAAATTTCGACTACACAGTCAGCGTGGAAGACAAATCACCACAACCCCAATAACGACACACTCGACTTAGGTGTTACAGACTCACCAAGAAGGAAGAAAACCAAACTCAAACGTTAAGTAAATCCAGCAGACGTATGCATTCCAGCAGCAAAGGGCATTTCCTTGTACATACAATTAATTCCTGGTTCATTCCACCAGCAGTTGCTATGTCTCCAAACAAAGAAGACCTTGAGCCCTTCAAAGTTGGACATAAACTTTAAAGAAAATGCTCAGTCGAAATCACAGGGACCCATCACATATATTTCGCTTGGTTTCGCAACAGAAAAAAAATATGAACTTGGCGCTCCTGAGCACCGCCTAATAACCCTCCAAAGTACTTCCACTGGATCGGGTTATAATTTCTTCAACATTCAAGGGCAGTTATAAAACGGAGTACTGGGAGGATCTCTAGCAACACTTTCAAGAGGATTCAGGATTTTCGATGAATTCAGAAACGGGACGAGCTAAGAGCCATTACTTTGAACTGCTCGTTCATGGCCAGGAGCTGAGCCTCTTTCTTGTCGAGAAGAGCTGTCAGCCTCACGTTCTCGTCCATCAGCTTATTCACCTCAGCCTCCTTCTGAGCATTCTCGCTCTCTAGCTGCGTTGTTTTTGCCACCAGTCTGCTCATGAGAGGAAACTGATTCAGATTTATATCCCAAAAGCTTAGGAAAGAAACGGACAACACGATACGGAAAATCACACGGCACCTAATTCTTCCTTTTTCTTGAAGCAAAATCTGAATAATGATATCCGATCATTTTTATTGTGTTTTCAGAAAGGCTTAAATTACAATTTTTGAATTTTTCTTTATGTAAAAATGGATGAAAATAGAATGATTTATGCTGGTTCATACATGGCTAGACAGGTCAAATTATATGAACAGAACCGAAAAACTAGCAAACTGGAGACAGTTTTCCACATCTAAACAGATGAAACTTATGAAAGATAGACAACCTAATTTCGATCACCTCTTTAACGATAGTGCTTGGATAAAGGTCTTTCAACTTTAAATTAGGACATCGAGAGCAAAATGAGTAAACGATTGCTACGAAGAAACAATTAAATGATCTCTCTTCTAGTTGTTCTCAAATTGTACTCATGTCATTCGATTGGAGCACTGCTTCAGCACCCATGTCAGATATTTGCAAGTGCATTTTAGGAAGGGAAACACTCAACAAAGAAAGAGTAAGAGGAAATAACAGTTCACCTTTCAAAGAGCCTCTCCATTGTCTGGAATTGCTTTTCTGAAGAAAGCAGGGTCTCTCTCACACTAATCAGACTATTAACATATGATTTCAGAGACTCGAAGTCACGCTTGACTTGACAAAGCTCGATCTCGTTTTCTGCAGCCCTCTGTCTCTGTCTCAAGGTCTCCTCGACCAAATCCTCAATCCTCTGCTTCATCTCATTAAGTAAGCTGTTCGTCCCGAGAGCAATTTTTTCCATCTCTTCTAGCTTCAAGGACATAGTCTCAATTTGAACTGCCTTCCTCTTAATCTCCTCCTGACCCAAACTCACCTTCTCCTTCTCCACTGAAGTCTCAGACTCTGCAATTGCTGCCCTCTTCACGAGGGTTTCCATAACCTGTGTGACCATGTTGACAGAATTCAGCAGCTCCCCCACGTAAGCCTCATTTTGCTCGTCAATCCTGGTCCAAGAATCTTCATCGGGACCATCAAAGGATGAGAGATCAAGACCGACATTCCTTCCCCAACGTGACAATGGGACTCCATCCCGATCAACGAGCCCCTCCCCATCTGACTGCCTAATTCCACAGGATGCATAGGCTAGGTCAGGGACTGCCATCACTCTGGCTTTGGATTTTAAATAAGTCAAAACAGTTGCAGCAGTTTTGACCCTTCTCCACAGGATCTCAATCTCCTTCCTTACATCTTCTTCGGACTTGTGCATGCAAGTTTTCACTTCTTGAAGCCTCTCCTGAAGAAAATCCACCCGAGATTGCCTCAGGTCCATCTCATGCTTCCATTCATCATGTGCTTCCGGCCGCTGGAGTGATGACAGAGAGGTGTCTTCCTCCCCTGCCATTTCCTATCCTCCAAACTTTTGCACGAGACAAAAAAAAAAAATACAAAGCTCCAAATTCAACATTCTGCGAATATTATGTTAAAAATGCTAATAAAAGGAAATATGAATTCATCATAGAGACAGATCACTCCCAAAGATCATGATTGACATAACTCATTGAGCCACAATATGTAAAATGACTTCCCAATAGATAAACAACAAAGCATGTAGATCATGAAATTCGACCAAGCGCCCCCATTGATCCGATGAAACTCAGTAAGCAGTTCTATGTGTAAGTCAAGATCCTTTTTTTCCCACTTTAAAAGAACTCAACCGAGAATTTCACCTGATTTTGCCACATTGTAGCCAACTCCAATTGACTCAAAACACTTCAACTACCCCATATCAGGAAACCAATGCTCCAGACACACAATTGATAGCCCAATTGATACTTAACTAGACAAGAAAATCATATATGAGAGAAAAAACAACTGATCCGAGGCTCCGGACTTTGCCTGAACTAATACTTATCTAATTGTATATGCAAACCACCCAACCACATTAAAACCCAAACAGAGAATATAATCAGACATCAAGCCTCAAGCGAAAAAGAAGAAAAGAGGGTAATTTCTCATCAAACAAATAAAGTGAAAAAGCATGGTCAGATCGAACCCTAAACCCTCAGTGAAGAATGCAGTATCGTGTCCAAAACAGGAGACTCAGTTGCAGAAAATGAATGAAAACATCGGGCAGTTTAGCGCGCGGAACAGCAACCGGACGAACTCGAATGAACGATGATGAGCAACAGATCGTTCAGGGAGCTTACAGTTATGGGGATACAGAAGAATTATGCGATCGGGAAGCGGCAGATGGATTCGGATTCGAGAGGAAGGTAAAGTGAAGAGGGGAGACTTCGTCTTGCAGGGAGCTGGACCTTCTTTGAGATGGGGGTGGGGAGAGGGAGGAAAAAATCTTACGCGGTTCTGCTACGTGCCGAATAAAAATCACTTAAATTAGTCTAATTAATAATAATTATAATAATTATTGAAATAATTAATATAAATTTATATATTATTATAATTTAATTTATATTTTTACACACTCCGTAAAAAAAAAAAAGAAATAGTTAACAATTTCCAGAGGGAGGGAGAGGGGTGGGGTTGTTTGTATGACACGCGCTTCCGTCTGAGTTTGTTTATGCTTTTCTTTTGTATTGGAAAAGGTGAAACAAACGGGAATGTTACAGAAGGCAGCAGCGTAGGAGATGCGGCGTCGTTTTCTTCTGCATCTTACCCCATTAATAAATGTGTTAATATAGGAAAAATGGTACAACTCCTTACCAATCTTACTTAAATAACACTAATTTATACTAATTTTTAATGTCAATTGTCTATTTTGTGCTTCCCAATTTGAATTGCCCGCCCCCTCCCTATTCCATATGTTTGCTCCCCTCCCCTTCACATGGCAAAAGACATAGTAGCTCACAGGATCTGACCGGTGGTAACGAGTAGCAGCTCAGGGCCGACAATGAGCAGCACATCAAGGCCGAGAGCAGACCGGCGGCGACGGGACGTCATGTCGGGGCATCAGTGACGTCGGGCGTTGACATCCATTTCTATATTAAAAATAACTGGGTTATCCTACATGGCACGTTAATGACGATTGCATGGCAAACAATAACTTGCATGGCAACGCAACATAGAGTTTGCAACCCCAGCTCGTCGAATTGCTAAATTTACCTCTTGCAGTTTTCTATAATTTGACATTACACAAGAACAAACATGTAAATCTCCATTATTCTTCTTCCTCTTTTTTCAATGATAGGGATTAGGGAGTCCATGGGCCTAAACAAATATGGGAAATAAAAAGGTAAAAAAGGACACATAACTCTTATAACGATGATTGAACTCAGAACTACAACAATCAGATTTTTGTAGAGACATAATCAAAGGATCCATACATGCTCAAAGACGTAAAACTGTTACCTAGGAATTAGTTCAAGCAAATGTGTATTCCCCTGTTTTTTTGGATAGAATAGACAAACCTTTTTTTTTCTTTTAATATCTCTGAGTTAGTAAAATTCATTTTTAAAAACTCGATATGATGTGAACCTCGACGAACAAAGCCGCGAGACCCTACAGCAAGAAGATGGAAGTCAGAATTCCAGGATCGCCCAAAGGAGATTTCAGGATGCGGAATATTGACCCGTTGATTATAGAGAATCAAGAACCAATATTATAAACGAGTGAAGAATATTGACTCAATGGTTATGCTAAGCCAAGAACCAATATTATACGAAAGTGTAGAATCACAAGATATGCACTTGTAATCCTTACAGAGTTGCTGAAGAACAATAGGAGAAGAACTCTCTGAGAGATATGAACTTAGCTAAAATTCTACTTCTAACCACTAAAGACATTATATAGAACTCAGAAACTGAAAATTACAACTACCCGAGATTGGGAAACAAGAAGCACTTAATGTTGGTCTTTATGCACAAGCCTTCAGCCTCTATGGAACACAACCGTCCTCCACCTTAAGAATTCGTCCAAAATGCAGGTGGCATTAAATAACACACCAGTTCAACATGAATGACATGTTTTCCCAGCTTATTACTTGCATTCCAATATGATATTGGGTTAGGAATATGCTCCATCATATTTGTCTATAGTTTAGTAGGTGATTGGTCCACTTTTGGGATGGACTTGTATGATATTAAACATTCAGCCTTGCTCCAATGGTAGCTCCATGGCTTGCCCTTCCAAAATGCGAATTATCAAGCCTCATACATCATGTTGAACTTGCTTGATCTTCGATCTTGTGACTGGCCCAGCTGGCATGTGCAAATCTCCCTCATGCTCTTCTTGATTCGGAAAGTCCCTCTCGTTTTGGGGTTCATCTTCATTGGTTTGGAGCTAATCTGGAGTTGTATCACGATAGATTAAAAAAACAAAAAATAATAATAATTTTAGATTATACAGAAGAAAAGAGAAAAGAAAATGAGAGGAAAAAAAAGAGAAAAATACCAAATAGAAGAGAAAGCACGAATGGAAATAGCAGAAGCCTGGGATAGCTTTCTATTTGCTCAAGTAATGAGAGGTTCCATATTAGTAAGCCAATCCTTTCTTAGCTCCCTTCCTCTGCTACCACTAATCTCAAGCTCGATCGAGATGCCATTAACCATGATATCATATTGAAATTTCTATCTAAAACCCTAATTAGCTTGTGTTGGAGTGGAAATGAATACCTCAACTATACAACCGAAAAATACCAAGGGGCATTTGGTCCGAATAATGTTAGATTGCAAGGAAAGTTATGTTACATGGAAAATCTTTATTTTGTAAGGAAAATAGTCAGTAATGTAAAATTGTTGTGCTTGGTAAGTACTGAAAGTTCATAATATAGTTTGATCATTTGTCGAAAATTGGTGATATAATTTGATTATGTGTTATAGTTTAGTCATCCATTGAGATTTCATTTCTTTTATATTTCTATCTGAAAATGAAATATCACATTAGCATCGCGTCAGCTCCGTTACTGCCATGTTAGTTCTATCACCTGTCAAGTCACCTCACGTAGCAGATGGTAATGACGGAAGCAAAGTTCATAATTTTATAAGTCATTTTTAAAGTTCATGATATAATTTAGTTATCTACTTGAAGTTTGCACTTTTTTTAGGCTATCATCCCACAAAATATAATATTTTAATAGTTAACATTGCAAGAATATCCTTCTTTCCTTTTTTTCATTCTAAAGAGAGGGAAAAAGAATTAGTTACTTTGTAATTTTCAAAAAAATTTATAGGTAGGTCTCATTCTTTGCCATGTATTCCAAAAAAGGTTATTTGTCCAGAAAAGTAAGAATTATCCAAGAATTTGTTAATCTGTCATGGACTATTTTTTTTACTCAGAAAATTATGAACTATTGAAGAATTCTCTAATCTACTCCAAATTATATTTTCCCAAAAAATTACAAATTACTCAAGAATTTTTTAATCTACCACGCTGTTAATTTATATGTTAATTGTTGATGTGTACCGTTAACTTTACTAATTGTGCAAAACGGAGTCTGACGTGGCATCATATGTGACATCCATCTAATCATAAAAATTACGAACTATTGTCGAATTCTCTATTTTATCATGAAAACTAACGTGCAAACATATGTGCAAATAGATGATGGACTTACAAACAAATTTGCAAATAGATGTTCCTTATCTTTATGACTAAATGGAAGCCACGTGTGATATCACGTTAAACTCTGTTTGCACAATCAGTAAAATTAATAGTACAAATTAGCATTTAACAATCAAAATTAATAATGTGATAGATTAGAAAAAACAAAGTAGACTTCGTGACTTTCTGAGCAAAAAAATAGTTCATGGTAAATTGAAAAATTATCAAATAAATTGTGATTTTCCAAATAAAAAAAATAGTTTGTGATACATTAAAAAATTTTTGAATAATTTATATTTTTCTGGACAAATGACCCACCTAAAAATGC
This sequence comes from Lagerstroemia speciosa, assembly GCA_037672795.1. Lineage (NCBI taxonomy): Eukaryota > Viridiplantae > Streptophyta > Magnoliopsida > Myrtales > Lythraceae > Lagerstroemia > Lagerstroemia speciosa. Next base: position 8,499,608 of record CM075299.1, read on the forward strand.
AAACCTTTTGTAGTGGAAAGTGTTTCCATGCAAAAGTTCAGCAGCCCGATGAAAAACCTTTGACGCGGTAAATACAATTTGACACCTACTTTGCAGCTAAATATGGTAAAACGAGATATAAAGTTTTTTACTTTACATTCAACCAAATGCCACCGAACAATTTCTTATAACTTTATTTTTCTTTTGCTGAACTACTGGACACATAAATTTGCTTTGACTCAGTAGACACTTTCTTTATAAGGAATTAAAAAAGAAAAAGTGGATCACCAATGGAGGTTGGTTGAAGTGGTAGAGGCTTCAATTGCGTAAGTAGAGAACTTGGTTTCAAGTCCCTATAAATGCAGTAAGCGTTCTTGGAAGGGGTTTCAGGGAAACTGCCCGACAACACCTCGAATCTGGATTAGTCGGGTCCTTAGGGATACCGAATACTAGATGGTCTTGCATAAAAGAAAAAAAAAAGTGGATTATTTTGCCTCTCTAATATGCAATGTTGGAAAATTCCTATTTAATCACAAAACATATCAGATAACTGAACAACTAGCTCAAGTGTTGGCACCACAAAAAAATTTAATACGATCAACAGAAATCGGTGCCCACCAAACTCAGTGAAAAACAGACACAAATGCATAAAGCGAATTCGGACCTAAGATCTTAGAGCTACCGAATCGTAACGGAGTAAGCTTAAAACCACTATATTACTATCTTTAAACCAAGGACGGACTTGGTTAGGTACAGCCCCACTAGAAAATTTACAGACCTAGGATGACAGATCTTCCATCTGCATGACTAATCTAAAAGCTTTACATTGTTATTCGACTGGACAATGCAAGGATACTAATGCCCCCAGATCTTTGGACTCCCTCACTACGAGCACTACAAAAAAATTGCCATTTACTGACGGGGGATTTTCATCAGTAAAAGTATTAAAAATCCGTCAGTACAATACTTTTTGATCTATACTGACAGAAAAAAGAGTTATACCTACGGTTTAAATTCCTGTCAGTATAGGTAGCGTGGCTATAAACCTATACCTACGGTCAAACCGTCAGTACACTCCTTGGTTTTTGTCGACTATAAATTCCGTCGCTATAGTACATTCTGTCAGTATAGTACTTCTTTACCGTCGGATATTTTCCATCAGTATAATACAATCCATCCGTCAATATAACATAAACTAATCTGTCGGTAAAGAATTACCGTCGCCATAGCATTGTCATTTTTGTAACATTTACCGACGGATATTCGTAAATTCAAGTATATCTTTACCCACAGAATACCCATCACTAAATGAATGTATGTTTTTGCTCGTTACTGACAAAAAAGACATCAGTAAAGTTCACACTTTTAAAAATGCATTATTTGTCAGTAATTCATCAATAATTATTCGACGAAATTTTAATTAGATAACTTTTAATTAATTGAATTAAATTAACATGATCATTGGAATATGTATCACTAATATATATATATATATTATTACTAAAAACTCATACACGCTACCAAAGCAATTACAACTTTCTTCTGTGATACAAAGTAATATAAAGTAATTACGGACTACTAAAGTAATAAAAAGGGTATCTGTGATATACACATAAGAAAACATCAAAATCATAATAAACAAAACGAGAGCTCTAAATCTTGAACTTCTTGCATGCGCAATATATCCTAAAGGTCTTTTTCATATAGCCTGAAATCACCTAATATACTCCTGAAATCAAAAGAAAAACAAAGATAGTAAAGTTTGCGGTTAGACGAGGCAAGATACCTAAAATCGATAACTGAACATTTTAAAGGCTTAAAACACAAAGCCAGTAAGATAGTAAGATGTGTTGTTAAATGAGAATAACAAAATCAACCAATTTATAAATCTTTAGCGAGGAACGGGAGGCATCATATTAATATAAGTTGTAGCAGAAAAAATAGACAATAAGCATACTAACTTAGCTATATTAACTATAGATGAATAGAACAACTTGCCTCAAGAAAGTAAGATAAAATAATCATAGAATCCTTACTGTAGCATGCTTCCTTGAGAGCTCAGTCCAAAACTTACTGCAAGAATTAAGATATGACAGTGAGAAAATTTACAGTGAGAAAATTTAAATGTCAATAGTATCTATGCATCTCAAAAGAAATTAGTCAAACATCGAGTTCTAGAGCGGCATATTAAATGTAGGACCTGGAGTCTCACTTAATGGAGCCATCGCTGCAAAATGAGAAGATTTAGAGATCATTCCAAGGATTCACTATTGTGAGTCATGTAATTCAAAATAGAAATGGATTATGTCGGCGTCATAATTTCTGCAAAGTTAATAAAAAAAATTGTGTTGGAACAATTCGATGAGCTATAATTGTCAGAGGCATTGAAACAAAAAGACTTGTAGATGATTCCATCACAACTCAGAAAAGGAGTTTCATTTTCACAGCAGCACTAGGAGAAGAACAGCAGTTACAACTGGCATTTTACCTTTCCTAATGATCGAGCATCTGGAGCTGAGTACAAAACTATCAATCCCATGTCTAAAACCAGCAGCTGAAGGAACTTTACAGCTTAGCACAACATTTAGCAGACTCAACAACACCCTAGAAATACGCAGCAAGACAAATCAAACCCCAAGCATCAATCCACTCGACCAAATACCACCACTATGAACCAGCAGAAGAGCATCGAGCAGGATCGCAATAGCCATATAGCATTATAGACTCGAACTAAACATCCAGTGAATACAATCCATCTGCAGTGTGTGTTGGGCGACTTGGGCATTTTGTCGAATACCTTGCGGACGCATGAGAGGTAGCCAGAAGAGGGCACCAAATCGATGTAGGGAGCCCGGGCTATGCTGAGGGAGATGGTGGTTCTCAGTTGTCTGGTGGCGGTGCTCGGAGCAAGAGATGACATAGTGAGGGAAGGGTTAGCTTCGGCGGTGAGTCTCGATACAGCAGAGGAGGTAACGAGCCATGGGAAGCCAAGTCGATTGGGCAGTGAGGGTCGGATGGTGGCTCCAGTAGGTAGCGACCGAAGATGGCTTGATTGCTGACGTGAAGGAGAGGTTCAGTCACGGATTGAGCTCGGCTCTCGGTAGAAAAAGGGCACGGACATAGGAAGAGACTGGCAATGGTCGCTTAGGCGCCGAGATGGTCGAGATGGTTCGAAGAGGACTTGACAGGGGGCAGCGATGGAGGAGCAACCATCTAGAGCTGAGGGAGAGATGGAGCAGATGGCAATGGCGTAGGTGTGCAGTTAGGGTTTGTGTTCCGGGAGATTTGGGGATTAGTGCGGTGGGAGCAGAAAAATAATCTATACTATTAAGCTAAAAGAGGATGTTATAGTGATTAGATGGGGAGAGTAGGGAGTGATTTCCCTACTCTCGGGACCCACCTCTTTTTTTTTTTTTTCATTCTTAATTTATTTTATATTAATAAATATCTATACTATCTATACTATTAAGCTAAAAGAGGATGTTATAGTGATTAGATGGGGAGAGTAGGGAGTGATTTCCCTACTCTCGGGACCCACCTCTCTTTTTTTTTTTTCATTCTTAATTTATTTTATATTAATAAATAATAGAATATATTTATTCTTATAAAGCTAAAGGAGGATGTTATAGTGAATAGATGGGGAGAGTAGGGAGTCATTTCCCTACTCTCGGGACCCACCTCTCTCTTTTTTTTTTTTCCTTCTTAATTTATTTTATATTAATAAATAATAGAATATATTATTAAAAATAAATAAGTATCATCAATAAATATAATCAATATTTATCTAAAAATATATTAATACATAATTTATTATTAAATTTTTTTTTGAATACAAGAATAGAACTTATGCATTTTATTTTTATTCCGGATTTAATTTTATGAGTATATCAAGAGAATGAGCTTTTTTCATTTAGGAAAATCGAGTCCCCTGTTTAGAAATGAAATGAAATTATTTATTAACCTATACAAAAAATAAATAATCTATTAATATAAGTGATTGGACATGAATATAATATACCATTAATATATTGTTGTGGGAAAGAGATGAATATTACATTTATGTATTTATTTTTAATGTATATTATTTCTGCACTGGTAATTAAAAAATTATAAAATATTCGCATTATAAACATGCGAATAATGACATAGCTCTTTTTAAATAAACGACATTTGTTTGTAAAAAAGATATTTGAGTGTGAGTTAAATGACATAATCATTTTTTAAATATCTCTATACTTTAATATAATTCATTCAGTTCGTTATAAAAGATATATCGAATCGCAGCGTGGCGCAGGTTCTTTTTCTAGTTATTAAGCTAAAAGAGGATGTTATAGTGATTAGATGGGGAGAGTAGGGAGTGATTTCCCTACTCTCGGGACCCACCTCTCTTTTTTTTTTTCATTCTTAATTTATTTTATATTAATAAATAATAGAATATATTATTAAAAATAAATAAGTATCATCAATAAATATAATCAATATTTATCTAAAAATATATTAATACATAATTTATTATTAAAATTTTTTTTTGAATACAAGAATAGAACTTATGCAATTTATTTTTATTCCGGATTTAATTTTATGAGTATATCAAGAGAATGAGCTTTTTTCATTTAGGAAAATCGAGTCCCCTATTTAGAAATAAAATGAAATTATTTATTAACCTATACAAAAAATAAATAATCTATTAATATAAGTGATTGGACATGAATATAATATACCATTAATATATTGTTGTGGGAAAGAGATAAATATTACATTTATGTATTTATTTTTAATGTATATTATTTCTGCACTGGTAATTAAAAAATTATAAAATATTCGCATTATAAACATGCGAATAATGACATAGCTCTTTTTAAATAAACGACATTTGTTTGTAAAAAAGATATTTGAGTGTGAGTTAAATGACATAATCATTTTTTAAATATCTCTATACTTTAATATAATTCATTCAGTTCGTTATAAAAGATATATCGAACCGCAGCGTGGCGCGGGTTCTTTTTCTAGTAAATATAAAAGGAGAACAGAAAAATAAGAAAAAATAAAAGCGGAAATGGCGAAGGAAGGACAAGGCCGGGAATTGGTAGTGGAGATGGGCAGTATCGTGTGGTGGAGCAGGGCACGTCCCCTCCACTTTTGTTTTTATATTTTTTAATTTCGTATAAATGTTATCCTCTTTCTTTTGAAAATTTTGGAAAATAAAAAAATTTATTTAAAAATAATATTAAAAATATAAATAATAAGAAAATAAAAACGTGGAAGGACTTTTACAAACGGTTATCTATCCGTCAGTAAATATTTAGGGGACTTTGCTGACAGATTTTTTCGTCCGTCAGTAAATGTAGTTCTTACTTTTACTGACGTATTTTCTTTTGCCTATCAGTAAAGGTTTTAACTGACGGATATGTCTGTCAGTATAAAATTTTTATAGCTATGGAAGGCAATTCTATCAGTAAAATATTACTCTATAGCGACAGTTTTGCTAACTATCAGAAAAACCAATAGTTATACTGACAGTTTTTCTCTTCTATCACAAAAAACTGACATATGCTCACGGAAATATTCCATCAGAAAAAAATCTATCAGTAAATGGCAATTTTTTTGTAGTGGAGGAGAGACAGAGACCACTGTCCTAAACGAAAGATCTGGGGATCGGCGACCTCGACACCAAGGCCGACAGCACGCCAACCAGAAGGGCGGAATTGTAAGTGCTGGGCTCGGCGTGCGCTGAGCTGTTCCGGGAATCGATGTAGGTCTCATTCAAGAAGGGGCCACCCACGACCGCCCCGATGGCCACGTTCGGGTTGGGATCCGGGGAGTGGAACCACTTGAACCCATCCTTGCATCCAGTCTGGGCATCGACGGGAATGGAGGCTCCTCTGTGGTGCACGTAGTGGGGATACCTCGTCCCGTGCCCGACCAGGTAGCTCAGTCCCATCGGGTTTTCGCCCAGCACGTAGTCTACCTGAGACCAAGAAAAATGGCGGTTTCTAGTTAGATTTCTGCATATAAGAGGATTCCTTACGATATTGAACTATTCTCTTTAGTTTGATGTAAAGTCTGCACTTCACATGAAAAGTTACATCCATTTTACTGTGTTTGGCCGCAAGGTTGGGCGCATTCTTATTTTGTTTGGCCTTACCTTTTTGCCTGGTAATCAAAATGCAGGACAATAACTTTACATTATTAGATTGCTATAGTGAAGACCAATTTTGCCCTTTCACCAGGAGACACTTTTCAATGATCAAGACAAAATGGGTAGTTTTGTAAAATCATTTTCATTGACTATCACATTAAATATTATAATATTATCTTTTTAACCGCTGTTCAATTAATCTAAAATACTTACCAAATAATAATTTCATATTACAATCAACTTTCCATGTAAAATAATAATTTTCATGTAATATAACTAACCATCGTAATCTAACAATACTAGAACCAAACGCTCCCTTATCTCATTTATAATTATCATTAAATCCCCATAAAAAATTCTAAGTCGGAGAGTTCACTTAAGAGAATTGAATATAAGACCTCTTAATTTGAGGTCGATGATAATACCATTGCATCAAACCCCCTTTCTCAAATTCCACATAAAATAACCTTAGAATTTTAGATTGATATGACCCTAATCTCTTACATATCCTGTGAAAATTTTACATGGTATTAGAACATGTTGCTATGAAATTCACACCTAGCCAAAATTCAAGTGTAGAGTTCGTGGAAACAACCCTGAAACCATAAGAATAACGCCCAAACTCATGGTTACCCCTGGGGTGAAACTCGTGGGATTAAATTTGAGACTAGAAGAAAAATGTCCTACTCGCGGTCAACGAATCGAGTACAGAAGAAAAAACCCAATTTGAATAAAGTTGTCAGATCTAGCATGAAAGATAAAATCCGATCCTTGGTCAGATATTCTTCTCACCTAAGTAAGGAAAAAAAAGTCATGCTTCATCTCACTTGAGTACGAGTGTTTAAGGGCATCACAAGATGGGTGGCAATCAGCTGCACATTGGTTGTATGATGTATTATAGGTATATCACGTGGCAATATTAAAATGATATCACAAATAAATAAGATTCAAATATTTTAAAGATTTTTCTATTAAAACCCTAAAAATAATAATAATAACTTTAGAAATAATTGAATCTCTTTAGTTTGTAATACCACATTTTACATTAGTACTGTTATATGATAATCCTGTTGCGCACTAGACTTTCTCCCGGTTCAGACAGGAAATTTTCGGTTTTTCGACTATCCAACTTTGGCCGTGACTACTATAGACAATATCCTTCGGAAAGAAGAAAGGCATCAAAAGCTCCACGAAATATGAATTCGAGTTTTTGGCAACAGAAATTTTGTACCTGGGAGATGGCAAAATCCCGAAGATCGTCAGGCTCGTAGGATCTCCCGCTACAGTACAACAATGGTGTTCGGGAACCGAGCATGTAATCGCTGTACAGAACGGTCAGAAAAGCTGAGGCCACGGGGTGCAAGAGGGAGTTCGATTCAGCAACCCATATCAGACCGCCTGCATCATCGGTTAAAAACCCGAGTTTCAATTCCTACCGCACAGGAGGATAAGGTTGCCTCCAAATTCGTCCATAATCTTATGACAGAATCAGCTAGTAATAGGAGATGGAGAAAATTTACTCTTTGTTCTGCTAGCTGTGGCGGTCGGCGAGTCAGGCAGCAGCCTGCAGATCATCGCCTCTGCGGTTTCCCGGTACATCTGAAGCCCGAGACTCTCGGGGACTGATGTCTCTACTGCTCCGAGGAAGCCGATCCGGGATAACAGAACCTGGCTTGAAACAACAGTAGTTTAGTTTAGGATGGATTGATTGATTCTCTTGTGACATGACGAAAACAACCAGTCCAGGAGATGTCAAGGCTCGGATTCCTCGGCAAAGTCGTGCCCAAGATCTTATTCCGATCCTTCGTTTTCCATACATGAAATATAAAATGAAAGAATAGCTCGGGATCCCAATCGATATCCAACGTAACAACTATGTTTCGGAGATGTTCTACTTTATATGTCCCGCTTAGACTCGCTCCAACTGATTCAAAACTATAGTCCCTTCGCCTGACAGTAACAGTTAAAGATAGCTGGTAATTTATAACACGACAACATAACTCAACGATTCGATACGAAATTACATGAGTTTAGTTTGAGTTAAAGGTATTTTATATGCGAATGGGCTAAACTCGTACTCATCGTAAACAAGTATTTTAATTATATTTAATCATGTGTAACTCGATTAAATACAGTTAAACCCGTTTACTAAAATTGTTTTACTATCTTATAGAAATATTTTAACTCATTGATATATTTCCTTATAAGAATTATTAACTGTAAGAATTATTAACAACAATTACTCCTTGTAAAATATTATATATTGCATATTTTTATTTTTATCTAAAGCCATGCTTAACTCTATACATGGTTAAATTTTGGTTTACCGAGCTTAGTATCATTTTAGTCATATATAAATTTGTCTATTTTGGTATGTGTAATTGCACACACTTTAGACATACTAAATTAAATTATATTATCACGTGACAGTTTTTACATTATAATATTAATTAATAAAATTCTGTTATTTCTATTTTTTACTTTTAGAAATTTATAATAAAAACTAAAATAATTGATTTAATATCCCTATATAAGTATTGTCACGTGATAACTCCATCACATAGAAGACTTCAGATAAGTCAACTTGGAATATAGATAGGTCCATTTCGACAAGACCTGTTTAGATATGCTAAATTGTGTTGGAAAAAATGGCATTCAATCGAATGAGAAATTATTCTCAAAAATTAAAGAAAATTATGATTGGACTTAAGTACATGGACTTAATACGCGTAATAAAAGTTAGGCTTAGTAAAGCCTATGAAGAGCCCAAGCCCATATGAGAGCCCATGGTGAAATGGTCTGAATTCTATCCCATACTGATAATGGATGGTAAGTTTAGAGTGTTTATAAGCAAGGAGTGGTTTTATAGTTGGTAACTTCCTTATCTATATTATACGACTTACCCTCACCTAGCACGCCTGCGCAAGGGGTGCAAATTGAATGCTTGTCCCAGACATGGGCCTCCAAACCAGTCCATCTCTTAGGATTCCAAGTGGATGATTTATGTGCATTAAGGACCAAATTAAAGGTGGTTTAAAGCACAGATATTAAGGGCATTAATCGGTCGGCCTTAGTAAGGGCTCTTTATGGCTAATTCAACTATTTTAATGGCCGGTTCAGTGCAATTAAAAGGACTTTTAATACCGGTTCGGTGCAATTAAGGCCGATTTGGGCTTTTAATTTTCCAGTTCTCTGCCATTTAAGACACCGACCCTCCATCATCCTATAAATAGGACCTTCGTCGAGAGGTTCCAGTGCACCTTCAAGCACTCTCTTCTCCTAATATCATTTTCGATGGTTTTCGGCACTTCAGTCCGATTCGCTCCTCAGCTTTGAGTTTCGTATAGCCTCGAGCTCAAAAGTCATTATATCATGGGAGACTGAAGTCCATACTTTCTCAGCATGAGTAAGAAGAGACGAATAAGTTTTAAGGAAATTGTGACTGCAACATATTTCAATAGTTAGTAATATTTTACTTTCAGTCTATTATTTCTGTATTATTTATTTCATTCTTCTTCATTTTGTGGTAAGATCTTTCTAGCAAGATTTTGTGGCAAAAAAATTAAAAATTTGTTTTTTTTACTTACAAGATTCATTCTCTAATTGTGGTCATTGAGATTATTTTATTATATTCAAATTACAAATTGAACATGTCATTTTTAAGTCAGAAGGAATTTTTGATGCAAACCCATTTAAACAATGACTTATATAGATACGATGCAACAAAGATTACCAGCTATATTATGGGATAAACCGCAGTTTTATAGGGGAAAAGAAGCTCGAAGTACCTGGACTCCTGGATGCTTGTCGTCCCAGCTAAACCAACCCGGCGTCCCCCAATTAGCAAACCCCCGACCATCACCGACCGTCACATAGCCAAGGTATGAACGGTCCTCGGTGGCCAGGTAAAGCCACGCAGCGGCCCAGAGGAGCTCGTCGCCGTACCCGGAGGAGTTATAGAACTGCCGAACTTCCGGGATGCTGGTGCTGTATGAGCCCCGGCAAGTGTCGGCGAATGCAAACAGCTGCTGGGCGTGGGTTAGGAGCAGGCCCGAATAGGTCGAGTTGAGCTTCCTGAAGACGATGGATGCCGAGGCCATAGCCGCAGCGGTTTCTGCCGCAACTTCGGTGCCGGGGAAGGAAGCGTTCACTTGGGTCAGCGGCCGTTCCTCGGTCGCGGTCTCGGGCCTTTCCCAGCACCGGTGGTCTAGTTCGGGATCTCCCACCTTCAATACATTGCATTGTTAAATCACACATAAATTAAATTAAATAATAAGTCAGTGTTCACTAAAAAATGGGATATTCACCACCAGACTCTTCAATAGAAAAGTATCCAATCTCTCATAAGATCTACCGATAATAATCTATCTTGACCCCTGTAGTTTTATCTAAGCCCATCTGAAGGAGTAAGTCTTGTACGTAGTGGTACCCCATGTCAATGCTAACGTGATATTACAAACTAATAGAATTCAGTTATTTCTAGAGTTTTTTTTTAATTCTCAGGGTTTCATAAAAATTCTGAAATGGTTACATTTTATTGATCAGTGATACCAGTACTGTCATGTGATATACTCATTTGCACAATAGTCTTTCCATCCGAAAGACTCTTTAACTTAAACAGGTGGTCTACTCATAAGAACCACCTCTTAATAATTTAGAAATTTGGTCAAAAACAGATTCAACCAACAAAAATATATTATATGAATGTCTACCGCTTTTAATGTAAGCTCAGGGCTCTTACACATCAGTCCCATTTAAATTCAATTGACCGAGGGCTCTCTAGTTTAAATCAACGTTCTGCTTATAATAATGTTACATGCATGACAAAACATTGCAGCTTTAACTTCAACTCTAATGTGGTGCACAGACAATGCCTTTCGAGCAGGGCTCACCGAACCTGAATATAGAGCACATTTTCGGATACATGGGCATTGATGAGGTAGTCTGTGATCCATTTGACCGAGTCGTGGGCACTGTCCAACTGCCTCACGGTCTTCATCTGATCGCCGTACTCGAGGATCGCCCACGATAGGACCGTTGCGGTGAAGGCCATGGGGAACCCGAACTTCATCAGGTCGCCTGCGTCGTACAGCCCTTTGGATAGATCTATGTTGTCTTGTCTCCCGTCTTCTAGACCCGAGTCGCCTCTCCAAGCGATCTGGTTGTTCACCAACTTTCCTGCTGGATTGTCAAAGGACCGAATCGAAAAAGATAAGACTTGTTAGTACCCCGACAAACCGACCATGTTATATCGAAATTCCGATGCTTTTAGAGAGAAAAACTCGAACATACACTTCTGTACATTGAAGAACTGCATAGCGATCCCGAGAGCATCCGCGTACTTCTGGGTGACATTGCCGGGTCGGCCCGAGGTGCCCGGGGAGGAAGACCTTGAATGGAAGTACTCCCTTAGGACAGTGAACACAGCCAAGGCAATGACAAGAACCCCGAACACTAACAAGAAGACCCACCACCAGCACCACCTGTTGCATCTCGATCTAGCAGCTTCCTTAGACCCGCCCGATTCGATCTTCGTCTCCATATGATCAGTTATTCGATGTTCAGTCTACTTGATATTTCGACACGGCTCAGGTTGTCTAAGATGGATGGACAGACTGTGTGTGGGCTGTGGTAGTTGACTTGAGGTTGTGGAACTGATGAGGAGATGCCGCCATTTTCAGGAATCTTTCTCCTCCTTTATACCTTGGAGGATGTTCCAAAAGGTTGCATCGACAACCCATTTCTTTTACCATAACCATTGTTGAGTGGTTCAAAATTCACTCTAATATGGTCTGATGACGTCGAAATATTAGGTTCAAATCTCATTCTAAATAAAATTTTTAGAAGGATCTCTTCAAGTTTAGATTTTGATGGACAATGATTTCTTTGATTAAACTGGTTCTTTGATGATACTATATGTTGATCGGTCAATATTAGTACCGATTATTTAGTTTATTTGATATATTTACGACATAACAAAGTAGTCCAAATGTTACATAGTGGAGTCTCCTGCTCTGGCAACGGTTAACCATTAAGAACCGTTCACTGGCCATGGTCGCCGTGGATTGGATGGCTGAGATGTGTCCGGAGATGGATCCTTGGCAAGGGTAGAGACAACATGATTATTGGTTGTAGAGCATCGAAAGGGGCCCGGTCGGGCCTGTCCTTACCGATGAGGAAGCCGGGAAAAGAAACAATATAAGAAGACTGTTGTTCTATGCCTCGTCCTCCGCTTTGCCAACAGCTTGTTTGGAAGGTAGAATATGACGAAGCCACTTGGATGCTCGGAATCTCATGGCGCACATCCCAATGACACAATAAATTCTTAGCTGATCGATCTTATCTCGTCATTACATTGCGTAAGAAAATATCAATCAGATCATGACAGACGAGCAAATTGATGTCAATTACCCAAATAGTTACCTTAATTGTTGCTAATTAAAGTAATTTGATTGGTTTTTCTTCATCGCGTCACCATGAGATAGAATCATCTAAGATTTTTTCCACTGGTATAGAAAGGAATATGTTTAATGGTTTTCGGCTACAAGCATATGAACTTAAAAGAAGATGGAGAATCGAGTATCTAACGAGTGGATCAGATCGATTCAAGCGGCAAAAGTCGATGCCGTTCCACTATTCTCAGCACAATGCTCAGATCGATGGATTGCAAGGGGTCGATCACCAAGAAAGACATGCTTCTGCTGACGGACGAGAAGAGGTCGTCTTGGTCTTGGCATGAGAACGTGCTGACATGATCTAAAGGTTTTCCCTAACTTTCCGGGAAGAAGCAATGCTCGATTCCGGTTAGGTCACTTTTTCGGGTTCGTATGCAAAAGTTAGGATTCGAAGAGCAAGTGTTTCCTGTCTAGATCACTTCTAGGAGGTGAGACAGCAACCTTTTGGCAGGTTCTAAGTGTCCTAGAGACAAGAAGCAGAAGTTCGAGATCGTCCTTGACAAGCTCGAGCTAGACCGGGTTTCTTAATATCATCTCCCAGCTACGCCGAAGATTGGCATGGTTGCACGGGCTGTGTCATTGGACTGAAAAGCCCGGATCGAGTACGACGATCGTGGAATCAAGATCGATATGCCAGACCAAGAAAATGAACTTCCAGCAGTAAGTGAGAATTGCTCCTCCAATTCACCAACATCGAATTGGGCGCTCGATGTCTTCTTCCCTTCAACAAGTTACCGAATTCGAGCTCTTCTTTTTTTTTTTTTTTTTTTTTATGTATAATTGAAAAGGAGAGAAGTGTTAGTAATAACCCAATCACCCGCAACACAATAATCAATTTTTCTTGTTCAACTATGAGTATATCAAATGACTAACTGATCAGTGTTCAGTACTGACTAGAAACTTAAGTCCACTAAGACTCGAGTTCAGAAAGCGTACTTCTAACAAATGTTTTGAGATAAGTACGTAAAAAGGACTAGAAACAGTATATTGATCACAGGATCACATGAAATGATATTTGAATCACTATGCTGAATTTTATGTTGTAAGCGGACTATTGACTTTGCAAGCTTACATCAACGAAGAGACTACCGGAGATAGATCTAATTTTATATCAGAAATTGTCATATTCCAACACTCATATATTATATTATTATTAATGTATCTTTTAAGAGATTGAGTGCATTTCCCTCCAAAAATTCTATCATATGTGGACACCCAACCCAGCCTCTATTGGGATTAACGTTCGACCTTGATGTTGGAATTATGAGTGCGACCACAGCAGAAAGAACTGAGAAGTATGAGGAGAAATATGAACACTAGATATATATGGAAAAACCATCAACTCATAGGGAAATAACCATGGACAAAGTATGACGTTCTATTAAATCAAATTGAGATATTACGGTCTTCAAGAACACCACTAATCCCAAACCCAGACTCTCTCGCTCCGTCCCAAGGCCCTCAAGATTTCACAGTATCGAGGAACACCTTCACAACCTGTACAACTTATATCTTATTTGATATTCTAGAAAATATTATCTATTTATATTTTTTTCTAAATCAAATAGGTTATTAGATCTCGTACTTCCAACCTTGATTTTGACTATTAATTATTCGCAGGTATCTCCTATCTTAAATCTAACAAACAGCTCGTTATTCAGATTTTTCTTGTCTTTGAGTTTCGGCTTATACCGAGACATCCCGACAACCTTGATGAACTCGGATTCGAATGGGGAAAATTCGTGCTTGGGAATTTAACATTGAGTGAACCGACTAACTCAAATTTGAATTAATCTAAATGCTTTCTCATTCGCAACAGAAAAACTCAGTATAATTCATTGCATTATGCGGACTACAGAAACACGCATATAATATATATCCTACTTGAATATGGAGGTCGGCGAGAGTGGAGCGGAGTCTAACTGGTAGAGGTTGAGGGAGGGCCCCACGAACCGGAACAAGATCCAAGCTCCGATGATGATGAAGATCGAGGCGTAGGCGAACTTGTTCAGCCAGAAAAGCAACCCCTTTTCCCCCACATACAGCTCCGCCGCCTTCTCCCACAGGCTCATATCCTCCCACTTCTTCGGCGGCGCCGGCTCCTCCCTCGCCTGGGCCTTCACGGACCGGCCGTCCTCTGCCGCCTGCTGCCTCCGTCTCCTCGATCCGCGGCGGAATCGGATCTCGACCGTGTCAGGAGGGGTTATCGTCGGGGGAGCCGGAGCTGTCGGCCGATTGCTGTCGCTGCTGTCGGCGTCATCGGCGGCTCTGATTCTGAATGGCTGGTGGCGGCGGCGAGGGAAAAGCGTGAGGTGGGCGGGTGACGGCAGGGGTAGGACGGAGAAGAGTGGTGGGGACGGTGGCGATTTTGATGGGAGGGAGCGGAGGAGAGCGGTGGCGTCCATATCTCTTTTGGCAGCCAAATTGAGAATCTTATCCCATATCTGCCCGTTTTATCATCTTTTCTGTTTTCATCTTATATATTTTTATTTAAAAAATGGTTTTTTATTTTCTTTTACAGTTATTCCTATATATTTCATATAATTATATAAAACTAAGGCATATTTACTTTTGTATTTGTATGGACAGTGAAAATTAATCGGATAAAATTTAAATATCTGGTAATGTAAAAAAAAGGTACATTTACTTTTGAAAAACAAGTCTTCTCACTTTTATATTCATTTTTTCTCCTTTTATAAATTCAATTTTCAATAAGAATATAAAAACATATATTAATTTTGAAGAATGCCTAATAAATGGTAAAAACGACATTAATAAATTAAATTTTTTAGACAAAAATGACCTTAATAAATTAAAGTAAAAATAAATTAAGAAAAAAGAATTTATTTATGACAAATGTTTTTTTTTTACCTTGTGACTCTAGAGTAGAGTGTTGGTATCTTTTTTCCATCCAAAAGATACCCTCAACTAGGAAAAAGTTTTCAGTAAATTGATCATATAATGTAGGCAATGTTGACATGATATATTCATCCAATCAGAACTTGACATGCAATCAATAATTATATAATTATGGTTATTAAATTCTTAAAAATCTTTAAAAAAAATAAAAATCCTAAATAAATGGTGAATCCTAAATGAAAAAAGCATACAAATGGTAAAAAAATATATAAAAACCTAATAAATAGTGAAATTTAATTGAAAAATATGTAAATTGTGAGGATGAATATGTCATGTCAGCATTGTCTATATGTTAGACTGCTACATTGAAAACTTTTTCATCAACTAGAGTTCTTTGAAATTAATTGTATATAAGTCTACTGTCATTTTCCACCGCCATTCTCCCCCCTAAGACATTTATACATTTATCTATATTATATATGAAAATGCACCTTCATTTTGACATCCTTTCACTTTCTGAGATTACTCACTGACATATAGATATAAATTTTACTAACCATTAGATAAGAAAAAATATGCACATAATGGTAAATTTACTACTATGTAAATTACATACTAATTATCTTTCTCCATTCCCATTTTCTTTGTCTATGTTAGTTTACTATAATTTTTCTTCATTTCCCTTTCTACTCTTTTCACTATATACAAAATCAATTAAATTCTATCTCTCAGTAACCATAATTAAGACTTTGTTAAGTCATTGACATGTTTATTTTTCGTCAAACTTATCAAATAATAAAATATGAACATCGCACGGACCAGCTTCTGGTCAGCATATAATATATATGACAAAGATTAATAACTATTCATTACAAATTTGGAAATAAAAATATTCAATTAATTGGAAAAGTGAGAAAAAAATCCATCCAATTTATTTATAAAACCGAAAAAGTGGGAAAAGGAGTTTTTTTCTTTTTAAGAAAAGTTTCATTTCTAGATAAGTCAATGCATTTCTTTTTACAAATTTTCACCTTTTAAAAATTTTCTATAAAACTGAAAAATTATCCACAAATAGACAAATTCTAAGAGGTGCAATAAATAATACTCTTACTTGCACAATGAAAAAACACATAGAAATTTTATATATGAATTTTATGTTTGAATATTTATTGTTATAGACTATAAGAATTTACGAAAAATTTTCATATGATTATTATGATTCCAATTATTAGTTTTTGGATTTTCTATTATTTAATCTTTTATGATTATCTAGTGTTTAGGATTTTTAAGGTTTTCCAGTTTTTATTAGGATTTTTTAGAGTTTTAAAATTGTTATAATTTAGGGCTTTCAGTGCTTATTTGTGTTCTTAAGATTTTTTAGAGTTTCTGATGGTTTAAAATTTTTACTGCTTTTGATGGTTTTAAATTTGTAATAAACAATTAACATTAGTAGGTTCAAGTGGTAAAGCGCTTGTTCCCTTCAAGCAAAATTCTTGAATTCAAATCTTTATATGTAGATAAATCTCATGCTGTAAGAATTTTGACCCTTAATGAGCCGACTTGACTCGAACTGAATTAGTCAGTAATTCAAAAAACTTTTGGATACAAATGGTGTACACCCAAAAATTTGTAATCAATAATATTATTGGCAATTCTGTATGTAATATGGGTTCACATATAGAACGTAGATAAATTTAAGGTTACTCAAAAAGAAAATTAATTGAGAATGAACCACCCATCCAAAAATTGATATAAAAAATCCTGCAATGTAAATAATTGAATATCATTACAGATGAGTTAAGACTTTTTGGCGGATATGAACTTAACATCTTATAGGTTTGGTGAAAATTTTTATAGTCCATACCTTGCAGTTTATAAGTTTAGACTTTTAGGTAAATATGAATATTTTATAGAATTGATTAAAATTAAAAATTATAATTATTTGAATTAAATAGAATTCATATAATAGATTTATGGTCTATTTTTTCTTTGTAAAATGAAGGAGATCCAAACTCTTTTCTACTTATTCAACTAAATTTCATAAGAAAAATCAATTTTTACATACTTTATTTTACAGATATCCAAACCCTTATTATCATACACATATATATCCTTACAAATTGACTTGAGCAAATGAAAAAGACCAATCCGTGTAGTTCTATGGACAGGGTTGAAAAAGAATTTTAGGATAAAAATGAAAAAAACAGACAAAGAACGAGGATTAAAATTGAATTTTTGGAAAATTAAATGTTTAAGGAGCTAGGACTCATCTTCTTGATTGACCTTCTTCTTGGAAAGCAACCATCCCATTAGACCAATCAATGGCTTCTTTGTGCCACTTCTCTTCTTCTTCAATGGAGGAGTCCTCTCTGGGGCACTGTTGGTGTCACTGTGTTCATCTTCCTTGGACACAATGACTCTTGTCAAAGTCGGAGAGCTCGCGAACTTGACAAGCTTCTTCTTCTCCTCCTCCTCCTGTCGATAAAATCGGAACCCTTCGGATTCATCCTCTTCCTCATCGATACGTTTCTTTATAGTCTCGACCCTTGTCAGGTTCTCCACAAACTTCACATCCTCAAACTCGGGTTCTAGTGATGCTTGCTTCTGGAGGTCGTGTGATGTAGCTTGCTTGAGTCGGTTTAGCTCTCTCTTTGTATCCTCAAGCTCTAGTAGGACGGATTCGATGCGTCGAGCTAGTGCCTTATTTTCTTCCCTTGCTTTTTGGAGGTCTTTCTTAGCTTCTCTGAGCTCGGCCTTTAGGGCTTCCTTTCGGGATGGGGCAACTTCTGTAGCAGTCTCATTCGCAGCCCGTATCTAAGAGAAAAGACAGTTGCACCCTTTCAGTTTTAGATTGAGGACGACTGTCATTGCATTCGGCTTGCTTTTTTTTTTTTTTTTTTATCATCATCTTAATAAAAACTGAACAGATTGCTAGTTGTAACAATCAAGCCCAGTTTAGTCCCTGAGGATCAGTGAAGGTTTAGACTATCGATTTCGATTATGAAAAAGAAAATCGTGACTGATAATAATATTTATGAAGTTTTGTGATAAATTTCCATTGTAATAAAAAGCAGGGTTGGGTTCAGAAAATTTATTCGAGGAGGAGGAAACTCAATAAAAAGTAAGAGACCGAGTTTAAGAAAGTGGAACAAGATAATTTAATAAAAATAAATATGGTGAAGTAAAATTTATGCAATATTTCATGGATTTTCTCGAGTTCAGGAATGTTCAGCTCACCTTGTTACGATATGTGAAGAAAGATATGGAAAAACCCTAATGGTATCGGGAAATAAGGAGAAGAGGAGAGATGGCACCTCTTTGAGCTTGTTGGCGATGACCTCTCCGGCCAGAACCCTCTCCCCGAACAACAGAACCGCTTCCCTGACCGACTTGAACGGCAGCCGAGTGTCAATCTCCACCCTCCCAGCCACCACGATCCCGGCTTCTTCCCGCTCCATATCACGCATGTATCTTCGAGACCGGCCACGATTTACTCGAGATCAGCACTCTTGAACTCTGCGATGCGAGAAGTTTTGAAGGGAATTTGTTCGGGTAGAGGTCGATTGAAGCTGACCGTGTCGATTTACAGTGGAGGGAGATGACAAAGATCTCCTTTTAATGGCAGGTGAAGTAGCTAGAGAGCGCTTAGGGTGGAGGATGGTAATGATGAATTGATGATAGGTCGTTAGTGTGAGAGGGAATTGAATAAAATTATGGTGGCGGAGGTTTAATTTCTTTGCGTCCACTTCACTGGACATGTCTTCTTTTGGTTAACTGAAGAAAGTTGACATTAGGTTGTTGATTGGGACAATTTAACTTTGACCACTATTATTATTATTATTATTATTATTATTAAAAAAGATTAATAAAAGAGAGAGGACTCGCAGAAGAGGAATGAGCAATCCATTTCGGGTAGAGTATGTAGTGGTAGGAAGGATTGAGGAGAATTCTTGTTCCTACCAATTGAGTGATGAGAAGTGGACTATTTATAATTCAAGGTGTTAAGTTTGCCACATAGTTTCTAAAATGGGATCAGATTGACCTGTTGAACCAGTTGAATCGAGAACCGATCACTAGCCCGGTCTAGTTACATGTACTTCTTAAGGTTGCTATTCCATCACTATGGAGGATGACCACATCAATATCTTCATTGATACTGCTTGGTCTAGCAAGGGTGTGTGTCGCCGCAAGTAGCATAAATAAAAAACTGAAAAAACCGACCCGACCTGAATTGAAAATACAAGATTTATGGATTCTGGGATAAATTCAATGGGGCTTTTAATGTGAAAAAACCAGGACTGAAAAATTTGGACCATGACCCGAAAACCTTGGCGAGCCCAAGACCGACCCAACAATCATATTAAGTTTATATTATACATAATAATTCATCTTGTTATTAAATTTTGACAATACAAATAATATGTTTGATATCCTTAAACTTGAATCTTGATTTATATTGATATTCTTTTTATCTTCTTAATGCACTAAAATAATTATAATTATTATTTCTCATCTATTTTAATGAATTTTATTTTATTATTTTTGTATTTAATTTATTATAATATTAAAAATTAGGGCCAAAAAATGCCCAAAAAACTGAACTCGGAGTGATCGGTTTCCATGACTCCTAAACGGTTGTTAGTACAGTTTTTTAACTTTAAAAAATTAAAATAAAAAATTTTCAAGGCCCAACAATTAAAAAAAAACTTATCCGATCCGCCCGTTTACACCCCTAGTAGCTACGGAAGTTGCCTTTCAGAGAAGAGTGCAGTTCATTTCCTTGAGGCAGATGATACAGACACACATGCATACATATCTATCATAGCGTAGCATTTCCTCTCATAGTCCTTGATCGAATAGTCACGGGCCATATGTCGCCAAGAAATAGGATATTGGCATGTCCACGTGGTGGCTGATTCGGCAGCAACTGGTACTGTCTTAAGCATTAAGGGCGAAATTCTGAGATGAGTCGAGTTCGTTGATGATATGGTAAATTTAACTGATAAATGTTTCACACATACATAAATATATCAAATCATATTTTAAAAAAATTATTATTAATGAATATAAAAAGATGATGTGATATTAAATGATGTTGAGTTAAAAATTTATTGATAGAGTTCACGGATAATGTGGCGAGCTGAGCTCATATAGGAATCTCTCGCATTAAGGGATGGTTGAGGGTAATATCCTAGTTGGTAGTCCTGGCCACGGGCTGCAATTAGTTTCGGACCGGTTCTTCCCTCTGAAGGAACCAGAAATCTGAAATTGAAAAAGTTTAAAAAATGGTCAATAAATTTATACTTTTTTTAAATTCACCAAAAAATTATACTTTTTAAAATACAATTTATTTAATTTCTTTTTAATTCAATTTATTGTAATTTATTATAATTTCTAACCGTCTAGGTATTAATTAATTTTTTAAAAAAAAATTGCCAAACCGACTGGTTCCTAATTGAGGTAGGACTGCTGGTTGAGTTTGAACATTATGCAAGATGGCCAACTTCTTGATTTCATGTTGAATATGATTTGCGTTCTCTTCAGAATTTAAGTTTGAATCTTATAAATGGATAGCTTGTTTGAGGTCGAATATGCATGCTGATAAGTTAGTGGTGCTCACTCTTTTATAAACTAGATTTCAATATCTTATTTGTCCGATGTGGAATTAATTCCTCAAGACCCGCTCTCACGTGATAACATATTCACACTTGACAACATATTCACACTTGACACGTGTCCTGCTAACAACTATCCTCATGCTGATCCCATATGTTCCATACTCGGACTTGACGTTATGTGAGCCACACGATAACCCGGTTTGATACCATATAAAAATTGCTAATAAGTTAGCGGTATTCACTCTCTTATAAACCAAGTTTCAATATTTTATTTATCCGATATAAGATTGACTTCTCAATAATACAAATCGACCAGTAGTTTCTATAAAGATCAACCATGCTCCTCAAATCAGAATTAGTTTGGAAATATTTGGTTTCTGCTGCCAGGTGTGAAGCACCTAAAAAAGATCACAACTAATGGAGGATTATGGTCTTCAAATGCACTTTGGGCAAAAAACAGAATGAAAATTTGAATCACCAATTCGAGCCAATTCAACCAGTCGGTCATTATTTCCAAAAAGAATCATTTCTAATCAACCCAACAACCCCACCACCAGCAGCATTTGTTTTCATCTTGTCGATGAAAAAAACAAACATCAATTCCCCCGAAACAAAACACAACATCTGAACAAAAGACATCCCAACAACAATGTTCTCAGAACCAGAAGAATTAACCTGACCAGCGGGAACACACTCAGCAGCGGCCGGCTTCTTTGTCCTCCTCTTCCGCCATTGGGAACCTCACGTGCTTTCCTCTGGGAGTCGGCATCCCCTTCAATCTCACAATACCCGGAGAGAGCAGACCTTCACCAGCTTCTTCACTGCCTTCTTCTCCTCCTCCGACAATCTCATCGTCACTGTTGTACACAAACCTCGTGTGCTTGCCTTCGAACTTCGCTGCCACTATCGACATCCCCTCAATTCCCAAACACAGTTCCTCCAACGACTGGTCATATTCTTCCTCTTCCTCTTCTGCTTCTTCTTCAGAATCTTCGCCCCGTGTGCTAGCGTTTACCTGAATGGACCAGACAGATGAGTTCTCCTCGTCCGTGAAAGATTTGTCCTTGTTGCTATCTCCGTTGTCTCCATCAGCCTGGGTCAGCACCGAGGAGCACTCTGATGCATCGGAGATCTCTGACTTATCCGAGAAGTCGAGAAGAAGAGACCGAGTTATCAAGCTCTTCTGCGACTCGAGACTGTCTTCGAGCTTCACCCCATCAATTATCTCATTCACAGCCTAAAAGACATCACCATAGAAACTCCTAACATGCCCTTCCATAAAATCAAATGAAATTTATAATATTTTCCAGATTTTCTCGAATTTATTCCAGTGCAGCCATAAATCCATCTCTGGTTCAAAATACTTATTTTTTATACAAAGAATGTTTATGGGAAGTTATTGTTGTAAAAATCTCGAACCTGAGAAATCAATTCCTTCTGGGGATCAGCAGAACTTGTCACCGAGCCGACAGAATTCTTGGCACTTTCATCTTCGGACAGGCTCATCACCTGAGGTGTGTTAGCAGGAGTCGGAGCAAGAAGCAGCCCCATCGGAGAGCTCACGAAACCCGGGACATAAGGAAAGATGGGTCGGGTTTCAAGGGAGATCTTTGAGAGCTCGGCCTCCTCCTCCACCTTCTGCAGAAGGGTCTTCACCTGACCCCTCAGCAAGGCCTCGCCGGACCCGGGCGTCATCACAAGCTTTCCTCCTCTGTCGCTTCTCTTCTTGGCGACAGAGGATGATGGAGTCAGCAAGCTTCCCATGGCCAGCCCGACGATTGGGGAATTGTTGGTGATGTCGAGAAGTGCAGGAGACTTGCTGGTTTCTTGCTGTTGGTGTTTTTTCGCATTCTTCCCCTTCCTTGACTTTGAAAGGATCTGCTCGGAGTCTTCGATCAGCTCTGCAGTATCATCAGAAAATAAAATGTCATACAACCCTGTCCGGTTCCTCAGTGCCGTGATTGAACAACAGGAACAACAGGTAATCAAGAATTAGAACAACCCATTGAAAAATAAGTACAACCCACAATTGCTTCTTGCAAGGAAATCACTGATCTGCCAAAAAAGTTAAGCTTTTGAGGCAAAAAGCTCGCACTGTTTCTTGTCCG
The DNA here is from genome assembly GCA_037672795.1 of Lagerstroemia speciosa. Lineage (NCBI taxonomy): Eukaryota > Viridiplantae > Streptophyta > Magnoliopsida > Myrtales > Lythraceae > Lagerstroemia > Lagerstroemia speciosa. The sequence goes on from CM075299.1 coordinate 8,522,766, forward strand.
ATAGGATCCTCAGAACTGTAATCGAACGATAAGAACAATCCGTGGGCCGTGATCGAAGAGCAGGAATAACCCATTGAAAAATAAGTACATCGCACAACTGCTTCTTGCAAGAAAATCACTGATCCTCAAAAATAAAAAGGTTAAGGTTTGAGGCAAAAACTTCCGACTGTCTCTTGTCAGATAGGATCCTCAATCCTTAGTACTGCGATTAAACGATAAGAACAACCCGTGACCGAAGAACAAGAACAGCCCATCGAAAAATAAGTTCAACCCAACAATTGCTTCTTGCAAGAAAACCACTGATCCACCAAAAAGTCAAAAGATTTTGGGGCCAAAACCTCCTACTGTTTCCTGTCAGGTAAATCAAGAACTCTCTTTCAAGGTATCAAGAAGAAAAATCTGGATTTCAATGAACCCACTAAATCCTCTAGTGTTGGGATTTATAAACCAAACAACGTTCGACTGATGGCGACGATGGCAACTAGTTCAGACGCTCGGTGAACCAGAGAGAGAGAGAGAGGGAGGGAGGGAGAAGGTTCAGAAGCCTCACTTGAGATGGGAACGTTCTTGCTGTTACTGGCTGCAGTTTGCGACCTGGTGACTCTTCTCATGGACGAATTGGGTGTCTCCATTCTCTGGTTTCAGACAGATCGTTCGCCGAATCAGAAGCTTGCTTCTACGATTATGGAGGAAGACACCAGAGGAGGAGGAGGAGGAAGAAGAATAGGGAGAAGAGGCGAAAGAACGACCAAAAAGACAGATGCGGGCTGCTTTCTCTGTGTGGTGGGGGTTTTTAAAGGAAAGGGCAACGCCGTTCTTCTATGGCATGTGACCGTTAGAGCGTCCACCCATAGCTGGAAACTAGCCGTTGGAGTTTCCATTATTTTTCTTTTATATATAATCTTTTATTATAAAATATAATTCAATAATGAGAACTGTTTATATTGAATTGGGCCCGAAACGTACTTCTGGGCCGACGCTAGGCCCATTTATGCGATAATTTAGTTGTAAAAATCGAGATGGATTTAAGGGGTAGACTTTGAACTCGAAAAAACTCGTGAAATTCTAGTTGTCGAGCAAAATTTCACAAAACAAAATAACCGGAGAAATTATTGATAAAAAATACTTTAGAAATTGCTATCGATCTCCCTCAAGACTTTCCATCAGCTTGGTGATTGTTAAGATTATTAGGATATTGCGTGAGATTATACCAATCCGTTCTACGAGGATGGATGGAAATCCAGGAGTCTAAACTAGCTATATTAAAAAATTTTAACACGTATGATTTTATATTATAATAAGGTTACAACCAAATATTGTAATCCGTAGTCTAAAGTTCGTTGTAGCAAGGATTACGAACAAAAGCATAACCTCTTATTGGATAATCCGACGATGGCATAGTGAACGAGCCGTGTCGGGCTCTTAAGAGATAAAATGAAGGGATTAAAACCCTAGGGGCCCTAGGGGATCCTCGAGGACCAGCCTTGCTCATAGGGCACTAGGGGCCCGAACCACCCAAGTTCGATCCCCAGCAAGCACAATTCTCTCGAGGGTGGAGATTTTATAATTCTTGAGCCCATCAAGTTTGCTTGATGAACTTGGCACGCACGGTTTGCGGATTATTACATGTACTTCGAGGAAAAAGTGTCACAACCCTCGTTAGTCGAATCTGGAAAGCGCCCGAATACTTCAGTTATAAAAAAAAAAGGATTGAAACCTAAAAATTACGAACTTTCAATAGATAATTAAATTATATCGTCAGCTACAAAAATTAGCTATAGTAGCACTAACTTTCAGTTGAAAATTAAATTATATAATCAATTATAGAAATGTTTGTAAAAATACAAACTTCCAGCGAATGAATAAATTATATTACAGACCACAAAAATTAATTAATAGAGTATAAATTTTGCTTTTGTTACCACCATCTATCTTAAGGATAAATTCTGGTTTCTCTGTTGAATTAATGGTAATTTAATTTATAAATTTGGGCCCAAAATAAATCACTGTAGGCCGTTACACAGGCACATCCACGTCATCTTCGTTTCTGGTTGGATAAGTCGTGGATATAATCTCAATGAAATTGTAATAGGTTCTGCGTAACAAATAGGAGGAATCAAAAGCAGAACTGAAAGCTATTAATTGATTCGTACAGTTAAATTTAATAATTCATAACTTCATCATGTTAATCCTAATTCGCTGGCTATTTAAACTATTATATTCATAAGTAGATGAAATTTTATTTAATATAATAATTATGTATACTTGATAAATTTTTTATTTGAAATACCATCATAATTTAAAATTAGTAATAAAAAATACTTAAATATATTACAAATACTTAAATTACACATATTTAATTATAATGAATGCCATAAGAAAAAAATCAAAATTTTTTTGGCTAACCGACTAATTCGGATTCGGGTACTGTCTGGCGGTTTCCTGGGGAAACCTCCCAAAAAAGTCTGTTACGTTCACAGGGGTTCGAACCCGGCACCTCTACTTAAGAGGCACAAACTCTTTCCACTCGTGCCAACCTTCGTGGGTTAAAAAAAAAAAATCATTCTGATATGTTCCCATTAAAAAAAAATAAAAAAAATAATACGGGACCTATCATCGCTAGTTTCCGGTTGTTTCCTTCCCCGACGCTATTTTACCCTGCGAGCTCGGCCGGCATCCGTCCGTCGGAGACCGGAGGGATGAAGATAGTGACTTACAATGTCAACGGCCTCAGGCAGCGGATTTCACAGTTCGGCTCTCTGCTGAAGCTCCTCAATTCCTTCGATGCTGACATCATCTGCTTTCAGGTGGATCGTCCTCGTTTAACTTCTAGGGCTTTGGTCTCGTACTTGATCGTGTTAAATTTAAACTTTAAAGGAGTTCTTTCCCTCTACTTGGAGTTCATCTTCCACAGGGAAGCCCTAGAGCTGATATGATGCATAAGCAGCCTCTAGTAATTGATTGCTCTGTAAGTTATGCAGCGGCTTTGATGGAATTTTTCCAATCAGGAAATTTTTCTCTTTTTCAGTAGAAATCTCAGCTGAAAGAGAATTGTGGATAAAACATTTGTTCTGGTGTCCTTGTCGCAGCAAAGACTGATATTTTTTTTCTTTCGTTCACGGTTCTCATTAGGGTCATGAAACGATGAGGAGGGAATAAGAAGTGGACTGGAAGATAGAGGAGTTTGTCTCTGTCAATAGATAACGCTGATTGTTACCACCAAGGGTGGTAGCATAGTGGTCTAATAAGGTCGAGCTCACAGGTTCCAGGAGTCTGTGCCTTGAAGGACATCGGCTTCTTAGACTATACTAGACCATCGGCTTCTTAGACTATACTAGACCTTTGGTGGTGCCATATTGATGGGGCCGGTGTTAGTATTAATTGTTCAGTTTGTCTGAACATTATGTAACAGGCTGGCTGTGTCATTTTACTAATGCCCTCCTTTTTATCAGTAAAAGAAAAGGATAATGCTGATTGTTTCAAAAACTTATGACGCAGAGGTGGTAGACCAGGAGATTGCTGCATCAGCAGGGATCAATGATAATGTTCATCTTTCAAAATGAAAAATCCAACTCTTTTTGAATCATGATACAGGAGACTAAACTGAGAAGGCAGGAACTGACGGCGGATGTGGTCATGGCTGATGGGTATGAGTCATTCTTTTCTTGTACGCGCACCTCAGACAAGGGTCGATTGGGATATTCAGGTATATATTGTCTCAGTCTTCAAATTATTTTTTCTGTCTGGCTTTCACCCTGAAAGTATAATATCAGTGTATGGCTGAAAACCTCATTTGATGCATGTCTGTTTGCAGGAGTAGCAACATTTTGTCGGGTTAATTCTGCATTTTCAAGCAATGAAGTAGGTTTGCCTGTTTCGGCAGAAGAAGGCTTCAGTGGTCTTCTTCAGAATAATAAAAGGGACAAATTCCCTGCGACTGTGACAGCAGGCCTTGAGGACTTTGAAAAGGATGAGCTTCTGCAGGTTGATAGTGAGGGACGGTGTCTTGTTACGGACCATGGTCACTTCAGTGAGTTTCTCACAACGAAGTACAACATATGGTTCTATACAGCATTACACATACAGTGCTTGGAGTTTAGATATTTATTGTGATCTCATTTCATTAAGAGAACCGCTTAAGTTTTGCAAGGTATCCTGTTTGTCAATTGAAGTTTTAATGGACTATAGTACTTAGCATTGAGTTAATGCTGATGAATTGGCAGTTCTTTTCAATTTATATGGCCCTCGAGCTGAATCTGATGATACTGAAAGAATCCAGTTCAAGCTCAAATTTTTCAAGATTTTACAGGTAAGTTATTTGCCTTACACTTTCATTAACTACTTGCTGCAATATGTCTTCTTTCCAAAACCAAATATTTTCGCAGTATTTTCACGGCATCCGCAACAAGTACACCAATCAATCAACTCGAATAATGTTGAATGAGGGGGTTTCTGGAGTAGATAGGCCGACGGCTGTGCACATTTGCTTTACCTGGACCTTGTGAACATTGAAAGGTGTCTGTGGTTAAATGTAGCCCAAGTCAAGAGTCCTATTACTCATTCAAAATTCTTAGCCGAGTTGTCTAGATAAATTAGCACCTTTACTGGCTTGGAAATGTAAGCTTATGTTCAAGGGGACAGAGATTTTCATCAATAATGCAAATAAATAAAAATGGTGTTTAACTGAAGTGATATTTTAAGATGCAATCATGCACTCTCTCTCTATCTCTCTAATAATTACTAAGCAGAACTCTTTGTGGTTGAAGTTCCAAAGTAGCAACTCCTTTTAGGTACCATCCTTTCTAGCTAACTTTCAATTGAGGAACTTATGAAAATGATAAGCCTGTTCTTGTAAAAGTAATTTGTTGGTTCAGATTTTGGATGCTCATTAAGAAATCATTAGAATGTGCTTTTTGTTAACTTCTGTAACAATCATTGTGAATCCCTTAAAACTGTTTCTCATAATCTCTTCAATAATCATTGGTCAATCCTTCGAGAAATAGATGTCAATTATTTGTGATGGCTTTCGACATTTATAGCCCTTTATTTATTTCCTTGAAGTAAAATATTTTACAGAAGAATGTGCAATTATTTCATGATAATCTGTTTGTTTCATGGTGTTTGAATAGAGATGTGTATTGCCGTGTTTTGCAATCAAAGACATCATTTTTTGTTTTTTAATTCTCTAATGTATAATATTGTCTATTATTGCTCTAGAAAAGATGGGAGCATCTCTTGCAGGAAGGAAGGAGAATATTAGTTGTTGGTGACTTGAACATTGCTCCTACTGCAACAGATCGGTGTGATGCAGGACCAGATTTTGAGAAAAATGAGTAATGTTTTAACTAAATTCTTGCATGCCTGCTGAGCTCTTTATACTCTTCTTTCTCTGATGATGTACAATTTTGCTTGCCAATAACATATCAACTTGGTAATTAAACTCAATGTAACCTGCCTCACAGGTTTAGAACGTGGTTGAGGTCCATGACTGTGCAAAGTGGTGGTGGCCCTTTCTTCGATGTTTTCAGGGCCATGCATCCTGATAGGTGGAGATTCTTTCCCCCTTTTTTTCTTTGACTTAGTTAAAAAAATGTTAAGATTCTTATTGCTAAAATGCTGAAGTTAAATCTGCAGGATGTCTTTTGTTATTCCATGGTTAACGTTGTCAGTGTCACTGTATTCTTTACCGTTGTTTGACTGTTATTGCTTAGAATTTGCATGTTTAATATTTCAGAAAAGATGCATATACATGCTGGCCATCAAATACTGGTGCAGAACAATTTAATTTTGGGTCAAGAATTGATCATATCCTCAGTGCTGGATCCTGCCTTCATGAAAACTCTGAGGATTCCCAAGATCATAACTTCAATGCTTGCCATGTCAAGGAGTGTGACATATTAACACAATACAAACGCTGGAAACCAGAGAATGCACTGAGGTAAGAGAAGATTCTCTTTGCTGATGTTAGCTGTAGTTTATAACTGACCCCTGTAATTGGTACTGACCCTGATTCTTCCACCAAAAGGTGTTTTTTTTTTTTAATATATATAGCTTCTCCTTTTGACACCTGAAAAGCACAGCTCTCTAAAATATTTCAAAATCAGTAGTTGTGGGTAGGTAACAGTCTCAGCCTGCTATTTTTCTGAAGCTTTTCATCACTGTCTGCTGCATCCACATTTGAATTCTTTTAGATCAAGGTTGTCTGAAATTTGTTTATCTACATGTCCCATTCTCATATCAGTGAGCTCTGAGATTATGAGCTCACTCTTAAACCACACAGAATTATGATGAATATGCATGCATCATTTTGCTTACATTTTTGGAGAATTCTCTCATTTCATTCCCCAAAGGCACATAATGAGATCACATCCCTCACTGGTCCATACAAACACTTCCAATGGTGTAACTTTGCATTTGCATTTGGAATTAAGAGAAAGTGGCCTATTTTCTTTACTCCATGAACAGGTGGAAAGGTGGATGGAGCACCAAATTAGAAGGCTCAGATCATGCACCTGTTTACGTGAGCTTAACAGAAATTACTGATATTGCAAAGCATGACACTCCATCTTTATCTACAAGATACTTTCCCATGATTCGTGGCCTTCAGCAAACTATTGGTGCGAGGATTTTTCTCCTTTTCTTTAAGTTTATTCCTTTCAATTTCTTATGATATCTTTTCTTATCTTAGTCAGAACTTAATTGGATGCTGAAAGAACTTGACAGGATTATGAGGATTCTTTCTAATAAATAAGTACTTACAAAATTATGACAATCATGTTTACTTTTCATGCTATTTTAACGTGAACGAGATATTTATATACTGGTAATGCAGTTTTCAACTTTTGTTTGGCTGGATATTGGGTGTAAGATGAAGTTCACCATATTATTAAAAATATATGTGGTTATGTAAAGTTTAGTTTTCACCTCATTTTCCTGTTTTAAGTTAAATTTTTAACTTTATGCAGTATCTTTGCTAACAAAAAGACAAGTATCCGATGAAGTGGAGGTTTGTGATGCATCGAATTCACCTTCGGTTGAATGCATTACAATGAGTGGTTGTAGCAGCTGCTCGAAAAGATCATGCAGGGAGTGTAATGTACTTGATGAGCAGTCTGAGCATTGTTCTCGGGAAGTGCAGCCCACTTCTTTGCAGAATACTGGTGCTGATTTTAAGAAAAAAGCTAGGAAAGGCCAGTCATCCCAGCTCTCCTTGATGTCATTCTTCCAGAAAAGCCCAAACTGCAGCAACAAACCTGAGAACCGAAGCAATGGACTGGAGGACGAGTCCAGGAAACTTTCAAATGATATTCAACAGGATGCCTCAATCCCTAGTAATTCTTCTCAAAATCAGGATGAGGTAATAGTTAGCTCATCAGAGAAAGATAGGAATAGCATGGCTCTATTACAGTGGCAAAGAATACAGCAGCTGATGCAGGATAGGATCCCTCTATGCAAGGGCCACAAAGAGCCTTGTGTCGCCCGGATAGTGAAAAAAGCGGGTCCCAACTTTGGCAGAAGATTCTACACCTGTGCGCGTGCTGAGGTAGCTTGAACTGCTTTACCTTTTCTCATACAAAGCCTGATACTGCTTGAAACAAATGGTCATTGTCGATATCATGTTCAGGGCCCTTCCTCTAATCCCGAGGCGAACTGCGGGTTCTTCAAGTGGTCTGGGTCGAAATCTAAGCAGAAGTGACCATGAAGAGGTATTTACTAATTACTGATCCAGCATGTGTTCTTCTGATCAAGTCTGTTGTGATTGCCCCTGGCTTTTGGGATAATTTTGTAGTCATACTACGATGATAAAGCTAATTTCACCTTAATGATCTTAATCTTTGAATCTTGAGACGTCGGGGGTCACTTGAAATCAACTGCCGACCGTGTCTATTTTTATGCTGGTCCAAGGATGTTTTTATGAACCGAAATCCTGTTTATATTTTAGTGTTAATTGCTGATTTGTTGCTAAAACAACAGAACCAAAATGCTCTTGTGATCAGAGATGCTAAGCTGCAGACACGGGGTCATAGCTTTGTATACCCAAGTTCTTTTGGTCTATGCAAGATGTACAATGCCGTGGTAAAAAAGAATAAATATGACAACTGTAGTTAAAGACCACTGCAATTAATTACAATTTGACTGCTGTTTATGTGATTAAAATCCTATTTGATAACTTTACGCACAGACATATTAAATGAATCTTATTCTCGCTCTTTATATTGTCAGGGAATCATATTCGGTAACTTTTGTGTAAGGATATAATTAAGAATATCTTAATAAGTTGTTCACAAATCTAATTTGTACAACCAAGAATATATTGGTTGAGATTCCATATATTCGATTTGATTTGGAGATTTCAAAAATCTTTAGGTTAATTTTATAATATCTTTGTCCAATGAGAAGTGTGATTATTATGGGATCGTTTTGTGCTAATGAAAATCTAGTACCCTGATCAAAATTTAAGCTTTCGTTGCGAGGAAATGCCTATATTGTATGCGACAGACACATCGGATTCCACATTAAGCTGACAATATGCTAACAAAAAATGTGTTGGAAGATATACAAGGAGTGAATCGAAAGACATGTAGGAAATTAAATAGGGTCTTTGCCATGAGAAAGTCTTGTATATAACTGACATATCACATGACAGTACTAATATGATGTCGCAATTAATAAAATTTAGTTTATATATATATATATATATATTTTTAAATTTTTACAGTTTTGAAAATGAAATTTTAAAGTAAATGAATGTTATTGGTTGGTGGCACCATATAACCATTACGATATGATATAACAATTACTCTTTTGTCATATCTGCACTTAAAAGACTAAAATGAAAAATATTTTTGAGGGAAGATTAGTTTGAGAAAACTTGGATTTATGTAACTTTTTTCTGTGGTAAAACGCCAATTGGGGTCATGGGACGAGGAGCTTCAAAAGTATAACACAAATTGGTAAGGGTCTGTAGCTCTGATTCTGTTGTCTTTAGATTATTATGGGACCGTATGTTAATTTTGTTTGGTTAAAGAGGAACGAGTCGCTAAGAACAACCATTCGTCTTCGCAACAGGTGGCAAGATTTTGTATTTAAAGTGCAGGTTAATGTACCGTCAAGGGTAGTAGTCAACATTCATTTTGGTCCCTCAATTTGTATCCATTCAGCACTTTAGTCCCTAAACTTTTTTTACCAATAATTAGGCTCAAATATTCATGTTTTTGCTAACAAATCAGTCCGACTGTTAGTTTACCGTTCGATGTGTCACTTACGGGGTTAGATTTATACTTTTTTATTAGCAAAACATTAAAACGACATCGTTTTACTGAATAGAAAAATGTAATGACTGTTTTATCCTTAACTATTGATCGTATTTCCAACGAGTTTGTTTTTAAACCAATGGTAAGTCGTTAGAAATATGATCAATAGTTAAGGATAAAACAGTCATTACATTTTTCTATTCAGCGAAACAACGTTGTTTTAATGTTTTGCTAATAAAAAAGTACAAATCTAACCCTGTAAGTGATACATCGAACGGTAAACTAACGGTCGGACTGATTTGTTGGCAAAAATATGGATGTTTGAGTCTAATTGTTGGCAAAAAAAGTTTAGGGACTAAAGTGCTGGCCGGGTACAAATTGAGGGACTAAAGTGACTGTTTTCTCTTTATTTTAAAACTCACTCACATGTGATTTGGTGAGGTTGAGGTTCTAGGTTTAAGACTTGTTCTGTGCAATATTGTCAGAAGTAGGGGTGATCTGATCCGGGTACTCTATATTTTTCCATGACTCTTGACCCTACCCTATATAGGATCGGTTCCTAACTTTTGAATCCGGATCCTACCCGAAACGTATATTATACACAAGTTTCGAGAACCCTGGTGGAACCTGTCATTTTCTCTTCTCATTATGATAATTTTGCGAGTATATGTCGATGATCCATGCATTTTATAATTAAGCGTCCTAATTTAGGATAAATTTTTATAATTCTAATTTAATTATTATTAGTTTAATATAATGGTATAGGATTTAGTAAATATTTGTTGAATTTAGATAAATTTTAATATGTTTCATTATTATTTATTATTTTTCTATAAATTCTATTGATATTTTGAATATAGTAAATAGATAATTGTTATGTAAAATAAAAAATTATCGAGTTAGAGTATAAGGGTATAAACAACACGAGAATTAAATAAGGAACGATGAAATTATCATCGATTGAATATATAATCGGTTCCGATTCTAGTTTCGGGTATTATATGGTTGGAACCGGAACCAGAATCCCTTGTAACCGATTCCTTAAGTCAGTATCCGGACCCTATCCGAATGTCATTAGTATTTACGCCGAGCCTACCGGATACCCGTATTAGAAGAGACTTTTGAATTTAAGCTTCAGTGGACACAGATTTCTTCAACTATATTAGGCTTTTCATGGTATTAAATAAATAGGATCAATATTAGTTTCTTCTCCACCATGAGACTCTAGGGTTCCCTCTCCATTGATCATAAGCTTCTACGGTGTAGCAGTTAAACTGTTCAGTAATTTAGTCAAACAGTTCATAATTAATAATACATATTAAATGAAACGATCTAACAGCTCATAATCATTTTTCTCACCCATAAACGATCCAATAATTGAATCGTGAAATTTCCTTTTTCTTTTTAATAATGAGGAGTTCATTCTTCTAGAACTCTTGAGCACTCTACAAGCAAATGGATCCAGATAAATTCATGTGAAAGACACATATATGGATGATCTCACCAAGAGCTGCACGTTCAGGGAAGGAGTCGAACCTCCAAAACATATGCATGTCATATCCACTCGAACTAAGACCACTTGAGTTTAAATAGTAGAATTTTAAGAAAGATAGCTTCGTACAGTCGGTATCGCTCCCATCACATGACGTTGAGATCCTGAATTCGATCTCACCAGTAAGATTTCTCAGTCATCTCTTTCTCCTGTCCTTCTAAAGTTTACGTAGAATTTCTCTCACTCCATTTTTGTTCGGGGGGGCCTCTCTATCTTCATGGGGAGACGACGAAATCCTGTGCCCGCAGGGACAATGGAGTCTCTTCTTCATGAAGCTTCAATACAACTCTCCAACAATACGGCACACGGCACAGTCCAAATCGATTCCGTTGCCATATTTCACGTACAATACACTGTGCACTGCCTATATCTTGATGGCTTAGTACATTGTCTATATCTTGATAGCTTATCTCTCTCACCACCTGGGGCTAGAAGCTTCTCCATCGACAGACTGATATGTCCTCGCGTGTACCCACCGGAAAACAAACATCGAGCCAGACCTGTGGACCGTGGACCCGGAACAGTTAGAAAAAGCAGAAAGTTCGTGTTAGCATGAAATAACTCGAGCCCAGAATAGTTGGAACCTTCTGTGTGTCGAAATACTAACCGATCTGTACAGAAAATAATGCGAAATACGAGGATAAGAGGGAGTGTGAATATTCAGCATGCAATAAGTAACGATTTTATCATGTAAATTCATGTTTAAATTTTGACACGTGTAAAATTGGTTATTTAAAACTGTTAAAAATTTATTTATATAAAGATTTAAGAGAAATTTACGTAATGAGCATGTTGTGTATTATAAACCGAATGCTCCACCCTATGAGTGAGGGAACAAGAAATGTTTTTTTTTTGCGCCTATGTGGTCCTCAAGTAGGGGCACCCGTCAGATTATTACCATTCGACAGTATTTACGTGGAGTACTAAATAATAAATTTTAATTATTTTTAAGATTATTTAAAAATAAAAAATAATTATAAAAATAACTAAATTTTATTAATTATTATTGTTACACAAACAGTATTATATAATAATATTATTGTATACAAGACTTCCCAATTAATTTCCACTTAGAATGCCGTACATGGTGTCTTTAAGGAGGAAGATTCCGGAGGCCTTCTCAAATGACAGACATACACGGGACGTTCTTAAAAAAAACAAGGAAATGTTTGTAAGAAAACACTGACACCGGCTGCTCCTATACAACATGCACAGTCACAAGACGTTGGCGTCTTGCTTCCTTTCACCGTGGGCGGCCATCGTCAGATGAGGTCAATTGATTAAGATTTGAATTTTATCGATTCAGTGTCGAGTAAAATTTTACCGATTATTAATATTTCTGAATTCACAGGAGTTGAATTTTTGGAAATTTTTTTCCACCAGCTAAGGTGGTTTCCAAAATTCACTCCTATGTAGTTCGGTGAGGACAAGGTCACGGGTTCGACTTCCAGACCTACTCTAAGCAAAAATTACTAGACAAGGGACTCTTTGAACTTAGACATTAGTGGATACTGACTTCTCGAACTATTATATTAGACCTTTGATAGTGTACTGGTTATTTAATTTAGAGAAAATGGAACAATTGGTAACAATACGAGTGTGTTGAAATAGTGCGATATTCTTCCTCTAAAATAAAGTTTCGAGTTTGAATATTGTAAATAGAAAAAATTTATATTGAAAACATTTTACTCCCTTAGTGACGAACTAACTCGAATTTGAATCAGTTAGGATTTATTAAAATTTTGGATATTAGTTGGTACAGAGAAAAAGTGAGTTCCTACTTAAGGAGAATCATTCTCCCTTTTTTTTTTTAAATAATTGATATAACATTTTAAAAATTATTTTTATGTCCCTGTTAACGTTGCCCCCATTAAATTTCTTTTAAAATAGAAATTTTTTTTTTATAATTTTAAAGCTGAAAAATTGATAGCTAGAGGGAAGGTTGGTGGTGGCTTGATTATGAAAACCATCTCCTGGACATCAAAAGCTCGCCTAGATTAATATTATCAGAGTCGACTCTTGAAACTTTTGAACTTATACCTTATCGGATATCGATTTCTTGAATGGGTCAGAGTTAGTACTAGTTATTCAGTTCATCTGAGATATTTGTGCTTGAACACGAAAACTCGAACATCACATACGGTGACTGGGTCGACACTACTATTACCCTCCTTTTTACTGATAAAAATGTCGCCTAGATGTGAAATTAGATGTGAAATTAGCAACTCGATATAGCAAGGAAGCAAGGTAGGCTGGTATATGAATTTAGGGAAGTACGCAGAGGTAATTGCTCTCCTGAACTAGGAAAAATTAAGATTACAAAAATTTACTGATTTTATCTGTATTTTTGCTAAATTATCTTATTTTACATTCCTTAAAATACTTCATTTAACTCTTTCTTCAACTTTACTCACCTTGACTAAACCTTCTAAACCCATCATTAACGTAGATGATATGACAACGACGAACGAAACTACGCATAGGTAATGGTGTTAAAATCCACGTCAAACCCAGGTGGAGCTCATCTTTGTATCTGTATTCGAGCTGAGAAACCTACAACTAAGACAAATCCAGGTGCAAAAGCCTGCATCGACTCTCTGATACTCAAGTTAGAGAGGAAAATATGAGCAGAGTTGAGTAAAAGAAAGGAAGATGAAAATGAGATATGTATTGTATGTATGAATGTCCATGAAGGTGTATATACACACATATATATGAGAGAGAGTATGCAAGACTAAAATGGGTGAATATGATTGGTTTTTATTAAATTATACATATATTGTCACATGATATATCCGTTATACAGAAGAATCTCTCATATCCAATCAATTTAGGACAAGAACCTGCTACAACTCACTGAATACATGTGAAGAAAAGCAATTGAAACCCTCTCTATGCAATTAAAGCACCAACCGGAAGCCATGAATCAAGTTAAAAACAAGTACTCTTTTCGGTATACACCATCGGTAATAAAAAATTCTTTAAACTATTGACTAATTCAGTTCGAGTTGGGTCGACTATCAAGAGGTAAAACTCTCCCAGCATAATCTTATATTTATACAACGATCGCTATGGATTCAGGTATACTTCTGCTTTAAATTTATACAAAATCTCTTTATGATCGAACATGTATGATCCTGGGATGTAAATCGGTTCATAAATCCTTCAAGAAAGTCTTCAATACACATTAAATATATCACGTGATAATACTAACGTGATATATCCGACTAATTAGGCTTAGACATTTATTAGGTCTTTTTATATTTTTTAAGAGTTTTTTGTATACTTATTTAATTTTTTTAGGATTTGAGAATGATAACTTTCATTATATATCAAGTCCTAATTACTTGGATGTACTAAAATAGTTCTATCAAAAGCTTTCTCGTATTGGCCAATAGGCTGAGTGCAACTGGTAATCTAACCCGAGAAGAGTTACATGTCTATGCAATTTCTTGGTGCCTGATGAAAAGCCCTAAAACGTCCACATCCTAGAAATGCACAAGCTGGAGACCAGAAACAGGAACAAGGTCCGTGTGCCGGTTTCACTTGTCTCTTCACAATCGATTTCTTCCATATTTTTTGTCGGTGAATCCCGATATCGTGACCCAGTTGAAAACGTATGTCAAATCGATTACGAAACAGATAGTTTACCACAAAAAGAGCAATATGGATTTGTCAATTAGGGTTATGACTTAAATCCGAATACTTCCTTTTCTGTCCGTAGGCCAAATGGACAAGTTTCATGCAAAGAATCCTATGTCGATGAATGCTTCGACATAATTGGAATACACACAAATAATGTTCATCCTTCCCAAATTGCTAAGGAGAAGGCCACGTGCTATAAGTGAGAAGGAAAACTGAAATAAAGGGATGTAAGAAGTACTGTCGGTGAGACCTGAATTTAGTATATCTCGGTTTCAAGATTAGGAGTACCAGACACCCAATTTCTCTTCAGAAAATGTAATCAATGGTGTTTTTATACAAATAGCTTGCTCCCTCCCAACCCATGAATACCCCACCAGCCCATGAATTCGGATAAGTTCATGTGCAAGGCATATGTGTCTGTAGTCTCACCATGGTTACATGCTCAAGGTAGAAATGGCCCTCCGACCTTGTGAATTTCCTCACTATTTAAATATACATCCTGTCCACTTGAGCCAATTCTAAAGAGTTAATCAATGCATATTTCGATCACAAATTTCTATTAATCTCTTTCAATTTATGCACATGTGAAAATTTCAGAAGACAATAAGCGGACGATACGGCAATGACAGAAACGAGAGAGTGCATCAAGACGTGCTTCCTTTGTGTGTAAAGTACCTCCTTTCCATTGCTCATGTGTATTGGTAATATCTTTTCCTTGGGCATTATTTCAATTTCGAGTCTTATAAATAAACAAAATTTATGCTGAAATAGCTTTATCCTTTGGTAGGTCAACCAGACTTAAAGTTGGATTAACCAGAGTCCATTGGACTTTTAGATATTATGTGATATATACCGAAAAATACATGTTTTCGATAGTAGTAGATATAATCCAATTATTCTCTATTACGTAATATTCAAACTTTTATATTCAATTCGGAATATATCATATGCACTGAACAACCAGTGCTCATTACCAACTCCATCTGTGTGAAATCACCAAAAATCTAGTATAATTAAAGAAGTCGGCACCCTCCGAGCTTAGGTTCAAAAAAATGCAGTACTAGTAAATGTTTTGATAGAAATGCGTATAATGAATACAAGCGCGGGGCCTTGCATCGTAAAACCATTTGTGAAAGAGTTTTGAATTATTATACCATTACCTTCATTCTTATGTAAGTTGTGGATTCAACATCACAAATAGAGAAAATTTATGATTAAAAGAGTTTTTAGCTCTTATTGGGTCGACTCAGTTTCACTATGGGTCAGTCACAGTATATTAAATTTCTAAATATCAAACAATACATTATCGAAAAAGAGAATCTTCATGCTTCTGTGATTCATTTACGGTGCATTTGACTCGCAGGAATAGAATAGATAGGGATAATGAATAGTACAAGGAATAACATAGAATGAGGAATGAATATGTATTGTTTGATTGGAGGAAATAAAGTGATAGGGAATATGATATTTAAAGATAAAAAGACAAAGTTATCCTAAGTATGTTTTTTAATTAATATTATTTTTTATTTCATTTTTACGGAAAACTTAATTTTCAAACATTTGTAAAAAAATAAAAAATAAAAAAAAAAAGACGTGAGCAGTGTAACAGTGAGCCTCCATCGTTGCTGGACAAGAAGAGCAGCCGCCATCGAGCCCTCACCATCTAGCCGTCGTCGAGCCCCCGTCGTTGATCCTCACCGTCGAACCCCATGTTGAACCAACAGAGAGAGAGAGAGGTGAATGAGATGGATCGTCGCCAACTGTGCTGGTCGTCGAACGCTCGTCCTTGGCTACGCTTGGTCGCCGAATGCTCGTCCTCGACTGTGCTAGTCGTCTGCCGCTTGTCGCCGGACAAGATCTGCTGGTTGTCGGACAAGAGGCACGGTTGTGCTAGTCGCTGGCTCCGAGCTATTGTGGCCCGCCGGGCTGGGCTAGTGAAAGGGAATGGCATGAGCTGTAAATAATTAAAAAAATAAGGGTATTATTGACATTTCAGCTCTCACATAAGAATGAATACAAAATCTCATCTATTCTCCCTCTATTCATATCCGGAATAATTAAAACTTGTTTGGTTCAGTTGAATAGGATGCAGAATAGAATACCTATCTGTTTCCCATCGTATTCCACCCAACCAAACATACCATTAGCTTATCCTGGAAAAGATTACTAAGTCGTTCTCACGTGCCGCGTAACATGTCGGAAGTCCAATTTGAAAATTTTAGTCTGTTGCGTCAAGTGGATCAGATTACGACGTTTTACCAATTATTTTTGAGCCGCTTTCCGTTGTGGTTGCTTCCACGAAAGAAGTACCCTTTGGAAACTGCCAAAGGATCACGTACCTTATTGATTCTTATTCCGTACATATCTGATTATGTGACACGGGGACGTCGGTCGAGCAGGGCCACTGGATGTTGTTCCGTGATATCGGTAAAATTTTCACTTAACTTATAAGATATTAGACTCATATCCACATAAGAATCTAAGCTTATATATGATAATTGTTAAGAGTTAAATCTCATATCGACCGCGTTAAGGAAGAAACTTGTGTTTATAAAAGAATCGGTATCGCTACCTAAGAATTTAGACGTTTGAGTTGAATACGGCCCAACCTCTTGTAGGCTGGGTGGATACTTTTACATGATATTAGAGCGAGTCGATCCTGACTCACACAACGCCAAACCCGAGCATGGAATTTTTGGCACGTTAAGACTGAATCAGAAGAAAAACGTCCGGTTCATGATTTGTTTACCGAGTACGGAAAAAATCCGGCACGCATGTTAGTCTGAGGAAGGAAGAGGAGACCTGCCTCGTGATAATTTGTCCCTCTTGCACGAGACAGGAAAGAAAAATGGCTGGCTCAATATCAGTTGTTGAGAATAGGTGTGAAGAGTTAAATCCAACGTCGAATGGGTTGAAAAAGAAACTTGTATTTATAAAAGGATTGTGTACCCACTATCTAATAATTTATGCTTTTATGTATAAATGGACTCGCCATCTTGTAGGTCTAGGTGAATGTGGCTCATACTTGTCATGAAGAGACACCTTCCTATACCACACGTTGTTCATGCCCTTTTACGTAAAGAGGAGGCCAGAACTCATTGAAAATACACTACACGATATCGAACGCTCATGTCAATTTGTACGGATCACGAACCACACATCGATGTCTTTCATGATTCAGAACGAACGCGACAGAACCGGGAAGAGGCCACACTGGCCATCCGGCCGTACGTTCTCTAAAAATGACTGACCGTATGCACGGAAACGTTCGAAACAATCATTTTTTATGAGAAAATCTCATTTGTAAATGCCAAACAATAAAATCAACTTATTTTTAGTGTTTTTTTGCCCCTTTTAAGTTTTATAAAAAAAAGTTTAAAAAAATTGGCTTAATTTCATTAGTTAGTGTTAACATCTTTGACACACAAGACTCTCTCTTGAGTCATTTGGTAACAATGGTATCAAGTATATCAAGTCCTCTTTTCTCAATAAGAAGTGTTCTTTTAATATATGTAAGTGGGAGATTACCGTGAAACAGGAGAATTACAAGACAAAAAAGAAGGTCCGGTTAAGAGAAAATAATATCTGACATATTACACTGTGCTCTGGTGATTCTAAACTCAGTTGATATGATTTGATGAGTTCAAGTTCTAAACTTTGAATCCTTCTATGTATTTGTGTCAAAAACATATGTTAGAAATATACTATCTAAACATAGGTTTGGAGAACAATATCCTCTGTGAACTATAGTAGGCATTTGGAGGTGTTTCGCTAATGGGGTTACTCACCGGTGCCTTTGGAGGTGTTTTGCTAATGGGGTTGCTCGCTCGTTGTACAGAAAGTCTGATGTAATCGCAGTTAAACATGAAAATTTGAATAGTATATAACAAGGTATCTAAATTGTTACTAGTACCTTTCTCGTATTCAGAAAAGAGTAGGAATATTAAAAAAGTGTACACGAACTTTTTTTTTGTTTGCACCGTGCAATATTCCTGGGTTAGTCGCAGTGCACCTCGAGACTAATCTGCAATCAGACTGAGATCTTAGAAAAATTCTGATCAACCCTCCCAACCTAAGGATCGATCTTCAGATAATTTATTTGAGGTCTAGTGAGAGAAATACGAGGCTAACACGAGGTTTTTAGTGTACAAGAACTTCTAACAATAGAAATTGCATCTATAACGTCGAGGTGTTCCATTTTTGGGATGTTCATCATTGTTTCTTCTTTTATGCAATGAATTCGCACTAATTTCCTAGACACGTGAGTCTAGAAAGTGAGGAAATCTTGCATGTAATACATACATTGTCTATATGATATCATAAGCCAATCAAATTAAACTATTTTTAAGATTTTTTTTTTTCACTTAGATTTTATTAAAAAATTCTAACAATAATTGAATCTTATTAGCTAGTGACACCACATTAGTATTGTCACGTAATACACCTGTTACACACAAGACTCTCGTAAAAAACATAGAAAAAAATAAGGAATAAAGGAGAGCAAGGAGTTCCACTGGTAAGAATTGAAGCCAGAATCTATTGATCGTAAGTCAAGGACGATATCAATTATACCAAATCCCATTTTCACTTGCAATAATTTCTTTGTAGTAGCCGTACTAGCTATTATAAGGTTGGCAATTTTTTTACGCAATACGACGCTATATAGAGTTAGAAGTGTTCTGGATGATCTTAAACATGTTTCCTATCTAAAAGGGTTGAATCCGTATAAATAAATCTATTAAACTCGGTTCAGCCCGTGTAACACGATAAAAATGATTAACTGTGTTCGATAAAATGCATTTAATCGTGCGTTAATCGTATTCAGGTATATTTAACACAACAGGAAGCATTTAACTTATGGCTTAAATGTGTTAATCGTCTTAAAATAGATTTAGGTATATTTAGAATACATTTAATTATACAGGTTAATGTAAATAATCGTGTTTGAGTTTGGCAAATAAATGGTTTGTATATGGAAACTTTCTAATACGAAACCATAACATTATAAGTTTAAACACGATGCGACATGTTTTACTAGGTCTAAGATATTATAGGTTAATGACCATTCAACACATCAACAAAACTCTTATAAATCTCTAATATAACAATGTCTAAGAGAAATTCTTTGCAGAATTCAGCTCACCACATCAGTGATAGACTCCTTAGAGTGAACACTGGTACTCTATCATTGAATGTAAAATACAGTACTTCAATTAGACATAGGAAACTTTTATAATTTGTCAAAATAGCAGTACTTCATTCTAAAGAGTTTATTGCTGACGTGATGACCCGTGAAACAAAACCAAACTTACTCTCGAGTTTTGGCACATAGAACCACATATTAAACACGTTAAATGTAAGACCCGAGATAAATAGACGATGGAGATTGATTCCATGCTACAGATCAACGATGAAATAATCTTCCATGAGTCATTTAGCTTTCTTTATTGAGTTTCAGCTTCAAATTCTACCGGAAAAAATAACTTCGATGCGGGGGGGACATGTTTTTGTCTCAAACGTATGTGTATGAGGCCGTATTTTGATTTAATTTGGTGGTCGGGGGTGAACGCACGGCACAGTGTGCCTAAATTTGGAGGGATCCATGCACCTTCTTCAAGATGCACTCCTCTGCTCTCTTCAAGCCATGTGTCCCGTTCCCTTCAAATTCTCACGATGGCTTTATTTCCTACCCAGTAGTTGAGGTTGACAAGATACTATAAAACGACATCAATGCAGACGGGCTCTTGTCGGATCTTAATTTATTGTTTGCTTAACTAAATCCTTTTAGATATGGCAATTAAGCATGTTGAAATGGAGGAAGTCTTATGTGTAATGGATATATCATGTGAAAATACTTATACAGAATAAAAGTTGCGTGCGGGAGTGTATGCTTCCCTAACAGAGAGGGGCAGGTTGGGCATAAAAAAAAATTGGGAGCCTAGAACGCTGCTCGTTTGCTTGAAAAATCTATGGCTTCTAATCACGAGATCAAGAACTCTAAGGTTTACTTGGATCTGAGAAAGTCTTGTATGTGATGGACATATCACATAGCAGTGCTGAGATGATGTCATAAATCAATAAGATTCAATTATTTTTAGAATTAATTTTTATTTTTATTCTAAAAAAATATTAAAATAATTGAATTTTATTTATTTATGATACTATATCAGTACCATTATGCAATGCTCTCTCCTTAGGCTGAGATTACCTGACAAACGATTTAAAGCATTTGCCCCGATCATGCATCCCAAACATAACATCGATTTAGAAGTTGTTGATGCTTCCAGAATTGGCTAGACCCTATGTCTGGTTGATTAGGTGAAACTTTGTTCTTTTGGCATGGCTTTGGTCCCCAAGGGGTCAACAGAGTATTGTATGTAACATGTACATCACGCGACATTGCAAAATAACCCCATAAACTAATAATATTTTACTATTTTAAGAATTTTTTAATAAATCCTAAAAGATAATCTTATAAATAACTAAATCTTATTAATTCATGGTATCATGTTAGCACTGTCACGTGGTACGTATACAAAACTCTCCCCGAAGGGTTGGAAGTCTGATTGACTAGTAGTGGTCCTGGCCTTGTAGCTCACCAACTAACCTAAGGTGTCTTGCTGCAGATCCATATGTCCTGAGTCAATTTCTGTCGGGAACCAAGGCCCCACTTCGGTTATTTCCGGAGCTTGGAGTGCCCTCAGATCGAAGAAGGGCGCCCCCCCCCCCCCCCCCCGTGCCATGGTTCGCTACCACATGGCTCAATTATATGTTGGTCAGTCTCTAAGAGTCAATTCCAAATCAGGTAAATAAGATATGGAAATCTAGTTTACAAGAGAGTTATTACTGCCAATCCATTAGGTTAAGTCTTTGGGTAGGGCACGACTCAACCTCTTATAGATCATGTGAATATTTTAGATGGTATGAAACCAGGTTTTCATGTGGGCTCACACCACCGCAAGCCAAGTGGGGAACTCGTATCTTGTTAATCCTGAGACTGGAAGAAAAATGTCCTGCTCGTGGCCGATTTATCGAGTATCGAGAAAAATCTGACTCTTATATTAGCCTGCGAACCGAAAAGGAGGTCTGTCTCGTGGTAATTTATCTCTCTCGCCCGAGACTGGAAGTAAAATGTGGGGTTCAAGATCAGTTATTCAAGGCGGGTTCTTAAGGGCGTATGTCAAGTGTGAATATTATATCACGTGAGGGAGGGTATTGAGAAGTTAATCTTATATCAGACAAATAAGAGATTGAAATCAGAATGCATAGAATTCTAGATGGAATTCTTAGATATCCTTTCATTGATGGAAACATTGAAACCGTGCTGAGTTACTCTGGCAGGACTTGTTAACCTTGCTGCTGGTTGGTAGAATAAGTGGTAGCTAGGGATAAGAAAGTGGAAGCTTTACTACAGGGATGGAAGTCAACCCTTAAAATAGGAGAAATTCTTAGGTGATCCCACCAAACAATATGAAATAAGAAAATATTAATCAAATCTTGATAAATAAATAAATTGGTGTAAATCCGTATTGTGCACGAAATTTATTATATAAGTACATATTTCTCATAATTAATTTTTTTATTGAATTAGTTATAATTTTCTTTTGGTAGCTTTGATATACATTTGCTGCTATTAAGTATTAGGGTGGTTTGATACCACTTTTTTTCTTGAAAATTTGGCACCTCTTCCTCTTAGAAATTTTGTGTAAAAGCCATTTACTAATGAATAATAAATTATTGATGAAAAAGGAAATTCTCAATTTTGAATATTATAAATAGAATCATTATTATACTTGAACCAGAATTAATTGAAATCAACTAAGTTTATAAATATAAGATACTACACTTCAAAAATTTCTCCAATTTTAGTATATGTGTATACACACTAAGTATTCTATTTTTCTATTGAAAAAAAAGGTTCATGATTTTAGAAAAGGATAAGAGGAAAAGAACAATAAAGGAGTAGTAGAAATTTCATTGGTGCTGAACTCGAAACATCTTAGTACTATAAAGCAGGGATGGATTTAAGGAGGGTTTGGAGCTGATCACCCCCTAAATTTGGAAAAATTCATGAGATGCTGTGTAAATTTCACTTTATTTTGTCCAATTTTTACCGAATTATGCTATTTCGCCCCCTCTGAAATCGTCATATCACTCTTTCATGGAATCTCTTCAGCTCTGGTGAATAAAATTCCTAAATCAGCCCTTGCTATAAAGGATGGTGACACTGAACTGAAACCTGTGATTTGTGATTTTGACCAATGAAATCATAGAAATGCCCAGGGCCAAAAAAACGATTGCAATTAGTGCTAGGACCACGAGAGTCTTTAAAATTTGATACTTGGACTTGACGAGAACCTTCCCAATTACTCGGTTCCAGCAATAGATCGATTGCAGTTGACAGAGACATACGGCTCGTGCTTTAATTTGAAGACCAATTTAGAATGGTGACCACACCCAGGCTCCTTTTTTCCAAAAAAAAAAAAAACTATTGATAGGCCTTTCGGGTGGGGTCTAATGGATAAGGGAGACTCTCAACTGCAGCGGTGGTACCACGTGGCGCTGCTCAGGTGGTATATCCACCCACTCAATAAAAAACTGACATGTGTTCGTTTTGGTAATGCAGTGATCCCACGTGCTACCACCTATTTGACTGCCAATGCTTTTAACAGGTTAAAGATTGACGTGGCAATGTCACATGGTACCAGTACTCCACTCGAGACTCTCTTGCTGGATTATGAGTTGCCTGATCTGATGGTTGCCGGTTTGATTTTTCGAGTGTCCGTGATAAAGTCAATACTCAGATTGATATCCTAAATTGACTCTCTGATAATTAAGTCGGTGACTGATAATGGATGGAAGGCTAGAATAAGGTTGGCAATCCTAATTCAGACCCAGACTCAATGATCCGCCCCACCCCGACCCATCTATATTACAACATGCTATTTTATATAATTGTGTAATTTAAAATTAATTTTAGTTAATTCATGAATATTTTTATATTAATAAATTGTGAAAAATCATTTTAATTGATTGAAATTGTTTAAATTTTTAATTAATTTAAATTTATTTATTAATACTATTATAAATATGTAAATTTATTATAATATTTTTAGTTATAGTCTATATAATAATAATTATTTTCCATGCAGACGGGTTGACCTGCACCACAACTCGACCCTCGTGAGGCATGGGCACGACCCGACCCATGAAGGGTGCAGGTCAGGTCCGGGTAACCAAAGAGCCACCCTATCCCGACTCATTGCCATCACTAGGCTAGAGGAAATAAGTGGTAGTTGGAAAAAAAAACTCGATATTCGATACTCAGGTGCTGGGAATATTTGTAGATTTTATGTAGGTAAGTATCGATGTGACGTGATTCCTTATGCAGTACAGGCATAGATCTGCCTACCGTGGTGTCATTTCGAGACTCAGACACCCATCGGGTTGATATAACCTGTTCCATGCCAAAGAAGCAGTCCAATATTTTTTTTTATTTGTTTCGTTATTTTTAATTTTTTAAATTAAAAAATGTCTAGTCAGCATTTTTAATTAAAAATAATGATAAAACCAAAATTAGACTAATTCGACGAGAGTGTGGTCCAAATCCCATATAAAAGAAAAAAGATTTAAGATGGAAATGAAATTTAAAAAAGAAAAAAAAAATCATAGGATGAGGACAAAATTCAACCTTTCTCCCTGGGGTCGTGTAGTTGCAACCATTTCGGGCTCTCACCACTTGCCACATTAAAAGAAAAAAAAAACATAAGCATATGATGTCTATAGCATGCATAACAAATAGACCACATAATATTTTTTTTTTTTGGTCGCCAGCCACGGTATCCAAGCAGGCCCCACCAGCGGTGAGATGGCATCTTTCAGCCAACCATACTTGACTAATCCGTTGGTCGCCCCGGGTCGCACGCCTGGCAATGGCGGGTGAGGCTCCCAAGAGGGGTGTCTGCGTACGTGAGGTCTCGAACCCGAGACCTCCTTAAGCGGCACCGAGCTGCTTACCACTCGGCCCAACCCCTCTTGATAATAGACCACATAATATTATTAATACAATATCACAAATTTTTATTAAAATTTTAAATTAAAAAACAATTTTAAAAATAACTTTTTCATATTCATTTATCAGCTGAGGCTTGGTTTCCAAATGCAGACAATTGGCCAAGTGTCACCATCACATCAATTTCTGACTTATGATATGAAAGGTGCTACAAAGAATTATTTGGAGAAATTTTTATGTGGAACGAGTTTATAAATAATGTTGTGAATTTAATTAATGATTATTTGATATATTATTAAAAAATTTTACGTTTTGACACTTTTATTAATTTATAAAGTGATATTAATTGTGTTCACGAATAACTTGATGAATTCGAGCTGTGCTAGAATCTCTTGAACTAGTCTTAATTTTATTTAATATTTTTTTGGGCTTAAGATTTTTCTTATCTAATTATTGACTGGATCAAACTGGCATCGTGGCTGGCACCAGGGTCACGAATTGCCAGCACTGCGGTTCTCTTATTTTATTTTGTTTAATATATTTTATGTAAATTAAGGCAATATATATATGTGCGTTATAGAAAATAAAATAAGAAGGAACCCTAGCCAACATAATTTAAGTGACAGGACGACTATTTATTCCTCTTAAATAAGATTTTAAATGTAAAATTCTGTAAAAAAGGAATATTCATGACTGATAGAGCTTTATCCAGGGCAGGATAGAACCCGAAATAATTAAAACTCGGTGAAAAAAATAGGGAATAACTCCGAGAGCCAGCTCAAATGCGGATGTTTTGTGTGTAAGTTCACGAGGTCGAAGTTCGATTTTCCCTTAAGCATGCAGTTCTCGGTAAGACCACCACATATATGCTCTGCACATGTAGGGGGTGTAAGTTAAAAGCCGGAAACTCGAAAAATCGAAAAAACTTACCGAATCGGAATTGAAATAATCGGATTTTTGGGTCCCTAGATAAATTCAAAGCGGTTTTTAATGTGAAAAAACCGGACGGGGAAATTCCTACCCCAACCCGAAAAGCTCGTTGGGGTCCGAAACCGAACCAGAAATTACGTTAAATTTATTTTATATGTAATAAACTATTTTATTATTAGATTTTGACAATACAAATAATATATTTGATTTTTTAAACTTGAATCTTGATTTATATTTATGTATTTTATCTTCTTAATACACTAAAATATTTATAATTAATTTTCTCATTTATTATAACCAATTTTATTTTATTATTCTTGTATTTAATAAATTATCATAATAAAAGTCGAAACCTGAAAAACTGTTGGAAAAAATCGAACCCGAAGTAGGTGATTTTCATAACTCCTAAACGGTTCTCGGTGCAGTTTTCTAACTTGAAAAAAGCAAACCGAAAACAACCGGAACCCGATAATTTTGAAAAAAAACTGCCTGGACCACCCGTTTACACCCCTATACACATGAACTTACCCAATGTGCCTTATTCTTGGAACGAAGAGAATAATCCCTCGTTGTTGGAAAAATAAAATTAGAGAGAAGAGAGAATATATACACTAATAATTTTAAAAAATATATCTTGGGAGGGGTTCCCGGAAAACAGTCCAACCGTACTCCGAATCTGGATTAATGGACCAACTTTGGGTACCGGATACCTGGTGAAAAAAAAAAAAATTAATAATAATAATAATAATGGCTAGAGTTGCCAGCTTGCCGTTGGTAATCCCAAGACCATCCCCATGACATAAAAAAATGCAACATATGTTTGTCAATGAATTTATTTTCACTTTTATACGTTATTCTTCTAATTTTACTGTGTCGATAATTCATTCACGAGATGAAAATCTCGGGTCAAAGTCACGTGAAATATAATTGCGAGGCGGCTGTATATGCGGTAACGATCACGACTCACCGATCGTGACAACATCGCACATCGATAGTCTATACCGAGTAGCATGATGAAATCTAAATTGACATGGGAAAGAGAATTGGAATAATCAATAGTAGACTTAATGGTATAATGACTTGGTCCATCTGCGCGTGCGATTTTTTTTTCCTTGTCTACCTTACCAAATACCCAAACAAAAATCCAGTCAATTCCAACTGGGTCAGGTTCGAAATGAATCGGCTCGTGTAATTTCGTACAGCGTGGAAGACGATTTTTGCCAAACGCGTGCGAAATTTATTTTTCAAAAAAAGGGTAAATTTAATGTGACATGACACCTACATGCATAAACCCATAAATCCATTGAGCAAGTTATCCAATATGAAAAGTATAAATATATAAAATCAATTATTGTAGGATTTTTACCTTTTACGGGTCGAAATATTTGAACTTTGAATTATTCAAAATACGTTAAAACTTATTAATGTAAGTGACGTACATCGAAAAAAAATAAAATTGAAAAAAATAAAAATAAATATGGCGTTGCTCCCCGGCATTTAATGTGTTAGGTGACATTTCTCTTCTATATATAATAATTAAATGTTGAAAGCATATTTTACGATTAGTCATTTCAAAATATTAATTTGGATAAGTATCACTTTTTTTTTTCTGTTTAAAAATAAGTTGGAAATTGAAGTTAAAATTTATGTAGAGTTTTCACACAGATATTAAGATTTTTCTTATTGTTGTGATTAATCTATATTATATATGAAAATATTTAGAAGATTCGGTGTCTATTTTTAGTTTATCGAATATCCATTAATATATAAAATTTAAATTTAATAAAAAAATAAGAGCTTGAAAATAAATTCATTAATATAAACTAAGGACTCTTTCTTTTTTATTACTTTATCAACTTCCACTTCATCAATTTTTTATATATATAATCACTCTTTTTTTCTAAATTTATAACTTAATTTCATATTTAATTTACCAAATAATCACACACTTTAGATTGATTATAATTAAAATTTATTTAGTCATCTACATATTTATTTTTTATCAATTTAATTAAATAATAAAATGCATGTTACAAAAATCAATAAAATTTTGATAAATTTAATTTTTTAATAAAACTATAAAAATAAAAGAAATAACCTTAAAAATAACTGAATTTTGTTGGTTTTTAACATCAGATAAAAATTATCATATAATATTCTCGTTATAGAAAGAAATTTTCTCCTACTTAGGGGACAAAGAACCACTCATTAACCGGCTAATTCACAACACACGCTACAATTGATTTAAATAATAAATCGATTCTCGTATCAGCTTATCTATATTGATACTATTGTATGAAAACCCAAGATATGAAAGTTTTTCACATTTTCAAATTACCAATGAAAACATAAAAATTAAATGTCTAATAAATATTCAATTGAAAAAAATAAGAATATAATAATAAATTCACAAATGACTGTTTGCTCTTTCTTCGGTTTTACTCTCTCTTATTTCATACATAATCTCTCGTGCCACCTTTCCACCGTTTCCATTATGTCAAATCACTTATCTTTTTTTTCCGAAATTCGTTATTTGTTTTCATATTTGATTTATCAGAAAATAACATACTCAAAATGATGGAATGAATGTTGCTCCAAAAAACTTCATGAATGCATATTCTTTTTTGAGTTCTCACGAGGGACGGCCGGGTTGTAAGGCTTTGGGAGGTCCTCCAATACCTCATGAGTTCGAATTCCCACGGGTGCATTTCCTTGTTGGTCGGGGCTTTATAGCTCTCGAACTCGTAAGGTTTGTCTGACTTACCCAGCACATGTAATTTACTCGAAGAAGAGGTGTCACAACCCACTAATCTTGTCCGTAAGGCACCCGAATATTTCAATTATTTAAAAAAAAAAAAAAGAGAATTTAAAGCTGCTGGTGTTTGCGAGCCAAGTGTAGGTGCCTCCCATCTCCGCGTCCAAGAAATGGCAGCTCACCTTATTTTCATACAGCTGATGGGATTACACATAACAATCAGTTCCGGGTTCAACTCATTGTGACGGTTTCAGAATCTGCAATACGAGAAGATTGGACGTCGTCTGCTTAAGAAGTATTTCCTACGATCTTAAGAACTCTGTTCCTTTTCAGTATGGAATTGTACGTCGGTACTCATTTTTACCCAATCTGTATTTAACTCGCTTTCGGTTGAGTGTGTGGTATGGTGAGCAAAGGACACCCATAAGGACCGAAAGAGAAGGTCGTGATCCCTACATTATGAGACCGGGGCACCTCGACCGTGGCTGGCCCTCCGAGACATGTGGAGTCTACAACGAGAGGGTCCTGCCATGGACTTGGTGCACCTAATAATGTACTTCCTCTCTTCGATCGCAAGAGTGGTTTATAACCTAAAATATTTAGGAAGAGGAAGAAAGATATATAGCATACAAAGTTTTTCCAATCAAAATTGAAATCAAAATCTTGTAATCCCGAGCCGTGTAGTAGCTATATCAAGATCGCTTTCTTTTTTCTTTTAATAAATGCAAGAAGAAAAGTAGTAGTGGGGACTCGGTCATCCGCTGCTGTGTAGCGTTCAAGCTTGCACATTAAACCGCGAACTTACTTTAAACGAACTGAACAACAAGTACTAACACTGATCCTGTTAATATAGCACTGCTAAAAGCGTGGTGCAATCAAGAAGCCGGAGTCCACCGAAGCATATTGATGATTCCCTTCTTATAATATTGTCTAGAATGAGGTTCAAAGTTTTTATCAAATCATATATGAGTAAGCTTTAAATTATTAAACCACCGTACTTTTAGTGTCAGGTTGGCTTTCTCTGTCATTGGGTGCATATGCAAACTCCTACAAACTGCACCCAACAACATGAAATGCTTTTAGACGTTTTTTCATAACCGAAATATCTGAGCGCCTTCTAGTAGGGGTGTGCACGGATATCCGAGCACACATTTAATGAAAACGAAATCAGAACTTATTTTAACCGATTCCTCATTTTCTACTCGGAACCTACCATATTCTCATTGGAATTTACTAGGAACCTATCATATCAGATACCCATGCACACTCCTATCTTCTGGGATCGACTAACGGAAGTTGCAGCACCTCCTACAATAGTTCGCAAACGTGTGATGGGTAAAACAGACGAACCTGACGACTTCGAGGGTTATAAAACTCCCACTCACAAGAAATGCACCTCTAAAAATTTGAATCTAGAAAGTCCCACCAGGGTTGCCCCTCATGGACATAAAATGTTTTTAGATATTTACAAATATCTAATATATTAAATTATTTTATTGATGTGTTCAAATATATTACGTCATATATCTATTATACAAAACTCCCCTATAGTTTGACCAATTTGAGCCATGCGAAACAATTTTAATGAGATCACAGTTCCCTATGGAGGATAGGGAAAATTTACTATAATTAAAAATTTACCTTTCTAGTGAAATATTTTAGCTCATATTAAATTTTTTTATTTGCATTGCTAGAATTTAAAAATATAATGAGTCATAATTAATTCATTTAAAAAAAATGGATCAATTAAAAGTAAAATTTTTTAAAAAGAAATTTCTATCATTTATAATATTCAAATACAAGAACGTATCTGCACGTGCAGAAGAAGGGGAAGTCGCCTCCGCTCATTCTTCCCCTTTATTTATTCGCCATTAGTGCCGGAAATCAAGAAAGAAAGATATCAGCACAGAGAAAAGGGAAAATTGGAGGAGGAGGAGGAGGAGAGGAAAACCGCGTTTGACCTTGAAAGCTCCGTCTCCCTTAACAGGCCCTTCTTCTTCCCCATTCCTCCATTGATCGCCCCCGTCAACTACTCTTCAACTCTCTCTCTCTCTCTCTCCCCCTGTCTCCCCCTCTGTACCCCCTGTCAAGATCCCCACTCAAACCCCACCATTAGTTCAAGCCAGTCCGATCCAATCTGATCCAATTCTAATTCGATTAGGCCACATGTGACCGTCCATTCCTCCCGGATCCATACCCTGACCGGCCCGTTTGTGCAGTTTCGATCGGATCTCTGGTTCTGGGTTTTGTTGGGGGAGGTGCTCTGCTCGGCCATGGCGGACTTGGTGAAGCAGGTCCTGGTGAAGCCGATCCAGCTGGCTGACCAGGTCACGAAGGCGGCGGAGGAGGCAACCTCTCTCAAGCAGGAGTGCGCAGAACTCAAGTCCAAGACCGAGAAGCTCGCCGGCCTCCTCCGGCAGGCCGCACGCTCGGGAAATGATCTCTACGAGCGGCCCACCAGGCGGATCGTTGACGACACCGAGCAAGTCCTGGACAAGGCCCTGGCGCTCGTCCTCAAGTGCCGCTCCCATGGCCTCATGAAGCGCGTCCTCGCCATCATCCCCGCCGCCGCCTTCCGGAAGATGTCCTCCCAGCTCGAGAACTCCATCGGCGACGTCTCCTGGTTGCTCCGCGTCTCCGCTCCGGCGGAGGACCGCGGCGGCGAGTACCTCGGCCTCCCGCCGATCGCGGCAAACGAGCCCATCCTCGGCCTCATCTGGGAGCAGATCGCGACCCTCCACACCGGCTCCCCCGAGGACCGCTCCGACGCGGCCAACTCGCTCGTCTCCCTTGCTCGGGACAATGACCGGAACGGCAAGCTGATCATCGAGGAGGGCGGCCTCGGCCCCCTCCTCAAGCTGGCCAAGGAAGGTAAGGAGGAGGGCCAGGAGAACGCTGTTCGAGCAATCGGGATGCTGGGTCGTGATCCGGAGAGCGTGGAGCAAATGATCCACGCGGGCGTGTGTGGAGTGCTCCAGAAGATTCTCAAGGAGGGGGCTATGAAGGTTCAGGCCGAGGCTGCTTGGGCCGTGGCGGAGCTGGCCGCTCACGGCCACCCCAAGTGCCAGGACGTATTTGCCCAGCACAATCTGATCCGCCTTCTCGTCAGCCACCTCGCTTTCGAGACTGTCCAGGAGCACAGCAAGTACGCCATCGCCACCACCAAGGCCAACTCGATCCACGCCATTGTTTTGGCCAACAACAACAGTAAAACTGTCAATGGTGGCGCCGTGAAGGACGCTAATAACCAGAGCCAAGACGAGGACAATGGGACCATGCCGCCGCACCCACTCGGAAAGAAGAAACCGGCGACCCAGATGCACAGCCTGGTCACCACCACCATGGCGATGAAGAAGCCATCTACGGAGAACGGGAATAACAAGCAGAACAACAACAGTAACCACCACCGGCACCAGCAGAGCCACTCCACGGCGGGCGGCGTGAACCTCAAGGGGAGGGAGTTCGAGGACCCCAGGACCAAGGCCCATATGAAGGCCATGGCGGCAAGGGCCCTGTGGCTGCTGGCGAGGGGGAACTCCACCATCTGCCGGAGCATCACCGAGTCCCGGGCCCTTCTCTGCTTTGCTGTGCTGCTTGAGAAAGGCCCCGAAGAGGTTCGGTTCAACTCTGCAATGGCCTTGATGGAGATCACAGCTGTGGCCGAGAAGGACGCAGAACTCCGGCGCTCCGCGTTCAAACCCAACTCCCCCGCCTGCAAGGCCGTGATCGACCAGCTGCTCCGGATCATTGAGAAAGCCACCACCACCTCTGCCTCCGATTCCAGTCCCGATCTCCTCATTCCGTGCGTGAAGTCGATTGGGAACCTGGCTCGGACCTTCCGAGCCACTGAGACCCGGATGATCGCCCCGCTCGTGCGACTACTCGAGGATGACTGCCAGCCTGAGGTTTCAAGGGAGGCCACTGACGCCCTCATGAAGTTTGCCTGCACCGACAACTACCTCCACCTCGATCACTCCAAGGCGATCATCGGGGCTGGCGGAGCGAGACACCTGATCCAGCTAGTCTACTTCGGTGGAGAGCGTTCGATCCAGATCTCAGCCCTTATCCTCCTCGCCTACATTGCCAAGCACGTCCCCGACAGCGAGGAGCTCGCCAAGGCTGAGTCCTTGACTGTGCTCGATTGGGCCTCGAAGCAGTCGGCGCTGACCCAGGACGAGACCGTGGAGGCGCTGCTTCAGGATGCTAAGAGCAAGCTCGAAGTGTACCAGTCCAGAGGATCCAGAGGCACGTACCATTGATTTTGAACTGCAAAATCAGTCCTTTGATTTGATTTTTTCGCAACAGGTAATTTTTGTTTTGGGTTTTCAATTGGCTCGAGTTCTCATGGAGTGTACATATATTTATTTTAGCTTACTACTACTGTATGTAATCGTCTAGAGGAATCAATCCCTTCATTTGGTAGCAGATACTCTGCTTCCTCCTCATCTTTCCTGTAATCTCATAATTCTCTTAATTGTGATTTGGTCAATTTGTCTTCTGATCTTGTCCATGGCCATCTTATGCTTTTGTTCTTGTTCCTCTTCTTCCTTCCTTCTATGAACTGCTGCCAATGTAGATGAAGTTCCGTTGCATAGAAGAAAGAAGATAACACAAGAAACAAGAATATCGGCTTTATCGTCTAATTTCAATCGAGGGTATTTTGAAATGAGGAAATGAGTTCCTTTGATTTCTCGGGAATGGGAAATTCTAGTTCCATATGTGGTGTTGGGGAGTCGGTCTAGTTTTCAACCCCTAATACAACATATTTGAACTTTTAGTGTGCGTTATTCCTCCCCTCTTTTGTTTTTTTGATATTGATGGTGTCTAGTATGGTAGCAACTGACTAATTTATCGTACGGTATATTATACGGTCTGATGTCCGATATTAATCCCTAGATACCGGTCATTAAAAGAGTCGAATTCTGAACCTGATTTATTACATGTAGTCAGTTTGCCGGCATATCTATCCCTCGTAGTCACTGTTCTCTTCTTTTAGTTTTGCTGGGACACTACTCTCAGATTACTAACTCTTCTGTTGGCTAATGTTAGAAGACAAAATGGTCCTTTTTTCAGCACCGGTGGAAGCAGGGCAGTTGAAGCGACGAATTTTAGTATGGTGTGCACGGCGCACCGGGTAAGTTCTGAATAAATGCTATTAAAAAATAAATAATGTTCTAGTAGAAAAAATTGAAACACGTTCTAAATGGTTTTGGTTCCGGTTCCGGTTCCATCACTAAGGATATTATATTTTGGAAATAGAGAAGTAAATCCTAGATACGATGCTAAATTCCCATTCAATAGGGTTCTTCACAGAAGCACAGGCTCCCAATTCTTCATCAAATCGCTTTGCCACCGCCATTCGATTTCGAAGCTTCGTCTCTCTTTCTCCACAGCGGCTCGCTCCCTCTCTGTCGCTCTTCCACGATGACCTGAGGTTTAGACTGTCGCTCTCTCACAGCAGGCTAACACGCTTCTGTGGTTTAGACTTTTGTCGTTTGTTCGATTCGATATAATCAAACATGCTCGAGCAGATCCAAGGCTGCTCCCACTTGCCTCGTGTTGAACAGTCTCCTCGAAGAGGCTTATCACTCTCGAACCTTACTTGAGAGTTATTGTTTGAATTTTCAAAGGTTCCGGTTTTTTCCTGTTGAAGGGAGTATTTCGAAAGATGCAAATCCTCTTTGCCTTTGGGAAGTCTCCTTACCTTTGTTTGCTTGTAATATGCTCAACAGAGGAAATTTTGCTTGTTCTCTGCCAGTTATGGATTTGGGGGGCGTGGGGGGCAATCAGCCCCTGAACTCGAGAAACTTATGAGATTTTGTGTAAATTTTACTTGATTTTATTCCATTTTTATTGAATAATACATAGTTCGTCCCTTGAATTCTTTACATTACTTCCATATAGAGTTTCTCCCCCATATAAGCTTTCTGGTTCCGTCCCTATTCTCTACTGCTAGGAAGAGATTGTCTTGTTAATCAATCCCTTGTCTCATCAAAGGATGGATTTATCGTTTTTAAGATGTTAAGTAATTTATGTTGTCTTTGTATTAATTTGCATTTCTACGATGTATTATCGTTGTTACCATATTGTACGGACAATAAACTTGATTTTATTAAAAAACAGTTTCGAATAGGTTTCCTTGAACCTCTAATAGAATATAGATGTTAGATAGGGTTTGCGTACCACCCAAAAAAAAAAAAAAGTACCTAACCCTGCACACCCCTGAATTTTACAACCTATTATACGATTGCAAACACGTAAAACATATTAAATGACTATTGAGAGCATTGTTATTGTCAATACATTGCCATCAAAAGATTCGTAAATTTACAATAGTGAGTGTTCTTCAAACTCGGAACCAACGAGTACAAATCCCGGAGGTGTTTAAAGACAAGATGGTTTGTTTATTGTAAGAAGCAAGCTCTGATCTACTTCTTTTAGTAAATTGTTGAATTAACTTTTTGAAATGCCACACACATCTTGTCGAGATATCTTGTTTCAAACTGAAACTTGAAAATGCAGTTTAATGTATTTTTAGAAGTAGTTGACATAGACTGGATAAGGACACCCAACCTGAACCTCTGCATAGGACGGTAGGATCAATGAGCTCTGATAATAGTGAGCACATCGGGTGGCCCGGCCACGTGCTAGTCGGATGACTTGATCACTTGCACGTTGGGCGTCTCGGACATGTGCACTTCGGGCACTCTAAGCACGGGTGCGTTGGGACGGTAGGAGCAACAAGTTTCGATAACAGGGAGCACATCGGGTGTCCCGGCTATGTGCATGTCGGATGACTTGACCACGTGCATGTCGGGTACCACGTGCACGTCGGGTACCCTAACACGTGCATGTCGGGTACCCTCGGATAGGTGCACGTCGAGCACTCCAAGCACGGAGGCGTTGAGTACCTCGGACATGTGCATTTTGGGAACTTCGAGCATAATCTACATATCTGATACTCGATGCACTTGGACCAAACTTCCTCCTGTGCTGGGCATGTGGGAGACAAACTGATGTCAACCCTTCGTACAAACCCGATCTATAAATATGCCCATCCCGAGGTCAGGTAAAGGGGGACGAATCCAACCCTTCGCTCTTCCTCTCCTCTCTTCTATTAATATATTTACTCAAATCCTGTCCTAACTCAAGTATTGGATGACCTTTTCGGAAAGTTACCCTAAACTTGGCTTCTTGTAGGTCTCTGACGATATCCGCATATCTTCTCCATCTTGCGATCGACTCTGATTCCGCCGAGGATCTCTTAACCCAATAAGCCAACCAAATAGTATCAACCCGTTTGACTTTTCTTCTTCTGTGTTCTTTTGGGTAAAGTGAAAAGAAACATTTGGATGACTTTGACCTGAGGTCGTATTTCAAAAGTCAATAGCTGACTTTTCCAATCAATAAACAAGAAAAATGAGATGATCTGGAAACAGATTTGACAGGTTCCAGCACAAGTTGGTCCACGGACCTTTCTGTCAGCATGTCCTTTTCTTGATGATTACATTTCGAAAATTGAAAAATCAAAACAACTACGGTAAAGTCATTGCAAGTCTTCATGGGTTGTGGAGCTCATTGTTTTTTCTTTTTTGAGTTGCAAATCTAAATCAGTGGTTTCCAATTGATTTAGATTTGAGGTGGTGAAAAATTATTGAGGAAAATATTATTTTAATTATGAATCGAGATCTTAGAGAAATGGGATATGTCTCAAAAGACATCATACAATCGCTCACAACTTTAGACTTTCAGGTGTACATGTGTCCAGCCTCTTATAGACTTGGTGGTGATTTTGCACGGTATCAAACCCGGTTATCGTATTAACCTGAGGAAGAGCTCTTGTTATGATTGGCTCAACGTTAATTGTTGAGGTTTGGCATTGAGCGCGTAACCCTTGATAAGAATACACACATATTTTGCACATGAACTTATCTGAATTCATAAGTTTCAGGAGTATTCATGGTCGCAGAGAGAATATACTCGTCATTATCAAAAAATTGTTGAGAGCAGATATTCAAGATATGTATCAGCTGTGAACATATTGTTATGTGACGATTGAACTCTCAAGTTTCATAAATGGAAGAAGACCGTGACTTAGATCGATCGATTAGATGTGAACCTGAATTAGCCAACAAGTTAAGTATTGGTAAATAGATTTCAAAGAAGTCCATGCACTTTTGGTAATTGGTATTGTAAATTTTTATGAAATCAAATCCATAAGATCTTCGGATTTCACCCCATATCGAAAAAGTAGGGCTTCATAAAAGAGCCTTCCTTATATTCTAACGTGTAAGTGGACTATGAAAGACTACATCAGCACAGTGTAAACACAGGTAATTCGCCATTGTGTCTCAACTTAATTTCAACCATGCTGATCTCAAAGGGCTGTTTTTATGTACTTCTCATCCTTCTTTCGGTCTACTGTACCAATGCTTGTCGTGTCGAAACAAGACCCAATCCCAGACAGTCTCTGGAATCACCGCCTTCCAAGGAAACAAACTAAGCGAGAGTCATGTTCCCTATGAACTAGACCCAGTTGAATCAACAGACCGTATCTATTCGATGATGTTGATCAAGCATGCAGAAATGTCCTTACAGGACTTGATCTCGGGCAATTTCTAGAATCACCTCCATCCTCTAATGGTGTTTATGAGGGGCAAATGCGTGTCCCAACACGACTCAATCCCAGACAATCTCCGAGATCGCCACCTGTTGAGAATGAAACTCAAAGCATGAGGCATGTCCCTAGCTCTCCAAACCCAGTCGAATCTCCGGATCCGCCTTCCTCCAGCAACGCTTATCAGGTGCAAAGACGTGTTCCTACAGGACCCAATCCTGGACAATCTCCAGAATCACCTTCTTTTGAGTATGTAGCTCAAACCAACGCACTTACGATATGATAAAATAAGCATCCAAAGCTGATCTGATGGACTGGAACTATCAATGAATAAGGGAATTACCTTTGACAGAAGTCCTAAAAATAAAAGTCGACACTTACTTTTCATTTCTTAATTTAATTTAACGTAACCACATCGAAATTGTCCAATTATAACAAAAGAAAATGAGATCCTCAGCAAAAATTTGAGGGGTTCCAACAAAGGTTGACCCATGGAACTACATACTCCATACATTGAAAGGACTGGTTCTGTTGTTTGGTTAGGTACAAGAAAAATGAAATTTATACAACTTTCACATGATCTTCATATCTGAGTTCGAGATTGTTGCTCGTGGATCTCATCTCAGTCCTCATCGATTAAGAATACACAGCAATTCAATAACAGATCTCGATTCCTCAAATCGAGTCGGTATATCAAGTCCTTCCAATTTCTACGATAAGAAGAGGATAGAATCAGGAACCTAATGCACTGGAATATACTCAGTTACCTCACTGATTTCGTCTAAGCCCAGCCAGGGAGAATTTGGGCTTTATACCGTGTGAATATTGACCTCGAGTCGACTGGTGAACTTGACCTTGACCTCCGGAGGAAAGAGATAGTATTGATTGGGATCTGGTACAGATTTATATTGACCTCGAGTCGACTGGTGAACTTGACCTTGACCTCCGGAGGAAAGAGATAGTATTGATTGGGATCTGGTACAGATTTACCCGAGACACTAAAAAGGAAAACAAAGAAGGAGGTGATAGTCTGATTCAGCCATCTAACAATCAAGTTGGGTGAAAGTAAAGAAAAGAGAAAAAACACAATAGTAAATGAAGAGATACTGTAGAGGAAAAATGACAACGATTACCTCGTAATTGAATATGAACTGGCTATTCTTGAATTAGAACTGCTAGTTCTGGCTCACGAACTGTGACAAAGCCTAGCTATTTTGCTATTTCCAAAGGATGAATTTGATTTTATGTCAATTGATGTAACTTTTTGGATTATTTTCTTTTAATCTTGGATCTTGTAATGACTTTTGACTTTGTACCTTCAGTGTCATATTTGTATAGTTATCCATTGGTAGAGGTTACTGAGTGAGTAATTAATCTAAGTTGTAGTCATGTCAAGCAATCTATCGATATCTTTTAGAGTAATCAGTAGTCATATGACGAGATTGCCTATCTAAGAAATGACCCAAAAAGGAATTTTGGAGGAATTACAACAGGTGGTACGCGTGCAAGCGAGGCTCGAAGATAAAGTTACGCAGTCTTGACCAAATCGACTGCTCGATCCAAATGTATGCACCTGAATATGTAAAATGGTACCAACTATTGAATGTATTTGAAACTGTACCATTATCTGTGATCTAGTTAGTATAGTTAGAAAATCAATATTGAACATTAATCCAGTTGTCAAGTATTGAGTCGATATGTTTAAATAGTCAAATTCAAATTCATGAGTGTTTAGGCGGTAGCACATTGCAGTTATGCACATACTTCTCCAACTTAGTTCTGTTCGATAATATTGGATCCAAACTGTAACCACTTTAAGAGAAGAAATCAAATTGTTCAAATTCAGTCCGAACAATTTGATTAATTGGTTAGTTGGTTTTTACAATGTGTAGCTGACTTGCCTAAATTAGTACAAAATTGTTAACTAGTTTTTTATAAAAATAAATAAAATTCAATATATTAAATACTATTGATTCAGTTCAGTTCAAAGTTAATCGAACTGAACCACTAAAAATCTAATTAAATATATATCTTATTTCAAAATATAACAACTCAATTTTTTTCTATTTTATTTACTATTAATTAAAAAAAGGTTCAGTTTGACTAATTACAACTAACCAAATCACTTCTTAGCAAATATTGAATCATTAGTGAATTGGTTTGAATGGTTCAATTTGGTGTAGTTTGACGGTTCAATTCCTTTTTTTTTTTTTTTTTTTGCTTTTATGAACACCCTAGGTTTCTTATAGTGGTGCAATGGGCTGGCCGGCCAGCAAGATAGAATGGAAAGGAGCTCCTCCATGCATGAGTCGCCCATTGAAGCTACACATGCTTTCAAAATGTGCAACAGGCACACTAAATAAAATAATTCATAAACAATATAGACACAATCAATAAAATTAATTCCCACGGGGAGGATCGAGATTAGAACCTATTGGTTATGAGTCAGATTATTGTGCTACTGAACTAAACCACTTCCCGGCTTGTTGGAGGCCATGGTTTGAGCTTTAAAAGTGTTTCTACTGAAATTACTGAAGCTACTGCTCTGTTGCAGGGTCTTCGATTTGCTGAGAATATGTCTTGGAAGCGAGTTACTATGGAAGTGGATTCTGAGATTGTTTTCAAACAGGTGATGGATCTGTCTTCTGATCATCGATGGCAAATTGATCCTATCCTTCAAGATGTTCGAGGAATGAAGAATCACTTTGAAGCTCTACATTTTCATTGGGTTGATTGTAGAGCAAATAGATGTGCATATCTTATTGCACAATGGTACAAAAGGAGGAATTACCCTAGTAATTGGGTAGAGGAGATTCCATCCTCCTTAAGTACACTCATTACTAAGGATGCTGAGGGTTACAATAACGTGAATGATCTTGTATTTCCTGGATATTTTAGTATTGCTTGAATAAAAATCTCGATTTGATTGTTGGCAAAAAAAAAAAAAACTAAACCACTTCCTTACTACTTGGTACTATTTATTGTTTTTATTCATTATTATAAATACTAGTTAATTATTGTCATTTATTATTATTGATGAATGTTAATTATAAGAGAAACAACGTTAAATTTGGAAATGTGTATTTTTGTTCCTTTATAAAATTACCTATTAATACATAAATTTTAATTTTTAATAATAATTAGATTAAGAAAAAGTGACATAAAAGTAAATTCTCATCTTTTTTCTATTACTTTAAACAAATTCAAAACTGCTTCGGTCTCATTTTCAAGTTCTAGAAAACCCTAAATCAAATTTAGATTAAAACGAATCAAATTTAATTTAGAATAAAATAATATAAGATACGAAAAATATTTTTTTCTCACATCCATAATTTCATTATATTTATTCATTTTACTAACTTCTCATTGAAGCTATGCATGCTTTCATAATGTGCAACAGGCACACTAAATAAGATAATTCATAAAAAATATAGACACAATTAATAAAATTAATTTCCACGGCGAGAATTGAGATCAGTATTGATTATGAGTCGAATTATTGTACTACTACACTAAAACCACTTTCTCACTACTTGGTACTATTTATTTTTTTATTCATTATTATAAATACTAGCTAATTATTCTCATTTATTATTATTGATGAATGTTAATTATAAGAGAAACAACGTTAAGTTTGGAAATGTGTATTTTTGTTCTTTTTTTTAAATAACATATTAATGCATAGATTTTAATTTTTAATAATAATTAGATTAATTAAAAGTGAGATAATAGTAAACTCTTATCTTTTTTCTATTATTTTAAGCAAACTCAAAATTGTTTCGGTCTCATTTTCAAGTTCTAGAAAACCCTCAATCAAATTTAGCTTAAAACTGATCAAATTTAATTTAGAATAAAATAATATAAGATACGAAAAATATTTTTTTCTCACGTCCATAATTTCATTATATTTATTCATTTTACTAACTTCTCATATTCTAATAACTGTTTTTGCAATTCTTTCAACTTTTTTCGGGATTCTCTTGACTATACAATCTCCTTTCAATATTTTAAAGTTATGGAGTTTTTAACTTCAATGAAAAATCTACTATATTCTCCTAAAGCTCTCCCAATTCTTGGTTCTGCTTCATTTCTATTTGATTTGAACCACTCTTTTTTTGTCTACTCTAACCTATATTTTTATTTCTTTGGTTAACTCCGCATTTCTTTAATCATCCTATTTTTCTTTGATAATTATGAGCATAGCACGGGTCACTGTCTGGTCTTTATATATTAGAAGAGCCATCCTTTTGGAATTCTTTTCAATTTTCCAAATTATTCATTAACGCATAAATTTTAATTTTAATAATCATTAGATTAATGATGAATTCACAAATATATAACTATGACTCTCTTCATTCTCAATTTCTCTATATACATTTTTCTCCTACTTTCTCTCTCCCCTTTCATGATACATAAAACCACTCACTTCCTTCCTAAATTTATTACCTAAAATCACTTGCTCGTGGTATTAAATGCAATTAAGATCTTATTTAATCATTTATATGCAATTGTTTTCATAAATTTCATTAAATATCAAATCTATGTATAGGACGAATCGACTTCTAATTCAAAAAATCTTAAATGATTATACCTCACAACATGGGCATTTATCATAACACTAATTTACTCGTTTGTCATATTTTGGTTGTTCTTCCTCACGCCACGTGGTGATAGGTGCTTCTTCACGCCATCTATTATATTACTGGAAACAACTAAAAGACATCTCTATTACTTTAAACCCTCTAGGAGGAGAAAGTCTTCTGTGTAACAGTGTCGTCACGTGGGCATTATCATGTTCCGACACCAACCAATAAAATCAAGCCATTTTAGGATTTTTTTAATTTGAGTTTTACTAAAAAACTCTAAAAATAATTTAATCTTATTGACCAATGATATCACGTCAGCACTGCTACGTAACCCATTACACACAAGACTCTCTCCTCTGGGAGGCAACTTTATACTATTTTTCACTTACCAAAAACTTCCAGCCCAATTTCACATACTTTCTCTTCTTCTATTTTCCTTTAATCCTTCATTCACCGATTTTGAATCTCCCCAATTTGAGAATGACTCTGTGGTTCACACGCTCATGGTCAAGTCTCCAGTGGGCGAGACACTGACCAAGGACAAGAAGAATTACTACCGTTTAGAATCCATTTGTCATTTTTTTATATTTAAAAATAAACGAGTAAGATAATAACTATCATTTGGAAACATTTGTCCTTTTTTAACTAGAGGTCGACCCATACAATATAAGGATTTTCGGTCTGTATCACTGGTATCGATAAATTCAATGCGTTATAACTAATTCAGTTCAAGCTGGGAATGCCTATAGGGAATAAAACTCTTAAATTTTCTCTATTCACAATAATCGAATCCAAGACATTGCTTTAGGGGAAGATGCATCCTACCACATCAATTAAACCACTTTAGTATATATAAGGATTTTATTTATTTAACGAAATTATTGAAGAAAATAATCACGTAATTGATTAAACAAAATTTTAATTGAATTAATGTCTTGAGTGTGCATTTGGTAAGTTAAATATGAAAATTAAGTAATAAATTTAGGAAAAAATTGCGTAATTATACATAAAATAAAAAGTAGAAAGAAAGTACAGACCAAAATATACATGAAATAAAAGAAAGAAGGGAAAGTGAGAGTGCAAAAAAAGGGTAATTGCATTTTTTTTTTGGTCGCCAGCCACGGTATCCAAGCAGGCCCCACCAGCGGTGAGATGGCATCTTTCAGCCAACCATACTTGACTAATCCGTTAGTCGCCCCGGGTCGCACGCCTGGCAATGGCGGGTGAGGCTCCCAAGAGGGGTGTCTGCGTACGTGAGGTCTCGAACCCGAGACCTCCTTAAGCGGCACCGAGCTGCTTACCACTCGGCCCAACCCCTCTTGGTTAAAAAGTTGGGGTGCAACACGAGGACTTCCTAGGAGGTCACCCATCCTAGTATTATTTTAGCATCACGTTCCTTTTTTTTTTTTTTAATTTAATGTTTATTAAAATTTAAATTTTATGTGTTAATAGGTAATTTGGGTATGAGGAAAAGACACCAGAGATTCCCAATATTTACATATATAATATAGACAATGAGGACCAACGTTTGCATATTATAATATAGATATAGTTAAAAAATATTTGTCAAAGTACATTTTTGGAAATTCAAAAATGAGACAAATACTCTTACTCCTTATAATAATTGATAACTACTCTTCAATCTTCCTTTTTTAATTACATATTTTTTATTTTTATTTATTGATAATACATTCTATAAAGGTTAACAATACTGTAAAAATTTAATATTTAATTGTAAAGCCATATAAAATATTTTTACATAATAAAAGTAGTATGAATTTATAATTGATTATGTGATTGGCATTCCGTGTGTTGTACGAGTTCACCTCTAGTATCGTTAATCGCAACAATTGAAGATAAGTAGCTCCCATTTATTATTTTCATTCATTATTATAAATACTAATTAATTATTCATCTGCTGCTGTTAATAAATATTAATTTAACAGGAGTGACAATGTGAGGTTGATGTTAAATCCTGCATCGTTAATATACAAAATAATTTCGATTTTATAAGAAAATTGAGTCCCCAGAGCACTCTCATCACTAGTTTCTCACAATCAGAATAATCACTCCTAAAGCCTCTGAGTTCCTCTCCAGGTAGTTAGTCTTCCTCTCCTATATGAAACTTATTTTTGATTCGAAGAGTTTTTTTCGGTAGGCGATTCAAAGAGTTTTAGTCTGTGAGATAGGGATAGTTCAGTCGATTTGTTCGATTTGACACTTTTCTCTTTTCTTAGTTGTTTTCGACAATATTCGCCTGCGTGGCATGCGACGTTTACTAGTTACCTCCTATTAACACTATTTTATTATTTCATTCACTATTATAAATGCTAATTAATTATTTGAAAAAGAAACTATCGCATTGTAGAGTAGTGTCTTGTTTGACTCCAAATAAATGCTTAAATTCGACTCTTTTTTATGGAAAAATTTATATCGAGAGAGTATAAGTTCTTTGTAGACTAAATCGTTCCTACTATATTGTGGTGATGAAGCGAGTCATTTGCATAATAGTATGCGATAGCATCAACTAATAAAATTCAGTAATTCGTAATATTTTTTTTAGAAAC
Organism: Lagerstroemia speciosa; assembly: GCA_037672795.1. Taxonomy (NCBI): domain Eukaryota; kingdom Viridiplantae; phylum Streptophyta; class Magnoliopsida; order Myrtales; family Lythraceae; genus Lagerstroemia; species Lagerstroemia speciosa. The sequence goes on from CM075299.1 coordinate 8,566,684, forward strand.
AACAGAAGTTATTGAATTTAGTTTATAGGTGTTGAGAATCAACCACACATAGGGCAAACAAGAGAACGAAACCTAATTATAAGAGAATTAGGTATCACCATCTATCAACTTAAACTATGTCCAACCTCTTATGGGCCAGGTAGATATTTAGCATAGTATGAGAGTACGTTGTCGTATAGACTCATACCACATCAGGCCCGAATGTGAGGTTTTGTTCTTCACAAACTCAAGACCAAAAGAAAAATGTCCGGCTCGAGGCAAGTTATTAGCCCGAGAACAGAAGATGGGCCCCTTGCGATAGGTTGTCCCCTCTTACCGAGATTATAAGAAAAATAAATTCTATTATTTTGAGGGTTATTTTTTTATTTCTAGAAGTTTATGAACAAAATCTTAAAATACTTAAGTTTTATCTGTTAAGATTATCACATAAATATTATTACATGGAAATACTGTTGTACAGAACACTTTGATTGACGTGATGAAATCGTTACAATCAATACTTTCTCTTGGTCGTGATCAATTAGATTTATTCACGGAAAACAAATTTCATCATTTTGGGAAATAGAATCGGAAAAAATATTCTCAATAATCTCAAAAAATAAATTGCGATTTTTCAAATAAATAGATGACCTTCCAAATATTCTTACCAGGACACTGACTATAAAAGACCACGAGTACCCAGTAGTTTTCCACAAGGTTATTCGGCATTCTATCTCAATTTAGTATCAACCATGCTGATCCCCCAGGGCCGCTTGTATGCTCTTCTCATCCTTTTCTCGCTCTATTGCGCCGAATCTAGGCGTGTCCCTGTAGGACCCAATCCCGACCAACCTCCAGAATCACCTCCTCTCTCCGACGAAGCTTACCAGATGCAAAGGCTCGTCCCTGGTGGACCCGATCCCGAACAGCCTCCGGAATCACCTCCTCTCTATGGCAAAGCTTATCAGGTGCTGAGGCGTGTCCCCGGAGGACCTAATCCAGAACAACCTCCGGAATCACCTCCTCTCTTCGATGAAACTTATCAAGTACAAAGGCTTGTCCCTTCAGGACCCGATCCCGAACAGCCTCCAGAATCACCTCCTCTCTCCGACGAAACTTATCAAGTACAAAGGATTGTCCCTTCGGGTCCGGATCCGGAACAGCCTCCAGAATCACCTCCTCTCTCCGACGGAACTTATCAAGTACAAAGGATTGTCCCTTCGGGTCCCGATCCGGAACAGCCTCCAGAATCACCTCCTGTCTCCGACGAAGCTTATCAAGTACAAAGGATAGTCCCTTCGGGTCCCGATCCGGAACAGCCTCCAGAATCACCTCCTCTCTTCGACGAAGCTTATCAAGTACAAAGGATTGTCCCTTCGGGACCCGATCCCGAACAGCCTCCAGAATCACCTCCTGAAATGAAGCTCAAAGCATGAAGCTTGCAATATGATAAAATAGCCTTTTTTTTCCAGAATAAAGGGAATCCAAGCCGATGAAGACATGGATTGTAATGATCACTCGTTAGTCCTAAAACAAAAGTTATGAACTGCGCACTTATTTATTAGTTTATTTTAATGTAACAGCATTGAATTTCCGATGAAGGTTGGTTAAGCCGGTTTGATATTCTCTCTCTTCAATAACGTATCATATTAAACTCTTATGAATTGGAGGAATCCAATAACTGGAAGAATTTTATTTCTTAATGGGCAAATCATACTCGTGAATTATTCGACCATAGAGATCAAGTAGTGCACATTACATAATAAGATACATGTATTTAGAAAAGGGTAAATTGCATCAAAAAGTATAATGTTTGAATTTTTTTCCCAAATAAAACTGAAGGTTTTAATTTTCAAATAAAAATTCACAAATTTTCAATATTCTTTTAAAATCAAGCTAAATTGTTAAAAGTTTTTTCAAATATTACAAAATCGTTAGGTGCTAATATGGACAAATCTTATGTATCACTATTATGCACATGGTTGATTTATAAATTAAATAAAGTCAAAGACTAAACAAAAATGAGAGATTCTCCATCATGATGACTAGAGCCTGAAATTGATTCAAATTGAAGAGCCTCATATGGAGGAGGGGTGGAGTTTGAAGATACAGAAGGTGAACACAACCAGGCAATTTGTCGAGAACAACTATCATACTCAAATGACCATGCAAAAAAGGAGGGGAGATACATGAAACTTATTCTTTGCAATGGGTAGTTAGTATAACTCTCGTTTGATTTCATGTTTTTTTCTTAAAAAATGTTAAGTTAGGATAACTATGAGAAATAATTCGAAAATTCGAGTGAAATAATAGCATTTTGAGATTTGAAAATCACCGAAATTTGAAGAAGCTTGTCTTACTATACAAAAAGGACAAATACCAAAAGTTAAAATTGACACCAAAAAAGAGTTGTTTGTTTAAAGTGCTAAATAGATATATTATCTATTATATATATATATATATTATTACTTTAGGGAGGACTGTGAGAATTTAATCGTAATTTTAAATTACCCAATTTGCGCTTACTAAAAATATAATAAACCAATAAAAAAGTAAAAATAAGGTTTAAACTCTGAAATCATTATTAAAATTATAGATGCTTACTACTTAAAAATTTCTCCAAATAGCCAGTAATTTTTTTAATTATATATTTTATTTTTATTTAATTAGGATTTCGTTCTATAAATACTAAGAATACTATCAAAACATTAATACTCCAATAGGAATTTTTGTAATATATATAATTGACAATTTCATACATTGCATAGCACATATCAGTGTCTATAAATTATAATTAGAAACTTTCTTTTAATACCAAATGGCATTGCATACATATATCTATTATTATATGACTCTATATGGCAGTTTTAATGTCTTTTTTTCTCTTTGAAAACTGCACTCACCTTTAAACTTTTAAAACTACCCTTAATTAGTAATTTTTAGCTAATATAAAATTATAAATATAATAAATTGGTAAAAGCAATGTTAAAATTATAACTATCATATGAAATCGTAATTAATTTTCTTATTGTAATTATTTGTTCTTATTTTTATTTATTCATAACTATTCTCTAAAATTTAATAATTTAAAAAAACTAATACTCAATTATAAAATCACATAAAATTTTTTTACAAAATAAAGCTAGTAGGAATTTAAAATCAATTATCTAATTACTAGTTCCGTGCGTAGTACAAGTGAACCTATAATACACATTTATGTACGTGTATTTGTATGATCACCCATTTTCACCTCCTCATCATTTCAATAACAACCCTTTTCTCTATTTCCCTTTCTTCCTTCGTGATCTCTATCAGTTTAAGGCCATGTTTGGATGGGTGAATGAAGGGGAAAGGAGGGAAAGGAGGGAAGGAAACGGAGTAGAATGGAACGGGAATATTTATCTTATTTGGATTAATTATAATAAAGAAAAAAGAAGGGAAAAAATTAACCTCGTTTTCATATGATTTATTAATTAATATAGACAAAAATACAATTTTCTTCATATCGAAGTTGATTGTGACTTTTTTATTATATTCACTTCTCGAAATATATGTTGTACTAGACTTGATCATGAAATATCGACTTTAAGTGGATCAATAGAGCATTTCCACGTTTAGATTAATTTTCAATAAAATGAAATTTTAATTAAATAATCCAATAATCAAATATTTGATATGTTATGAATAATAGATCTTCTTAAGTCTTGTACATTAAAAGAAATATTCAATTAGACATAAAACAATAAAGAACATAAGACTAAAGAAGTAGTAAAATATTACTCTTAACCCATGGGTGTAGGACCAAAGACAATTTACATGATAGCTTCTTCTCTCATCTGTATTGGACAATCAAGTATTGCCCTCAATTCATCAGAGTGCTTCACCAAGAAGAGAGTATAGACACGACGGCTCGCTTCCAATTTACAAGAAACACAAGCAAGATTAGGTTTTTGTAATAATTTTATAAAATGCATTGATTGATAATTTTATTTGAAATGAATTATTATTATCCGTTTTATCCCATTCAACCCCAAATCTGGGGAGACAAAAGATTGGCTCTGGAGCCAAATGGGAGTGAATAATTCCCCTCCATTCCCCTTCCTCTCTACTAAATCGAACTACCCAAATAACGAAAAATTTTCCCTCCCATTCCCTTTCCCCTCCATTCACTCTCTATTCACTCCATCCAAACACAGAGTAAAGGACAACATCTTTAGTTGGTCCCTTTTTCATTTTTTGAATATTCCGACAATTAATTGTTTTTAACCAATAGAAAAAACTTAAATGAGACTGGGGTTGAAAAATTACTCGTGAAAATATAACTACCATTTCAAGTCATAACCACCTCTACTTTTCTTTTATAAATTATATATTTTATTTATTATGATACATACTGTAAGAATAAAAATAGTATAAAATTAATACTCAATTATAAAATAATGTGAAATATCAATTCATAAAATAATATAACTTTGCATTTAATGGAATAATTGATAATATTGTATGCTGGGCAACATCTAGTATGTACAAATTCAAAATCTACTTGAATTTCCATTAAAATAATACGGCCAAAATATTAATCATAATCACTAATCCGTTTCATGTTTATGGATTTTGATTTCAATTATCTACGTGGATTCGTTGGTCGATAATCACTAATACTAATCATAATTAATATCGTGGATATGGCATGAATGCGTTTATTCTTTTCAATATGCACTGCTTTGTATCCAATAATTCAAAAAACTTTTATGTGATCCTACCTGAAGTGACGCGGTGAGAAAGGCAACTGCCTGGATGATTAATGTTAATTTGCTTATTTGTCACTATCTTATTAGCATTTTCTCACGCCATGTAGTTAGGTAAGTCCATGTAAGAACTTGTTCAACAATTTAGAGTCAACTCTTTACATAGAGTTTTGATTTTTAGAAAATCCAAACCTAATATCTTTACATAAGAAGAAGATACATTGAACCTTCCCAACTAGCTCAAGTGACGTTTATTGGCACATGATCTCAATATCCAAATTCGAGATTATTGATAGTTGGGACTATGCAAGAGAAAGCGAGAGGAGGCCGTGAGGAGGAGGCCACTCTCCGGCCACCTCTCCTCCAGGCAGGGTAACACCTCTCATTTCTCCCTTTTTTACAAATTTTTGCTTGATTTGGACATAATAGTTCAATATTAGCACCACGCTAGCTTGAAAAATATCATGTCAGTGTAAAAATAGCTATGTCATACTCTGATTTAACAGAAGTTGACGAAGCAGACTCTAGTTAGTAACAAATAGAACATATAGGACTTAATTTTTTCTTTAAAACATGTATGACTCACTTATAAGATGTGACAAATATATATGACTCCCGCATCTTTTTTACTATAATAAACTATAAAGATAAGACATAAACTTTAAAATCATCATTAAAATTAGGGTAAATAATGTAATTGGACCTAAATTTTGGTAGATATCTCATTGTATTGCGTGCTTTTCCGTATGACATAGCAAGACATAACTATGAGACGTTTTATCTCCGACAGTCTCCTCTAGGGCCAGTCATTGATTTTGCCAACGTTTCATTCACAATACACATTTCAAAATGGTATCAAAGTTTGGCTAAACCCTTTAACATGTTGTGTATGAGAGATTGTGTTAAATCCCGCATCAATAACATAGGAAAGCAATCATGGACTGATAAGATAATTGGGTATTGCAAACTAATGGTTTAAGTTTTTGGGTGGAAATAATTGTCTCTTGTAAGACTCATTAATATTAATTTAACGTATGAGGATCTGATTACAGTAATTTCTTATGTAAATACAGGTTAGTTTCCGGCTGTCTCCCCACTTATGTAAATCTGGATCCGTCTCTGATAGTCTTCGACCCAATCACCGATTTCATGTTTTTTTGCTTGAAAAATGTTAAGTTACGATAACCATGAGAAATAATTCGAAAATTCGAGTGAAATAATAGTATTTTGAGATTTGAAAATCATCGAAATTTGAAGAAGCTTTTCTTAACCTCATAGAGGGGATGGTGGCCACTAGACCCTTTGTCAGATATAGGCTTTCACCTTTTTATTTAATTTTAAGCTTTTTAATTTGTAGATCAATCGTAAAATGTCACGTGGATAATCGTGATACATGGGATGTCCCCATATCAATACTTAACTGTTAACTTAAAATATTCAATTTGGAAAAACTTTTTATCAATTTGGCTCATTTTTAAAAGAGATATTGAAAACTTGTTATTTTCTATGTCAAAATTGAAACCTTTGGTTTATTTTTTTGGAAAATGGTAAAATATCATACTTTTTGGTGCAATTTACCCTTAGAATATAAGACTTATTAAGATAATTTGAGGTAAAATTAAACTAAGTTCCCCGGAAAAAGAAAAGGAAATTAAATGAATTATTCAATTAAGAGAGATCCATGGATTTAATATAAACATAAGAGATAAGTCTTCTTGAAAGGAGAGTATCTTTGGTGGAGTGGTAGTATCGCATGGCTCTACTCCCGCGTCGTCACGTGTACCACCATATCACCAAAACATGACAATTTTTTAGTGGAGGGGTGTCCCGTGTGGGCGTTGCCATTTGGTACCACCACTCCACTTGAGACTTACTTGATATAAAGAGGCATAGAACTCCCAGTTGAGAAAACCCACAACTTCTTGGTTATAAGTCAAAATCTTGTAGTACTGTTTAAGGATCCCTTGCTCAATCTACAAAGAAATTTTTGTAAACAAAAGTCTCACTTATGACATAAATTATATATACTAAAATTTGACCTGTGTTACACACAGATTTTGTTATAAAAATTGAATATGTAAATATAATTTGATTAAATTTTAATTGCAGTTAATTGATAATCTTGTGAGTTTTCGTTAAATTTAATATGAAGAATAAGTTAAAAATTGAGAAAAAAATTGAAAGATTGTGAAAATGGTAAAGAGAAAGTGCAAGAAAAAAACGAATGTAAAGGGAAAGAGCAATGAGAAAGATTAGGTATTTACATATTAGCAAACTTACCGTTATACTCTTAGTTTTTTTATTTAAGTATTATCAAAAATCAAACTTTCTAGATATTTGCATATATTATGTACTAGACGTAAAATATTACACATTGTATGTATTATATCAATAAAGTAATTAATCATAAATTTATATACAAAAGATAAATATAATTAATTTTTTGTACATGTATGATTTATGTATACTTATAAATTCTATACATGAACAAAAGGATTGTGAAAAATAAAATTGAGATACATAATTTTGTTTACGTATTGCTGATGAAACAATAAAAAAGCAAATCTATATACATAATTTATAGATTTCAGAAAGAAAAAAAGAAATGTGAGGAGAGAGAACAAATGAGAGTAACTGTCAGTGGTCGGAGAGAAAAAGAAAAGGTGAGGAGGTGGTTCTACTCGACAGATTTACTATTTTACCATACTCTGAGTTATTAAAAACTTAATTACTATTCATAAAGGACAAATACGACAAGTTAAAAGTGACACCAAAAAAGAGTTGGTTGTTTAAAGTGTTAAATAGATATATTATATATTGCATATGTCATTACTTTAGGGAGGACTGTGAGAATTTAATTGTAATTTAGATTGCCAAAATTGCGTTTGCTAAATATATAATAAATCAATAAGAAAGTAAAAATAAGGTTTAAACTCCGAAATCACTATTAGAATTATAGTTACTTACTACTTAAAATTTTCTAAGAATAGGTAATAATTTTTCTAAATGATATATTTTATTATTATTTAATTACGATTTCAATCTATAAATATAAAGAATACTATCGAAAAATTAATACTCTAATAGGAATTTTTTAATTCACTGTATGATTGATGATTTTGTACATCGCATAGCATATATCAATGTGTATAAATTATAATTAGAAACTTTCCTTTTAACCAAGAGGGGTTGGGCCGAGTGGTAAGCAGCTTGGTGCCGCTTAAGGAGGTCTCAGGTTCGAGACCTCACGTACGCAGACACCCCTCTTGGGAGCCTCACCCGCCATTGCCAGGCGTGCGACCCGGGGCGACCAACGGATTAGTCAAGTATGGTTGGCTGAAAGATGTCATCTCACCGCTGGTGGGGCCTGCTTGGATACCGTGGCTGGCGACCAAAAAAAAAAAAAAAAAAAACTTTCCTTTAAAACCAAAGGCATTACATACATATATCTATTACTGTATGGCTCTGTAAAGCAGTTTTAGTGTCTTTTTTCGCTTTGAAAATTGCATTCACTTTTAATCTTTTAAAACTACCCTTAATTGGTAATTTTCGGCCAATATAAAATGATAAATATAATGAATTGGTAAAGTTAATGTTAAAATTATAACTATCATATGAAATCTTAATCGATTTTCTTATTGTAATTATTTGGTCTTATTTTTATTTATTCATAAATATTCTTTAAAGTTTAATAATATTATAAAACTAACACTCAATATAAAATCACATAAAATATTTTTACAAAATTAAACTAGTAGAAATTTATAATCAATTATTTAATTAATAGTTTCATGCGTAGTACAAGTGAACATATAATACACATTTTTTTTATGGTAACGTGTTGTATATATAATACGTTTATTTGTATTATCACCCATTCTCACCTCCTCATCTTTTCAATGGCGACCCTTTTCTCTATTTCCCTTTCTTGCTTCGTGATCTCTATTACGTTAAGGCTATATTTCGATGGGGTGAATGAAGGTGAAAGGAGGAGAAGGGAACGAAGGGGAAATATTTATCTTATTTGAATTAATTATAATAAGGGGAAAGGAGAGGAAAAATTAACTTCGTAATTAATAGATAAAAATATAATTCTCTTCATATTAAACTGGCCATCGACGTGAGAATTTCCATCTTACACAGCTCAACTCACACCACACATCCACATACAGATTTCAATCACAACCATATATATATATATATATATAGCATCAATTCAATCAATAACACATGTAAAACCGATTTACAATCGATACAACCTGCACATTTCAAATCAAGTACATTTTCAATCCAAAGACCACAAACCGGCTGATACACCGGACTTGACAAATGATTGGTATAGCCATGGTCGCACTCCCTCTGTGACGGAGTTATGACAGTATCGATACTCCACTCTTCGACGATACTGTGACCTCGTGAAATAATCAATATCAATCTTCCTCCCATCTCCTGGTGCCCTTCATCTCGACACCTCACACCCGCGGGGGCCACCCACTCCGGCGGTAAGAGTAGTTTTAAATTATCTTATTTTTATATATCGCTGGAAGCCAACGATAAATTACGTCGTTGGACGTCAACGGTAAATTATCCCTCTGTTTTCACTTTTCTTTATCTTTATCTTCTTCTTTTTTTTGCCCATTTCTACTCCGCCAGCTTAGCGGTCACCGTGGCTATACTCATTTAATACACATTAATGCAGTATAATCAAACAACAATACCTATATCCAGAATCAAGTATAAGAGAGCCGAGCCCTCTAATGACATCATAATAAGATTTTCAATTAATAAAACTCAAGTACAATACCACCAATAATATAGGCAAGATAATATAATACAATCAACACAACCATGAATATATATTCACAAACTTGATCATAATATAGACAAATCAATTATGACACTTAAATCATATATTCAATCACTTACCATACCACATAGTATATCATGCTAGTATACTATATATATTTATATCATTTTACGATAGAAAAGAAAACTCACTACCGTCGTCCGTAAATAATTTATTCACCAGGTTGAGTCCTCAGGGTATAAGAGATTCAACCGTTATCCATCCTGAAACTTTAGAACAAATCATTCAGGCTCAAGATTTATTAAGAAACACAAATAAAAATTCAAGAAAACTAACAAAAGAGCCCGCCTATGCAAATAAGATAATATTCGAGTCAACCCTTCGCTTATTATAAAAAAATTCATCTCTATTAAATAATTAAGAACGCTCAATAATAATTTGAGAGATATAGGAATTTCATTTATTACAATTACCGATTACTTTATAAGGTAATGCATTTAGCTCAAGACCAAAAGCGATTTATTTTCTTTTTAACTAATCGAGGTCAATAAATCAATAAAGTATTACATTGTTAAAAAAGTTAAATAATGACTCACGGGTTTAATGATTTAGTAAAAATGAGTTCTTTACAACTTACAAACCGCCATTTAAGAATTAGGAAAGGATTGTGAACTCACTACTCCGATTCGGTGGACTGCATTATAACTAAACAATCCTAATCCAATCAACCATCAATAATCAGACAATTCGACCAACGAACCAAAATAAGAATTAGGCTCAACGGAATCAATGATCCTTGTTCCTTACCCGTTGCCACCTTAGTCCTCACTAACATTCTAATACCTTTAATTAAACAATTCAATAACTCATAAGAAGATGAATAATAAAATGAAGTGCAAAGAAAACATGAAAATCAGCCATGCATGCCTAAATCAATTGCCCGGCATGTGCGATTTCCCTCTAGCATATCTCAATTCCATTTCTTTCTCATATTCCTAGCCATCTCTGTTCTCTCTCTCTCTCTCTTTTTTTCTGACTCGGCTAAATCCCAAAACAAGGGAGGCAGAGGCAAAATGAAAACTAAACACATAAATCATGTATCTTAACTAACGAACCGTAGAAAAAGGAAAAAATCCCAAGACTTAATTTCAACTAAGTGGACAATCTACCGCTGGTTAAAATTCTTATTCAAATAGCAAAGATGGATCTTGAAACAAGCAATTCAACAGTAAAAGTTAAGGATTGTATAACGTAAAAACTCGAAGAACAAGAGGACTCGAGTCCTACCTCACCTTGATTTTTCTTCGATCATTTTAGCCCTCGGCTCCTCGCTGTTCTCCCTGGCTTGCGGATCAGCTTTGTTCTTCTTCTCTCTCTCTTGTTTCGTTGGTCTTAATAACAAATGGCAATAGATTTTTTTTTTTGTGAAAATATTATTGAAGTATTGGATTAGTACGTGGGGTTACAAGGTGCTGGGAGATAAACATGAGAGGGTGTTGGGCCAATTTATTGGACTTGTTGGTTTATATTAATGAGTTTAAACGCAAATGAAAATTTATGGTCTCACAATTCTCTCCCAGTAATAAAAATTTCGTTCCCGAAATTTCTTACTGAAGTGAAATAATAAAGACACTCGACATTCAGAGCAGTATCAAGTTCCCAAATAATCCTTCCTTGAATTGTTCAACCATTGCACTTCTTGTGCTTTAAGGCTGAATATCTAGATGAAAAGGCATATAGATTAGATATAGAAATCCTTTTGTTCTTGTTGATAATATACGTAGAGAGATCTTGAATTCGCCCAATTGACTAGAGATTTATAGAAATGTATATGCAGAACATAAGAATCCATGTCTTCGCACTGATGATATATACGGAGAAGTCTTCGAATCAAACCACTTGACTGGAGAGTGATATTAATATGGAGCAAGCGAGTTCATAATGACTCCCATAATAATCAAGAAATCCGAGAACAATCATGTAAAAGTATCTGAACCATTGCTTCTGATGTCTCCTGTACTTCAAATTGATAAGATAGGAAAGCCATGAATGACATACCAATAACCGATTACCACCATGAAGAATATCCATTTTGCATACAATAAGAAATCCACTGGCCAACAGAGAATATCCATGTTGAATAATATTTCTGTCAAATACCTCCCATTTGTTACAAATATAACAGAAAGGCAAGCATCTCTCAAGAAAATCCACTTCAAAAGCCATAGATGTGAACTTGATGTCTTACTTTCTTTGGAAACCTTATCTTCTTTTGAATCTCCGGACTCATACTTATAAATCATTCCTCCTTAATCTCACTTATATGGAATATTTATTTTTTAGTATACACTAATTAGTATCCAATAATTCAAAAAAATCTTAGATGATCCTACCTCACAGTAATATGGTGAGAAAGATAACTGTTCAGATAATTAACATTAATTTACTTATTTGTTAATATCTGATTGGTATTTTCTCATGTCACATAATTAGGTAAGTTCATCTAAGAATTTGTCCAATAATTGAGAGTCCATTATTTACATAAAGTTTCAATTTTTAGAAAATCCAACCCCAATATCTTTACATAACAGGAAGATACATTTTGACTTTTATTTGCACATGATCTCCGTATTCAAATTCGAGCTTATTGACAGTTAGGACTACGTAAGAGAGAGCGAGAGGAGGGGGCCACCCTTTGCTTGATTTGGACATATTAGCGCAATATTAGCACCACGTAAGCTTAAAGAATATCACGTCAATGTAAAAATAGCTATGTCATACTCCGATTTAACAGAAGTTGACGAAGCATACTCTAGTTAGTAATAGAATAGAACATATAAGGACTTAATTTTTTTTACTTTGAAATATGTATGACTCCTTTATAAGAAGTGAACAAACATATGTGACTCCCGCATCTTTTTTACTATAATAAACTATAAAGATAAGAAGTAAATTTTAAAATCATCATTAAAATTAGGGTAAATAATATAATTGGGCCTAAACTTTGGTAGATATCTCACTTATGTTGCACGCTTTTTCTATGACATTGAAAGGCACAAACTATGAGATGTTTTGTTACAATTTTCATCGAAACTTAAGAATTTTGCTGACGTGACATGTTAAATTCGAATATATCGCAAAGAGTATAAGATGTGGCAGTTCCACATGAACAAGGTAAGACCCAAATTAGGGAAAAGCCAATTTTATCCCTCAAAACTCTCTTCATCAATTTGAAATCAAAGAAAAGTATGTAATTTCACTATTGTCTTTTTCCTTCTCCCATCTTCTTCCTCATCTGCCCATGACAGCCAGCGCCCTCGTCGATCCGGCTCTTGCCCTCTCTTGCCACAATGTCTTCTTCTATTTTCCTTTAATCCTTCATTCACCGTTTGAATCTCCCCAATTTGAGAATGACTCTGTGGTTCACACGTTCATGGCCAAGTCTCGAGTGGACGAGCCACTGACCAAGGACAAGAAGAATTACTACCGTTTAGAATCCATTTTGTCATTTTTTTTTATATTTAAAAATAAGCGACTAAGATAATAACTGTCATTTGGAAACATTTGTCCTTTTTTAACCAGAGGTCGACCCAAACCATATAACGATTTTCGGTTTGAATCACTGGTATCCAAAAATCCAATGGGTTATAACTAATTTATTTCAAGTAGGGAAGGCCCATCAGGAGGTAAAACTCTTGAACTTTCTCCATTCATAATATTCAAACCCGAGACCTTACTTAAGGCGAAGATACATCTTATCACCTCAATCAATCCGCTTTGATATATAAGATTTTATTTATTTAATAAAATTATTGAAGAAACTAATTACGTAAATGATTAAACAAAAATTTTATCGCATTAATGTCTTGAGTGTGCATATGGTAAGTTACATATGAAAATTAAGTAATAAATTTAGGAAAAAAATTGGGTAATTTTATATATAATAAAAAGTAGAAAGAAAGTAAAAACAAAAATATCTGTGAAATAAAAGAAAGAAGAGAAAGTGAGAGTGCAGAAAAAATGGGTAATTGCATATTGTTATTTTACCATCATGTTCCTATTTTTTTCTTAATTTAATGTTTATTAAAAATTAAATTTTATGTGTTAATGGGTAATTTGGGTATGAGGAAAAGACACCAGAAATTATCAATATTTGCATATATAATATAGAGAAAGAGGACCAACGTTTGCATATTATAATATAGACATAGTTAAAAGAAAATATTTGTCAAAGTACATTTTTGAAAATTCAAAAATGAGACAAACTCTTACTCCTTATAACAATTGATAACTACTCTTTAACCTTCTTTTTTTAACTATATATTTTTATTTTTATTTATTCATGGTATTTTCTATAAAGGTTAACAATACTATGAAAATTTAATATTTAATTGGAAAGCCAAATAATATATTATTACATATTAAAAATAGTATGAATTTATAATAGATTACATTATTGACAATTCTGTGCATCGTACGAGTTCATCTCTAGTATTGTTAATCGCAACGATTGAAGATAATTACCTCCTATTTATTATTTTCATTCATTATTATAAATACTAATTAATTATTCATCTTCTGCTATTGATAAATATTAATTATACAGGAGGGACAATATGAGGTTGATGTTAAATCCCACATCGTTAATATATGAAAATAATTTCGATTTTATAAGAAAATTAAGTACCATCATATAATAATTTAAGCTTTTAGGTAGAAACGAGATTAATCTCTTCTAGGGTCTACTGATAATAATATAGTATATGAGTGCCTAATTGCAGTAAGTTTAACGTAAATCCGAACCCGTCTCCAATTGTCTCCTCACTTATGTAAGTTTAAATTTGTCTCTGACAGTCTCCTCTAGGTTCAGTCGCTGATTTTACCAACCTTTCACTCATAATACATATTTCAAAATGGTATCAAAGTTTGGCTAAACCCTTTAACACGTTGCGCGTGAGAGATTATATTAAACCCCGCATCAATAACATAAGAGAGCAATCATAGATTTATAAGACAACGGAATACTGCGACCTAATGGTTTAAGTTATTGGGTGGAAATAATTGCCTCTCGCAATACTCATTAATAATAATATGAAGTATGAGCGTCTGACCACGGTAGTTTCTGATGTTAACATGGGTCTATTTCTGATTGTCTCCCCACTTGCGTAAATTCGGATCCATCTCTTATAGTCTCCAACTCAATCACCGATTTTGTCAACAGTCCGCTTGCAAATAAGTCAAGCTTCCTCGGCGTCAGATGATCGAGCTAAAGAACTATCGCAAGATAGTGTAGTGTCTTAACGACAAACCAGGAACATCAACTCTAGAAGAAAGAATTGTTGAATTTCAAAAAATACACTTAAAAAATATATTTGTAATCAATAAAGATGAGAAATGCAGGTAAAATCGTAAAATCATTGTTAAAATTATGAATATCACTTAAAATTACACTTATCATTTAATCATTAATTTCTAATAATATATTTTATTTTTATTTATTCGTGATACATTGTATAAATATTAATCATACTATAAATTATTACAAAATAAAATTGTATTAATTTTTACAATAACTACGCGATTGGCAATTCTATATGCAGCACAGGTCGACCACTACTTCTATTAATTGCAACAGTTAAAAGATCATTGCCTCCTACTTATACTATTTAACTTTGTTCTGTCCTTATTACAAAATACTAATTAATTATTGTCATTTATTTTTTTTATTCATAACACCTGGAATCCAGTTTTCTACTTGTCCCGATTGTTTTAGATTTGAGTCGAGCGACTCGGGTAAAACCTTCTAATTATGCAATTTTTTTATTTACAAGACTTAAACCAATATTTACTTAAAAGGAAGATGTACCGAGTTCGAGTACATTTTAGGGAATTATTCTCATTTATTATTATGGGTAAATTACATATAAAACACATAATTTACTCCTTTTCTCAAAAAAAACCAAACTTTTTAAATTTGAAAAATAAAATTAGATCATTTCAATTTATTCTTAAATCAAACCAGACCTTTTAGATTTGAACAAATAAATCATGTAATTTTATTTCATTTCCAAAATAATCCAAACTTTTTAGATTTATGAAATAAAATCATATTATTTTTTTAAGCTAGACTAATTTATGAAAATAGAAAGTTATATACTTGGCTAATGTATTCTATTTGGTCTTTTCATATTATGTATCTACAAGTTGACAGAACTAAAATAAATTTATTTAAAATTAATTTGACAATTTCTCGTAAATTGAGATTAATAATAGTTATGAGAAAATACGAATTGAACTTTACATATAAGAATTTGATACAAATTTGAAGAAAATTTATATTATATTTTATTATATAGTGAAGAAAAATATTATGAAGGATCAGTCATCTAAAATTTACTTTCAAGTTAGACGAGTTATCGTAATTTAATAGTATAATAAAATAATATGATTTTAATTTTGAAATATGAAATTCTGATTTAAATTGAGAATAAAATAAAAGAGCTTTAGTTTATAAGATAGGGACAGTTCAATCGATTTGTTCAATTCACACGCAGTAACATTTTTATCTTTACTTAGTTGTTTTCGACAATATTCACCTGTTTGGCATGGTACTTTTGCTAGTTACCTCCTATTAACACTATTTTATTATTTTCATTCATTATTATAAATGCTAATTAATTATTTGAAAAAGAAATTATCGCATTGTAGAGTAGTGTCTTGTCTGACTCCAAATAAATGCTTAAATTCAGCTCTTTTTAATAGAAAAATTTATATCGAGAGAGTATAAGTTCTTTGTAGACTAAATCGTTCCCACTATATTATGGCGATGAAGTGAGTCATTTGTATAATAGTATTATCACGTGATAGTGCGTATGTTTAGCATCAACTAATAAAATTAAGTAATTCGTAAGATTTTTTTTAGAAACAACAGAAATTATTGAATTTAGTTTATAGGTGTTGAGAATCAACCCCACATTGGGCAAACAAGAGAATGAAAACTAGTTTATATGAGAATTAGATACAACCGCCTATCAACTTAAACTATGTCCAACCTCTTATGAGTCAAGTGGATATTTAGCATAATATAAGAGCATGTTATTATATGGACTCACATCACGTCAGGCTCGATTGTGAGGCTTTGCTGTTCATAAATAGCTCAAGACAAAAAGAAAAATCCCCAGTTTGAGGCAAGTTATTAGCCCGAAAACAGAAGATGGGCCCCTCGTGATAGGTTGTCCCCTCTTACCGAGATCAGAAGAAAAGTAAATTCTATTATTTTGAGGGTTATTTTTTATTTTTAGAATTTTATAAAGAAAATCTTAAAAATACTTGAATTTTATCTATTAGGATTATCACATAAATATTATTACATGGAAATACTGTTGTATAGAAGATTTTGATTGACGTGATGAAATCGTTACATTCAATACTTTCTCCTGGTCGTGATCAATTAGATTTATGCACGGAAAAAAATTTCATGCATTTTGGGAAATAGAATAGGAAAAAATATTCTCAGTAATCTCAGAAAATAACTTGCGATTTTTCAAAAAAATAAATGATCTTCCAAATATTCTTACCAGGACGCTGACTATAAAAGACCACGAGTACCCAGTAAATTTCCACAAGGTTATTCAGCATTCTATCTCAATTTACTATCAACCATGCCGATCCCCAAGGGCTGCTTGTATGCGCTTCTCATCCTTTTCTCGCTCTATTTCGCCGAATCTAGGCGTGTCCCTGTAGGACCCGATCCCGGACAATCACCGGAATCGCCTCCTCTCTGGGACGAGGCTTATCAGGTGTTAAGGCGTGTCCCTGGAGGACCCAATCCCGACCAACCTCCGGAATCACCTCCTCTCTCAGACGAGGCTTACCAGGTGTCGAGGCGTGTCCCTGGAGGACCCAATCCCGATCAACCTCCGGAATCGCCTCCACTCTTCGACGAAACTTATCAAGTACAAAGGCTTGTCCCTTCGGGACCCGATCCCGAACAGCCTCCAGAATCACCTCCTCTCTCCGACGAAACTTATCAAGTACAAAGGATTGTCCCTTCGGGTCCGGATCCGGAACAGCCTCCAGAATCACCTCCTCTCTCCGACGAAACTTATCAAGTGCAAAGGATTGTCCCTTCGGGTCCCGATCCGGAACAGCCTCCAGAATCACCTCCTCTCTCCGACGAAACTTATCAAGTACAAAGGATTGTCCCTACGGGTCCGGATCCGGAACAGCCTCCAGAATCACCTCCTCTCTCCGACGAAACTTATCAAGTGCAAAGGATTGTCCCTTCGGGTCCCGATCCGGAACAGCCGCCAGAATCACCTCCTCTCTCCGACGAAACTTATCAAGTACAAAGGATTGTCCCTACGGGTCCGGATCCAGAACAGCCTCCAGAATCACCTCCTCTCTCCGACGAAACTTATCAAGTACAAAGGATTGTTCCTTCGGGACCCGATCCCGAACAGCCTCCAGAATCACCTCCTGAAATGAAGCTCAAAGCATGAAGCTTGCAATATGATAAAATAGCCTTTTTTTCCAGAATAAAGGGAATCCAAGCCGATGAAGACATGGATTGTAATGGTCACTCGTTAGTCCTAAAACAAAAGTACTGAACTGCGCACTTATTTATTTGTTTATTTTAATATAACAGCATTGAACTTCCGGCGAAGGTTGGTTAAACTGGTTTGATATTCTCCTTGTCTTCAATAATGTATCAGATTCAACTCTTATGAATGGGAGGAATCCAATGACTGGATGAATTTTATTTCTTAATGGGCAAATCAGACTCGTGAATTATTCGACCATAGAGATCAAGTAGTGCACATTACATAATAAGATACATGTTTTTAGAAAAGGGTAAATTGCATCAAAAAGTATAATGTTTGAATTTTTTTCCCAAATAAAACTAAAGGTTTTAATTTTCAAATAAAAAATCACAAATTTTCAATATTCTTTTAAAATCAAGCTAAATTGTTAAAAGCTTTTCAAATATTACAAAATCGTTAAGTTCTGATATGGACAAATCACGTGGCATTTTACGTTTGATTTATAAATTAAATAAAGTTAAAGACTAAACAAAAATGAGAGATTCTCCATCATGATGACTAGAGCCTGAAATTGATTCAAATTGAAGAGCCTCATATGGAGGAGGGGTGGAGTTTGAAGATAGAGAAGGTGACCACAGCCAGGCAATTTGTCGAGAACAACTATCATACTCAAATGAACATGCAGAAAAGGGAGGAGAGATACATGGAAACTTATTCTTTGCAATGGGTAGTTAGTATAATTCTTGTTTGATTTCATGTTTTTTTGCTCAAAAATGTTAAGTTGGGATAACAATGAGAAATAATTCAAAAATTCGAGTGAAATAATAGCATTTTGAGATTTGAAGATCATCAAAGTTCGAAGAAGCTTTTCTTAATCTCATAGAGGGGATGGTGGCCACTAGGACCTTTGTTAGATATAGGCTTTCACCTTTTTACTTAATTTTAAACTTTTTAATTTGTAAACCAATCGTAAAATATCACGTGGATAATTGTGATACATGGGATGTGTCCATATCAGTACTTAACAGTTAACTTAAAAATATTGAATTTGAAAAAACTTTTTACAGTTTGGCTCAATTTTTAAAAAAGATATTCAAAACATATTATTTTCTATATCAAAATTGAAACCTTTGGTCTTTTTGGGAAAATGGTCAAATATCATGCTTTTTGGAGTAATTTACCCCTTAGAAAATAAGATTTATAAAGATAACTTGCAGTAAAATTAAACTAATTTCACTGGAAGAAAGAAAAGGAAATTAAGTGAATTAGTCAATTGAGAAAGATCTATGGATTTAAAACAAACACAGGAGATAAGTTTTCTTGAAAGGAGAGTATCTTTGGTGGAGTGGTAGTATCACATGGCTCTGCTCCCGCATTGCCACGTGTACCACCATATCACCAAAACATGTCAATTTTTAGTGGACTAGTGTCCCACGTGGGCGTTGCTATTTGGTGCCATCACTCTACTTTAGACTTAAGACTTACTTGATATAAAAAGGCATAAAACTCCCACCGTAAGAATCAAACCTACAACTTCTTGATTGTGAGTCAAAATCTTGTAGCACTGTGTAAGAATCCCTTCCTCAATCTACGAAGAAATTTTTGTAAAGAAAACTCTCACTTACGACATAAATTGTATATAATAAAATTTGACCCTTGTTACACATATTTTGTTATAAAAATTGAATATATAAATATAATCTGATTAAATTTTAATTGCAGTTAATTGATAATCATGTGAGTTTTCAATAAATTAAATATGAAGAATAAGTTAAATTTTGCGAAAAAAATTGAGAGATTGTGAAAATGGTAAAGAGAAATTGCAAGAAAAAAATGAATGTAAAGGAAAGAGCAATGAGAAAGATTAGGTATTTACATATTAGCAGACTTACAATTATACTCTTAGTTTTTTATTTAAGTATTATTAAAAATTGAATTTTAAGTGTTGATGGATAATCTAGAAAGTTAAAAAAACCAAACTTTCTAAATATTTGCATATATTATATACTAGACGTAAAATATTACACATTATATGTATTATATCAATAAAAGTAATTAATCATAAATTTATATACAAAAAATAAATATAATTAATTTTTCGTATATGTATGATTTATGTGTTCTTATAAATTATATACATGTACAAAAGGATTGTGAAAAATAAAATTGAGACATAATTTTTTTTATGTATTGTTGATGAAATAGTAAAAAAGCAAACCTATATACATAATTCATAGATTTCAAAAAGAAGAAAAGAAGTCTGAGGAGAGAGAACAAATGAGAGTAAGTGTCAATGGTCGGAGAGAAAAAGAAAAGGTGAGGAGGTGGTTCTGCTTGTCAGATTTACTATTTTACCCGACCTTGGGTTATTAAAAATTTAATTATTATACATAAAGGACAAATACGAAAAGTTAAAAGTGACACAAAAAAGAGTTGTTTGTTTAAAGTGTTAAATAGATATATTATATATTATATATATCATTACTTTAGGGAGGACAGTGAGAATTTAATTGTAATTTTAAATTGTCAAAATTGCGCTTGCTAAATATATAATAAATTAATAAGAAAGTAAAAATAAGGTTTAAACTCTGAAATCACTATTAGAATTATAGTTACTTACCACTTAAAAATTTCTCCAAATAGCCAGTAATTTTTCTTAATGATATATTTTATTATTATTTAATTATGATTTCAGTCTATAAATATTAAGAATACTATTGAAAAATTAATACTCAAATATGAGTTTTTGTAATTCACTATATGATTGATAATTTCATACATCGTATATCCTCTTGATAATTTTAGAGAATTGTAGAGATTATTTATAGAATCATGGGAACAATTAAGAGAATTGTGAAAAATTAGAAATATAGATAAACACATTAAAATTTTAGAATGCCAATAGCATGCCATCTTCTATTCTTTTATTATAAATTAATTTTGAGAAGTGTATTCACTATAAGAAAACTGTCGAATACTGACGAATAAACCGATGGATACTACCAACGGAATGCAATCTGTAGGAACTTCCGATAGATTTTCGACGAATAATCCATAGCTACTACCAATGAGGTTTCCCGACGGATTATCAGTCGGCAATTTACCGATCGACTAATTCTTCGGTAAATCTGTCGTTATATCATGGCGGGAAGAGCACGGGAGTTTCGCCGATGGATTATTCTATTGGTAAATCCGTAGGCAATTACCGATGGATTGTATTCAGCAGGCAAATCCGTCGGTACGTTATGGCGGGAATGGAACAGGAGATTTACCGACTGATAATCCGTCGGTGAATCAGGGAGACGGTGTTCGTGTGTTTTTCCAATAGATTTACCGACAGATATTTCGTCAGTATTTGAATTTCATTGGCAGGATTTTTCCTACTCTTTTGTTGACGAGCGAATTTTCCAATGGATTACCGACGAATATTCCGTCGGTAAATTTGTCGGAAAATTGCTTATATATATCCTAAGCCCGGCCTCTCCTCTCCCATTTCCTTTGGTGATTTCTCTCTAAGGTGTTCACGCCACAACTTACCGAGGCCGAGCCACGACCCTCAAAGCTCGAGCCCCAACCCTCGACGCCTGAGCCCATCCACCGAGCAAGCGTGCCACGAGCTAGACGAGTCCTGGCCCTGAGCTCCACTGAACCCTAGCCTCGACCTCTAGCGAGTCCCAGCCCCAGCCTCCAAAGAGCCCCATCGAACCACGGCCAGCCGCACCGAACCACCGACTATCACCCCAAGCCCTAGCCAAACCCTTCAAGAGCCAACTCGAGCGCCGAGTAGACCCACCGAGGCCACCTGAGCCACTGACCACCACTGCCAGCCCCTCGAGCCCAAGCCTCGCTAGCCATGACCACCCCGAAATTTTATTTCTATTGTTCTTTTGTTGGATAAATATTGTAAATATTTCTAATTAATAAAATTTAATTTCTTGATTGGCTCAATATTTTATATTAATGATATTTAATTTATATGGTTGATAAATTTAACATATAAATAGCTGCAAAATAAAATATATCAATATTTGTAAAACGCACCGATGCCCGAAATTTTCTGACTGATAATTCGTCGGTAATCTGCCGTGAGCAGTGAGCTGTTGATAATTATCTACAAATATATTGTCGGTAGTTCTTTATTTTCTAACGGATTACAATCAGTAAATCCATCGAAAAATTACCGACGAATATCCGTCAGGAATCCATCGACATTAAATTCCCAACAATGGAAAATGCAACGGCACTTATCTGTCGGCAATCCATCGGTGAATCCGTCGAGAAAGTCATTTACTGATGGATTGCCGACGGATCCATTTGTTGGAAAATAATAGTTTTCTTGTAGTGATTTTTGAAACACAAAGATGAGACAAAAATCCTTTTGTATTTGCTTACAGTAATACTAGATAGGAACTTGTGCTATGCACAATAAATAAATAAATAAATAAATAAATAAATAAATAAATAAATGTTGAATACTAAAATGAACTCGTAAAATTATATCGCTTATTTATAACATAATAAATTTACTTCATTTGAAATTCGTTAACTTGTCATAGTAGATATATTATTCGCAGTTCTCATTAATATACCATGTCAATTTCACCATTTTCAAGTTTACAATTTCAAATTACTCATTCAAAAAACGTGATAGATTTTTACTGTTAAAATTATAGATGTGGAGTGAGAAAGGAGAATTTGAATGAACAATGAACAATTTTTACAGCTACGATTACAGATATAGAGTGAGAAAAAATGACTTGAAATTACTATTTTACCCTTAATTTAGAAGATTTTGTAAAATAAACACATATTATAGATTTTAATATGTAAATTAGATTAAGAACAAATATGAAAAATAAAAAATACACCGAACTTCTCAAACATTTATATATAATAATATATATAATATAATATAACATAATAGCTGGGAGGAAGAGGATAAAGAGGAAAGCGTTGTTTTGGTGAAGAAGGGGAGACTAAGATGAGCAACTGGTCGGTATTGGCTTTCTTTAGAGAAACGGGCAAAAGAACGGCCCATTTAGGAAAAAAAAAATATTCTTAAGAAACAACGCATTTCAAAATATTTTCTTGAAACACCCTTTCTAAATCGCCAAAGTAAATGGCATTTTTTTAGAGAAAATGTCAATCAAATTAATATTTCTTTGTATTTTGGTCCAAGGGAAAATGTTATCTAGAAAAGCATTTTGTTAGGAAACAGTAAAAACGATAAACGAGATGACATTTTATTTGTTAATATTAAGGGGTACATATTTAATGTGTAATACACACCAGTCTCGTTTTCTAAATTCCTCTCAGATCTTTACACATGTAAAATTTTTACAAATTTTAAGAGTAAATTTTATAAGTCTCAATACCTGAATAGTGATTTATGCATCGAATTCTAATATGTCATACATTGAGTTTCTACTCTTTGAGGGAGATGTCCATTTTCCAGGAGAAAAACAAATAAAAAGGAGTAGAAACTCAATATATGGCATATTAGAATTCAATGCATAAATCACTATTCAGATATTAAAACTTATAAAATTTGCTCTTAAAAATTTATAAAAATTTTACATGTGTAAGGATTTGAGAGAGATTTAAAAAAGGAGACTGTTACACTAAATATTTACTCCTTAATATTGGCAAAGAAAACCTCATCTCATTTTGTGTTGTTACTGTTTGCTAAGAAAAAGACATTTCAAGTAGCATTTTCACTTTAAAAATAAAATGTTGATTTAATTGACATTTTCTGTTTACACAAAAACATCATTTGTTTTAGCATTTTAAAAGGGTATCTAAGGAAATGTGCCATTTTTTAAGAATTTTTTTCTCTGACCCTACTTTTGACCGTTTCTCACTTTCTTTAAAATTGTATATTTTAATTTTAATTTTTTATTTTATTTAATTAGTAATTAGAAAAAGGTTCGGTTCGGTTAACCATAATTAACCGAACCGATGATATCAAGTAACTAACCGAACCACTTCTCAGCAAAAAACTGAACCGTTAGCGAACCGGTTCTAATGGTTCGGTTATTTTTGGTTCGGTTCGGTTAACTGGTTCGAACCGGTTTAATGGTTTTTTTAACAGCCCTACATTTTTTAAGAATTTTTTTCTCTGACCCTACTTTTGACCGTTTCTCGCTTTCTTTAGGTGCAAGAGTTCAAAAAAAAAAAGAAAAATTTACTTATATTCGACTTATCTAAATTCTAGTAAAGTTACTCATTCTAAATAGTCATGGTCCTAATTCTAAATTCTCTTTATTTAAAAGACTCAAGCCGAAATCATTATTCAAAAGAAGAGATGATGAATCATCTCAATTAATCCATATTATTTATATCGAGAGGTATCCGGACCTTGCCTTACTAGTCTCGACCACTTCGACCACATGCCTGCAAGCACGCAGGACAGGGTAAATTCAGAGATGCAAGCTGACGACCTCAAAGGAATTCAATCTCATATGAGAAAATACCGATCAGATTTTGACAAATGAGTAAATTATTATTAATCATTCGAGTAGCTGTCTTAATTATTATTAATAAAAATAATTTAAGTAATTATTCATCATCACATCACTGTGAGGGGTAAAACCCAGATACCCTATTTTGAAAGAAGAGACAATTTGTAATTACTACTCTTTATTGATTTGCCCCGTTTAGCATAGTGATGATTAATTTACCTTGAATTTACGAATAAAAAGGTGCAATGATTTAGAGAATTTATCATTTAATAAACTTATTGAGTGCAAATCTGAATTAGGTTGAATGAACTTTTAATGGTTTCTGGGTCAAACAACAATCCGAATTTGGATTAGTCATGACTCCGTCAGATTTTCGGTTGATTTACGAGTCAGAAATAATTTTATTTCCTTAGAGGTAAAATATCAGCAGATAGATTTGAGAGCAATCCGTGTATTTTGGGAAACGGCATATTGGAAATATTATGGAAAAAAAAATTCAAGAGGTCTTAAGATTTAATAAATAAAAGAAACTAAATCTTATTTTAAATATTCCGACAAAGAAACTTCCTAATAATGTTGGCATAATCTACCGATGACAACTAAGAATATATGTTAACCAATTTAAGAAGAATTAAATTACAATATATTATAAATAAATTATCTAATTATACGAGTTCATTCCAATAATTTATTTTTATTTTTCTTCTGTGCTTCACATTATCCGAATATAGTTTATTTTAATAAGAAAAACATCGGTCTACTATTTGAGGGATTCCAACAAAGGTTGCTCCATGGAACCGTCACCACATACTAGTTTCATTGCTTCACTGGGAAAAGAAAGGTTGACTATGATCTCGTGTATACTTATATATGAATACATGGTTGATTACGGTGATGCATCAATTGACTCGAAATTGAATTAATCAGATTCCATTACTCTCGGTAGAGGTGAGATAGTGAAAACCGAAAAAAAAAGAGAAAAAACTATTTCAAAAATAAGATTTGCAAAGATAATTTGATTTAAAAAAAAAACTGATTTCACTTTAAAAAAGAAACAAAATTAATTATTAAAAATTAAACCGATGAAGAATTTTGAAACTCAGAGCCACCCTGAACCTTAGAAGGGAGACCTGACTCACCAAAAAAAATTATTTTGTAAAATATAATTTAAAAAACTATTTAAATTAAAATATTTATAATACTATATAGTTAAATAAAGTTTAAAGATAATTAACATATACACAATTTATATTCTCCAATTTAAGATAAAAATAATGATAAATAAAAAAATAATTTTAAAGCATCTAATAATATAATATTTTGTTATATGACTCGACGGGGTGGGCCAAGTCAAGTCGGGTCAGAAGACAAGTCCATACTCATCCTGACCCGTGCACGAGTTGGGCCTCACGGGTGTCCAAATTAAATTGCCATTCCTACTTGCGACATTGTTTATTTTCCTACTTACTGTAAAAAAAAAAAAAAAGTTATTTTCTCTTATTTTTGCATTTGGGGAGGGTGAAGTTCGCTAACTATACCTTTTAGATGTAAATGGATTTTGTTGAATAAAAGGAAAGGCATCAACAGTGGTCATCGAGCTATCCAGCTACATAATGTTCGAGTTTTCATATTCAACCGCGAACGTATAAGATGAATAGAACAATTAATATTAATATTGATTCCATCAACGCAGCATCATCAAAGGTCTAATATAGTCTAAGAAGCTCGTATTCGCCAAGGTATAAGTTCAAGAGTCTCTTCTGACAATATTGCTTAGAATAAGACTCGAACCTGTGATATTGATCTCACCAAATAATATAGAAGTAGATTTTAGACCATTAAACCACTACTCTCAGTGGCTATGGAAGGAAGTGTTGCCTTTTTATTGGGGGTTATCGAGTCCGCATCTTATCCTGTTGGTTTTAAGAACCAGACCCTACCCGAAACATGTATTATACCACCGGTTCCGAGTACCTGTTTGGAACCTAGTTTTCCATTAATAAATAAAAATAAAAATTTAAAATCGATTAATAAATAATTATCTAACAATTTTCTTACTTGACAAACCCGAAAAATATTGAAAATATCCAATTGAATGCAATAGGAGAGAAATTTTGTGATCTACAAGAATTTTTACCATAAAAGAATGAATATTATTAAATGATAAAAATTAAGGAAATGATTAGTTTCAAGAGATATGAAGGATTTGAAAATGAAAATAAATTGATACAATAAAATATTAAGATAAAATATTGTAATTTGACATTTTATATTTAGTAAAAATATAAACATATATTTGTCGGTTCCGAGTATAAGTTCCACGTATCACCTTTAATATAACCATAATCGAAAACTAGTTTAACAGGCCTCCCATTTTTCTATCCGAAACCTACCTTATTCTCATGAGAATTTATCGGAACCTACTAAATTTTAACCGGTTCTAAATCTATTCGGTACCCGTGTACACCCCTACTTTTTTTTATCATTTGGGCTGTGAAAGTCATACATGTTGTTCACTTTCACAAAAAGCACATATCCACTCATGTGCCACTGCCCCCATTGTTCTCAAATCTCATCCACCCAATCCATCAGACAGTCAAAAAAAAAAAAAAGGAAAACTCCAATCCCTCTCAGCCTTACAATTCACAAACTACACATCCCTCCTTCCTCATTAATTTATCACTTCCATTCGCCTTCTGCTTCCCTTCACCTTCTTCCTCTGCTCACTCACTGGTCACAAAAGCTTCGCAGCTATGGCTGCAGCATTGACTGCTTCAGTCTCCTATCCCTCCTCCAAGTCCCACAGGTCCTCCTTGGCCTCCTCCTCCTCTTCCATCTCCACTGACAGGATCTCCTTCAAGAAGGTAACTCGACCCATCTCAGTCAATTATCCTCTCATCGTGCACTGGCCGCGTTTCGGGTCTTGTTTACTGGCCAACATCAGGACGAACTCAGTCATGAATATGCAAGAATTTGTCGAGTTTCGATATGATTTTTCGGGTAATTCCGGGAGATGGCAGGTGGGAAGCTGGTTTCCTATATACTTTTCGGGTCCATTGACACCATCGAACATGGGAGTATTTAATGTGTACTTGCTAGGTGTCTTATTTCTGGAATTTCACGAGCTGATCCCCGACCTTTGATTCTTCCCCCGGGCTTTGTTTGATAAAGATTAACATCCGCGTTTATTATACCGTGTTTCGATACTATTTTCTGGGTCATTTATACATGATTGTGAGAGTATCACGATATTCCGGGATATGGCAACCGGGAAGTTTATTTCCGATGTAACTTCCGGTTCATTTACACTATCGAATGTTTGGTTTGCAATCCACGATCTGTGGTTCTTACTATAGAATTGGCTTTGTTCGATAAGGATTCACATCCGGGTTTTCTGATTCAGTGTCCTTTTCGCAGGTTACATTGCAGTACCGAGATATCGTGGCTACGGGATCGAGAACGGTGTCCATCAAGGCCCAAGTCACAACCGAGGCACCAGCCAAGGTCGTGAAGGAGTCGAAGAAGATGGAGGAAGGCGTGGTGGTGAACAAGTTCAAGCCCAAGAATCCTTACATTGGTCGATGCCTCCTGAACACGAGGCTCACCGGCGACGACGCGCCCGGAGAGACCTGGCACATGGTCTTCAGCACCGAGGGTAAGCATCTTGAATCCGTGCCTCTGAGCTGTAAAAAATCTTAGATGATCATATTTCATAATGATATGATGAAAAAAAATCGATCAATCTGCTTAATTAGTAATAATTATTAATTATGACAACTACTCGAGTGATTAACATTAATTTACTTATTTGTCACATTTTGATTGATGTTTCATAGGATCACCTGAGAATATCTCGTCTAAGCTATTACTTCGCAGCATCTCAAGGCTTAATTTAACTATGTTATCGTGTTAAATTGTTATGGATTGATCATTAGCTTAAGTCAGAGAACTCTCAACTGGGTTTAAAGGGAAAGGGACTCGACTCATATCAATATATTACAATGACAAAGGCATTCAGATGTTATATTTACATAAGCGGTTATACAGTGGTATTGGATTTTCTTATAAATTAAAATTATTATTTTTCCAGTATATGTCCAAAATGGACCTCAACTGGTTCAGGTTCGAGTCTGATCGGTCCACCAATGGGTTAAAACTCTCATAACATGAATTTTCTCCATTCACGGACTCGTATTGAGTCCTTAGTTAAGACAAAGAGATGTCTCGCTATATTGTCAAACCACGATGGCAGTCAAAATTGTTATTTAACCTACGAGGACAGGGCAGCAATTGCTGAAACTTTCTTGCTCCCAGAGCTTCCATTACAGAGGCCACAGTCTGTTAGTAACAAAAACAGGCCTTCTGGTCAACCGATTTGATCGATACTAACTAGGAGATCGAGCAGTCGGGATCGAGGCTCGCTATATTCCTAAACATGCTGCTGTCACGAAGCATCACGACAGTAACTCAGAACATTTTATCAGTTTCATTTTCCTGTAGTTCTTTGGGATGAAACCAACTCTTCCTCAATGATCTATTGTTGTGTGGAACAGGAGAGGTCCCATACAGAGAAGGCCAATCGATCGGAGTAATTGCCAATGGCGTCGACAAAAACGGGAAGCCGCACAAGCTGAGGCTATACTCCATTGCCAGCAGTGCCCTCGCGGATTTCGGGGACTCTAAGACAGTGAGTTTCTTAACTATCTACCTGCTCGAATTTTCTAGGGGCAAAAGCGGCATAGAAGAAAGCTGTTCGAATGAATCGAACCTGCTATATTTACAGGATCTGACTACCCAAGCCGGTCTTGTGCCAGGTTTCGCTGTGTGTGAAGCGGTTCGTGTACACGAACGAGAAGGGAGAGCTGGTGAAAGGAGTCTGCTCGAACTTCCTGTGTAAGCGTTGCTGCCACTCGAGCTTGTGGTAGTTTTAGGCGTTCGGTATACAGCCATTTTCGATTGGTCCATGATGATTTTATTCCAATTGCTTCGAGAATTCAGGTGACTTGAAGCCTGGTCGGAGGTGAAGATCACAGGACCTGTTGGAAAGGAAATGCTTATGCCGAAAGACCCCAATGCCACAATCATAACGGTACTTCTGTTACTAAGATCTGTTTTCGATTTCTCATCAGCAGATTCGATTTGTCTTGGCCCGAATATTGCTCGAGATTCGGATGTCTTGTGGACTCGAGACACAAATTCGGGTTTTCCTATGTTACCATCCCCTAGACATAGTGACAGGAACTGGCAAATAGGTTGTCAATACCATGTTAGAAAGAACGGTTGAACTTGCTACTGGGCCAGTGCTGAGCGCTAGTTTATCTTGTATGTTTGCAATTTAACATGAAAACTCAAGTACTACGTGGCGGGGTGACTGGATCTCCGCTACTACTGCGCTACTTCTTATTCAGGGAAAGAGAAAACCGAATAATGGGATTTCGGTTTCTATTACCGAATGAACGTATTACTTCTGAAATCTTCTCTGCAGCTTGCAACAGGAACTGGAATCGCGCCATTCCGATATTTCTTGTGGAAAATGTTCTTCAAGAAGCACGAGACTATAAGGTCTACCTGAATTTCTTTCAGTACTATCTCATGATGATTGTGGCTATGCCAGTTCTCCTCCGATTATGCTTATTGATTATCTGGTGAATAACCCGAACTCGATACTTTTCTGCAGTTCAATGGTTTGGCGTGGCTGTTCCTGGGTGTGCCCACAAGCAGCTCACTCCTCTACAGGGAGGTAAGGCCAGTGGAACCTTATTTGATTTCATCTTGGGAAATTGGGAAATCGTTTTCAGTTTGCCACGGCCCATTTCCTGGTAACCTGGAATCGAATTACAAAAACAATAGGTTAAGTCCACTGCAAAGGGATTTTCGTGGTTCAGTTTGGTTCGGTTCGGTTCGGTTCGATTCGAAGAACCCTTTCAAACCAAACCGAGTCATATATTTGATCTGATTTCGTACATTCTAAACCGTAACTGTTTTACCTCAAAATTTCTAAATTAGTTCGGTTAACCACTTTTTCATAAAAATATATAGTTTAATCGGTAAAATATATTTTGTCTGGCTCTATTCAAAATTAACTGAACCAAATTATTAAGAACCAATGATTGTAAATTTTAGTTAGAATTATTTTTATTTTTATTTAATTATCACTTTGAAAAATCGGTTTGGTTCAATTAACTGCAATTAATGAAGCCATCATATAAGCAATTGACCCAAAATCATATTGGCAAAAAACCGAACCATTAGAGAGCCTGCTCCAACGATTAAATTACATTTTATTTAGTTCGACTCGGCTCGATGATTCAGTTTGGTTTTTATTTTTTGTTTTAAATCTCCCTACGATAAAACAACTTGCTTGTTTTCCAAGGGAAGGAAGAAACGGAAAAATGGGAAAACCTCCCAGATTTCTTGAGATACCAAGCGGGCTTCTTAGCTCGAGTCCTGAAGTTGGACAGTGCTAACAAGTTCCGGGTCGATGTCTTCTCCATTGATTGTAGGAGTTCGAGAAGATGAAGGAGAAGTTCCAGCAGAACTTCAGGCTCGACTTCACGGTGAGCCGAGACCAACGAGAAGGGGGAGAAGATGTACATCCAAACCCGAATGGCGCAGCACGCGGTAGAGCTCTGGGAGCTGCTAAACAAGGGCAGCACCTACGTCTACACGTGCGGTCTCAAGAGCATGGAGAAGGGGATCGACGACATCATGGTCTCCTTGCCTGCTAAGGACGGTAAAGTCCACTCACTGGTCTACACCCTTCCTTCCTTTGCTGCAAACCCGTCGAAAAACTAACTAAAAAATAATTTAATCTGAATTTCTGGGCCCATATAAATTTAGAGTGGTCTTTACGGTGTGAAAAATTGACATGGGAAAATTGGTGGTGCACGGGACTGACCAAAATCATATAAAAATATAATAGTATGTTTAATAAAAATTAAAAATTTTAAAAAAATCGACCTAGTCCAACCTAAAAAAACTGACTTTATGGGTCCTATATAAATTCGGCGTGCATTTTGAGGTATGAAAAACCGGCCATCGGTGGTGCGCGACAAATCAAAATCATATAAGAATAGAATAATATATTTATTCATTTATGTTGTTGTTGGATTTTAACAATAATAATGGTACCTTTGAATTTTTTTTTTTAGACCTGGATTTTTGGTTCTTTTTTATGTTATAAATAAACCAAAATGATTAAAGTTAATAGTTATTAGTTTTTACAATATCGAAATCGGAGCCCAAAAAACTGCACTTTAGCGGCTCGTTTTGCATCAACCCAAATAATTCTCGATATGATTTTTTAAACTTGAAAAAAAGCGGCTCAAGAAGTTCGAACCCCGGGGTCATTCGCACAAAAAACCACCCGATCTGAACTGAGCTCCCCCGACCATCATTTGCGGAGCGACTGAAAAAGCTTAAACCTGTGAGACGATGCAATCCCAGAATGTCTGTCGATTCACATAATCTTCATCCGTGTTGTTTAATTAGGGATCGACTGGCTGGAATACAAGAGGACGCTGAAGAAGGCAAGGCTGAGCAATGGAATGTGGAAGTGTATTAGGGAGACCTCATCTCGTGGCTGCTGCCACCACCGATTTTCCCATTTTGCCCCCTTCTCCTTCATCTCTTAGTCCATGAAAAGTTCATGTTTTCCATGTGTAGATAGGAGAAAAGAGTCCTCTTAGCATTTGTCGATGTATTTTACAATGCCCCCTTTGGAGATATATGTCTACTGCGGAACTATGTACAATATTGAGATTTAATGAAGGGTTGATAACCTAAATATATGAATTCTTCTCATGTGGAATTTATATACTATTGAAGTGTTAAAGATTACTAGCAAGCGGTTCATGCTACGTATGGTATGTATCGTCTTAAATTAATTTAAATGATAAATATTGATATGCGTAAATTAAATGAATTTACCCGAATATATTGCTCAAGTGGTGACACTTTAGTAATGTATCCGCCTTTTTTTTTTATATCGATGGTGTCTAGTACCGTGGCAACCGATTTATCCACTGGATGTTATATTTACAGCTTGGGACCCCACATTAAACCCCCGATGCCAACTCCCAGGGGATTTCAAACCCGAGCGCTCTTGGAGTTTGCTCAAGAAACTTGCCACTGGACAGTTGCCCCTGGAGGCTGGATGTATCCATCTTGATTCTATAATTATATATACCTCTAATTTTACAATCTTGGGATATGATTAATCTTGCCAATTCTATCCTGATTCTGCCCATTAAATGTATAGATTGATTTGCGCAAAGACAGTTATAGTGAAAGTCCTATATGTATGTCTTTTTTGACAGTTGAGTTCTATAAGTTTAAAAATGACTAATCCAATCCTATAATATTAATTATGTTACACTTTTAGTTCAAATTGTCACTATTTTGACGATGTGGACTTCACATTATTAACAACCCCGTTAGCAGAACAGTGATGATTCGGATTGAAAGTGAAAAAAATTAATTTTATAAGATTGAATTAGCGACTCCTAAACTTATAGACTTAACTGTTAAAAATAATAAACATATAAGATTTCTAGTATAATTTTCTCATTTGTGTTATATCAGCAAAATCATCCTAAATGACCTTCTTTCTCCAATGAATTTTTTAATTATACATAGCACTATATTTCAAATTTTAATGTCATGATTAATCTCAAGAAAACTTTTTTTAGTCATACCCTTGTGCTTCTTCAAATGAATATTGAAGAGAGCTCGAACAAGTTTAACCTAATGGTAAATACGAGTACAAGTATCCTTCTCATCACAGATTCAAATCTTCTTGTGGGTAACCCACCTACGGATTTACCTTATCTTGCGCGCTTGTAGGCGTATGTATGAAATGACAGAAATTAGTCAGACGAAACCATCTAATATTTTTTTTTAAAAAAAAGAAAACGCATGCTGAAGAGGGCTGCTTATTGCTTGCGGGCAATGTACGATCTCATTAAGATGGGCCATGTTGAAGCATTTTTATAATTCTCTATCCAATTTCATTGGCTGTCTAATTGAAATTAATCGTGTTACTTTTCTCCGAAAAAAATAATTATGCTACCAAATTTGAAGCCAAATGATTCCTTCTCCACTGAGGCCAACTTGCTTACTTGTATCACTCAACAACTAGGCCGACATGGTTTAAGTTATTTGACCACGCCAAAGAAAGTTCCGGCGGTGTCCCTACCTGACAAGTATCGTAGACTTCCTTTCTCCTGTCATATAGCAGAACGGATCGGGAGAGAGAAGTAAAATCGCACATGCTATGCACGGTAAATATTATCAAACGCAATAAAAAGAGATAAAAGTATTATCGTACGTGAATTAAACAAATCAACCGAACTCTTCCTCCTCCCACGGGCCAAAACTCTTTGAATGAGAAAATATACTAAAATACAATCATAAAAAGATATGTTGTCGATGTAAAGTTTCAGATAATTACGGCTATGGAACGTCCATACACAACTTTTAAAATAAAAATTATTGTGGAGGAACGAGGAATGAATGAGTAAAATAAAAATCGTTGTAGAGAAAAAGTAGGGCAAGTGGATGAAGTAATAGTTCCGAAATAATCAAAATAACAATAAAGGGTTTTGAATTATTGTAAAAACCAAATTATGGTGGAGGACAAATTTGGAAATGGAAAAAGAGACTAAAACCACCAATTTCTTCCTTAAATAATAGAGATTACAACAAAGGTCATATATATTGTTACATTTGTACCCAAGTTTCATACGTTTGAAAAGAGCTAACCAAGTCTTATAAAATCAGTTTTGTTATGCATTTTAGTCTAAATCACTGTTGTTTCGCTGATATGGATTTCACACTATTAATGGAACAGTCAGCGCAGCGATGATAATTCGTAAGGAAATATATAACGGAACTATTTCTTATAGAACTGAATCAGTCATTTTTAAATATGTAAAACTTTAAGCGTAAAAAATGACAAATATGTTAGACTTTAAGTACCAGTTTTCAGATGAAATAATAAAATTTTATAAAATAAAATTTCAAACTTGATGTGATGCAAAATAAAGAAAATTATCCCCGTGAAAAGAGTTGATCGTACTCGTTTCGGTTCTTGTTCATGTAAGTATCTGTATTTCTCTTATACAATATATGATTTGTTGGACTGCAAATGTGAATTGACTACTGAATTGAATTTGGTTGTCTGGTAGGACGAAAAGACACGATATGAGGAAGCATACATCACCATCTCCGACGCACGAAATCCTTTATCAAACCTGCACGGTTTCGACGATCAAGATTTTCTACAGGTGACATGCAGGAAGAGTTGTAGGTGAAAATTAGAACGAAAGTGCAGATCCAACGGCTATGAGATCTGTTGGAATATGGCTCAGTGTGAGCCGGAATTCGAAAACCGAAAGATCTGAATAACGAGTTTGAGATCATATTCAAGATATCAATGACTTGCCGAGTGAGAAATATACACGGGAAGCATATGTAGTCTTTTCATTTAGTTTGTTTTCTATTATATTAAACTTTGTGGGTGAGAGAAGGGGAGAGAGAATCTTTTTCTGTTTGACACTAAGAGCTCAGCAAGTGTGAGCAGACTCTCTGTACAGAGTATTATAAATATAGAACAGTAGAAAGAGCGAGGTGAGTGGAGCAGTTATTCTGTCTCTATTTTCTCTGTTATTTCTAACAGAGATATGTGCAAATAATGATCAACGGTCAAGATCGCGATATTTTTAAGGATATTTGAAAGATTTTGTAGATATCATTTTATCATAGAGCTTGTAATCTATTTGATTTATAAAATATGTGTAAAGAATATTTTCTAGGATATCAAATAGGACATGATCTTATATCTATAAATACGATCTTATACGAGTTGTAAATGCAGCGCCTCAGTGCCATGAAACCCGAGGGCCTTAAGGCCCGGGTGAGCGAGTCTGGTGAAAGATCTTTCTAATAAATTTTTAAAGAGCGCGAGGGCGTGAGAATTTGAGAGATCAGGTTGTGTCAATTTTCTGAGTGGGGTTTGTAATGGGACTTGGGATTGGTAGTATCCTTGAAGACCGTAATCTCCTGGTTGAATGTAGTTGAATCTCTTACTTTATCCATGGACGTTTCCTTCTAAGTCGAGGTTCCACGTATATCCGGTGTCAATTTTCTGAATTTTTTATTTCATCATCTCGCTTGGAATATCATGGGATTTGACAGACGGTATCGAAACCATCACGATCCCCAACAAGTGGTATCAAAGTCAAGTTGTAATGAAGATACAAAGCAAGGTTCGAGGTAGCTGAAGATGTCAAGTGCGAGATTTGAGGTGGAAGATTTTGATGGTTCTGAACAATAGCAGATGGAAAGTGAATGCTTTGCGGGTTTTGCATAGCCTAAAGAAGTACTAGAATGAGATGTCTGGTCAACCCTGATAACTGTAGAAGATCTCGGACGTGAAGTATGAACTTGTGCCAGGCATTGTGCACCGTTGGCAAGGCCTCCAAATCCCTCGTGAATAAATAACGTCCTTTGATAAATCTATTCTAGTTGAGCAGTTTAAGACACGACCCGAGAGAAGGTGGAGATATCTTAGAGAAGGTTGAGTTGGTGAAGACTCCTGAAACTTAGCTTGTGGAGATAGGAGTTGGTATATCGAGAAGGCCCGCAAGGAAGTAAAAACTTCATGAGACAAGAAGTATGCTCAGGACAGGCAGAGGAAGCGGTCAAGATCCCCTGGATGAATCAGGCTTCAAGGGATGGTGATCTTGAACAACACTAAAATTCTGTCAAAGT
This sequence comes from Lagerstroemia speciosa, assembly GCA_037672795.1. Taxonomy (NCBI): domain Eukaryota; kingdom Viridiplantae; phylum Streptophyta; class Magnoliopsida; order Myrtales; family Lythraceae; genus Lagerstroemia; species Lagerstroemia speciosa. Next base: position 8,602,994 of record CM075299.1, read on the forward strand.
CGACTTTTCAACCGATCAATTGGAATTTTACAGGAGTGTCAACGAAGCTTGGTACCTCGAGTAAGTCCAATGGCGATTTAGACTTGAGCGACGTGTGCAAGATGAGATGGAGGCCATGAAGGGCTGAGACAAAGCATCGAGAAGGAGAATTAGTCATGCTTGGCTTATACGAGTCAAGGTAAAGATTTGTTGGGATATGTCTCGGTACAAGCTGGAACTCAAAGATCGAAAAACCTGAATAACGAGTTAGAAATCAGATTCAAGATACGAAATATGTACAAACAACTATCAATGGTTGAGATCACAATTGGAAGCATGAAATATCTTGGACAAAATCTTTAAGGATATTTGAAAGATTTTGTGGATATTGTTATATCGTTTGAATAGGATATCTTGTAGCATATAATCTATTTGATTTAGAAAATATGTGTAGAGAATGTTTTCTAAGATATCAAATAAGATATGGTCTTGTATCTATAAATAGGATCTTGTACGAGTTGTGAAGGCAGTGCCTGCTACCAGGGCTCCAAGTGAGAGAGTCTAGTGAGAGATATTTCTGATAAATTTCTTGGGAGCGTGAGGGTGTGAGAACTTGAGAGATCGGGTTATAACTCTTTTCTAAGTGGGGTTTGCAATGGGGGTAGTGATCGCTGGAATCTTGAAAACTGTAATTTCCTAATTTGATATAGTGGAATCTCTTACTTTGTCCGTGGTCGTTTCCCTTTGAGTTGAGGGTTTTACCACATCTATTCAATGTCAATTTTTTGAATTTCTCGTTTTATCATCTCGTTTATAAGATCCCGCAACCCGACAGATGGTATCGGAGCAATCACAATCCCCAACAAGATCTGCAGGTTTCAAACTGTGCTAGGTTTATAAAATTTTCCCTCCACATACGCTGAGTTGCATCCGATTGTTTTCAGCTATAAAAAGTTAAGAAATAAATCCATTGTCAGACGGTGAATATATTGAAATATGAAATATAAGGTAATTGAGATACGGCCATTTATAAGCCTGGAATAGGAAGAAAAGTGGGTGAAACTCGTGAAATTCAGCTCAAAATCGAAAGAAAAACACTCGATTTGAAGTGAATCTGGAACTCGAGACAACTTAATCTCGGGAGGATAGTGACGTACTGCAACAATTCCTTTCTGTGTATTTATTTTTATTTTTGACATATGACCTTGTAATCAAAATACATAATCGGACAAGAACTTATCGGATGGATGGTTGGTGGAGGGTTGCAACGATTCCCTTCTGTGTATTTATTTTTATTTTTGACATGTGACCTTGTAATCAAATACATAATAGGACAAGAACTTATCGGATGGATGATTGTTGGAGGGTTGGAGGGTCAACTTTGGAGGGTCGGCTGGGTGGTTATTGATTAAGGTTTCTTGTTTGAAAGAAACTGGGGATAATGCTGAATATGTTAGTGGCATTCAATATGTCTGAACATGCCCGGTTTCAAATATATCATAATCTAATCGGATAGATCCGGGTTCAAGTGTTGTTAATAAAGAAAATTGATAATTTCAAGAATTTAACTCTTCACTGGGGCCAATCCAATTCAAACATAAATCAGTTGGGTCGCTACATTTCTGAATATCAGATGACGATACTGAAAAATCTAGAGAATATAATTGGATTTATCGAAAATGATTTCTCCATGTTAATACTGCACCAACGTGAGCATATTATATCAAATGAGGGCAACAGTGGTGGCAATCCAGCCACCCACTATGTAATAATGTTCTGCATTTTGTACTCAACTACAAACATATCAGACGAATTGAACAACCAGTACGACGTTGACCCCATCAACATAGCACCACCAAGAATCTAGTATAATTTAAGAAGTCCGTATCCATCAAGGTACAGGTTCAAGAGTCTCTTCCGGTGATATTACTCAGAGTAATACTCGAACCTATGATCCCACTATCACTAAATCACATGTGAGTTAGTTTTAGACTGGTAGACCCCAGCCTTTGGTGGTTGCATTAATGTGGGCATGAAATAAGTAAACAATGTTCAGTGGTATCCGAAACTTAGTATATAAAAGGAAATTAGCCTGCCCGATTAATTTGATCAGCCATAACTTTCTCTTTTCCTCTGATTCTCATGTATTTTATATAGCTAGATTCATAACTCGATAAATTTTTATTTTTATTTTTATTTGATGTAATAATCATATATATTCAAACTTATCACTAGAGTTGAAGTGCCAACAAAAAAAAAAGTTGAAATATGCTAAGAATTTATCTGGAATTAATTAGAATCTCTAATAAACACAACTAAAAAATAAGATTATATTTTCGAAAATTATTATTGAAATCGATTATTTAGCAGCAATTAAAAATTATGAGAAGAGCAAACGATGGACAGAATTTAATAGAGTATCCTACGTATATAGTGTAAGAAATTATTGCGTGAGAAAAAATCAGTTAAAATATGACAAATGAGAAAAAGTTAGTGTTAATTATCCGAACAACTGTCATAATTAATACTAATCAAAGAAATCTGATTGGTTCTTTCTCACCATATCATTGTGAGATGGGACTGTTTAAAATTTTTCAATATAATTGAAATGTCAATTAGGTTTGATTCATAATTCAGCATGATATATGAAAAAAAAAATCCAAAATTTTAATAATAAATCTTTTTTTATGAATGTAAGTTCATTTCTTTCCTCATATCATATGTACAAAATGTTCATTGGAAAGAAGTGAACTCCCCCAATTTGAAGAAAGTCTTTAATAGAGCGATCACACCATGTAAGCAATGTTAATATGGCATATCTGTCTTATTAGAATCCACCATTAATATATTTATTTAATTAAAATTCATAATTTGTTAGGATTTTTATTTTTTAAGGAAATTCTAGGATTTAGTAGTTATATCTGTAAAATTATTAATTACGTATCAAGTTCTATTAAACAGATATACTGCATCATCATTGACACGTGATATAACCGCTTCATTGAAGACTTTCTTCAATTTGTGACTACTCTTGGGAATATATATTATCAGAAATTTAGATACCATAATTGTTCCATCTTTAATTACGAAAGCTTCCTCTCTCTTAACTTGAAAAGCTCTCACATTCCTCTCAATGTATATACAATATGCGAAACATGTTAACATGAAGCCTCGCCGTATGACATAAGGAAATACCAATCAAATTATAATAAACGAGCAAATTGATATTAGTTACTCAGGTAATGACCTTAATTATTACAAATAAGAGTAATTTTATCGATTTTTTTTCATCACGTTACTGTGAGATATGATCGTCTAATATCTTTTTCGGGAAGACGAGTTTACAAATAGCATCTCCAATGTATTTCCTTTCCATCTTCGGGTAGCTTGTCAACTGCAATCTATTATTGTAAGGATAACTTTCGCGTTTCGACTCCGATTCTCGAGCTCTTTATACCATTGCAGTCCCCGCTCGATGAGCTCTCGTTTAAGATAGTAATTATGCATATTCGATGATTCTATCAGGTCTGAAATATCACTATAAAGAAACTAATAATAAAAATAATCAAATATGCCTAGGATATACTTAAAATTATTTTTAAGCTATTAAATTCGAATAAAAATAACTATATCAGATTAATAAAATTATGAAAATATTCTAAATTCGATTAGTTATGTTTTTGGTGTGCACCTGATTAGTCCGGCACAAGCAACTTTAGCCCACTAAGAGATAAAGCTAATTTCTTCATTTATAAGATTCAACCTCTTAAACTATACTGGAGGAAAAAAAACCACTGATCATACCAATAAATTTTTTTTTTAAAAAGATCTTTACTCATCAAAAGGAGAAAAATAATAAAAATAAGAATCTTTGTCTACTTGCAAAGTTTGAAATAGAGCGGTCATACTACGTAGATAATATATTGTGATATATCTACCTAACTAGAATCCACTATTTATATTCTTATCCAATTGGAGTTCACCATTTATTGAAGAGTTTTCATATTTTTTTAGGAAATTTTAGGATTTAGTAACTAAATATGTATAATTATTAATTATATATTAAATTTAAATTGAATGAATATACCATGTCATTATTAACACACAGTGTAATTACTTGACGGAAAACTTTCTAATCAAACACGGCTGAGCTCACGAGTCTTGTCTCCGTCCTTTCTATGCTAAGAAAAACTAATTAACATATGGACATGCGCGTTTCTGATTCCTGAAGGGTAAGACATGGCAGGAAGCCAAATACTGCGCATGCGGAATCTGAAACTAACGGTCTACCCTTTGATTCCTCCGAAAAGATACTCTCAGCATTGGAAGATCCAATTGACCTTCACCTGTTCTTGTTCGAGTCAGATCAATTCATAAAATGATAAAATCCTTTGAATAATATATTTTCTCTATTTACAGTACTCGAATATGATAATTTGTATGTCAGTAAAAAGTAGACGCGACAGAGCAACTGAACAACTGATGCAACCACCGAACATGTCAGCGTAACACTATCAAATGGTCAGTGTAGCTTATAAAGCTGGTGTCCTTCAAGTACAAGCCCAACGAGCGTAATTCTTAATAAATATTTTGATACAAATGCTTAGAGAGGATCGACCCGGGATTCTCGGACTTACCTAAGCACTTAAGAGTGAGTTTGGAACCACTAAAATGCTTTCATTGATGGTTACTTAAACTCAAGAGCTTGTTTAATACGAAGATTCCAATCATATCGATAAACTCGTATTAAAACTTATTATTAATTTATTCAATGAAGTATTTTAAATTAATAATGTGGGCCCGTATGTCTTTAATAAAATAATTCCAATAAAATCAATTTAATAATTATTTGATCGATCGTATTATTGGCTTCAACAGTCAATCAACATTATCATCCGCACACACTTTGCATAGATATACATATATATATATATATACATATTATAATAATCTCTGACATGGACAACCTGCGGCGGCGCGTGGGGAACCCTGCTCCCGTCAGCAGTGGCACATGGCCCGCACAGTTTGCTCAACCGCCTATAAAAGGCATTCCCGCCCCTCTGATTCTCCTTCCTATTTTTTCAGATCTCTGGTAGAAGAGTTTCGAGTTCGAGCCATGGCTGCTAGGACCAGACTTTTTGGCTTGACACTCGTCCACGTCATCATGTCCACCGTCGCGGGTAAGCTCATAACTCGTTTATTGCGCGTCTCCTTGTAATCCGAGTCATCGGAGTCGGATTGAGAGGATAGGTGCTCTTGCTTTTTTTTTTTTTTTTTTTTAACAATGAGCTTATTCTCTCCATGCCCATTATAAACAACGCACAAGCTTGTGGATACTGGTCAGATCATATGCAAAGCGCATGTGTCGGGTTGAGAGCATAATTACCTTAGAACCTTTTCGAATGAGGTTTATTACAGTTGTATTCATTCGTGACCTGAAATCCTAGAAGTTTTAGATTTAGACTCTCTTATGCCGGACTTACAATGTTGCTTGCCGAAATCATGACATCTTGTAAAAAGAGGTTTGGTACAGTCGGCATCACCCTCAATGCAGTACGTAGATGTTCATCCGATTCTCATCAATAAAACTTCCGTTATCCATCAGTTCCATGACCTTGGGTCCCATTTATATCGGAAAAATATTGTCACATCTCCAATATGGATGGTTCAATATCTCTTCATCTTAAATAAGATCTTGAATTTAAGTTTTGTTAATGAAAAATTCATGATCGGGAGATTTTTACCTTCGGCAAATCGATTTATCTTGAATCTAAATTAGTCGAGTTGATACCAGTTAAACTTATGAATAGCACATGGTTGAGACAAAAAAATGGAATCATCACAACTTGCTAGTGTACCTTCGTGAGAATACGTAGTTTGAATCCTACCTGGCTACCTATACACAAATTGAATTAAATTAAATTAATTATATGGTTTGAAGGTGTGGAATCGGCCACATTCACATTCATCAACAAGTGCAGCTACACCGTTTGGCCAGGGATCCTCTCCAGCGCCGGCATACCTCAGCCCTCAACCACCGGCCTTGCCCTCCTGTCCGGTGAGTCCAACGACCTGTTCGTCCCCGCCGCCTGGTCCGGCAGAATGTGGGGACGCACCCTGTGCTCCGAGGATCCCACCACCGGAAAATTCACCTGCCTCACCGGAGACTGTGGCTCAGGAGCCGTGGAGTGCTCAGGTGCCGGTGCCATCCCGCCGGCCACCCTGGCAGAGTTCACCCTCGATGGTGCTAGCGGCCTTGACTTCTACGATGTTAGCCTGGTCGATGGTTACAACCTCCCCATGCTGGTGACGCCGGAGAACGGCAAGGCCGGAAACTGCACGATCACCGGGTGCGCTTCTGACCTCAACGGCCTGTGCCCACAGGAGCTCACGGTGAGTGGCAGTGGCAGCGGCGGTGGCGGGCATTGCATCGCATGCAAGAGTGCATGCGAGGCGTTCGGCGACCCGAGATATTGCTGTAGCGGGGCCTACGGGTCGCCGAACACGTGTACGCCGACATCGTACTCGGAGTTCTTCAAGAGCTCGTGTCCCAGGGCTTACAGTTATGCGTACGATGATGCGACGAGTACGTTTACTTGCGCATCTGCGGATTATACAATCACTTTCTGTCCTGTCCCTTCTACCAGGTAATTAATTAACAAATTAATCCGTCCACCTTATCAATAAATAAATATCGTAAATATTAATATAAATTAATTGAACTAGTTGAATATCCATTTTTTTCCTCAATTAATTTTTGGATTTAAATTCTATTATTAAAAAATTTATGATAATGAACATGAATTGAGCGAGTGGTAACACGCTTGTTTCCGTTAAGTTAATGTTTTAATTTCAAGTTTTTGTGAATAAAGACTTATATATACCAATGGTATACACTCAAAAAATAATGATAAATGCAGTTTTATTTTTCTCAATCTAAAGCTGGACTACTTCTACCTAAAAGTTCAACGGACCATAACCAATCTAGTTTGATCCGAGAGAACTCATTAGGGGGTAAAATTCTCTCAAGGTGAATTTCTTCCATCTGTAAAACTCAAACCGAGATCATATTTAAGGAAAATATGCGTCCTACCACCTCAACCCATTCATTTTGGTAAATAGTTTTATTTTTCAGTAGATTGACCAATGTCAAATCTGAAATTCAGCAGTAAATTAATTTTCTCTTTTGAAATGGAAAATTTGAACCATCAGTACTTTATATAAGTTAATCATTGTTATTTTGGCTCATGCAATCTTCTTCTTCCTGGGAATGCAGTCTGAAGACAGGAGGTAACCAAGCCCCGTCGGCAGCAGACCTCGGCGGCAGCCCGATCGCCATCATAATCCACGACTCGGCAGCTCATCGAACTAGTCCACTTGCCGTCGCTCTCACGACTCTTACCACCTGGGCGGCTAGTCGGCAGTTATGGCGTCTCCTCTGAACTGGCTTCTTCGACTTCAACTGCTACGTTATTTTTAAACCCTTGCTGGCTAATCAGCCGCCTGACAAAGAAGACAGGCAGAAGAACACAAATCATTGATGCAGAAATATTAATTTAATTCGATTTTCTTGAAGGGTTGGCTCTGGCCCCACTAAACCATCATATTGGCTGAGAAGGGGCACATCATCGACCTGATACTAAGAAGTCTTGAGTGCTTTTCGTCAATAGGACCTGATGTACCTTTTTTCTCATTAAAAAGGAAGGCAGCAGTACTAGCGATCCGATAATATCCTCCCACTACGTAATGTTTGAGTTTTTAATTTTCTTGGAGGATTGGCTCCGGCTCTACAAAATCATTGTTTAGCAGAGAAAGGGGTTTGATGTAATGGTACTATCATCGACATGATACTAAGAAGTTCTTGGTTCAATTCTAATCGATAGTTTATTCCCATTTTCTTCAGTTATCTTTTAGACTTTTGTACCTCTTTTATACACTCCATCCACTTAATCTGATTAGGATGGTTCAGTATATCATTCTCCTGAGAGCAAGCTTTTTTTCTCTATGTACCACTGGTATTAAAAAATCTTACGAATACTAACTGATCCAGTTCGAGTCAGGTAGGTCCACTGAGGGGTAAAATTCTCCCGATGTGTATTGTTTCCAATCACAAGACTCGAACCGAAGTCCTTACTTAACGAGAGATTCTTGTATGTAACGATGTCATCACGTAGCAGTGTATATGTGGCGACATTACCTAATCAAATCAAACTACTTGAGGATTGTCTTTTTCCTTTTTAGATTTAAATAAAAAAGATTCAAAAATAAATATCTTGATTTTGTTGGCTGATATTACCACGTGGGCACTGTCACGTGGTACTGTCATATTGTGACACCGTTACACATCGAACTCTCTCTAACTTGAGAGGAAGAGGATCCCTAATGCTTCAATCAATCTACTTTGGCTCTTCTAAATAAACTTTCAGGTGCAAAAATTTTGAGCAAGAAAAATTGACATCCTAGAGAGAGTTTAAACATTCAGCTAGTTTACGAAACTTGAACCTGAATTAGTGATTATAGTCTCATTACATTTTTAGATACTAATTAGATGAGGGGTTGCAATCAGAAGGGGCGGCACATAGACGACACAAATTGATCGGTTGGCTTTTTTTCTCTTTTTTTTTTTCTTTAATTCTTCATTTTTTGTAGGGGAGTTTTCTTGGTGGAGACTTAGGACCTGTTTGGATTGAGGATCATGCAGGGGAGGGTTATGAAGGAAAGAATCTTAAATGATTCAACCTCGTAGTGATGTAATGAGAAAAACTTTGATTTGATTAGTAATAATTAAGGCAACTATTCGGGAGATTAATATCAATTGGCTTTTGGTAATTTCTCAAGTCACGTAATGTAATAGAATCATATAAGAATTTCTCACTATGGAAGGTTATGGAGGGGTAGCTCTGGCCATGGTTCAAGAACCGGACGGTTCCGGTTCCAGTTCCGGGGCCCCTTGGGACCGGCCTTGAACCTTCTATAGAAAGGTTCAGGGCCAGTTTGGAACCAGAAAGTTCCGGTTCGGAACCATGGTTCTGTCCGGTTCCGAACCAAATAGTTCAATTTTTATTAAAATTAAATAAAATTTGATTTATATAATGAGTTTATTGTGTAAATTATAGTTAAATTTTTTATACATATAAAATTTTACAATTATTGATATTTAACTCTATAAATATCATGATTTAAATAGTAATTTATACTATGAATTTATTTATATTTTGCATCACATATATTTAAATTTAAAAGTATGTAAAAAAAAGTCAAAACCTATGGGTAGGCTGATAGGCCATGGGGCTAGGGGGCACAGGGGCGCGAGGGGTAGGGGTAGGCCTGACTAGTGTGGGGGAGGGTTTAATTTTTTTTTTTTAACTTTTCCGGTTTTGAGGCCAGTAGAACCGGCCCTGAACCTTAACCCTCACTATTCGAGGATGATTCCGGGCCGATTTCGATTTTGATCGGTTTCGGTCTGGTTTTTATCGGGCCGGTTCCGGGCCCAAAGGCCAGGCCTATGGCGGGGTCAAATTACCCTCCATAACCTTGTTTTTCATTCTCAAATAAGGGTTGCACTTAACCATCCGTAACCCTTAATCCAAACAAACACTTAATGTATTACAAATCCAGAAGCAGTTTAGAGTGTGTTTGTTTCTTGTGAAATAGATCAGGAATCGAAAATGGAATCAGTGATTCTATTTGGATGTGTTTGTTAATTGAAAAGTTCATTCCTATTCCTATGATTTCTCTTGAGAAAATCTTCAGCAAAGCGGTCATACCACGTGTCAATAATGATATGGTACATCCGTCTAATCAAAACTTATTATATAAGTAATAGCTATATAGATATAGTTACTAAATATAAAAAATCTTAATAAATGGTGAACCCTAATTGAATAAATATATAAATAGTATATTCTGATTAAATGAATATACTACGTCAGCATTACTTATCTAACATGACTGTTCTATTAAAGACTTTCTTACCATGTATAGGAACCCAATCCTCGTAAAACTAGGGAATCAAGGAGGAGAAAGGATGTTGCTTTTACATAACCCAAAATAATTTCACCAAAATCTCAAGTAAATTCTATACTTTGCAATCCGACTTCAATTTCTCAAAAATTGGATTCCAATTCTAAACTAAATCAAACAGAAATTAAAACTTATCATTCTGTTTTCGATTTTTCATTGTAAACCAAAGGCTGCCGTCAGGGGATTCAATTTCAAATGATATCCTCTAGGGCTTTAGGTGGGGAGATTGGGATGGGTTTTTTGGTTTTTAATTGAAAAGTAAAATGCTATGTCAAATCAAACATCATCCTTGTCTCATGTCACGGACCCAAGTTGTGATTTGTTTGCAGGTTTCCACCATTAATTAATATGTCAATTTGAACATATTCAATTCTTTTTTTAAAAAAAATTTAAGTTAAAAATTAAGATTAGCCTATATGGAGAGTAAAAATATCTAAAAAGTGTTATAAAATTTATGTAATACAAAATAATTTTGTCATACTGTTCCCTGCCTGCCCTCATTTTTTTGGAAGGGAACGGCTCTCGATTAACACGATTTAATTATTTAGTTCTCTTTTTGCGGCTCAAATCAATGTGTATAATCCTTGCAAAAGAATATATATATATATATACATATTCCCAAGGGTGACCTGTAATACACACAAAATTATTAATTACATGTTCGATGATAAATATTAAAGCGACTAAAGAAATACAAAACTGATTAAAGAAATAAAATTTAAGGTTAAAGTAGATAAAAATATGTATTTTAAATTAAATACAAATAAAGTAGAATCGTGGAATTAGAAGAGTTTTTATGAATATGGTAGATTTTTCAAGAAAGTTGCCAATTTCACAAGAAGTTGGAGAATTTGAAAAGAGTGAAATGTATGCATAAAAGAATTATGGGAAACAATTAAGAGGATCATGAAAATAGTCAACGAAATATAAGAAGTTGATAAATTAATATTGAAGTTATAGAAATAATGAAAAAAATTATTTTTCATATCTTCTATTATTTTAATCTAAATTAAATTTGATCAATTATAAGTTAAATTTGATTGAGTGTATTTTTGGAACTTGAAAATGAGACTAAAGTTGTTTTGGGTTTGCTTAAAATAATATAGAAGAGATATATATGTTCATGTACACACACTAGAGGCTGACTCGTATTACGTGTCTATGATTTTTCAATAAACATGCCACTTAAGAAAATTCTGACAATATTAACAAAAAAGTGATGAAATGTACTAAAATGTTACATTTTTAAAAGATTTTGAATTCATATGTTACATTATTTAGTTTTTATACCAAAATATTATATCTACTAAAGGTTTTGTATCGCAAGATAAGTATCCCATCTTTATATATATACTAGTGTAAAAAATGCGCTTCGCAGCGAGAATATAAATTATTAAGAAATAAATGTTTATGATTTGTTAAAATATGATGATAATGAAAAGAATATATAATTATATGAAGAACATGTATACGTCTAGCATAGATTGTATAGTATGAAAATGCAAATTATTTTTTAGATTTCTGTAAAAAGTAAAAGATCTCATTCGAACTCCTTGTGCAGGAAATAAAAATGAAATGAAAAGTAAAGAAAATAAAAGTCAGATAAAGCGCGAAGGAAAATGAAGATGAAAGTTATGTGGGACCCACCACATAAAAAAGTTTAAAAAATAAAAAAGAAAATTTCACAGGAGACAAAAGTTAAGGACGATTGCTTGAACGGTCGTGTCGGTCCACCGCATATAAAAAATGAAAAAAAAAAAGAAAATAAATAAAATTTCAGGAAGCTGCCAAGTGATAGCTTAAGAGGATTGTAACCCTATTTTATTATATTAAGAATATAGATATATATATATATATATATGCACACATATATTGTACGGCATTTTCTTCTTGGAGAGCTGATATATTATTAGAAACAAGGAGATGCCTCATCTTCAAATTGGGACTAGGGATGGCAAATTGGGACGGCCCGAGCGCTGCGCATAATCTTATTGGACCGGGCCGGTCTGTTAGCTCGGCAACTAAATCTTGTTTACTTGTCCTAAATTTATTTTAGTATTTTTGTCTAAGAAAATTTATTTTTACATTATTTTCGTATTGTTAATTTATTCTACGTTCGTGTTATCAGGCTATAGGACCAGCCTGATCCATTAAGATTTCAGGCCATCCCCACCCGACCCGATAACTCTTGACTCAAGTACAGTCTTATCATGATGGGTCCATGCTAGGCCTGAAATTTTTACCTGTAATTGGTATTGTCTTCTATCTAAAATGAAGATGTCTTTGACTCGATTCTTACTGGTGGGACTTCCCGTATCCATATATATCTCTTCCTTCTATCCCTTTCTATGTCTATACGCCTCCTCTGTACAAGAAAAAATAAAATCAAAGTATATTTGTTGTACGAAGGTTTGAGATCCCTCGATAGATTCAAAAGGAGCCCCTCCGATGATAAGAACAATTTACTGTATTATCATCGTCTTTAGTCTAGAATTAAGAGTTTTGGTGCGTTTCACCATTCAGACTCTCCATGCCCATTAATCCCATTTTCCTTCCACCCTCTACGTCTACGAACACTCTTGTAATAGAAAGGAAAAGAAAGCTCTGACGATGATTTTAGAGAAAAATTCATCCGCACAGTGCCGAAGAAGCCACGGTTGAAAAAAATGATGGAAGCTATGGGCATAAGTAAAAAATTGAAAAATATTCAACCCGAAATTAAAAAAAAAATCGGATTTTTGTCCAATGTGAAATTCAATTGTTTTTTAGGTCTAGAAAAACTGACCTGAAAAAGACAAACACAATTCGAAAAATCTGGCAAGTTCAAAATCCACCCGACTTCGTATAACATTAATATTCCGTCTAAATTTTAACTATATGACGGATAATATTATTAAGGGATTCTTATCCTTTCAAAGAGTTTAAAATCAACTCAAACTTTACCCATTAAATGAGGTTTATTAGCTGTAACATCATTCTTAAAAGATTTTACTCCTGTAGAAACCTTATTTTGGCATGGAAAGAGCTCGGACTTCAATTGTGAGAAAATTGATAGGCTCGTGTAGATGGACAATCATGATGATGAAGGTCGAATTTAACTTCTCAAATACGGTGAAATTATATCAATTTTCATAGAAAGGGCATTTAATTGTCGTTGACTTGGTGTATCCGGGACCCTGAATTTCAATTTGGAGTGTCATCCGATTTCGACCCGAACCATTTTGTATTTTTTTATTTTATTATTTGCAATTTTGTTAAAAAAAGAAAAAAGAGGAATGAAAAAGGAAATGCAAAAGTAGATATAAGAAAGAAAAAAAAATAATTTTTTTAAAAAATAAAAGTGAAATGAAGTGAGAAGGGATAGGAGAACAAACCTTTCTCCCCAGTGAGAAGCTCTTTGGTGTAGTTTTGCTACCACGTGGCAACGCCCACGTGGTACCACCGTCCAACAAATGACTGACATTTGGTAACTTTTACACGTCACCCTTCCTTCCTTTTCAAAAGTAACGATAGACAATGTTGTTTTTAGATTTTCCACAGTAAAAAAAAAAATTCAAATCTCATCCTTCTCAAAAAAGATGTAGAGTCACCCAAACTTTCTTCAATTTCTCTCCCTCTTTCTTCCTATGATTTTCATGCTCTATTACTGTCTAATTATCAATTCTCTTCATTCGAATTTCAGATTCGAGTTGTTAACACTTCTTATTTTGTCATCCCTAAATATGTTCAATTTGTAGGTGCTACCCTTATTTGACAACTGGAGTAGCAACCTCTTGCTGAAAAATGGAGTTCACGTCAGAGCCGGGCAACCTTCTTCGATTTCTCTCCCTCTTTCTTCCTATGATTTTCACGCTCTATTATTCTCCAATTATGAAGCTCTTCATTCGAATTTCAAATTCTAATCGTTCATACTTCTCATCTTCTCGTCCCTGAATCTGTTCAATTTGCAGGTGGTACCCTTATTTGGTGACTGGAGATAATGTCCTCTTGCTGAAAAATGGAGTTCGTGCCATTTTTTTCTCTATATTTGTTCTAATTCTATGTTTTTCTAAAAAAAAAATGAAATTTTCGTTGCTCTGCCTAGGCAGCATGTTCTTTTTTTCTAATGGTTTGTAGGGTACAGGTTCAATTTGGCTTAATTGATGAGCTCAATAGCTTCTAGTCCTTGTCTACTATTATATCATTCGATGAGTTGAATCAAGATGCCTGTGATGAAGGTGCTCAACGTAGCTTTTAGATTGTGATGCTGTTGATTTTCATTTCATATGATGCAAATGGTTTACTAACTAGAATTGGAAGAAATTTCTCCAGTTCACGGCTGAGAGATTTACTGATTATATATAGTTCACTGATTTTCATATGATGCATATGATGCAACTTGTCTTCTATTATAGCATTTGATGGGTTGAATCCAAATCCTTGTCTTCTAATCCTTTTGACTTGGATAGATTTATGGTTGATTGCATAGAGGTATTAGGAACTACTGCTAATACCTGCTTAGATTTTTCTTTAAAACTAAATTGGCCAAGCATTTCTCATTTTAGGTAATCTTTGTTGCTTCAGGGCTACCTTTTTTTAATTATTATTTTTCATATGTTTAAGTGTGCTTTTTATGTGGAGCTTGTTACCTTTAGCTAGAGTTCTTGGTGATAAAGAGAAGTGCTAGTAGCAAGGGGAATTTACTTGAAGATAGAAGCTTATGTGCACACCTGTTTAAAGAGAGGGTGATGATGCTGATTTGATGCCACAGAAGCTAAGAAGTTATTTCTAACACAAGGGCTAATGCTGATCTCAAAGAGAGGATGTTGAAGTATCAAAAGAACAAGAGATGATGCCAACCATGGCAAGGGAAAGAAGAAAAGCATAACTGCACATTAGTTTTTGTATTTGTCAAAACATGAATAGATAGTGATTGATGTTTTCTTCTTGATAAACAAAAGTCCAAATGGATATGTCGTACTCCTAATATTATGTAGTCTGATCTTTCTTGATACGTCTTCTTCAGCTTTCGTAATCTTTCATGCTCCTGGGATCCGCCAAGCTTGAAATCTAGTAAAATGAACATAATTATCAATTAGGATAACTATTAAAAATTATAAATTAAAGTAGTGCCATGACTTTAATTTTATTGTTCACCTGATCATCAAAGATATCATCCTCTTCAAGTAATCTCGTGAAACTGAAATTTGGTTGTGTCATTGGTGTGCCATGGTAGAAATCTTGTAACAATGTCCAAACCAAAGAAAAATAAATCATGACTAATATAATAAAAGTATGTTAGTGCACTCATAAAAAATATTTCATACAAACCTGGCTCGGAGGGCTTAAAAAAGGTATATCAACAAGATCACTAGATTGGAATGATGAAGTTTCACAAGGTACAACAGGAGCTTTTGGCTTTCTCTTCCTCTTTTTTTCTATCTAACTTTTTATTCGAGCATTTTTCAAGCCTTTCTTCCTTATACATGGGGGGTCAAACACAGGTGGATGAGTTAAACTTCCAATAATTTTGTCCTGATCAATGTACTCCTCTTGAGGAGCAGTTCCATCCATTGGCACTAGTTCTTTCTCAATAAGCTCCATAGTTTCAAGTAACTTTTCCCGAATAATTTTCGTACAATTTGCTATTAAAGAACCCTTGTCAAAGATGGCCTAACCCAAATGATTCATTTCTCTTAGGCGTAACGCATGGCAGGACTTCTTATCTCCTTGTGAAAAGATTGTTGACTTACTAATGAGACGGTTTCTTGAATCTTTGGTCCATCTTGGTAAGATATAATGTTCAGGTATAAAGTTCACATTATTTACAATGAGAACTCGTAAAGCATGGCTACACAACAACCCCAAAGTCTCAAATAACTTACAACTACAATGAATAACATGGGCAACTTCATCAAATTGTACCATAAATTCCCTTTTACTTCCACACTTTGACACTTTGTAACTGTAACACATCTTTTTTGGAGGCTTGCACACAATTCATTCTATTACGGGATATTATATCATATTAGGAAACAATGTATATTGTGTAGCTATATTTGGGTAGCTAGGATATATTCGTATTGATTTCTTAATTTTCGGTTTCCTTATCTCATAGTTCCCTCATTTTGAGATTCACTACCATAATAGCTCAGTAGAACGCTGTGTATATATTAACTTATATTCATAATGAAAAGATAGCTTTTGAGCCTCAATTTCATTTCTTACATGGTATAAGAGCAGAGATCCTAGTTTCGTTTTGAAATTTCCTTTCCCCCTTTCACCTTGTGATATTTTCTTCATCCTTCACATAACTTACGTCTCCATGGCTAAAGAAAACTCGATTATTCCATCTGTCTATGTATTGGGAAATTCTAATAGCCCAGGGAACCTTCTAATCACATGCTTGTTGAATGGCAACAACTACCTAACATGGTCTCGTGCGATTCGGAATGCTCTACGTGTAAAGAACAAGTTAGGATTCATCGATGGAACCATCAAGAAGCTTGGAGATGGTGAGCCCTATGTAGAGCAATGGGAAGTGTGCAATTCCATGCTTATTGCGTGGATATTCAATTCCTTAGAGAAGGATTTACAAGCTAGCATGGCGTATGCTGAAGATGCCAAGATGCTTTGGGAAGACCTAAAGGAGCGTCATTCTCAAGGTAATGAAACACGAATATATCAGATTAAATCAGAGATTTGATTAATGAAGTAGGTAGGATGATTGCGGAGTATTATTCAAGGTTGAAGGGTCTTTGGGATGAGCTCAAAAATTACATAACGCCATCAAGAAATTGTTCTTCAAACATCTTGAAAACAACAAGGGTATATACACTAGCAACATGTCCCAAAATACCCCCTGTGACTTGCGATCTTGGCGGGAGCACCATTTTTACAAAGAAAGTCATCATTAAATTCATCTTGGTGTAATTTTTCCTCCTTTTGCTCATAGAAGTTTATCACTTGAATTAGGGGCATTGTAGTTCGCATGATTTGATGGAATATACTATTCATACTCTCACTTCGTTGAGTAGACTTCATCCTTGCCAAGAAAATGTTAACACTAAAAGCTGGGCACCACTTTTCTTTTAATTCATACAACCTATTCAGCCATACATTGTTCTCAAGGTTATGAACCCGAACCATTTCTCTCCATACTTGCTCGAATTCATCAACATCCATGCACCCACTGAGGCACCTTCCAAACTTCCGATAAAAATCGGCATTGGCATAAAGCCCTGCAAATTTTGCCTAGTATTTTTTGAGATATGCCATAAACACAATAGATGGCATGAATTCGAAAATACTGTATGGCATTTGTCATTGCTTGATCTTGATCGTGAATATGGTTTTTGGCTGGTGACCTCCCATAGCATGCTTAAATGTTTCAAATAGCCAAGTAAAAGACTTTGTTTTCTCATTTATCAGGAAAGCACAACCAAATAGCACATTTTTCCAATGGTGATTTATTCCTACAAATGGGGCACATATTAAATTATACCTATTAGTTTGGTATGTGGTATCAAACACAACATCCCCAAATAAATCGAAGTTAAGCTTTGACCTACCATCTCTCTAAAAGAAATTAGCCATACGATTGTATTGATCCACCTGAACCGAGTAGAAGAACAATGGATCCATTGCATACCTGCATCTAAAGTGATTGATAACATTTTACCAATCCCTGGCTTCAATCATTTTCTCTCGCTCAATACTCAAATAATTGTGAAAATCTTTCTTAGTGAACCCAATATTGTTTTGGCCCCCAGCTTCTTTTGCCAAATATGAATATAATTTAATTATCTTTATCCCTGCACTGACCATAAACTGGATCACGTCTCTGCATGCATTGCTTATCCTTCTCCCCGACCTCAAATTACATCTTTCTTCCTCGCTTGCAAGCTCATGATTGTGTTCTGAATTGAAACTCGCAACTTCCAAAATGTCATTTTCGACTATAGAATGGATTCTTGCATTGCAACCAATTCTTATTTCTAGTCAATCAACCTTTTTCATCTTTGTCAGTTCTTCAAACTCACAAAATCCAGCTTGAGCACAAATATTCGCGTTGATGTAAAATTCCCTTTCTGTCCCATCGCTTCACACTTTTTCTGATACTAAACCCCTTGCTTAAGGCATATTGATTATAAAAATTGTAGGCATCATTTTCTGAAGCCAATTTCATTCCAATTGCTGGTTGTCTAAGAAAATCCCCTAATGTTGTCATATGTTCTCTGTTGTTTCTCACATTTTCATCTGAAATAAATTCTCCATTTGCTTGTGATCCTTCCATTAAGCTCACTCACCTAATTTATCATGAACGCAAATACAGAGTGTGAGAAATGATGAGAATAAGAAATTGAGCAAATTCAAAGTAATCAAATAAATTGTCTTTCAAGATGTTAATAAAAGAGATAATCAACTTTAACGAGTTCCATGATTTATAGTTGAGAAATTTCCTCTAAATTATCTGAGGAAAACAAATCAAATAGTGGACCATCAAAATAAAAAAGAACATGAAAAGCTCTGTTCCATAGCTTAAATTCATGGATTTCTCTTTCGTAATGAATATGTTATTGCAACAAACATCCATTCCATTTCTATACCTGTCTTGAATAACTGTATTACTTCAAAATTCTGGGGAACCACTTACCAGCAGAGAAGAAAAGAAATCATCACTTGAGCTAAAATTATGGTGGTCGGTGTCATTGATATTGTATCCATGGCTTGACCTGATGTTGATATTGTCACTGAATTTTTCAATCTTCAGAAACACATAATGCATCTGGGGCTTAGAGGGAAGCAATGAAGAAACGATTATGGAAGATTTAGAGAGTTGATGGGCGGGATTTTTTTGAGAGGCGGGAATGGCCGTAGGTCTCTATTTTTTTTCCATATAAAACAAATGGCAGACAATCTGCCGTTATCTTTGAAGAGGAGGGATGTCATTACTTTTGAAGAAGGGAAGAATGACGTGTAAAAGTTGCCAAATGTCAGTCATTTGTTGAACGGTGGTACCATGTGGGCGTTGCCGCGTGGTAGCACCGCTCCACCAAAGAGTTTCTCCTCCCCAGGCGTGCCTCTATAGCCTTCGGGGGAAAGCTCTGCAGCACCGATTCTGCCGCTGCTCTATGGGCCGTAGCTGTGTGATGGCCGGTGCCAGTCAGTCCCTTCCTCCTCAACCTTCAATCCATCTCTCTCTTTCTATAAAGACCAGCAACGAAGAAAAGTAAGGGGACCTCTCGGCTCACCAGACTCCGACGACACCGAGCCCGAGCTTCTGCCATCGAAGCACCGAACCTAGGCTGACAAGAGACTCCACCAGCAACAGGTCATCAACCAGGCTGCCATCCCACATACCATTTCCATTCCCCCTAATCCTGACCCAAGACCGCTCCTACGTAAAACCTTCATTCACGATCACTCCAGACTCCAGTCTTCATCACTGGCCCATTCACAAGCCTCCATTACCCGAACTCGAGGCCGCCCACAGGGTGTTCAACAAAGTGGCTGAACGGTATCCCACTCCTCAATCGCCAAGCCCACCGTTGGCTCGTTCCTCTGGAGAACCCATTGGAGCCCTGTCGACCTGTATCATTTGAATCAGGTCCCGAGCCAGAACCTCCCTGTTCACTTCGTCTTTGAGCTCGACCACTGAGGAAATCAGAACCACTGATCCTGGGATCACCTAAAGCTGACCCAAATTCATCTGGACTTGTCCATGCCTCTGGCAGTAAATAGGTAAGGTTTCTTTCCCTTATGGCCATTCCTTTGTCCTGTGGAATACTCAGACCTGTGATGTTATACTATTCTCGATTAATGGGGTTTGCTATAAGCTAGATGCTATCATTCCATGCCATTTGCCTTAAATTTTTTTGCCGGTTAGTGTTTATTAGTTTCTGCCCTATTTTGATGGTTTACATTATATCAGTTTATCTTGAATTGTTGTTGTTAGGTAGGTTGATGTGTTACAGCAATGGTCTAAGCAATTTTAGAGGAATTCTCTTATATTAAACTGCAATGTCGTCCACTGCTTGATGTTTGAATCAGTCCCGAACTTTTTCATTGCTCAATGAGGTTGCGAATACTGGCCTTCAACCCTTTGTCTTGGTCTTTAAATTTGGTAAGTTGGGCTGGACTTTTGGTGGATGAATGTGGCTTGTAACTGTAGATCTTTACTGTTTGACCATGAATCTTAGTCTCGTGAATCGCTGCTGCTACTTGCCTAATTCTCCTATGAATTTTAAAGTCGTTTTTGATGGAGAATGGGCTGTTTAATGCCTGGCACTGTAGCTTGTCATTACTCGAGGATTTCTCATGATTTCAATCCCATTTTCAATGAGAATAGAGCTATCTATTGCCTATTGTTGCAGCATCTCCTTACTCACTATTTTCCCTTGGTTTTACTGACAATTTCAATGGGAAAAAGTGCTGTTTAGTGCTCGAGGTTGCAGCTGCTTGAGCATTTCTCATGATTTTAATCCCGTTTTCAATGAGAACAGAGCTATCGATTGTGCATTATTGCAGCATCTCCTTGCTCACTGTTTTCCCTTGGTTTTAATTACATTTCAATTGGAAAAAGCGCTCTTTAGTGGCTGTAGTTGCCGCTTGTCCTATCTCAATGATTTCTCATGATTTCTATGCATTTTTTACTTGAATAGAGCTACCTATTATCTGTTATTGCAGCAGTTCTTTGCTGCATATTGTCCATTGAAATTTATAACATATTTGATAGGAAAAGGGGCTATATTTAGGATCTGTAGTTGCAGCAGTTAGTTGCTCGATAACTTCTTGGGATTTTCATGCGTTCTCCAATAAAAATCAAGCTCTTTATCATCTTCCGTTGCAGCAGCCATTTGCTCATCGCTTTTATTCAATTTTCCAGTCATTTTTTTTTATGGAGAACGGGGTTGTTGAACATTTGGTATTGTAGCTGATTTTGCTCGATTTTCTTGTCAGTTTTGACACTATTTCTCATGAATAGTGGGGCTATCAATTCCATGCTAAACGTCATTGCATTCATATTCATTGGCACTAATTCTCATGCGTTTTAGTCTCTAAATCTTGGTTTTAAGGCTCTCAAAAAGCTGTTGTAATTTGGTGATCGTCTGGTGCTTACTTCTTATCATTCATAGGCTCCTAATGCTGGGTTTTAGAGCTATCACTTGCTGCTTCATTTTGTGATTGTTTGAGGTTTGTTTCAAGCTATTCTTTAGCTTAGTCTTGGGTCTAGGCTTGCAAAGTGAATCCACCTTGAGTTGTATTTGATTGTACCTTTCATGTTTGACTCGTGATGCATTGAACCGTGACAATATCCATGTTGTGCTTGCCAGAGACTTTAGGTGAATATTATTCTTTTAAATTTCTCATTTGAAGATGGGGAATGAATGTATAAAGCGGTCATGAAAATCGCGATGATGAGTCAGGTATCTAAATATTGATTTTTATAAACTCTACATTGTAGTATAAACCATTCCATGAATTTTTCAAGCAAAGCACTCTATTTGTGAGATGCTCAAATTAATTTGTTAGGCTTGTGAAGTTTGCCAATTAAATCATTAATTCGTGAATTTCACAAACTAATACCTTATTTTGTGAATATTTTGTGAATCTTGTGAATAAGTCCTCTAGTCTTTGAAAATTAAAGGTGGCTTTCCACTCTTGGATCTTACAAATCAATCGCAACTCGAAAATTTTCAAACCAACCTTGGAACATTTATTTTTTAAAAAAAGAAAAGCCTAAGAGTGGACCCAATACTCTGTTGAATTTTTATCAAGTCCCTGAGCGATTTAACTTGGTTTTCACATCTTTCCTCCAAGTTGAATAAATTCTCTATTCTTGAATTAATTGATGTTTGTTGGCTGTACATGGATAGGGTCATGATTCTTATTATTTAATTATGCGTTAATCCATTGATTCATACCTCGAATAGAGTAAGAATTGGACTTGATAAAATGAGGCAAGTTTAGAAATACTAGAATGCCGATTTAGAGTGTGTCGATTGGCTTGAGAGCCTTTCGAACGTAACAAAACCGCTGATCCAAACTTTGGTTTGAGACTGACTAATAACAACCTAGGAGGTTAATTCATGCTCCCTTAGGTGAATAATGGGTTTCTAATAACCTTAGTACTAATTCCTTAAATGATTAGTGGCGACTGCTTTCTACAAAATTATCAATGACCATGACGTCGTGAGACAGCCTAAAGAACTTACTAGCTTGCAAAGCTTTTTAAATTAATTTTACCATTTAATCTTATCCTAGTATTGCAAAACTGAGGCCCAAAAAAAGTTTATCGAAGCGATAGATTTTCATAAGCAACAAATTGTTATTGGCATGAAATTTTACGATTGAAAAAATGGATTAGAACCGGCAATTTACACGAAAAAACCACTCGACCTGATTGTTTGCACTATAATAGAAAGAGTTAGAATCCAAAAATTTACACGAAAAAACCACCCAGCCGACCGTTTATACCCAGACAATAGGAATGACGTCTGGCAAAATTTGCCCTGTTGTGGCTATTCCTAAGGAGACCAATCTAACCCGAACGATCCAATAGCCTGATATATATATATATATATATATATGATAACTGATGAACTCGGACGCCCTCCGAGCTCAACTAGTAGGGTTGTGAAATCTCCTTCTCCGAGCACATGTAATAGTTCACAATTCACGTGTGTCAGATAAGTTAGACAAATTTATTCCTACTCTTATGAGAATTGTGCTTGCCTGGGTTGAACTTGAAAGGTCTAAAACCCCAATGTTAGTAAGCTTCTCCTCGAGGGCAATAGCCTTTTATACATCGAAAAACTGTCGTCTTTCCACAATTCTCCGTTCCTGAAAATCATAATCCCCGTCTTTCATCGACTGCCCTAACCATAACCCTAACCGTTTCTCAGTCAGCCTTCTCCGACACGAACGCATACGGCATCGCTCGCCACGTTCCTGCTCCCTCCAGCCTCCCGCCTCCCTCCTCCCGCCTCCCTCCTCTCCCTCCCCCTCGCATTGAGTGGCTGCGTCGCTGAGCTGTGCCTCCGCCTCTTACTCTTCCGAGTGACCGAGTCACTCTGCGCCTCCGGCTCCTCCTCCGCATCAGCCTTCTTATCCTCCTGCTTCTCCACGCTCCCACTTGCTGCTTCCTACCGAGGAGTCTTGCTCCTTTGCGCCTCTCTCGCCTCAGCGTATCTGTGATCGAGGCGCTCTCTGTGCAGGTAAGCTCCTCCTGCTTCAAGATCTAGATAATACTGTCATGTTGCTTGCGCAGTTCCTTTGATTTGAAGAGGTTTTGGTAACCGTCGTCTGGTTCATTGTAAGTCTCTGTTTCTGCTGGTCTTTGTTGGTTTTGGAGGTAAACTTATTCTGATCTTGCAATCCGATTGCATCAGTGAAGTTTCCGGCTTGTTTACGATAATTTCCTACTGAAATTGTGCAACTTGGTGGCTTATTTCACGTTTCAAGAGAGGTGGTTTCTTTTTGCGGTACCTTTGAAAAGGCTGTGCTGATGGCAGCCATGCTGAGCCGCATCTTGTCAGGCCAGGCCAGCACGGCTTGGGAAGGTCAATGGGCTGTGCCAGGCAGAACGAATTGTATGCTTAATGTGGTTCGAGTAGTTATTATAATCCTATCGACAAGTCAATTCTCCTTAGTTCTTGCGAGTGTATTTATGCTTCTTAGGATATTGAACTTTGTCCGTATATTTTGGAGGGTAATTTTATCAAGGGGCTATTCTGAATGATGCCTATCATCTATTTGTTCTTACTGTTTTGATTGTTATACTTCTCGAAATCAGGATATGGAGGAGAAGGCAGAAGAGAAGCAGTACCTGGACCTCTTATTTGAGCATGAACTTGAAGCAGAGAGAATTCTCTTAGCTAAAGCACAGGCAGGTTTTCTTATGCTCTGTTTTCTTATCAAACGCGACTCTGGATCACTTCTTGTGAAGGAACAACTTGACATGAAGGAACTTGCTTTCTCTGGATTGTTGAGATCATTGAATGGACTTAATGGGGATTGATTTCGAGCAAATGTTAATGAGTTCGATGGACAATGGATGCTTCTCCATTGTTTCATAACTAGCAATTGGTCTCTCCTCTGAACATTCTTTCTTGTTGCTTGTGCACTTTGAAAATGATAGGTTAAGAGTGCTTTTATCAAAGACAGTGTGTTGCTTATGCATAATCTGAACCTTGTGACCCATTGGCAAATACCTGAGAAGTCAAACTCCTATGGATTTTTTAATGAGCCACTCAGAATAGTAGAGTTTGGATTTTGGTTTTTAAGGATATAATTTTGCTTTGTAGTTCCTAAGATCAGGCTTCTCCAAAGAATTTTGTTTGACAAGTATTTTTCTGTTTGCCCTCCCTTCACTTGCTGTTATGAACAATCTTAATATGATAACCTTTGATGCCAATGCAGCAACAAGAAATCGGTATATTAAAGGAAGGAAACCGGCAAGCTCAGAGCGCATTAAGAAGAAGAGCACGGACAACAAAAACTAGTGTTCCATCTCCTTTCGAGTCGATGATGAAGGATATTGGTGAGCCAGGGTCGAGGCCTTTGGTGCAAGAGGTGTGCAGGACTTGTGGAGACCATGACTCAAACGAGCGCACTTGGATGATGTTCCCAGGAACCGATCTCTTTGCAAGAATCCCATTTCATGCTGCTCACAAAATCTTGGAAGAAGGTTTTCTGTTGGTCCTTTGTTTCTAAATTCGTGTTTTCCATGCAACAATGGTTTTTCTAGTTTCTTTTTTAGACTTTTGTCCTATGGGATTTTGAGGGCTCCCCATTTGGTTTTCAGTCATGGGAAAAAGAACTTTGCATATAATTGTTGATAGGTATTTTAATATTTAACAGCCTCATCTCATATATTTTATTTTTCTTTAGATCCCTTCTGCCTCATTGTGATTTCAAAATTATTTACGTTGTGCAGATGAGCCTCATCTAGACATCGAATACAATAAATTACAGAGCTATATTAAGGAGAGGTCTTTGAGCCTCTCAGAGAAAGGTGCTCTTTCTGATAAGATTGGCCAAGATGTCTTACGATCTCTTGTGACTTTAAAGGGGAAATCAAAGTAAGTGTTCTCCAACTCTCGTGAGGGTTATTTTCCTTCGGTGCTTTCACTGGTTGACTGCATTTTTCTACTAACATAGAATTTCTTCCTGAGGGTTTTCTAATACTAGACTATGTTGGTATCCTTTTATTCTTTTCATGAGAAGTTGCCACTTTTTCTGGAATTTTCTCCTCTTAAATGGTTGGACGAATTTTTCCATTGATTCCATGTCTTGAACTCTGTCCAAAGTGATGTGATGACCATATGAGAACAATTTGAAAATTGGTCTGTGCAGTTTGCAGACAATGTGTGATGTCTTTTGTCCAACCGTAGAGGAATTTTGATTTTGTTGTGGGCAATGATAGTTAGTTGTCAATGAAAAGCAACTTTTGTCCACAAAGTTGCTTGCTTTGCTTTCACAGATCAGCTTTGTTGCATGAAGTTATAATTGACTGAAGAGAACAGTAACACCATCCGACTGTATCCGTATTTCAGGGACAGGACTTCGACGGACGATGCCCTTATCGAAGATCTTTGGAGAGCTAAGCATCAGAGTTCGAACATCCGCATCTGATGAGGGGTAAGGAACAGAATATGCTCGAATGGTACGGATTCTCAATACAAGTAACATTTAGCATTTGCTCATCAGCAACTACCTGCACAGAACGCCTCGAGAAAGTGGTCAATAATCATTTTCGGGATCCATCTCGTAGGCTGCACTTACAACTCTCGATGCTTGTTCGATAATGTTCTTTTCAAACAGTTCTCTGACAGTCAATGGCGACTTGGATGTCAGCAATTGTGGGCGTTTGCGTTTTGGGTAGAAGTCAGCAGTCAGAGGTGCTCCGGTGGTCGAGTGTGGAAGCACTTTTCTACTACTGTGAAGAGTCGGATTGGTGATGCCTACTCGAAAGCCGTTGAGAACAGTGAGAACTGAGAAACGGGATGTATAACATTCGTTTGTAAAATGTTACATTTGAATAATTAAACATTTATTACTGGAGATTCATATTAATTTTATGTTAAAAATAAAATCTGAATATGTTGGCAAATATATGGAAAATGTGGGTAGTCCTAGCCACGGTTCGAGAACCGGACGGTTCTGGTTCCATTGCCCCTTGGAACTGGCCCTGAAGGGTGGTTCAGGGGCAGCTCGGAAACACGATTTCGTCCGGTTTCGAACCGAACGACTGGTTCGATTTGTGTTAAAACTAAATAAAATTTGATTTATATAAAAGGTTCATTGTATAAATCACAGTTAGGTTCTTGACATGTGTAAAATTTTTATAATTATTGATGGTTAAATTTACATGTGTCAATATTTGAACGGTGATTTACATAACGAACTTTTTTGTATTTTGTATGACACAATAAATATCTATTCTAGAAAAAGTGTGAACAAGGAAAAAAAAAAAGAGATCATTAGGGTTGAAATTCAATTTTTTCTTTTAACTTTTCTGATGGTTCCAATTTTTGAGGCCAATGGAACGGGTCCTGAGCCTCATGCCTCACGATTCGAGGCCGGTTCTAGTTTTGACCGATTTAGGTTCGGTTTTGACCAGGCCAGTTTTGAGCCCAAACCGGTCCATGGCCGGCACCAAATGTGGGCAATGTAATCACAAAGCACCCTTTAAACATTGCTTTTTTTTTTTTCCAGTGAAAAAGAGGTGGTGTCAATGGTGACCTAGCTACTCCCGTAATGTAATATCCGGGCTTTTATATTATGTAATATTCAGTTTTGTGTTTAATCATACACATATCAGACAAACTGAATAATAAGTACTAATATTAGCTTGTCAATGTTACACCACTACAGATATAATATAATCCGATGAGTCGGTGTCTATTAAGACTTAAGCTCACGAGTCTCTTCCTAATAATATTACTTATAGTGATGACCCAGCTATCCTTGCCAATGTGATGTTTCGGTTATTGTGTTCAATTGTGAACATATCAGACGAATTGAATAACAAATACTAATATTAGTCCTGTTAATATTGCACACCAAAGGTCTAGTATAATTCGAGAAGTCAGTGTCTTTCAAAGTTCAAACTCAAGATTCTCTTTCTAGCAATATTTCTTGAAGCAAGACTTGAATATGAGATCTCGATATTACTAAATTGCATAGAAGTGAATTTTAAACTATGAGTGTCCTATTGTAATTTATTTTTTCTCCTTTGTAACGGAATATCTTAATACCTAGAAGAATTATACATAAGAGGTAAATAAAGGAGGATGAAAAATTTCACTACAAAAAATAAAATTTAAAATCTCTTAATTTTATTTCGGATAATTTAACGGTTGCAGATATTGTTCCATAATAAATCAATAAACAAATAAAATCAGAAATGACCAATCAGTTCGAAAGTTAATGATTTTACAGGTACAAGCGCGGGAAGCTCCCCGACACACACTGCCACCGTCGCTCGCCCGACCGTTCCGCCGCCGCTCCCGACTCCACGCCACGTGCTGTAACCATTCTCACCCCTCCAATGTCTCCACCATTCTTCTTCTTCTTCTTCCTCCTCTTCATCTCTTCATCATCATCTTCTCCCTCTTCCGCAACCATCATTTCCCCCGAGATCCGCTTCATCAATGTCCTCCGACAAGCCCCAGCCCTCCCTCTACCCCGAGGTGATCGAATCGGACCCCGAGATCCGGCCGAGCGCCGGCGCCTCTTCCTCCACCGGAAACCTGTACCCCTCGATCGACATGAACGACCTTGCGGGTAATAACCTCTTCCCCGACGACCACCCTGCTCCCGTGCACACCGCCATTGACCCGCATTCCCCATCCGCCCCGCCGGAATCCACCGGGGAGACCCTGATCCGGGTCCCCGGCGTCATCCTCCACCTCATCGACAAGGAGTACAGCGTTGAGCTCGCCTGCGGCGATCTCATCGTCATGGCCCTGCGCCAGGGCGAGAACACTGTGGCAGTCCTTGCCCAGGTGGACGACGAGATCCAGTGGCCGCTGACCAAGGATGAGGTGGGAGTAAAGGTCGATGAATCGCATTACTTCTTTTCATTCCGGGACTCGGGAAAGGCCCACTCCGGGTCCGACTCGAGCGATGAGGACGAGAGCGGAGCCAAGAACCAGGGCTCCGGCTCAGATGCTCTCTTGAGCTACGGCCTGACGATCGCATCGAAGGGGCAGGAGGGCTTGCTGAAGGAGCTCGATGCGATCCTGGAAAAATACAGCAGTTTCTCGGTCCAGAAGGTCTCGGAGAAGGCGAAGAAAGGGGAAGTCTTCGACTCCTCGGTGGCAAAGGAAACGACTCCGGATGAATTGGAATCGGGAGGGAAGAAGAAGGAGATGATCGAGGAGCAATCGGCAGCTTACTGGACGACTCTGGCCCCGAATGTGGAGGATTACGGCGGGATCACCGCGAAGCTCATCGCCGCCGGGTCGGGGCAGCTCATCCGGGGAATTATTTGGTGTGGAGATGTGGCCGTAGAGAGGCTGAAGTGGGGGGACGAGGTGCTGAAGAAGAAGATGGGCCCTCCGGAGAAAAGAGAGATCAGTCCCGAAACACTGAAGAGGATCAAGAGGTAACGAGGAACATTTCTTTTTTTCTTTTTCTTTTTCTTTTGCACCACACAGTATCCTGGTCAGCTAAATCGTAGCTCGAGAGTAATTTATGGTCGGATCGGGATTCCTAAGAAAATTCATGTCGACCCTTCCAATCTGGTGATCGATCATGATATCGATCATGATATCACCAATTTGGGACATATTGAGGGAATCACTAGACCAACCTTAGGTTGGTGGTAACACGGATCATTGCTGTCTGATTGCTGCTTTTATTTCTAACTTCGAATTGTCTTGGCTGATGCTCGGTGTTTGTGATGGTACCATGATTTCTACACCATTGATCTTGAAGGTTTTCGCACATCTTTGACCAGTTTCTTTTGTTCATAACACGGGGTCTTCCGAGGTTGATCGACCTTTGTTGGAAGCATCATCACATTTAGATACTGAGAGAATTGGTCATCGTTTTATTACATGTATACATATATAGAAGCGTAGGAAGTTTGCTGTCATTTTTTACACTGATACTCAATATAATTTACATATTAAAATTTATAATATGTATTTGATTTTTATATTAATGATAAAATAATAATTTAGTAAATTATCATTTTTGTCTTTAATGTTTCTTACCGTCATTATTTTTATCTCTAATCTAATTTTGTCATTAATATCGCTCTTAGCATTTAAGAAACCCTAACAATTTAGTTCTTTGTCATCTTTTTCGTTCCTAATATTTCATATAATAATCTTTTTTGTCTATGCGTGGATGGACTAAATTGTTATATTTTTCAAATATCGAGGATGAAAATGATGAAAAATGACTAAATTGTTGGGGTTTCTTGAACATTGAGGATGATATTGATGACAAAATAAGATCGTGGACAGAAATGATGGCTACACGAATTAGGGACGAAGATGACAATTTGCTATTTTTCTCTCACTCCATATACACGATTTTAACAGTAAAATCTTTTTTTAGCTACTTATATTCTCCATCTCACTCCATATCACTCAATTATTTACACTTTGGGTAGAAAAATTAGTCAAATTTTTTGGATGAATGATTTGACATCGTAAAATTAAAAAAGTAAAATTGACACAGTATAAGTTAACGAATTTTAAATGAATTAAATTATATTGTGTTGTAAATAAATAATTTAATTATATGGATTCATCCGGTATTTCACATTTACTTATTTTTAATTTCTTCCATGCATAGCACTACTTGATATCTAATTGTATTACATGTGCTGAGGTTTCAAATATGTCTCAAGTAGTGGCAGAAATCTTAAGCTATGTCATCAGCGGAGGTCACCGAGCTATCGTTTCCGATCTAAGATCGTATTGCTTAACAGTCGACCGGTGGGTCGAGCTTGAACCTTTCTCCTCACCGAGGATTTGAAGTGCTGTACGTATTGAGCTCTTGGTCGTCATCGAGATCTCGGTTAAGGATTCTGTGCTTCCATCCTTTTTTCCTTGCAGGGCAAAGAAGTTGACAAAGATGACGGAGAAGGTGGCCACCGGAGTGCTCTCCGGGGTCGTTAGAGTCTCAGGGTTCTTCACGAGCAAGGTCACGAATTCATCGGCCGGCAAGAAGTTCTTCGGGCTGCTCCCCGGGGAGATCGTGCTCGCCTCCCTCGACGGATTCAGTACGTCAATGTTCCCAACTTAACCTCGTACTTAAAGCTGCTTCGTATGATTTAATGCACGGGTATCAAGTAGAACCGAGATCGGTTCAGAACCTACCCGATACAATGATATTCGGATAGAGTCCGAGTAATGATTTAAGGAACCGATTAGAATAGGTTCTGTTTCGGTTCTGACTATATAATGCTTGGAACCGGAACCGATCATATGTTCAACCGACTGTAGTTTCATCATTCCTAGTTTAATTCTCATGTTATTTATATTCTCAGACTCCTAACTTGATAAATATTTATTTTACATAACAGTTATTCATTTATTATGTTCAAAATATTAATAGAATTTATATACGGATAATAAAATAATAACGAAACATATTATAAGTTTGTGTAAATTTGGCTAATATTTGCCAAATCTTATATCATTGCAGGGGACTAATGATAACTAAATTAAAATTACAAAAATTTATCATAAATTTGATCGCCTTATCATAAAACGTATAGATTATAAACATATATCTGCAAAGATATTGTAACGAGAAAGACAATGACACGCTCCAACAGGATGCTTTAAACTTATGGTATAATACAGATTTTGAGCAGGGTTCAAATCCAAAAGTTAGGAACTGATCATATACAGAATAAGATCTGAACATCATGAAAAAATAAGGTACCCTGACCTGATCACCGCTAGCTCTCAGTTTGCGAGCTCTAAGTCTTCTTCAGTTATCTCTGTCAAAGAGAAAAACTGCTACTTTGCATACATCCATGTACTAATCTACATTTGACCTCATGGAGGCCTCTATAAAACCTTCCCGATACAATACCTTGGCCTGTATAAAGCCAAGGCGCCGCGCGCTCGTATACAGGCAAAGGTGCCGTACCGGGAAGATTTTATAAAATTTTCCTTGACGTCATTGTATACCCTTGTTAGTGAAAATTGTGAATTCCAACACTTTGTTAGTGTTTCTGTTTTTGTTGAATACTATGTGTGCGCTACAACCTTTTTCTGATCTTTCAAGTGTTTCTTGAGAACAGGCAAGGTCTGCGATGCAGTTGAAGTTGCCGGAAAGAATGTAATGTCGACCTCATCCACCGTGACCACCGGACTCGTTTCCCACAGGTAAAAGTTCTCAGTCCCATTCACTGAGATGTTTCCGTTAGAGTGGTGAGAAGAATGCAAGTTCGACTTCCGGGAAGTATACTTGCTGGGAGGGAGAGCTAACCTTACCCTGTTCGCCGGAATAGTTGATCCTCGGAGCATCGATTCCACACGGAATAGCTGCTCCAGCGTTTGGCTGGCATGCAAGGGATACTTATTTCCTATCAATTTCTTTTCCTGGCCAACCGAACGAGCACTGAATGCTCCATCCGTGGAATTGCAAGAGGGTGTCACCCACAATTTCTGTTTACCAAAAAGGTCGATTTTCCAGTTGATTCTATTCCGTGATATGAATCTCGACCTTGTGTACTCCAGAGCGAACTTGTGCCCACAATCTATGATTCGGGATTGTGCTCCCAGAATCCATGGTTCGGTATTGTACTCCCAGGAACGGATCCAGAGCTCCCGATCAGAGTTAATGGAACTATGTATAAATTTTGACAGGTTTTTCCGAGTTTCCGAAAATCCTTCCTCATGTGCTCTCACAGTGATTCTCGGATTCATGGCAATTGCAGGTACGGGGAAGAAGCGGCTCATGCAGCCAGCGAAGGGCTCGATGCTGCAGGGCACGCGGTCGGGACGGCATGGGCCGTTTTCAAGATCCGAAAGGCACTCAACCCAAAGACCGTCATCAAACCATCGGCTCTGGCCAAGTCGGCTGCTAAAGCAGCAGCAGCAGAGGCCAAGTCCAAGGCAAAGAAGTCCAAGTGAAGCGACTCGGGTAGAAGAGGATTCCGGGGTCTTTTGCATATTCCTCTTGAGTTCTGCTAATGTAGTATTAGTCTGCACATTTGTAGTCGGTTTCCGGTTCGGTGATGAGCTGATCTATGTCGCAATCGTTGTTGAACAGTAAGAAATTCCACGATGTAATTCCACCGTTCCTAGATCAGCCGCTGGAATTCGTTTGGTTTATCGAGTAATCTTGCTCTGGACATTAACCGGGCTGTTTGGCCGAGCAGGGAGAGTTGCATTTTGTGCAGTTAAAATCTGCAGACTTGTGTTTATCCAATGCTCAGCGAAGCCATTCGGATTAATCCGTGCCTCGACTGTAGGCCGAGGGCAATTGCAGGGGAACTGATGTAGCATGTATGTGGCGAAACGAATATCGAAACACAAGCAAAAAAAAAAAACTTGTTGATTCGAAAGAATACAAAGAATTTGGACCGACAATTCAAAAATTTTCAAAAAGTCATCAACTTAGAATGGTCAGAATCAAAGCTGTTGCACAGCCTAAAGTAAATGAAATCTTATAAGCAAGAAATAGCCAGAACTCTGAAATGGTCCTCGAAATTGTAAAATTATGGAATCATTACTGAAATTTAAAACAAAATGAAACGGTGTCGCTTTGGGCTTTTAAACCATAAAATTCGACTATTAGGCCCCGGGCACTAGTTCGGCTCTCTGCTCAGAAAGTCGTTTCCACCTAAAAAAACTGTCCTAGTTCGTCAAGGACAGATAGATATATTGACTTTCTGATCAAGCGGGCTCTCCTGAGTCTTTTAAACCTTCAGTTGATCTACTTGAGCCATGAAATCCAAATCTACCAACACTACATCCAGAACTCTACCAAAATCTATCCCGACACGATTGTACGATTCTTATTGAAATCCTCCAAGCGTGGTGTGGCAAGAATTGTGAAACGGTCCTTTAGAATTGCTACTGAAATTTACGATAAAATCAAAAAAGATGTTGTTTTGACCCCTAAGTGATGGAATTCAGCTAAAATCACGTCATATGTCGGCCGGATCGTTAATTCGGGCTTTGTTCAGAAGATTGTTTCCAACAAAAAAAACCGACTCGCTAGATTGAAAACGGAAGCAAATGAATTTTCGTTCAAATAGGCCCTCTTAGATCTTTTTAGGCATTGGCGTGATCCAGTTAGGCCATAAAATCCAAGTCCATCTACACTGCATCAACAACTCTACTTAATTCTGCCAGCAAGCTTTTGGACTAATCCCTTCAAGCTTTCAGCAGCATCCAAAGTTTCCCTTAGTGCAACCCAGCAGGCAAGCTTTTGTTTATAAATTCCCCACCATGATTTTGTAGGTCGAAAGCCACTTTTGATGCTTTAATTTCGCCGTCTGTGTCGCTACGAATTAACTTTAACCTATCCTGCGAGTTTATGTTTATGTCCATATCGCCGTAGGTTTGGTAGGTCGAAGAAAGCGTCGATTTTGTTTATGACAGTGATGCTCTTGCTTTCTCTGCATCATTGAACTGAAAATCATTTTAATATGCGTCATCTTCAATCTCCATCGATTCACCTTTTCCTCTGTCACTGCTCATGTTGTGACTCGTGACAGCTCCGGAGTTAGGTCGTGTTCGGGTCTCTTTGTTTGTTGTCGACGGTCCGATCAGGGGTTGTAGAAGAGAGGAGGTTCGGGTTATTAAACTGTAGCATCAAGGATGGCAACGTGCCGTGTCAGGGCTGGTCTTCGAAGACCAGGACTTGTCTTGCATCCTTGATCCGCCACGGGTTAGCTCGAGCTGACCCATGACTTGCCCTATGGGCCGACCCGACCCGTTATAATTCAATTTACGGAAATAATTAATAAATATTAATTCACTCGTTCATAATAATACAATTAGTATAACTAAAATTTAGATAATTTTAATGGAATAAAATAAATATTATTCAATTTATCAAGGTAAAAGTACTCATACATCAAGTAAAAATTATTTTTAAAATATATAATTATATTATATTATAGACAATTCTGGATGGGCTAGGTTTGGTAATATAAGAACCACTCCGTTCTAGTCGGGTCAGGTCGGACTGGCCAAATGCGCGTAGATGAACTTAGGAGTTGCCTCGGGGGAGATCGTCCCAAAACTCAAGAAAATCTAGAATGTCTTGTACAAAATTTTACTTATTATATTTATATTTTTATTAAAATATCTTATTTTATCCGAGAAATCCATCTTTTTAACCCTTCCTTAAGTTTCGTTTCCTTCGGTTGTGTCTATCTGGATCCGTCCGTACCAAACCAGATCAGGCCAAGACCATCCTAGGAGCGACATGGACCCGAAGGGACGGCGAATTCGTGTTCTGGATACTGAAACCAAACTCTCTACTATAAGGAAGCTTCGGCTGGTGCCTCCGAAAGTAACTCAGAGGTTCGAAAACTCGAGATTTTTTCCACATCCGATCGACTGTGTATCGGTTTCGCATCATGTTCGGTAAATTTCCGGGACGTGAACTCTCCATTCCCGGTGCAACAAGTGAATTATGTCACGTGCGGATGGCAACATATTAGTGCAAGTAAATCTTGAAAATTATCAAACTGGCCACCGGGTACGATGACTTACCTATTGATTTGCACGTGCTGCCTGTTGTGTTGGGCTTTTTTTTGTTAAATATTAACTCAATAATGCGAGAAATGTTTAGGTCGACTGATCACATGGATAATGTCGTGAGCTCAATTAATAATTATTTTAATATGCCACTAATAAATATTACATCATTATAATAAAGTGAATATTATTAATAGAGAGAAATGTGATGCGAAACACTAATATGAGTTGGTTCAAGTGGTAAATCACTTGTTTCTCTTAAACAAAGGTCTCGGGTTCGAATATTTGTGGATGGAGAAAACTTATATTGGGAGAGATTTACCCCTTAAATAGGCTTATTCAACTCTAACTGGATTAGTCAGTAGCCCAATGAGTTTCTAAATACAAGTGTACACAAAAAAAAAAAAAGAAATGTGATGTGAAACATTTCAATAATGTGTTAAATAAAGAGTAAACTGTCAAAATGGTCCTCGAATTTCTATGCGGCCATCAAGTCAGTTCTCAAATTAAATTTGCCACCAAATTGATCCAAGATTCGTAATTTTGCCATCAAATTAGTCTGGCCGTCAGCAGCGTCAAAGAGAATTATGACGCCGTTATTCACGTGACAAAATTCCATCAAAATGGTCCTTAAATTTATACTCAGCCACCAAGTTAGTCCTCAAATTAAATTTTCCATCAAATTGGTCTAAGATTCGCAATTTTACTATCAAAATAGTCTGGTTCTCAAAGACATTAAAGTGATCGTTGCAAAATTCTAATGTAATAATCACATGGCAAAATTTCGTCCATAAACTAAAAATTGATAATATGTTTTTACTAAAAAGTTGCATTGCTGGATTTTGATCCCAAGTTATAGTATAAATATTACATATCGCAACCACTAAAATGATATGCTTTACTTACCCAAATTTGTAGAGATAAACACTTCAAAAAAAAAGCATTTTGATCTTCCTATTTTATCTAAAATTCACAAATTTTTTTTATAAATTGTACAATCAAATTCGTATGCAAATTATAAAAATTATTGCCACGAGAAGTATTTTAGTGTATATATAAATATTTTCAAAATTAGTCAACATTGTCTATGATATTTTAGAAGATGACAATGATGAAGACTATATATTTTAGCCGAGTGTCAATAGTGTAAGTGTTTCAGGAAAGATATGTCAGCGAAATATTAAGAGAACAAATATTTTCAAGAAATATATCTTAACTAAATATCAACAGGAAGAGTATATTCAATAATGAAAGTTAAGAGATGCTAAATAGGTTGCGGTTTTACCTTTCGAACTTGACAATGACATGTTCTTAGACACCTTATTTGCATAGTATTTTGTCAAATGTTGGTGAGGTTATATTGGGTTTTATCACATCGATGGGAGGTTCACATCACATACTATTTTTTTTAATATTTATTTCCACAAATTTGGGTAAGTAAAGCATGTTATTTTGAGGCAATTAGATTATCTCTTTAATGCCTTTGGCAATTATATTATTTTAATAGTAAAATTGCGAATGTTGGACCAATTTGATGGCAAATTTAATTTTGAAGATTGACTTGCTGACTGTGTATAAATTCAAGGACCATTTTGATGAAATTTTATCACATAAATAACGGCGTCAGAATTTTTCTTTAACATCATTGACAGCCGAACTATTTTGATGGCAAAATTATGAATCTTTGATCAATTTGGTGGCAAATATAATTTGAGGACTGACTTGATGGTCGCATAGAAATTCGAGGACCATTTTGACAATTTACTCTTAAATAAATATTTGTCGACTTTATGGGTAATGTGGCGGACCTGGATCACGTAAGAATCTCCCCCACTGACGGTCACATCTTCCACGGTTTTTTCTTTCTTTTTCGAGTTATAAATGAGGCACACAAAATCGGAAGAAAATAGAAGGAAGGGATGATGTGAAAAGGGACACGCAAAATATCTCTTTTTATCTGATATGATTTCGGGTTAAAATTTTATAGATTTTACCATTAAGTGGATCGATCTTACTTAAACCCGTATTGGGCTTTTGGAAGTGGTGCACATAGATAAAATATCAAACGGAAGGTCACAATGATGATGATTTACAGTATCGAAGACGGTCACTCTGCACCGAATCCACTTTTTCTCAGCGTATATTACATACGCATAAGCCTAGAAAATAAGTAAAAGAAAGAAAGAAAGAAAGAAAGAAGAAATGAATTGGTATAAAGAGTCATACCAGTGAGGATCGGAACTTTTGAGACTTTTAGGCTTGCTCGATTTTGCATGAATAATAGTAATAATGAGTATTTGACGTGTTAATAAAATATATTGTGTAATCTTTTTTTCTATTCTTTAATAATATTATTTACTTGTAAATATATTATAATATTTTTTTATTTACAAATATCTCAAAAAAAACTGATTAATCAGTCTCATCACGCCATTGACTAATGATGTACGGGGCCAAGGTGCGGACGGGGCATTGCGTCCATATCCAATGAGCTCGAAGGATTATGTATGCGTGGCCCATTGAGGCAGTGGGAAGAAGAATGCGGACAACGTGGCGCTCTTGCAGATTGCCACGCGTACACCACCACTTGTAGAGTGAGAAAGCATCGCCGCCGGGCGGTTTCAATTTCAACGGTCCATGAGATCCACGTGATAAAAAAATATTAGAAAGTCTTATCTCACGGTAGAAAAAAAAAATTAATTAAATTATTTTAAATAATATTTATTATAATAATTATTCGAGTGATCAATATTAATTTATTTATTTATTTATTATATTTTAATTAATATTTTTCACTATACATGACGAGCTCAGATCACTCAACACTATCTCGGACTGGAAAGGACAGGACAGGTGATTAGGGAGCCCATGGCTGAGAAAGGAAGCATGCGGTACTGAATCAAGTGGCCACCTTTTTTTGCCGGTGTCAAACGATTATTATCCGAAATTTTAATAAATTTTAACTAATTCAGTCCGCTCAATTTAGTAAGGGAGCAAAGCTATTCTCGCGTGAATTTTCTCGATTCACAAGATTTAAACCGAGATCCTTCTTGAGGAAAGAGATATTGAATCATCTCAGTCAGCTCATGTATGTAAAGAGAGAGTTTGTATGTAAAGGATACACTACTTGAACTGTTGATGCAGTATCATAAACCAGTAGAATTCAGTTAATTTTAAGGTTATTTTTTTCTATTTTTAAAATTAAAAATTTTAAAATAATTTAATCTTATTGATTTGTGGTCAGGTCTACACCTCTTTTAACTTGTCCCTACATTGGAAACTCATCAAGATTCAAGACACTGTGGAGTCGAGCAGAAAGTCTTACTTATAATGGATATACGTATGATAACGGTGTCATAAATAAATAAATTAATTAATATTTTATTTATTTATATTATAAATCGCTTTCTTGTTTGTGTATATGATTAGTCAGTGATTGATTTTTTTTTTTATTCTTCTGTTTACCTGTGTTATTTAAATTATATACCACCGTTAATATAATTCATCAAATTACTCAATTTAATAAATTCTGATTTTTAACATACAAATGAGCCTCTCATATAAGTTGAAGTCCAAAACTCATGGAAGAACATTGATGATGCTTTGCCATTTCCTCATGGGTGCACTGCTGACGTAATATCACAAACTAATATGATACAAATAATTTTAGGATTATCTTTTTATATTTTTAGAGTTTTATTTTTAAAAAATTTTTAAATAGCTAAATTTTATTATTTATTACACTATATCAACATTGTTCTCCAAGAAATGGTCACAAAATAGCTACCAACCAGTACCCACTAGAGAGTCCATATTTAGATCTAATTAATCCGACTTCTCAACTCTAGAACGTTCATGAACATGGGCGGATTCGGAAAATCTGTTCAGGGGCGAAACTCTGCGAAATAGTAATACGATCAATTCAAGAGGACAATAAACAATAACCGAACAAAATCAAGTAAAACAATATGCCAACATCTCACCGAATTTTCCGATTTCAGAGGAGGCGACTGCCCCACCCTCACCATTGAATCCATCCGCGTTCACGAACCATGTTCTCGCCGGCCATTATCGATTTCACCGGCCTGTCATCACCAACTAGCAATGTACGAATCTATGAAGATTTGGCGATAGGGTATGTTCACATTGAATCCATCCGCGTTCACGAACCATGTTCTCGCCGGCCATTATCGATTTCAGCGGCCTGTCATCACCAACTAGCAGTGTACAAATCTATGAAGATTTGCCGATAGGGTATGTTCACATTGCTAATACGAATTGGGGAACAGACGTTTGCACTAAATTTAGGTAGAGGCCACGAGGCTTGTGGTAGTGGAATGTGTGTTCCAATACAGGTTTTCCTGTGAAGCAAATGACCCCACCACCAACACCCCAACGTGGTACACTACGAATCATCTAATTGTAAGTGTTGTGTTGGAGTCTTCTTGCTTTAATTCTACACCACTACCTATCCACTCTTTTTGGAGGAAATGGCCCATGATTACTAAACAGGGAATGTGTCTCTTTTTGATGCAGCGATATTGCTTTCGCTACGGTACTGACAGGTCTTGAACTCTTCCTCCAATGGCCTTTTCAGTTCAGGGGTCTCATATATAATCAGAAAAATAAGTTGACTCCATTGCAGTGACATTTTTATTAGGCCGGGACCATGTCAGGTTCGGTTCTCAAGAGTGAAACTGACTCCTCTTCTCGATACCCCTTCTAGGTCATGAACATCCTTTATAACCAGGGACAGATTCTGGGGATGCACAGGGCGGCCACCCACTAAACTCAGAAAATTTTATGAAATATTATCTAAATTTTACTTAATTTTATTTATTAATTTATTTATTTTGCATTATTTCGTCCCCTTAACTCTCCCTCCTATTGACCTTCGTTAACAAGGACGAATCAAATCTCCCTTTTGTGTTTGAAATCCCTCCTCGTTTTCCACTGAATTCAAGTGGTGGATCATGTGACTCATGTTTTGTGTACTCGTTTTCTCAGCATCTTTTTTTTTTTTTTTTGCTTTCTTACTTCTGATTCTGATAAGTGATCAACCCTTTTCTCTCTCGACACGTGTCTTCATGAGAAAAATTTCCTAACTCTCTTAGCGTGCCCGATTATCGATTACATGAATTTATAAGGAGTTGAATTCCATTTGTTAGATCTCATATCGATTAAATAAGAAGATAATAATTGAGGTTATAAGAAAATTTGGTACCACCATATAACAGTTTGGACGTTTAGGTTAGGTGAAAACGTGCTCAATTTCTTGTAAAATTCACTGATAGTAATATAACATATGAGTATCTAACCGCAGCAATCTTTGACCTAAATTCAGACCCATCTTGCATAGTCCCCTCACAGGTGTAAGTCTACAAACCCTTAAAAGATAACGGAGTACCACTGCTCACTTTCTTATAAGGCCCAGTGATGATAATAATATAATATACAAATGAATGACTACGGTAATATCTGACATAAACCCGGACTTATCTCTGGTAGTCTCCTCACAGATGTAAGCCTGCAAATCCGACAATCTCCCCTAGGCCTAATCACTTGTTTCGCCAACTACCTGCTCACACAACACAT
This sequence comes from Lagerstroemia speciosa, assembly GCA_037672795.1. Classification (NCBI taxonomy): domain Eukaryota; kingdom Viridiplantae; phylum Streptophyta; class Magnoliopsida; order Myrtales; family Lythraceae; genus Lagerstroemia; species Lagerstroemia speciosa. The sequence goes on from CM075299.1 coordinate 8,643,268, forward strand.
AGAATTTAACACCATTTATCAATTTAGAGTTTTGGGTATTATTTTACCCCTCGATCTGTCGAATGTTGTTGGCCAATCGATCGGTAGACCAAGTGGGAATGTGAGACACGGGACAGTCGAATGAGCCGTAGAAATAGCAATGGGAATATGGAGTAGCTTAAAGCTTATTGGACGATCTTTTCAGATCAAGACAAATCCTTATCTAGCTATCAATTTGATGATATTTTATACATATTCCCCAGAAGATAAGCGGCAATCGATTATTTTTATGTAGTCTTTTGGAAAGCGAAAGGGCATCCATGCATCCGACAATGGAGAGCGAAATTACTGTGAATGAATCGGTTGAGATAATTCGAAATATTTTCTTCTCATATATGATCTTCGGTTTGAGTTCTGTAAATAGTGAAAATTCATGATTAAGAGATTTTTAATCTTTAGTAAGCTTATCCGACTTAAATATGGAGTATTAGGGTTAGTTGAAAAAAAAAAGCTAAAATAAATTTGTTAGATAGTTCGAAGTATTTTTTTAAAAACAAGATATCTTATTCGAATCTCGCGATTAGAAAAATTCATGATTAAAAATTTTACCACTCAATAGGTTTACCCAACTTGAATCTAGATTAATTAATGTTTGCATGTCAAGCTACCGATTGGTCGAATAAAAGGGGAAAAATGTACTACACAGATTGGTTAAAATGGTTCGACATCTCTTGAATGTATGTAAGATCTCGGGTTCGAGTTTTGCGAATTGAGAAAATTCATGTTGTGAGAGGTTCACTCCTTACTTAACCGAATTGGTTTGAACCTGTATTAGTCAAATTATTGAATTCCTAAATACGAGGTGGTATGCACCGTAAAAAAGGTAAGGGAAAGTAAAATTGAATATGAGGATACCTAATCTATTATTAACCAAACAATGGAAGCCTTATCTCAATTTACAGGTATTGCAAGCGCGATTGAAGACACTACCAACCCTGTCATTTTCTTTATATATAAAGAGTGTACATACACCTAAAATGGAATAGAAATATAAGAGAATAAAAGAGTACAGAAAATTCCACTAATAAAAATTGAATTTCTTAGTTTTAAGTCGAGAACAGTAATACTGCTCCAAATCCCCCATTCTCTGTGATTTTCTTATTCTAATTCTTGAGAGCAACATATATATTATTAAATATAGCTAAGAAAATCGAATAACATGTTGAAATAATAAAGAAAATATGGAAAATATATGATAATTCGAAACGAGCATCTATCAATATAAACTTTTGAATGGATATCGACCCAAATAACTCATAACCCAACCATAAATTTAACAAAAAAAATTGATATATTAAAGGAGCAAATTTTTTTCGTGTCTTTGGAAACAACATATGAATAAATATTCAAATGTAAGATTTCGATTTGGATCATGTGGTACAACATTTTTCTCCCTCATGCATGGAGAGTCCTACGTACGTTGACACAGGTTACATTATGTGGCTAGCATGTTTTCGTATGTGAATTCTATATCCCGGGGTTCGATCTACATGCTGCCCATTGTCATGGCATTCAGGTGGCAACCCGACGGGCACATCGGTTTTCCGGAGACACAGAGAACAAAACTCGAGCCAAAAGTCGCCGTGAGAATCTCTTTTGCGAAGGCACTTCTTTTTGCCTAGCGGGCGCCACCAATCGACCCGTCTAATGAATAAACTAAAACATGTTGATGATAATATTATAAAACAATGTCCTAAAATCCATTACATAATGCAATAGTATTTGGTTTCTTTATGGGAAAAAGGGAAATCAAGAAAAACATTTTTATTTTGGATTAGCCAACTTGTAGTGTTGTGCTCTTGCTTTGGTGTGCACCACTTCTCAAATTACAGATGCCAACCACCTAAAACTTTCCCGATATGAATTCCCTCAATTTACAAGACTCAAACTTGAGAATTTACTTCAGGGAAAGAGACGTCCTACCGCCTCAACCATTCCAACGAGACCAAAAGAGAAGAAAGGATTAAAGGAGTAGAACAATTTTGACTGATAATAATTTTGAAAGCTCTTAGTCACATATAGAAGAAAATGTTACTGTGTTAAATTTTTTTTACTGGACAGTACACTTTATTGATGAAAAAAATGGAGAGGATTAGCACTAAAAGAAAATTAAAGGAAAAAAAAAAAAGGGAAACAACTTGGGTGGGTGATTTAATGATGTGGAGTCACTAACATAGTATATTACAGGTTGAGCTCTTTGACAAGATAAGGCTTACACATATAGTGGAAGATAGATAATTTAACTAGACTGCCCTGCGCCTTAATTCTCTTTTTACTGCGAATACCGGTACAGCTTAGTTGAAATGACTCAACATCTTTTCATCTTAAATAAGGTTTCATGTTCGAATTTTGTAAATGAATAAAATTCATGTTGAAAGAGTCTCATCCCAGCCAGCCTGACTCGAACGTAGATTAGTAAGGGATCATTCAAACTTTCGGATATTTGGTGGAAAACATTAAAAAAAAACTGTCAATTAAACATGGAATGAGTTAGTAAAATAGAGCTCTTCATTGTCTCACTATCTTTCAGATCCTCAACTTGATTATCAGTCTCCTGTGACCCTCTCTCATTCAGTCTCCCCAATCGCCTTTCGAATAAACAGGTCTTGTGGTATAAAAGAAATCACTAAAGTAACATGTTTGTCGTACCCTTGCCAATTATTTCAACCCCAATATGGTTAAAAAAATGGGCAGGTGACTAGTATGAGTTGATTCAAGTGGTTTGACACTCGGTTCCCTTAAGTTGTTTAATCGTGTGTTGTGAGAGTACCGTTGGTGAAGTAGGCAACTATATCTAGAGGAGACTACTGGGCTTGTGAACTTGCGTCAATGGGAGAGACTAAACGAAAACGAGTTCGGATTTATGTCTGTGATTATCATGTGATCAGATACTCATATATTGCATTATTTATAATAATAGAAGGACTTATAAGAGACTGAGTCATTTCCATTCAAAAACTTGAGCTATTAGGTGATGGTACCCAATTCTCTTATAAACTCATTAGTATTTATTGAATCGACAGATGTGAAATCTAACGTAAATAAAGGTCTCGAGTTCAAGTTTCTGTGAATTGAAAAAACTCGTGCCGGTAAAACTTTTACTCATTAGTGAATCTACCTGACTTGAATTGAATTAGTCAGAGGCTTGTAGGGCTCTAAATACTAGAGGTGCAAAACCCCCCCAAAAAAAAAGGTTAGCCTAAGTGATGATGGCCGGGTTCTTGTACTTGGGTTAGGATTTCAACCGTAACTTCATGATTAATCCGTAATTATGAGATTCTAAATTCAATTCTCTTGTTTAAAAGATTTGTTAATGCTTCCCTCTTATCCTCCGAGACTTCTAGGCTCCAAATATTCACGGTTGTGCCCCTTGCACTTAGACCAGAGTGGATAGTGTCACTTCAACCACCCACCTTAGCTACAGTTCCTCTTTCCTTCTCTTTGTTCGGTCATATACACGTGGATACATATATACTTTTATAATACACATGGAAAACTAGCGGTCTAAAAGATTAACTAACCCTTACGTGTTTTAGAAGGGTTAAAGGTTAAGTTCTCGAAATCGAATTTCTGCTATTCAGTTGGGCCAAAGCATCTTCTAAAAACATGCTTGTTGGATCTGAACTTGATGGATATTGGTTTCTGTGTGCTATGACAGGTCTCTGGTGGTATAACACTGACATGGTTAATTCTAGCACCAGTTGTTTTGTACGTTTGACATATTTTTGATTGAACACAAAAGTTGCAATATTGCGTAACAAGGGCAGCAAGATTGTTCGGGGCATTAATGAGAGGTAGCCGAGCTTCAAGTTACGTCAGTTCACTAGAGGGCAAAACGTTAGTAATCAGTGATTACTCATTTAAAAGAAATACTATTTATAGGATTCGAACTGGGACCGTATCAAGGAGAAGTGATATCGAATCATCTCAATCAAATTTTGTTCGATGTATTCTTTACGATTTTTCGGTTTTCTCCATTATTTTATTGGTCGGGTGGCTGTACGCTTAGAGGCTAGTAGTTTTTATGAATGCTGATGACGAAAAAACAATTAAATTTGTTTTTTTTTTTTAAAAAAAGGAGTCTGTTGAAGGCTATCTTATAATGTCCTTTTTTTTTAATTCTTGTCCAAATTAACAACCTTAAATATGTGGTTTCCATGTCAACTATGCACGCCCACGGACAGGCATGTCATTCTTTTGATTTTTTTTTTTTTCGATTACAAAAAGGTTCTTAAAAATATTAGAAGATAGTAAGAGTTCACTGGTGAGAATTAAATTACAAGCGTCTTAGTTCCGGATCGAGGGTTATACCAGCTATATCAAACTCATCTCTCGCTTATTATTCTAATTTAGAAGATAAATTAACAATAAAAACTCGCTCACATATAATTTGATGGGGTTAAAATCACATGTTGGAATCCCTTATATGCAATATTTTTTTTAAAGTGGGCTCTTCGGGCTTGTACCTGGTAGATACCAGTCACTTATACTATACTAGGTCTTTGATAATGTAGCAATGATAGGTCCAGTATTAGTGCTGGTTGTTCAGATCATTTGATATGTTTGTGACTGAACATGAAATTTCGAACTGCGTAACGGGGGTTGTTAGGACACTACTGCTGTTTTCTTCCTTTTACTAATAAAAAAGCACGAAGTTTCCCTTCCAAGTTCCTTGAGAAAATGGGTCGGGAAGAAATTAGTGTTTGATACTAAAGTGAATTGGTTGAAGTGATAAATCATCTCTTCCTCTTAAATAAGATCTCAAGTTCAAATTTCGTGAATGAAGATAATTCACTTTGAGATAACTTTACCCTCTAGTGGATTCTCTCGGCTCGAACTGGATTAACTATGGCCCGTTAAACTTCTGGATACCAGTAATACAGACCGAAAAAATGAGTGTTTGATTCAATGAACTACTCTTGACTTAAGACTAAAAAAAATTAAAGTTAATTTTAATTTATTAGAATTCTATATATCTTTTTATTTTCATCTTTCGCTTACCCTTCCAAATCAATGTGTATTTCCAATGATTAAAAAAATGTCAGCAAATTCCAAGGACTGGTTGACTTGTTGTTGACTTAGAAAAGATTGAAAGGAAGAAAGCTTCTAGAAGATGTTCCTATGATTTTCTTAGGATCCCAACACAAATAAAGAGACCAAAGTCATAGAAAGCCCTATGGAGCTACCCGATAGGTGGCATCCCATTGCAGTGGAAAATATGGAAAGATCCATGATTGCCTTATATCTAAAAGAATAAGTTCCCACTTCCTTTTTCATTTCTCATCAAGAAGTGGACTACAGATCTAAAAATTGATAGGAGAATAAGAGAAATAAAGGATTCAAAAAGTTTGTTAATGAAGAAAGTCTTGTATGTCACGGATGTCACGTAAGCTCCATTTATGGTATCAAAAGTCAGTAAGACTGGACCATATCAATAATTTCATGAAAAAGAATTTAAACTGTAATACATAATTTCAAACAAAAATTTTGATATATTCTGATAAATTCTGAAAAAAAACTTGTGTTTTATAAAACTTGACATCATTTTTTTCCTCTTCTAACTAATTGATGTCTAAGTTTTTAGAATTTAGGCTTTTAGGGTATTTTTTAGGCCCTTTTTTTATAGAAAGGTATGAACTCATGTATTTGTGCATGAATTATCTTTAATGAAATTGCTAGTGTCACTAATCTTCATTAACTTACGATACTATCAAACAATGTTGACGTGATATTTTGTGACATACAAGACTTTCACCTATTAATGAGAATCAAATCTATTTTTAATGAGTATAAATCTATAATCCGTTTGTCAGAAGTTTTTTCTTTCTAAATAACTAAATACTATACAGATTATATCACGCCCTGTTTCTCAACAATGGTCTTCTGTATAATGGGTAAATCACATGGGCATTGCTTCCGTAATGCCATAAATCAATAGAATTCAGTTATTTTAAGATTTTTTTATAAAACTCGAAAAATAAAAAGAATAATCTTAAAGATAATTGAATCTTATTAGTTTACGTAATATCATAAATCAATAGAATTCAATCATTTTAAGATTCTTTATAAAACTAGAAAAATTTAAAAAAATAACCCCAAAAATAATTGAATCTTATTAATTTATAAGATCACATAAGTATTGTCACGCAGTATAACAGTTACATTCCGAACTTTCTCCTCTCTCAACTTTAATTATTCCTTGGGCCCTGACAATATACTCTGTATCCATTTCTGCAATGAAATTCTCAATTCTGTCAACAAAACCAAGAAATCTCATGAAGGGAATAAAGTAAACATCAATCGGGAGGGGGGAGGGGGGAAGAAATCGATCGGATTATATTTTACTTATTTACCAACCTTATTTCGGACCGAGTGACGATGTGCAACCTTTGCACTGGTTCTAATATGAAACATATGAAAATCGAAAACAAATATTCTATATTATCGTGACCGTAAAATTATTAGACTATACAATTCATACACGGGACTAACTTGTGGCATGAGAAATTGATATACGGATACCAATAGCAAAATCTATCGGCCACAAAGAACTGAGGACTTGTTGCAGTAGTGCTGCTCTCAATTTTAGGCTTAGAGGTCCCAGATTCAATTTTTACCGATGGAACTATCTGTACCCATTTGTTCTTCCTTCATTGTATGCCTTCTTAATTTTTCTTTTTGTAATGCTGTTTAACAAGAATTCTGACCGTGTTCTAAATCGCAAGCACCACTAAATGGTTGCACTGTAAAGTTTTTCAAAAAGGCAAAAGAAAGGAAGCATGAGAAAGGGGAACTGCTGCAGTGGAACCGCCCTCGACCTAGGCACATGAACTTCAAGGATAGGTGTTCGCTAGTGGGATGTCGCTTCCTCCTATTCCATTTTATACCTTGAGAAAGGAACTATATCATATTGACGTAATAAGGAAGAACTAATTGAATTACTCTAATTAGTAGCACTTGAGGAAATTGCACGAACGTTTAACACTAACTTACTTGTTTGTCACAATCTGATTAGTATCTTCTCACGCCACGTGATAGTGTGGAATTATGTAAGAATTTCTATTGAGAAATGGGATTTGTTGCACTAGAGTCGTCCAGAACTTCTGCATTTAATATTCATCAATGAGGTTTCATGCATCCATTTATTTCCTCTTCTTCCTATTTCATTCTGTACCTTTAGAAGTGGCATTTGCTACAATAGAGTCACCCTCAACATAGGATTGATAATTTCTGAGTTCGATATTCGTCAATGAAACTTTCTGTGCGGTGCCCATTTGCCAAGAAAAGGTGGTGGAAACATGTAAAGCCACAATATATAATTGTTCCAAGTGGTGGATGAGGAATAAAACATCACAGCACCACTTTTGAATATATTTGCTTCCAAATCCCAAATGTGCCTTGCCTTGCAAATGTGCAGAATGACACTATAAGCAGTATCCCCATAACATCTCTCTCTCCTCTTCTCTTCCTTTCCCTTCCCATGGCAGCTGATTCCAATGAAGCAGCACCACCACCACCACCAACCACAAGCCTTAACCTTTGACTCCTCCATTCCTCCTCCTTCAATGGGAACTTCGTTCCTCAGTAAAGCCTTTGGCCACATCTCGGGTCTCGCCCTTCCCTGCAGGAACCGAACCGAGTTGGCCTCTCCCCGTGATCGGGATCGGATCTTCCGTGCAGATGCTGATCAGGAAGATCAGTTCCAGTATGCCAAGACCCACTGCCTCTCCTCGTACTACAGCGTCTTTGTTGCCCGTCTCGCTATTATGGTACATAGAAATATCCAAAAAAACACCCAGACTCCATGTTTGGTATCGGTTTATCCATGTTTTCCAACAGAAGCCGCTGTTGGCCGGATTGGAGCTGGACCAACCTGGTTTGGTCTAGCTAGTTTTGTGAATAGGCACTGGTCGGTGAGTAGGCAAGTGATCAATTCCTTCTCTTTTCTGTGTGTAAAGGTGATGCTGGCAATCTTGATCGGTCTGCTGACGATACTAACGTGGCATTTCACGAGGAGCTACACGACAAAATCGCTCAATGGCTTAGCGTATGGGCTCCGGTACGAGCTCCTGCAGCGTCCGATTCTTCGGATGTGGAACATCCTCAATTCGACAGTCGAGATCACAACTGCCCAGGTTAAGCTGTCAGAGTATGTGATCCGGCGGTACAACAAACCTGTCACCCAAGCAGAACAAATCGAGGTAACCAGGACTATCGATTTGTCTCTGGAGAACTGGAGAGTGCTTTCGGGTTTTCCATTTGTAAAACTATGAGGAAACGGTTCCTCTGCTACAAGGGAAAGCTAAGAAATCATTTCTTCTCTTTGTTTTCTGAAAAGGAGAAACACAAAAAGTGCTCCTGTTTTCTGGAAAACAGAGATGCTGTTTGATTGCAGTTCATAATCAAAATGCAATTCACCATAGGTTCGTAAGACTACTGACTTGTATCTGGAAAACTAGAGTATTTTTAGGTTTTGTGAGACTTTGAGAAAACGGTTTCTCTACTGAAAGCGCAATTTAAGAGATCATTTCTCCACTTTTTTTTTTCCCCTGAAAAAGAGAGGCAGAAAAGAAGTTCTGTTTTCTGGAAAACAGAGATGTACGAGTGGAAAACAAGATGCTGTTTGACTGTCAGTTCACAGTCAAAATGCAAACCTCTGCATTCCTCGTTTTCTCCATTTTCCAGGAAGTGAAAAAAAAAATGGAAAACTTGAAGGAATCAATTCCTCTGCTATGTTTGCTTGTTTGACAAGTTACCGTTGGCCACCAGCTGTACGGCATGATGAAGGACGTGACATGGGCGCTCTTTGCGAGCCGGAAGGCTCTGAATGCGATTACAATCAACTACCGGAATGGGTTCGTGCAGGCATTCCACCGGGACCACCGGAGCAATAACACCTACTACATCTACTCCGACCTCTCGAACTACTCCATCGGCTCATTTGGTACCAATACCGAGCCCCTCTCGTCGCTCCAGGGCTGGAACGATGAGTCGATCCATGGGAACCTCTCGGCAGTCTGGTATAGGGAGCCACTGGACCCGACCACAGGTAGGGTTGACAATGGTTCGGGTCGGTTAGTTTTCTTTTGTGCAGATGTCCGGAATCAGATTTTATATAGGGCTCCAAACTCATCTTTTCGAGTTGGTTTCGGCTGTTTTTCGTTTTCCAGTTTTTCACTTACACTCCTTACTACAGGTGAGGAGTGTAAATGGTTCGGTCAGAGCCACTGGACCCAACCACAGGTTGGGGTAAAAATGATTCGGGTCGGTTGGTTTTTATTTTTTTGTGCTGATGTCTGGAATCAAATTTGAAATAGGCCCCAAACTCGTTTTCGAGTCGGTCTCGGCTCATTTTTTGTTTTTCAGTTTTTCACTTACACTCCATGCTACAGGTGAGGAGTGTAAATGGTTCGGTCGGCGCTAGTGGACCCGACCACATGTAGGGGTAAAAACGACTCGGGGCCGGTTAATTTTTGTGCAAATGATAGTGACTTGAATTTATACAACATTCAAAACTCGTCTTTTCAAGTCGGTCTGGACCAGTTTCTTGATTTTCGGTTTTTCACTTGCACTCTTCACTGCAGGTGAGAAGATTGGGAAGGCCCGGCCGATACTCCCAGACGACCTAATAAACATCGCGGGGCTATCCCAGGTTCCAGACGGGGTGGCCTCATGGCATGTGGCAGTGAGCAAGTACTCGGACTCGCCGCTACTCTCCGCTGCCCTGCCAGTGTGGGACCCATCAAAGGAGAGCATAGTGGCCGTCGTCGGGGTCACCACCGCCCTGTACAGCGTCGGCCAGCTGATGAAGGAGCTCGTCGAGTTCCACAGCGGTCATATCTACTTGACCTCCCAGCAGGGCTACTTGCTCGCAACCTCGACAAATACTCCCCTCCTCAACAACACTCCAAAAGGCCCAAAGCTAATGATGGCTATCGATTCCCAAGACAGTGTGATCAGGTCCGGGGCCGAGTGGCTGAACCGGACGTATGGGGACAATTATCCACCGAGCCATGAGGTCCATGTCGAGAATGCGATGCTCGGGGACCAGCATTATTACATTGATTCCTTCTTCTTGAACTTGAAGAGGCTCCCCTTGGTAAACTTGAGGACCATACTATTTCCCTTGACCTTGTGCGAAGTTTCAAAACATTTCCGGATGAAGGAAAATTTCCGGGTGTGCTACAGTTCCAGAAAATTTTCCATTTTCCGGAAACTGTCTTCTAACGAAACAGAAACACTTTCTGAAAACTGTTTTTAGGACTATGCTGTTTCCTAAACCTTGCTTTGCAGCCAAGCTTGAAAAGTGTTCTTCCGCTGCTGCTAAGTTTCAAAAGATTCCCTGATGACAGGAAATTTCCAGTTTGCCATAGTTCTGCTTGGCAATGGAAAATTTTCTGTTTTTCCCGGAAACTGTCTTTTAAGGAGTTAACAGAACTTTCTGAAAACTGTTTTTAGGACAGTACTGTTCGCTAAACCTTGCCTTGCAATCGAGCTTGAAAAGTGTTCTATTTCTGCTGTTAAGTTTCAAAAGATTTGAGGATGGCCGGAAAATTTCTGCTGTGTTGAAGTTCTGCTTGGCAGTGGAAAATCCTCTGTTTTTCCAGAAATTCTCTTCTAAGGAGCTTACAGAAACACTTCGCGAAAACTGTTTCTGGATTTCTGTTTCTGAGAGCAGAGTTCTGTTGTAATGTTTAACCAGCAGGAATAGACTGAAGCTGGAGTTGGATTTTTCCAGGTCGGGGTGATAATAATTCCGAGGAAATACATACTGGGGAAGGTCGAGGAGAGAGCGCTCAAGACCTTGATCATTCTAATCTCCGCGTCTCTGTGCATACTTGTCATTGGGTGTCTTTGCATACTGATACTAACGAACGGAGTCTCCAAGGAGATGAAGTTGAGAGCTGAACTTATCAGCCATCTTGATGCAAGAAGAAGGGCCGAGGCTTCTAGCAACTACAAGAGCCAGTTTCTTGCTAATATGAGGTGAGAATACCGTATGTTTCTGCAGAAACCAAGGGAAAACAGTTTTTCTTGCAGAATAACCGTGTCTCCGTTTGGTGTGGAAGAGCGAAACAAAGCAGTACTATTCGAGTTTTGGACACCAATTTGAGGTCATAGTGATTTCTGAAGCAGAAGTAGCACATGGAATGTCTGCAGAACCACTTTGGATGAGAAATTTCTGCAGTAAAGATTTTCCCGAAAACATTCTGGAATCACAGATTTTGCTTTCATCTTTCCTCCTTATAGATTTTTTCCTAGTTCGAACTAAAAAGTGTTGCCAGTTCTGTTTTCGGGTGAAAACAGTTTCCTCTGATAAATTTGCTCAAGATTTCCTAAAAGCAGTCTTCTTCTTAACTCTACGTCTATATGAGCACTTCACTGTTGTTTTTCATGTTTTTGGCTTTTATTGTCCTGTCTTCTCATGTTTTCCACACTATCGAAACTCAGGAAACATGAGGACTTGTCGCTGAGATTTGCCTTTTCCTTGTCATTTTAGTTGGAATCGACCGACAAAGACGAGCAGTTTTCTGACCCGTTGTGTGTGAAAACATGCTTACATGTGCAAGAAGCTGTTTTCCAGCCGAAAATTTATGAACAGTTTCCTTTTAGATATTTCCAGAGCACTTCCCCCTTTATTTCCCAAAAAAAGCTTCTCCTTGGATTCCTCGAGTCTCTGTCTCATCGACTTGGGACCGACAGAAACAGAAGACCAATGCATAATCTCAGCACAATGTTCTGATCTCGTAGACATAGACAACTAGAAAACTAATACGAAAAATGAGTGGAAAATCATTTTCTGTGGTTCTTGTGCATTGTTACATAATCTCTCTCTTCCCGAGGTTCCCTTGAGATGTTATAAATGTATGTTTATAATGTTGCATTACAGTCACGAATTGCGGACACCTATGGCTGCAGTTATCGGGTTGCTGGATATCCTCCTATGCGATGACTGCCTCACGAACGAACAGTACGCAACCATTACTCAGATCCGTAAATGCTCGACCGCTCTTCTCAGGCTTCTGAATAACATCTTGGATATAAGCAAGGTAGCTGAGCTGACAATGATAACTTGAACACGAAGAAAACTTCCTCGGAAACTGTTTTCTTACTGTTTTATGCCCAGGTCGAATCGGGAAAGCTGGTGCTTGAGGAAGCAGAGTTCGACTTGGGCCGTGAGCTCGAGGGACTGGTCGACATGTTCTCGGTTCAGTGCATCAACCACGATGTTGAGACCATCTTAGATCTCTCCGGTACAACCACGAGCTTATCTGACTGGCATACTTGTTCTTGTTTCTGATGTTCTTAAGACGAGCCATGAGTTCGTATTTTCCAGATGACATGCCAAGATTAGTCCGTGGTGACTCTGCCAGGGTCGTGCAGATATTCGCTAATCTGATCAGCAATTCAATCAAGTTCACAACTTGTAAGTTTAATGCATCGATTTGGATCTTCTTTTGTGCAAATCTTCTGGCTAACTCTCGAACGTTTCTTGTGGTCCGAAGCGGGTCATATCATCATCCGGGGATGGTGCGAGAACTTGAACTCCCTTAACGACGATGCCAAGTTCTCTCTCGAGCATAAGAAGTCAATCTGCGCGCTTAAGGCAAGGTTGAAACAGCACGGAAGAAGCATAAGAAGGGCCTTGAAGAAGGACAATGCGGTCATCCTCTGGTTTGAGGTTGACGATACCGGTTGCGGGATAGATCCGAGCAAGTGGGAGTCAGTCTTTGAGAGCTTTGAGCAAGCCGATCCTTCAACAACTCGACTGTGAGTATAGCTTTCCTGCTCTATCTGAATCTTTGTAGTCGGTTTCGATTCCTGGGGAAAAGGTGTTTCCAGAATTCAGTTACTTTATAGACTCCAAGGGAAAGGAAGCTTGGAGTGTTTTCCATAACTGGTGCAAACTTTTCATAGTCGGTTTCGATTCTCAGGAAAGAACACAGTTTCTTAAATGCAGTCGGGAATCGTTTTCTTATTGATTCCAAGAAGGGAAAGGGGAAGTTTGGAGTGTTTTCCATAACCGGCCCGAACTTTTCCTGGCATGACAGAGGAATTGTTTTTATGCAGGCATGGCGGCACGGGTCTTGGCCTCTGCATCGTACGGACCTTGGTGAGCCTGTCGACTTTGCATCGGAATTACTTCGCCGGAATCCGGTCAAAACTACTGGAAAAAAGCATGAGTCCCGAAGATTGAAAGAGTTGTAACTGACGACTTAGTCATGGTTTCAGGTTAACAGGATGGGCGGAGAGATCAAAGTCATGAAGAAGACCGGCCCGGGAACTCTGATGAAGCTCTATTTGATCCTCAATACACCATCCGACAGCACCGAGCCGCTCCATCGGGAAGATTTCACTCAGCATGGAATCTCTGTAAGTACTGGAATGCGCCTCCCCCATTAACTGACCCAAATGGATATTTAACATGATATTAGAATGGGTTGATCCCAAGCTCACACCACGTCAAGCGTGAGTATGGAGCCCGTCTCATGGTCAGTTTATCAAGAACAAAAAAAAGTCCAACAGACAAAATTCCGAACTCCACGTCAGTCCTTCAGGACTAGTATTGAGGCTTAAAACCCTAAGAAATAGTTTAGACTTTTAGTTAAAAATGAACTCAAGACTCTTGTAGATATTGGTTGCTATTTTACGTTAGAAGAGATTGTTATGAAACACATAGAGAGGTTGTTCTTTTGACTTATTGTTATGGAACATGTACACAGGCTGTCCTTGCACTTCATGGAAGCATGGGAAGATCCATAATGTCCAGATGGCTAACGAAAAAGGGAGTTTGCACCATGGAAGCATCGGACTGGAACGGGCTAACCCAGACCCTCCAAGAGCTCCTTCACCCGAGAAGTTCAGGCAGCCCCAATAGCTCGTTCGGATTCCAATACTCAAGCGAGGCCTTAAGAACTGTCGAAGCACTGAATATGAGGGACCATGTGACCCGAACCCTGGTCATAGTCATCGACATCGCCTTGCTGGACCTGAGCACTGAGATATGGAAAGAGCAAATTAAGTTCCTCGACCGGTATAATAGGAGAGTGAAGTTCGCGTGGATGCTGAACCACGACACTTCCAATGCCGTGAAAGTCGAGCTCCGGAGGAAACGGCACGTGGTCATGCCGAATAAGCCGCTCTACAAGGCGAAGATGGTACATATCTTGAACACGGTCGTAAAGGAGATGGTGACAAGTCCGAATCTTCCAAGGAATAAGAGTATGAGGGAGGGAGATTCTGATGAGTGCCATGAGATAGAGAACATCCACTTCGAGGGGGCAAGCTCCGATGAATCCGAGACCTTGGAGAATGCTAACAATGCCGAGGAGATAAGAACCGACTTGCAGATCGAGGTTACTGATCAGATGTGCTACAAGAAGCACTTTGAGGGAAACGAGGTTTGCTGTCATGCCGGACAAGGTTTAGAACAGCTCGAGGATTCGCAGGACAAGTTTAGGCATGAAGATGAAGGTCGGGAAGGCGAGGATCTGAGAACCCGGAAAGAGGATGCACCAGTAAGCAGGTGCCTTGGGGAGCAACGAAACCCCTGTTCGGGAAATTTGACAGTGAACCGGGACAGGTCCCTTGAAGGTTTAAGGATACTGCTGGCAGAGGATACACCAGTTCTACAGAGAGTGGCCACGATAATGCTCGAGAAGTTGGGAGCGAAGGTGGTGGCTGTCGGCGATGGACTACAGGCGGTGAATGCCCTGAACTGCAAGAAATCCACAGACTCGAATGCCGGGAACAAAGTATCCGGGCCCATCGGGATTGAGAAGTCTCCAGCCTATGACTTGATCCTAATGGATTGTCAGGTAAGAAACTTCACATACTGAAAAATAACGGTAAATAGGAAAGACAGAACAGCTGTTTTGAGAAGTTTGCTTTAACACCGGACACTCGAAACCCTATACTTGTCCAAAGTTACTTACTGACCGAAAAAGAGGCACGCAAGAAAATCGATTCAGCAACGGCTGAATCGCAAAGACCCAGTTCTTATCGAACCGATTCCATTTTGGTTCAATTTTTAGAATGAAAAGCAGTTCATAAGTGTAGCCAATTCAGTTAATCGGTTCAAACCAAATCAAACTGGTTTTATTTTATTTTATAAAGTAAATAATTGGTTAGATTTCGGTTTGGTTCGAACCGAATCAAACTATTTTTATTTATTAAATTCTTCAAAAATAAATAGTTCAGTACAAAATAAACTGAACCAAATTATTTTGTTTTCAAAATAAAAAATCGGTTAATCAGATTGAACTAAAGCAATCCGGTTTTTCAACCTAAATTCTTTCGGACTTAGTATACAGACTCGACTTGAACCGGTTCTTTTCGTTCCGTTTGAAACTGGTTCAGCCTTTGAACCAATTTCCGCATCCCCCTAGTGGTGCATTTTCCATAAACTCTTTAGCTAACACAGGTTCCTGTCTTGATTTTGGGTTGGAAAACCAGATGCCAAAGATGGACGGGTACGAGGCGACCAAGGAGATCAGGAAGTTGGAGGCCGGGACTGGAGTTCACGTCCCGATCGTAGCTCTGACAGCGCATGCCATGTCGTCTGATGAAGCGAAATGCCTAGAGGTCGGGATGGATGCGTACCTGACAAAGCCGATCGACTACAAGCTCATGGTGTCCACGATCCTATCGCTCACTAAGAGGTCAGACCGATCAGACTAACAGAAGAGAAGAGGTGAAAGTTACAAGGAGGAGAGGAGCTAACTAAAAGAGGCTTGGGAAGTTTGTAAAGGCAAAAGCCGAATAATTTCACAAATATATATACATGCAGCTGCACATTAAGCAGAGTTCGAGTGTATTGTCCGTGCATTTTTCTCGTACCATGTCAGATGGATGCAGAGTTTTTGTCCATAGAACTCGAGCCGAGCTCGATCCATTCATTTCGACAATGGTTTTTAAATCGGAAAATCGATGATGAAATGAAGAGGCCGTTCTGTAACGGCTAAGGAAGTGGTACAATGATTTCAACCTCTCACATTCAAGTGGTTCGATAAGTTTAAAGTTTTATACTCGAATCCTCTCCAGCAAATGTGGGCTCAAAGAACACTGGCGTTTTTAAACTATGTTAACTCTTTAGTGGCGCTACACTAATGCGGTCAACACTCGTACTTATTGTTCAGTTTATCTGATATGTTCATGGTTGAAGATGAAACCGAAGATGATGTAGCTGAGACAACAAGGTTGCTGCCAATGTTAACCTCCTTTTACTGACAAAAGAAAAGAGAGGGTGTGTGAGTCGTGTGTGCTTAGATTACAAAGACTGGTAGATTACAATTGGAATTTCAGCTACAGTAAAATTTTCTTCGCTGCAAGTCAACGAATGAGATTGTTATGTCTAGTAATCATGTCATAGTGTAGATAGAAAAACTACAAAATTGGATGTATTTCAAACAAAGGATGCATGTTGCAGAGATATCTCCTGTGGACAGCCTGTTCTTAACTGCGAGCCAATCAATGAAAGAGATCCACGACATGTGTCCCGAGAACCACACTAGTTTCTGCCATGGTGCTTCTGATTGCTTGGGTGAGCAGCTACCACACTGAAGCTGTAGAGAAAGAACCTTTTTGGGTTCCAACTATCGGCTGCTTCAGCGGATAGTTCAGTCTTCTGGATGGATTCCTCCATAAAGGATCTTACTGCTGGATCTAGGCATCTCGACTAGCTCTGTGCTCCTCGCTGATAAACCTGAGTTAATTTAGCATCCATTCCGATTGAGGAAGCCATCCTTTCCTGTCAGAGCAGATTTTAATGAGCGGACCAGGTCGAGGCCAGTCGTTAAAGTCAAAATAAGATGGTTGCCATGTCTCCTACCTCGCTGGACATAGTGGCATAGCGAGGTCTCTTACTTTCAATAGAGCTGTTTCCAGCCCCAGCTGATATAGTAGTTCTTATCAATATATTCCATACGCTCTTCCCATCCAATACACCGAAAGTTTAGGTTGTTTAATGAGAAATATTTTGTTTGCCTGTGGCATCGAATCTGAAATTCCTGTGATAAATCTTATTTATCAAAATGATCGCATAAACTGAGGTTACTGTCAGTGGCCGGATGAGCTGACTAACGAGGCTGAGGTTTGTACATGAAGATGGTAATCTGATAGCAGCTGGTCTGAAGCCCATGCGCAAGTTGAGGAAGAAATTTATGAAGTACGAGTACAGTATGAAGAAGTTAGAAACTGTATATTGTACTTCGTCGTGTTTAAGTGCGTTGCTTTGATTGGACTGCTCTAGCAAGTAAATGTGAACAAGAGAGAGAGAGAGTTATGTATTGTTGCACATCTGTGCATTTAAACATCAGATGCATGAAGTCAATAGACTTTAGTTTCGTTGCAAATCCA
This sequence comes from Lagerstroemia speciosa, assembly GCA_037672795.1. Lineage (NCBI taxonomy): Eukaryota > Viridiplantae > Streptophyta > Magnoliopsida > Myrtales > Lythraceae > Lagerstroemia > Lagerstroemia speciosa. The sequence continues at coordinate 8,660,665 of CM075299.1, forward strand.
TATATTAAGCAAAATGAGAATGATATCATTCATAACATAACATCAAAGTTCATTCCATAGCATCTAGTCCTGGACACGGTTCCAGAACCGGACGGTTCAGGGGGGTTTCGGAACTGGACGGTTTCGGTTCGGAACTACGGTTCCGTCCGGTTCCGAACCGACTAGTTCAATTTCTATTAAAATTAAATTAAATTAAATTAATTTGATTTATATAACGAGTTCATGGTGTAAATTACAGTTAAATTCTTAACACTTGTAAAATTTTTACAATTATTGTTGGTCAACTTTACAAGTGTTAAGATTTAAAAGGTGAGTTACACAATGAACTTATTTGTATTCTGTATCACACGGTTAAATATCTACTCTAGCTTTAAAACTTTTTGAGAAAAAATGAAATCTGAAAAGTCAAAGGCTAGTCAAGGGGCGATGGCAGGCCTACGGGTGGGTTTGGGTAGGTTGCATTAAGCCTCATAGTTCGAGGCCGGTTCCAGTTTTGACCCGTTTCGGTTCGATTTTGACCGGGCCGTTTCAGGTCCAAGCTGGCCCATGACCAGTACTAATAACATCTATTATCACCAACAAACATCAGATGCAACATCAATTTTTCATGTATCGAAAAATATCAAAATGGATCAAGTAGATTTGCTAATTATGGTCACTTTGGTGAGGGCCTTGGAGAGAATTGATGCGCAAGTAGGGTGATCCAACTGCCCCTTCAACTTCATCTTCATCTTCCTTCTCACCTTTGGAGAGCAGAGAGTCTAAATGGGAGGGAGATGTCAAATAATGTTTAATGTGTTTAAGATATAATTAGGGTGAAAATATTTTTAAAAATTCCCATTAAATTTCTCATTGCTCATAAATGGAGGATAATTGCAAATACTAAACTGATTTTATCAGGATTTTCTTGATGTAATCAAGGACCTAATTGTTGCAGCTGTAGGCCTAACTCATATAGTTAAGAATTTAACTGATAGGCAAGATGACCTAATTGATGTAGCAAGAGACCCAGTGATGTGACCAATGGACCAAATGAAGATAGTTAGTGATCTAAAGAAGTAATTTTACACTAAAGTGATGCAAATTTCATGAGTTCGGGGCCTATGTGATGCAAATTCTATGACTCGGATATTCAAGTTAATAGATTTTCTCTTGAGACCTAACTGATGCAGAATCGATCTCTCGGGGACCTGATTGTTCTTTTATTCCTTGGAAATTATGCATGATTCAAGAGATAGAGGGAATATGTGGAATGTGGCATAAAGTTTTGGGTTAAACATAAAGGAAGATAAAATTGAGGGAGTAAATTAGAATTTTACGAAGAGTATCAGCCCGCGGCTTGCAGAGAAAGAAAAGCAGCAGCAAGCAGCCAACAAATACTCATCCGAGACGAGCAGATCGATCAGAATCGCGGGCGTCCGCTCCAAGCGATACATTGACGGTGTGAAGCTATAGAGAAGCGATGGCGAGGTACGACAGAGCGATCACTGTGTTCTCGCCGGACGGCCACCTCTTCCAGGTCGAGTATGCGCTCGAGGCCGTTCGCAAGGGTAACGCCGCCGTCGGAGTCCGCGGCACCGACACCATCGTCCTCGGCGTCGAGAAGAAGTCCACTGCCAAGCTCCAGGACTCTAGGTAATTGACATAGCTAGTTTCTCTGTAGTCTGCGTTTGATTGATCTGGTTTGGAGGAGTGGAGAGCTCGAGTTTAATTAGGGTTCATGCCACTGGTTGCTCGTGACTTGTTGATGAAGCTAAAGCTCTGTCCTCTAGCTGAGCGGTTACTGATTCTCCTGTACATTGCGATTTGAATGGTGACTGCAAGATGTGTGCTATGGTATACGGATTTGACTGGAGCGGACTCGCTTTAGCTAAGAGTTGTATGTTCTTCGTTTGCCCCTCTTGCTTTGTTCTGGAAACTGTCATATCCATTTGTTGCGGTGATTCTTTTTCTCCATTTCCTTTTGGCTTTAATGGTGTGAGATTGTCTTTCATAGATTTCCAGTCACTTATGTGAAATGGTCGTACCAGGTTTAGTTGATTTCACCGAATCATGATCGTTAGGTCAAGTATTCAATTTGTACTCTGAATTGCTTAACAGTCTTCAAGTGGCTGGGTTACAGAATCTTTGACTTGAGTGCAAGCCAAAATTACATTTGTCTTCTAAACCTTCAAGTTCTTATAAAGAGTAGATTATTGTATGAGCAGAATGATTGAGATGCGACTAGGGGGAACCCTCACAGGGCTAGAGTTGGTGGGAAAGCTGTTGCAGAGAGCATTTGCTTGGTCAATTCTGTGAAAAATAGTGCTACATATCTAATTGCATCTTTGAAGATTTTGAAACTGAAAGTTAATTACTAAAGAAGTGCATCAAAATATCTGGAGGTAACCCTTTCCAAGTTTGTAACTGAAGTCTGAAACTACGGTCAAGTGAAACTTATGCTACATGTAAACAGTGGACTTGGATTACCATGAAAATGAATGGTTAGTTTTTCTTTAGTTGTAGTGGTTTCTGCGATCAAGTAATATGACTGAGTAGTTTTAGATCAAAATGTGGGTGTCTGCATTTAATCCATTTGGAAACTCTTCTTGCATGTATTGGCATCAGCACATGATGAAGATGTTCCTTCAAGTGAATGGCCTAAAATTGCACACACAATCGAAATTGTTTTCCCTGCCATCATGTTGCCAGCCTTGTCTCATGGCTATCTTTCCAATTTTCAGTTTTTGGATGAATTACTAATTTGACCACGGAATCATAGATGGGCCTCAGCTTAAAAGGTTGATGACAGGTTTAGCATTTCATAGAATATCAAGAAAAGATTGTGGCTGTTTTCCTTAATTCTTCCTCTGCAGTTTTATCCTCCTGAATATAGAAACACGTGCTGAAGGTGCCTTTTATATGTATATGGATATATTATTTTGGCACCTTGAAACTAACCATTTCTGCTTGACTAACTATGCAGATCTGTTAGAAAGATAGTGAACTTGGATCAGCACATAGCGTTGGCATGTGCTGGCCTCAAAGCAGATGCTCGTGTTCTAATTAACAGGGCGAGGATTGAATGCCAGAGCCACAGGCTCACTGTTGAAGACCCAGTCACTGTCGAGTATATCACTCGATACATTGCTGGCCTTCAGCAGAAGTATACCCAGAGTGGAGGTGTGAGACCATTTGGGCTTTCTACTCTAATTATCGGTTTTGACCCGTACACCGGTGCACCATCGCTGTATCAGACCGATCCATCCGGTACATTCTCAGCTTGGAAAGCTAATGCAACAGGAAGGAACTCTAACTCAATCCGAGAATTTCTTGAGAAGAACTATAAAGAAACATCTGGGCAAGAAACTGTGAAACTCGCAATCCGTGCATTGCTGGAGGTAAACCCTCTGCTTCATTTTCTTCTCTCTCTTATTTCTTTCTGCTTTCTTGGTGCTCGGTTTCTGAGCTCATAAGCCATAGGATGGTTCTTCTGCTAAAGCAGGAGAAATTCTTGGAAAAAATATTATGCTCATGTTAGTGTAGTCGTGCAAGCTATTCTGTTGGAACTGTTCTTGTTTGTTGCTCGTTTTCTGGTACTGTCTGAAGAATTGCAGTTTCCTCGTCTAGAGCTATAAATTCTAGAAGCAGTCATTATGCCCTCACAGATTCCTTGGCAGATTTCCTTGACTTGTTCTTAAATTGCTCATGAATTTCACGATGTAGGTCGTCGAGAGTGGGGGTAAGAACATCGAGATTGCTGTGATGACAAGGGAGCACGGATTGAAGCAGCTCGAGGAAGCCGAGATTGATGCGATTGTTGCCGAGATCGAAGCCGAGAAAGCTGCTGCTGAGGCTGCAAAGAAAGCTCCCCCCAAAGAAACATAATCTTTACTCGTGCTGCTGGAGATTTTCGCGATCCTTCTTTTGTGAACCTTTGTTTTTCCATTCGACTCTATTAATGGTTTTCGAGAGTCTGGATGACTTTGAACTGGAGTGTTCAGAATGTATTTCTTGCATTGGAGTCGAGGGCAGTGTCGATTACGGGAATCAAACCGCCTGCATTAGTGGGCAGTTAACTCGACTCATTAGCATACGTTGAAGCGATGTGGTCTACAAGCCTGTGGAGATCGAACATGGGATTTCCATCAGACGGATGTTGAGCATTGAAGGGTGCATGCAGCAGCATTCTGTGCTCTTGCCGTGCGGAGTACCGTCAGCTTATGATACGAGCGAGCAGGTTTAACTCAGTGATACGTTTGACACCGATGACAAAGAGCTGTCTTAGCACCTCGTAGATACGAGGAGTTTTTGGTGTTGAAATGTTAAAATTTGAACAATGAACTAGTCAGATTGAGGTGGAACGTGTCTTAATAATTGAAACAAAGAAACTCCTTGATTCGGAGAGATTTATCTGAGAAAAAATTCTGACCTGGAAAAAGGGAAAATTATTTATTAAAACTTATCCATCGCAGGGATGAAACTTTAATTAATTAGAATATATTGAATTCTTTAATATAATGATACACCCCCAAAAAATCTAAGTTAAGGTTCCATAAATATAAATAAGCAAAATACGTGAAGAAAATCTTAATACAGATTCAAATTTGGATTTATCAGAATGATATCGAGTTTGTGAATATCATGATAGTGACTTGAAAAGAAAATCTTAAAATAAGGTTTCATAAATAAAAATAAGTGAAATAGAGAGAGTAGGCAAAAATTCAGCAAGCAAAGTATTAAAATTTAAAGGTGAAAAAGAACACGACTTTGGCCCATGCAGGTCTCGAACCTGCGACCTTCGCGTTATTAGCACGACGCTCTAACCAACTGAGCTAATAGGCCATTGCACGCTTGGCTTGCTGTATAAAATTAAATAGAAGATAAAGCTACTTTAAAGCCTTACATTTCGAGCAGCTCTTTGGTTGTTGCAGATGTTAATTTGTTTCCGCCATGAAAGAAGACTACGAGGTGATTCGTTTTTTCCTGAGCTTTTTGCTGTAACGATCGGTCTCCTGTATTGCTTGAAAATCTTCACTTTCAACCTTTCAATCTTACACCCGCTTTGAGCTGTGTGTGGATCGCCCTGACCCGCTAGGTTATGCTTCAGACGTCGATCGTAGACGATGAATCTGTCGTTCTTGTAATTGAGCTTTGATCCTCGATGATGAAGAACTGATGGATTCATGATGTCCCGCTTATCTTCTTCCTTTTTATGGCTTGCAATTTATCGTTCATTTTCTGTTGCATCCCTTTTAGCTGTAAAAGACAGTGTTTTGGGGATTTTTCCTTTTCCTGAGGTTCCTCGAAGTACGTTGCTGGCGAAAAATTTTCAGTGGCGTGTGCGTCTTTCGGGTTGTATTCGGTGCTTTAAAGCAGTACAGAAACTAGAACACCATTTGCTACAGCCGGGAGGACCGAGCAATGGAATTACATCCCGGGTTGAACTGATTTGCATTCTGATGTATCGGAAAGTGATCATCCCTGTGGAGAAACTGAATTCGGGATTCTAGAATATGTTCCTGCACTTTCTCCCATTTATTTTGAGAGAATCATTGAAGGTTGAAGGAAGAAAGCTTGAGTTCGTTGTAGAGGTTGAATCGGATTTTGTTTCTTGTGAGGGGATTGCTAGTCATGGATTTGTGGGGCCACTCAATTATGGGGAACGTAGTTTATATTGTTTCTGTCGCAGCATTCTGATTTGAACCACTGATATGGCGTTTATCTCTTGACTGCAGGTTGAAGAGAAAAAGCAGGCAGCTGCTGATGTCTTGGATCAGTACTCGAAGTTTGTCATGGCATGCATTGGAAATCAGGTTCGGCCATGCGATCTGAGGCTCCACTTGATGAAGGTAGTGAAACCCCTCAATCTGCAATTCCCATATTCAAAGTTGACTTTAACATGGGGTTCTTTGGTGTTCCCTTTTTAGTTCTATAGAATTTCTTCTCGGAAACTGTCATGAGAGTCAGCTATAAATTGTTCGCAGTTATCATCCTCGTAGTATGTTAGTGTATGTGCTTCATCTGTAGTTCTCTGAATCTGGGCATAGTTGAATTGGGCAATATACCGAGCTTTCCTCAAAGGATGGCTGATTTGCTGAATGCAGTAATGCGAATAATGATTGAACAAACATCTTTGACTTTGAGTTTCGATAACAAAGTGGAGCGACTAGCAAGAGCTTCCTGAGTCACTCAGTCTTGTTTCTCACTACCCTGATTGCATGCTTTCCTGATGTCGCTTTGCAATATGACCTCATAGATCTTCGGCAAGCACTACGAAACTTGGTTTAAGATGATTCCCTGAAAGCCATATTGACAGTTAGTCAGCTCACATGAGACCTGTCACGCTGTATCTAATACTAGACATATATGCTTGGAGATCAATCGGTTCTCTTCTCATTTGTTCCTCAGTGTTTGGAATATGGGCTTTATCCTTTCTGTTGGGTGTTCTTTTGGGGTTGTCACGGTATTGTTGCTGTTGAAATTTGAATCTAAGAATGCTTGTGCCCTGCTGCTGCTCAGGAGATCTCCGGGCTGCCTACATCTTTGAAGAGAGACTCTTTTCCATCACCTGCTGCTTCTGAAGCAATGGGCGAGTCGTCAAGCTCAGGCACAGCAAGACTCGACAAAGCAGACAGTTTTCAGGCACTGTAGTAAACTTCATCTTATATTGATGGTTTTCTACTAAATTTGGTGGGAATTTGGGCACTGTGTGTTCTTGACTGAGAAATCTATATGTAGAACAGACATTCACAACCTATGCTTCTGTTAATATGGCAGTGTAGAAAGACAATGGACCTGAGTTATCTTATAAAACTAATTATGTGGTGTGATGCATCCGTAAATTTGCTTTAGGGCAACATGCTTATCTGGTGAAGAGTGTGCATTAGAAGCCGGACTTTCAGATCTCTGATTACTACTGTGCGTTTTAGCAGTGTGAGATATTGGTGTACTAACTATGTTTTACCCAAGAATGAGACCAGGGTGGTTCAGCAAAAATGCATGGATTCAAAGGTTTTACGCAGGAGAATTGGAGTTGTGGAATACTGTATGTACTGTGAGGAATCTTTGACTATTTCTTGGTAGTTTAGGATCTTATTGGTTTGCATGAATTCAAAGGTTTCTTCTCTTTTAAAGTCAGGAGTCTGCAGTTCTTGGAGATTGTTGAAACACCAAGGAGTTGCTGGATAATTTACGAGTTGCAGAGTCAGTGATGGAAAAGAAAGGTATCCCTTTTTCTCTGATGTGGCTTTGTTGGCCTTCGATCTGTTGTTGTTCTAGAGGAGCTAAATGTTTTCCTCCGATGTCTAATGAGAAAGAGACCACTGTTCTCAAGGCAGCTGGTCTCGGTCTCGGTCTCGGTCTCGGTCTCGGACTCAGACTCGTACTGATGATTTGCAAGCTGTCCGTGTGCTCTATGGTACATTCTGATGTTTATGTCTTGCTATGAATTCGAGTCCCCAAAATTGCTGTAGATGGTTGTTCTCCAACTACTGACATGACAATTGAAGTTACTTTGCAGAGTCGTAGACCGGCTGCTGGGCAAGTAGACATGTATTGATAGATATTACAGAGTTGGTTGCCTGAAAGCAATCTCCTTTTATGTGTGTATTCTAAGCTGGAAGAGGAAATCTAGACAGTGCCGGTATCGACCGTAGTCTGGCAGATGCTAGAGCGGCAAAGAACAGCCAGCTATCTGGGATCCAGTGTTGTGTTTTGCTACCACATCTTAGAAAGCAGGGGAGCTTGGAATATTGATACTCAAGAAACTTTCCAAGAGAGAAACTCTAATACTAATGGATCTGGCTCACATAAGATTAAAAATTTTCAACCATAAATTCGTTTTATTCATAGAGCTCAAATTTGAGAATTCTTTTTCGGTGTACAGAGGAATCGTGTAGGTATAAAAAGGATAGAAGAAATTTGTTTTATTCATAAAACTTGAATTTGATAAACTGTTTTTAGATGTATAGAGGAATCATGTAGGTCTAAAAAGGATAGAAGGAAAATGTGATAAAATAAGCACACGAAGTTCCATGGATAGAATCAATCTTAGGACTTCTAGGTCATAGGATGAGTATAGTACTATTAACTGTACTAAGCCCTATATTTTTCAAATTTGAGGATTTATGTAAAAGAAAGGAGATGATGAACGATATTAACAAATCCATATTAGTGTGCTGCAGTAATGGACTTAGGACTTGCTTCACTCACAAAATTCAAATCGGAGATCTTATATAAAGGAAAGTAGTATTGAATCATCTCGAACAATTTACATTGGCTTCATTCATAGAGCTCAAACATGAAAATTTAATTAAAAAAAATGAGGAATTAAGCATTTCAATCTATTCATATAAGCTATTCCCATCCTTCTTTTTGATATCGATTGTGTTCGGTTCCGTGACAACCGACTAGTCCACTGGAAGATGTATTTACAGCCCGAGACTCCCCATTAAACCCCAGATACTGACCTCTAAAGAGTTTTAAACCCGGGCACTCTTAGAGTGTACTCCGTAAACTTGTTACTAGGCTGTTGCCCCATACTCTTTATAGAAAAATGGATTGTGGGGCTTTGGCTCCTGAAATTGTGGAGATGGTCTGTCAAATTTTGTGGCACCCAACTTTACCTAGTGGGTGGGACAAACTCTCTAGTGGAGTAACTATGTCACCACGTAACAGTCTTAATATGATAGTACTGGCTAATAAAATCTATTTGTTTTAAATTATTTTTTTTATAAATTCCTAACAAGAAAGACCTAGAAATAGATGAATTTTATTGATTGATGTTACCATATTTGTAATGTCACGCAGTGGTACCGTTGCATACCAGACTTGCGCAGTGGGTGGATGGACCTTTGAGTAGTTAAGGCTCTTTTGCTCTAACCTTTTTGACTGTCTTAAGCTTTGCAGGATAATCGTCTAATTTAATTATATAACAAAAAATGTAAATTCCAGTTACCACCCGTGTGACTTCAGGAGAAAAAAAAAAGGGAAAGAAAGAAATGAGGAAAAAAATTGTTCCCAAAATCTTTAAAAGGGAAAAATATTTGTTCTGGTCATTAGAATTTTACAATATTTTCATATTTGATCCAAATATTTCTCTTATGTTCATTTTGACCATCAATTTGGGATTTTGTTTAACCTCAGTCCTCCACATTATATTTAACTGGACACGAACTTGTGTTATGCATGGGAAAAAAATAAATGTGAAATGCTGGGATGAGTCTGTATGATTAGATCATTTATTTATCGTGTACTGTGATTTAATTCATTTAAAATTCATTAGTTTTATAGTAGTAGGTAGAACACCATCAATTGTCATCAGTAAACTATTTCAATTTTATATTTTCATGGTACCAATTTCAAAAAATTCATTTAAGAAAATTACATTTTTTAACTGCTAAAATTATAGATATGGAGTAAGGTGGGGTGATATGAGCAGTTAATAAAAGATTTTTAATATTAAGATTATAAATATGGAGCGAAAGAAAAATTACTGAAGTTATTAAATTTTAATATGTAAATTATAGTAAAAGTAAATATGAAAAAAAGAAAAATACACCAAACATCGTGAACGTTTACATATAATAGTGTATAGATAGATAATTAATATTTAAAAAAAGGTTCATTGACTTTAAATAATAGTAAAAATATTTTTTAATTAAAAATTTAGAACACAAGGAAAAACCTCAACGAAAGAGGGAAAGGGGTTCGTCTCCGGCCACCACTATCCTTGATAAGCTCATCAACAGTACTAGAGACTACTGATGACCTTACTACCAATATCTAGAGTTGAGTCCTCATCAATCTCTATCTCGTATCGAAGGGTTTTCTATTCTTTTTTATTTTTTCAAATTTAAAAAATGATTTTTAATTAGAAAATATATTATTATCATTATTATTATTATTTAAGTCAATTCACCTCATTTACTATTAAATATAATATGGAGAATCAAATTTAAACAAAATTTAAAAGGTCAAGGGTTGAAACCAACTGAAAAAAGATTTAAATCAAATATGATTCGGGTATTTCAACCACCTTTTTTGTTTTTTTCGCTTTGTTGCTCGCTCTGCTTCCCATCCATCTCCCATTCAAGAAGAATAAGGACAAGTAACCGTAATTTGTGGATGTTGGTGAGGGTGTCCCCGCCAATCAATATGTCTTTCTGAGGAAGAGAAGAACTAAGGAGCTTTGTGATGAGAAAGCGTCGGGGAAAAACTGGGTCTTGAGCGGACGGCTTATCAGATGGGTTGAAAATATTTCATTGGAAGCAGTGGTAAAGTGCTTGTCGTGGGGCTGCCAGCAATATAACATAATATAAAAGGTTGAAAGTGAAAATCATATTTTACACTTCTAAAATCTGAGAGAAATTTACACATCGTTCTCACTGTATATATCACACTGAATATTTACTCTGAATCCACATTGATATCCAAAATTTGAAATCAGTAAGAGCTAATATATGGCCCATTATACTTTGAATATTTATTTATTTTTATTTATTTTTCTATATAAAATGTATATCAATTGTAAAAAAATTCTATCATTAATTATTAAGTTATTAAATATGTAAAAAAATTATGATGAGCCTAGAAACTTTTTAAATTAAAATTATTAATTACGAGTTATCTATACTATTATATATAAATCTATGAAAAGTTTGGTGTCTTTTTCGTATTGTAATTAGCCCATAATATAATTTACATATTAAAATTTATGATGTATTTATGATCTCCATATTAAAGATAAAACAATAATTTCATTCATTTCCCTCCCTACGATCTTAATAGTAAAGATCTTTCATTGACTGCTCATATTCCCATCTTACTCCACATCTGTAATTTTAGTAGCAAAAATTTGTCACATTTTTTGAACGAATAATTTGAAATTATAAAAATAAAAAGTAAAATTGAGATAGTATACTGATAAAAATAGAAAATATTTTACTTACTACTATAAGTTAATGAATTTTAAATAAATTAAATTATAATTACTTATAAATAAATGATATAATTATAGGAATTCGCTACAGTATTTCACATTTATTTATTTTTTTTTTCATACGCAGTACGAGTCCGTATCTAGTTAAATTAAAAGGCTGACTATTTTAGTGACTAAATTTTTTTTTGGTGTAATATTTTTGTGACTAATTCTATATCTAGTTCAATGAGACAGTGATATAACAATATGGGAAGGTCAAAAGGTTTCGGTAATGACTGACTTTGACTAGAGAGTCACAGCAGTTAGGGTTGTTCAAAAAAATCGCAAAATCAAACTGAGCCGAAAAATTGAATCGAATCAAATAAAAAATAATCGAATCGTTAAATCAGTTCCTAATGGTTCGTTTTTTTAACCTAGAAGAGGTTCAGTTAATAACTGAACCGAACCGCTTTCTAACTAATAATTAAATAAAACAAAAATAAAATTAAAATATACAATTTTAAACAAAAATATATTTTGCCTAACTTTTTTACACTTCGGTTCGGTTAATTTTTGAACCGGACCGGACCGGACCGGACTAATTGTATTTTTATAGTGAATTTAATTTTTTAGTCTAAAAATCGGTTAACCGAATCGTTCGAACCAATTTTAAACAATTTAATTTTTTTCTTCCTCAAATAGTTACGATTCGGCCCCTATACTGCCTAAACATAACTGAATTGGAAATGTGGTTTAGTTCGGGTTCAAATAATTTTTCGAACCAAACTGAACCATGAACACCCCTAACAATAATACTAAGTATTATCTCAAATTAATATTATTTAATTATTTTTAATTTTTTATACTTTAAAATTTTATTTAAAATTTTTTTAAAATAATTAAATTTTTTATTAGATTATAATATCTCATCCTGAGGCGGAGAAATGTACTAGACATTCTTTTTTTTTTTTTTTTTTTTTGGTCGCCAGCCACGGTATCCAAGCAGGCCCCACCAGCGGTGAGATGGCATCTTTCAGCCAACCATACTTGACTAATCCGTTGGTCGCCCCGGGTCGCACGCCTGGCAATGGCGGGTGAGGCTCCCAAGAGGGGTGTCTGCGTACGTGAGGTCTCGAACCTGAGACCTCCTTAAGCGGCACCGAGCTGCTTACCACTCGGCCCAACCCCTCTTGGTATGTACTAGACATTCTTCTTCAGATCAAATGGAGCATTGATTGTACGGTGCTGACGTGTTGCGATATTTTTCAATAAAAAGGATAATGAAAATAACAGAAAATAATTTAAATTTCGAAATCTAAAACCTTTACCACATTTAGGTCTGCAGTTTCCGTTGAAATATAAATTTACCAGATAGCCCCTGAGACTGTTGCCAGAAATTAAATCGACGCCAACCCTCAGACTACCATGTCTCCCGCCCGGCTTTGTACGAAATTACGAATTTACCCTCGGAGGATCATTAACAATAGAAAATCTCACAGATTTATAGCGTCTAAATACATATAAGAATATAACTTTTATTGAGATTAAATGTCCGAGAAAAAAAATCAAAATTATAATCCCATAAATTACTCAAAAACGAGTATTTGGGCTCTATCGATTTGAGCAATCACTTGGGAGGTTCACCATTTTCATCGCCGCCATTGATTATTATTATTATTATTATTATTATTATTATTATTTATTATTATTATTATTATTATTTTATTAATGGTCGAATTTAAGGGAATGAAATCAGATTATTTAGTAAAAATAAATAAAATTAAAAAAATTTGTATAGTATTTACTAGGGGTGTAGACGGCTGGGTCGGGTGGATTTCTTTTGGAAATTTTTGGGATTCGACTTTTTTTTGGGTTCGTTTTTTTAAGTTAAAAAATCGTTCCGAGAATCATTTAAGGGTTATGAAACTAGTCACTTCAGGTTTGATTTTTTTTTGGACTCTAATTTTTAATATAATAATAAATTAAAAACAAAAATAATAAAACAAAAACTCATTATAAATAAATGAGAAAGGTTAATTATAAATATTTTAGTGTTTTAACAAGATCAATAACATAAAAATAAATCAAGATTTAAGTTTAAAAATATCAAACATATTACTTGTATTTTCAAAATCTAATAATAAAATGGATTATTACATATAATATAAATTTAACACGGATCGGTCTCTGACTCCGCCGGATTTTTCGGATCGGGGCTCGAATTTTTTGGTCCAGATTTTTCCACCTTAAAAATTGCTTTGAATTTATCATATGACTCATAGATTCCATTTTCTCGTTTTTTTTTAGATTTTTCGAGTTTCCTATTTTTTATTTACACTTCTAATATTTACAAGTTCTATCGAGTTTAAGGAAAACATCGTTCAACGCTCTCCTTAAATCTAAAGCTGATTTAACCTGAAGAGATAGACAATTATTCAAAAATTTCAAAGAATGTCCATTCTAACATTTCCCTGCGTACAAGAAATACCAACGAGTCCAGCCGATTTTAAAATTTAAATGACATCGTTAATTACGAATTAGAGAATTAAAGTGGGCATGCAGTGGAGGGCATTTCTGTCCAAAAAAATTTTCAAGCATAGGACAACAGCAACGCACACATGCTTGTGCTTTATAGTCTCTTTACTCTGCTCTCTGCCCAAAAAAACCTCTTTCATTCTCTCTCTCTCAAATAAATATTCAAAAAAAATACACAATAAATTTATTGTAGAAATTATTATTTAAATATTAAAATATGTGAAATTAAATGTCAAAAATTTTAAAAATTCTGTACATAGCAAAATATGATAGAGGTTTTATACAGCGAACTTGGCACGTATTTCCACACTAAATGTTTACTCCTCTCTCTTCCTTCCTGCTGTTCCACTCCAAACCTAAAACCTGCTCTTTCTTCTGCCTCTTTCCTCGTTCACTGTTTCTGTTCTCTGATTCTCTCTCCCAGGAAAGACGCGAGAGAGAGAGAGAGAGAGAGAATTGAAATTAAAAAAAAAAAACAGTAATGCGATTTGATTTCTCAGGAAAGCTCAGTGGCTGATGATCGGGTTGAGTTCTCCTTGTTCGTGCTCCGGCGAAGGCAGCAGCTTTCTGATGGAAATGCAGCCATTGATGAGACCTTGAGAAGAAGCTTCTGGAGCGACATCGTTTGTGCCCTTGGAAAGGAAACCCAGAGAGAGCGAGCGAGCGAGAGAGAGGAGATGGGTTTATGCTACTCGAGAGTGGACAGGGAAGAAATGGTATCTCGCTGCAAAGCCCGGAAGCGGTACACCAAGCAGTTCGTCAGGGCCCGGCAGTCCCTCGCCACCGCCCACTCCATGTACCTCCGCTCCCTCCGGGCCACCGGCACCGCCCTCTTCAACTTCGCCACCGCCGAGTCCACGCGCCATCACGCTCCTCCCGTCGTCCCCACGCGCCACCAGCCCCCTCCCCCTCATCCTCCTCCTCCCCCAATGAGCCCCCTGAGCTCCGACACCTGGACCTCCACCTCATTCACTGCCTCCCCGGCCCCGGCCCGGGCCCCGCTTCCGCCTCCCCCGCCCCCTCCCCCTCCGCCACCACCGCCGGCCGCGTCCGGGTGGGACTTCTGGTACCCTTTCGTTCCGCCGCCACCCTCGAGGTCGGCCACTGAGGAGGAGTGGGAGGAGACCACCAACACGGCCACTTCTGAGGTGGGGCCAGCTCCAGGAGGGGCGGCGCCCCCGCCGCAGCCGCCCTCCTCGGCGGACAGTGAGCTCGCTCTCGTGGTGTCGAGGAACAGTGGGAAGGATCTCCTGGGGATCATAAAGGAATTGGATGAGTATTTCGTGAGGGCTGCTGATAGTGGAGCAGAGCTGTCCAAGCTGCTGGAGGTTCCTTCTCCCGGTTTCTCTTCTCAGAGCAAAGGAGGTAAATTTTTTTTCAAATATTATATTTTCATCAATTTTCAGATTTTCAGTTGAGCCCAACATGTTTCCAGCAGATGACAGCCAGCCGGATCTCGGCTAGATTCGACATGAGTAGATTCTGTGAATCCAACCACAAACCCTGGTTTATAAGAGAATTTGATATCACTGCCTGATATTTGGAATGTAAACTGGTACAGTCAAGTCGATCTTTGGCGAAATTTGACAGATTCAATCTGACATTGTTACTCTCTGGGCTGTTGTGCTGAAGATAAGTTAGTTATTGTTACGATTTTGATAGACATGTTGATGGAAAGCTTCGATGCGTTTGTTTGACATGGGAACACGGATTTCCATCTGTAGCTGATGAGTTAAAGTGAGAGCATTGCGGTTTTCAGGAAGAACCCAATCCGAGGTTGTGTTTTGCAGTGGGATTTCAACTGATGTTTGTATTCTGCAGGTAAAGTGTATGACAACGGGTTCGGTTTGAGCCAGTCGATGTGGTCTCTGGGGTGTTCGAGTCAGAGGTGGGGCACCTTCAGTGATTGCAAGATCGGAAGTAATCTAGGCAGTGGTGTAAGTGGCAACGGGAGTCATTGTTCGACTGCAGAGAGGCTGTATGCCTGGGAGAAGAAACTCTACGAGGAAGTGAAGGTATGGATCGTATATTCTTTAGCCCCTGTTTATGGAAAAAGCCCGAGGATAACACGTGGCACATGTCATAAGTCGATGGTTGTTTAGCATTTATACATACCGTGTCGACATGTTAAATAACTGGTAACTTGTGTATTTTATCGGTTACATAGAAGGCTCTCCTTTTTACACGAACGTGACTTGGATTCATGTCCGAGTTGTCCCGAATTTGCACCTCGTGCAGTAGCTTTATGCTCGTGAAATTGTCTGTCGTTGCAATGTGGATGCATCTGATTGTGTGTTACAAGTCATGTTGTCATAGGCTGCAACCTCGTATTTTGTCCATGCTACGAACAGCGGTGTTGAAACTCGATTTTGAAAGTGTTTCCTGACCAGGAACTAGTTACAGTATCTTATCGGAAAGAAAAGGGAAGCATTTACTGTAGTATCCTGAAAATCTTGGGGTGGTGGGAGTGTCTTCTCGCCGATGTGGATTCATCGATGTTGATATGTTAAACATGTTGCATTGAAACTTTTAAAAGCATCTCGATATCGGAAAATGACCTGAGTTTCATCAGATTTTTACCATGTTAGATGCATCTTTTGTTGTTTCATGACCTTTTACGTTATCATTCAAGGAAATCCCATCAGTTCTTTGCTTGAGTACGTTCATCAGTCTTCCAACGGTGACAATGGTCTTGTTCTGTCGAGCAACAAACATGTCTCTTTACATCTAAGGCCACGGGATTCGGTTTGTATTTTCTCATTTAGGTTACATGGATCTCCACGAACTCTTCCCTCTTGGCTGTATTTCACGTGGGATTATTCTTCTACTTAAGCTGCAAGCAGGGCAAAGAGAACCCAGTGTGCCTTAATAATTTACTTACTGTTTCAGTCTGACATCATTAACGTTAAAAAAACACGAACATGCATGTGCCGCTTAGGTTCGGTCTTATATCCCTCCTGGAGTCTCAATTATTCTTCTGCCTTCGTCCTTCCGGGACGATTGAAAGCTGATGGTGAGCTGCCGACCGGTTAAAATGTTTTACTGAATCTGTTCGGTTTTCTTGTTTGTGTGGAAGAATGCGAGCACGATCAAGATCGAGCACGAGAGGAAGGTGGAGCAGCTGAGGAAGCTGGAGCTGAAGAGGGCAGATTATGTGAAGACTGAGAAGACGAAGAAGGAGGTTGAGAAGTTTGAGTCCCAGATGACCGTCGCTTCCCAGGCCATCGAGACCACCTCGGCCGAGATCACCAAGCTGAGGGAGACCGAGCTGTATCCTCAACTCCTGAAGCTCGTGGAAGGGTAAGCATTTCCGTATTTCTGTTTAGCTTTGGCTCTGGATGGTTCACAATACCGAAGAAGAGTCCAATAGGGTGGTTCTCTTTTAATTTGGAACGATCAAAAGAAGCCATGCGGTTCGGTTTTCTTGCAAGTTATCGGGGTGTTCTAGAACCAGTTTGGGGCTCGAGCTAGTTTTGAACCGAAACGAACTCAAAGCTGGTTCAGTTCTGTTCGGTTCTGTTCGGTTCGGTAAGTAAGTCAAACTAGAACCACTTTAAGGGGAAAAATTGGATTATTTTAAATAGATTAGATTAACCTCTCTTTATTTTTATAAAACTTTTAAAATAAGCGTTTCGGTTTGGTTTGATTTGATCGAAATTATTTATCTTTTAAGTTTTTTGGAGACAAAACAATTTGGTTCGAACCGAAATGAACCGGTACGAACTGATAAATTTAAAACATTTCAACGATAGTGTTTTTTATTTTATATATATATATATATATATATATAAAATCAGTTCAAAACCAAACCGGTATGAACTGATAAATTTAAACCTGTTCATTGATTACTTATTATTATTATTGTTATATTTAAAACCAGTTCGGCTCTGTTTGAAAAGATTAATCAAATTATTTACACCGAGAAATTAACGAGCTTGTTTTCATCCTAAAAGTCAAACTAAAATGAAACGGTTCTGTGAGAACTGGTTGTTTTCGATATGGTTCCAGTTTGATTGTTGCGAAGCCGGTTTTCCTGCAAACCTCTAATTATCTATCCATATATATTCCTCTTTTGCAGGCTGATGTGCATGTGGAGAAGCATGTACGAGTGCCACCAGGTGCAGACTCACATCGTCGGTCAGCTGAAGTACATAAACACGATCCCGTCCCTCGAACCGACCTCAGAGATCCACCGCCAGTCGACCCTCCAGCTTGAGCACGAGGTCCGGCAATGGCACCTCTCATTCTGTAACCTCTTCAAGTCCCAGCATGACTACATCCAGTCCCTCACCGGGTGGCTCCGGCTCAGCATGTTCCAGTTCAACAAGACCTCCTCCCTGGCGGGTCCCACCCTGTCCGAGTCAAGGATCTACTCCCTGTGCGAGGACTGGAGCCAGGCGGTGGACCGGATCCCCGACAAGGTCGCCTCTGAGGGGATCAAGGGCTTCCTTGCCGCGATCCACGCAATTGTGGCCCAGCAGGAGGAGGAGCACCGGCTGCAGAAGAGGTCGGAGTCGGTGTTCAAGGAGCTCGAGAGGAGGAACAACGAGCTGCGGTCGCTCGAGTGCAAGTACGGCCCATGCTCGATGCTCGAGGGCGGTTCGGGGAAGAACCCTGTGGGTGAGAAGCGGGGGAAGGTGGCAGCCCTGAGGGCAAGGGCGGAGGAGGAGAAGGGGAAGCAGGAGAAGTCGGCGAGCGTCACGAGGACGACGACGATGAACAACTTGCAGATGGGGCTACCGCACGTGCTCCAGGCGATCCACGGGTTCTCAAGCGTGTGCATGAACGCATTTGAGTCGGTTTACAGTCGGGCCAAGGACCTGGAATCCGATGTAAAGAGGCTGCTGCCTTGATTTTTGAATGGATTCTTCCTTTTTTATCTGCGTGAATATGAGCATTTCCGTTTACAGCAACCTTCCACTGGCCGATTCCCAGCGAATAGTGTTGCAAATGAGTATGGGGCAAAATTGGAATCGGTTGAAACCTGTACTACCGGGTAGGATCCGGATGGGTACTAGAAATACGTGGACAGGTTGAGGTGATAAATAGAGAAAATGGCGGGAGCCGATTCTGGTTTTGGCTCCAACCATTAGGGTACTAAAACTTGATTTACGAACGAATGAAACCTGATTTAAAAAATGAATTAATTTAATTTAATGGTCTATAATATTATTTTTCAGAATTCTAGCGTTGTTTGCAATGTAGAATTAAGAATCTGTGATATAAATTTTTTTAAAATTTAAAAATTTAACTTAATTTTAGAGTAAAAGGGAATCACATAATTTTATTTTTTTTAAATTTAAAATGTTCGATTTTTTTAAATGAGTAAATCGTGTATTTTTGGGTAATTAACCCATTTTTAGTGGGCATAATAATTATGTGTTTGACGATTTAACAAATTTAGATATTAAAAAATATTAATTAAATGCAATAAATATTTATATAAAATTAATTAATACAGTAAATTAATAAGAACTAAAGTAAAACTATAAATATTTTATAAAATCAATTATTTAGTAATATTTAAACTTGTGATTAAAGTTAAAAGTAGTTATATATTCACAAAATTATCATGATAAAAAGGAAACAAAAGGATAAATCCCAATAGAGTATTCGAAATCTAGGTATAGTAATTTAGGTAGGGTCTATTTTCTACACTAAATAGAATAGGATCCCGATCGAAAGTGTAATAATAGATATGTTTTTGGGTAGAATACGGTGCCGAAACTCGAGAAATAAAACCAAATAATACAAGAGCCGGGAAAACGACTCCAATAATATCGCCTAAAATAAGCGATACGATACCGGGAGACAGTCGATCAAAGTGATGAATATCATAAGGAAGACGAAGAGCCCAACAAGCTAGCCAATTTGCACACATATTACCTTCTCTATAAATATATCGTATCTCTTCTTGCCACTCCTTGGTCAATGGACTTCTTATAGAGCTCACCAATAAGGAGATAGAAGGTGCACACACTCATCTACTTGATAATAATCCTCGCACAATATCTGAATCTACCTCGAGAATGAGCTGTCGTATATCCACAGACCGAGCTTATTCTAAACCCAAAAAGGCTCCCCAAAGTTCTGCACTTGCATCAGTTGCCACTCCGATGTTGCATGGGAAGCAGCCCTTCTAGTTGCCTTCACAGTCTCTTGCTAAACCACCAGCTCTTGCTGCCCTGGATTCCCACGAGATGCACCATCAATATTGAGCTTCATTCAGCCAGCTCAAGGTCGACTCTAGCCTCCCAACGCAACTCCCTTATTGGTTTGTCACAGATTCAGGTAATAGTATTCTTTGCCTGATCAAAAGAGGCAGCCACTCTTGTGCGCAACTTCGGATTCTAACACTGGGTCTCGCAAAATTCTCAACAAACATGTTTTTATTTCTCCAAGACCACAATAACAACCAAGCAACCCCAAACACCAGAGACCAAGGGATCCTACCATTCAAGCATCTGTGAAGACAAAAGATTGGATGATAACCAATCGAGCAGAGGCAGTTGAAAGAAGACTTGGATGTAATAACAGATCTTTAACAAAACATGCCAAAACCGCATCACCCCTAATACCAATCTATGGTTCTTCCCATCTAATCGAGAAATAGCTTTGCAGTTCGATTCCAATTTGGACGAGGTATACGATAAGTAGACCTCAGGAAATCCTCTTTCTATGCAAAATTCGGTCCCCGTGTAAAAATATACAGGAGACACCATTGTTGATCAAACAAGCCAAATAATAATAATAATAATAATAATAATAATAATAATAAATCTTCTGGGGGTTAATTTACATTGGGGTCGTCCCTACTCTGTGTATCCTTCAAATAGTCACCAATCTTCGATCTCATCCTCTTCATCGGAAGCATCGGTTTCTCGGTCTTCCATACTCGTATCTTCATCACCATCTCCGGTGCCACTGCTGGAAACCGTTCCCCGGCAAGCATCGGTTTGTTCATGCTGGATACGTCTGTGTGCAGGAATATACTCGGTGGCAGTAACTGATGAGTCCAATGAGCCGTGAAGATAGCTTCTCTGCAAGAGCAACTTGTCCTGCATTACAAGCCAAGGATGAAAGTCGCTCGAAATGGCTTTCACCGACCACAGAGAAACTCGACAATTCTATATTTGATCAGAAATGATTGAAGAAGGGGCGAGGCAGAAGTCGGAGCAGAGGAAATCCTAGCAAACCTTATTGTGTAGCGCAGCTTTCTCGACCTGCCAGAGCTTTGGCCTGCGAATCGAATGCCACCTGCAAAAACAACCAAAAGCTTCACCATCTAACCGGAAAGAAAGCAATCTTTCTTTCTCGAGAATGTGAACAAAATTTTCAGACATAACTGTTGTAATCTGACATGTGTCTGGAAGAATTGAACACCTTGACATTAAAAATAAAAGCTGGAAGGGTATTTTCAAGCATGGCGAATGGGAACCTGGGAGGCACTGGATGATCATTCCCGAAAAGTACCCCTCGAACAGCAACTGAAGCGGCACAAGACTGTAGGACCCCCTCAGTATCATTACTTCTAGAGAAGTTTTGACAATGAGTATCCAAGAGCATATCGGCATCACATAAATATGAGAGCACGGTACAGGCATCATCCACTGCATCCTCATCCAAGAAGTCCAAAGCTGCAAAATAGCTGTGGAAGTTAATAACTGTGAGCAGAGTAGATCCCGGAAGTAATCTTATTTCTGGTCCACAACTTTCAAGTGTGCAGCAAGCGTCCAAAAGTACGTACCATTCTCGTGCAAAAAATCAGCAACCGGTCTTGCTTGTCCATGTGCCTGACAGAGGACCTTCTCTGGAGAATCCATTTTCAGTGGAAGCCTAGAGAACTTATCTTGAATGGGGAGTGTGTTTTCATCTACCAGGAAAATGGGTAAACAAAAGGTAAGAGACACAACGGTAAAAGGCATTAAAAGCTCTCTACCAACTATAACTCTACTTTTGACATCTATGATATCATTCTACCGTACATCAAGCCATGCTGGAATAAGAACCTTGCACCTTCAACATCAGAATGGGGCAACATTTGGATCCGATTTGGTGGAAGGAGGAAAAAACAATGTTTAAAGATCAGGGTCTTTTATCCAAGCAGATGTGTTTAGCCAACGGTTCAATGGCTCAAGCCAGTCAGGCCACTAACAAACTGTGGGGGCATAAGTTACCAATATCCTTCACACAGGCCTACAGCAAATTCGAGCTCGGAAAGACCCCTGGTATAACCTAAGAGCTTCTGCTAATGGTTCATCTGTTCTGGAAGGAGAATCTTCTACAGATCCGAGGAGAGATATTTGAGTTGAGATTTCCTATGCAGACATACCCAAAGAATTGGTACTTTCACAATCTCTCTTGTTATGGAGGAACTTTCCCAAGGCATGAAAGAGGCCGACTGTTTCATCACGACCAAAATTTACACCAGGAAGTCGCCCTTTTTTTGGAGCAGAATCTGACAATGATGAAGGTCGTGAAATATCTTTGTTGACAAATAAGAATTGCAATGATGTAATGGCCTGTCTGATGTCCCCTCCACTGGCTTTTGCAATTATATCCAGCTGTTCTGAAGTCACATCACATCGTTCTTGCTTGCATATTCTAGAGAGAGTCCGCTTGATAGAGTTATTTGTGATAGGATTAAATGATATCTGAAAATTTTCACCAGCTTCATGTCAGATAAGATAACAAGACCAAGTAACATATTTTTCAGATATAAAAATAAAAAGGAATAAACAGTTCGAAGTGGAGACCTTGTTTGCTCCAGCTTTCTCAAGGAAAGATACAAGTTCCTCTAAACCGCGTGCTGTATCATCAGCTGAATCAGAATGACCGGTGTCCGTGATTAAGATGACAGTAGGCGTACAAGCAGACTGCACAAGAAGATGTAAGCAGTTTTGCAGTCTCTTATAAGCACTCCTGCTGAACGTCAAAGGGAGATCATCAATCAGGAGAATAACTGGAGATGATGGCCTTCCAGCAAAGGATGGGGAAACCAATCCATACTTCCTTATCCTCTCAATGAAAAATTCAAACTCATCCAACTTTGATACATATTGTGTTCCTGCTGATAATGGGTTCATGAGTTAAACAATATTATAAGTCGCATAATATTGAAAGGGCAGATATTTTTCACACAAACTCGAATCCTGATGCCCTTGTTCAAGTGGAAATGTTACCAAGTATACAGCATTTGCAAAGTGCAAGAAACACATAATAAATATTCATGGAGATGCTCTATTTTCATGCAAGCATTCACTTCACGTGTGTTAGTTAATAAATATAACGCTGTGATGAACTCAAAAATTCATATTATATCAGAGTTCTAATTCAAGAACGAATAAAAGAAGGTAGAAAAATTGCTCCATGGGCCCAAGACGAGAGAAATGCCATCTACTGGAATATACCTCTATATATGTATGTATATAAAGCATTACCTGCATTACTGCTATACATATGCTCCTGCCAGATTGTAGGAGTAGGTGTGCTCCATTCAAATAACATGGCTCCGATCTGTGATGCAATAACCTTGACAGTTGCCTGCAAATTGAGAATGTTCAGACATTTTATATTGTAGCTGCATTTGCAATTCCATAAAAACTTAGAGAAGCATGCAACTTTTACACCATGCATTAATCAGGAAAATAGTACGCCATTTCCATTTATATGCATTTATGACTTTCAGTGAGCAAAACCATAAAGAAAAAACATACAGATTTTCCAACTCCAGCATGACCACTGATAAGGAGAACGTTAGTGCCATAGTTACCCTGCAAGTAAGAAGAGAATCACTTCCATGATACATTGCACAATTTTTACCATGATATAGGAGAGAGGGAGCTTCAAATGCAATCCAATGGATAAATGGTTCTATAATGCTAAACCATAGAATACCCTTGAACATTATCCACCCCCCACCCCAAAAGAAAAAGGAAAAAAATTACCTTTGGAGCTTGTACATTTTCCTCAAACCAAGCTTTCACTTCATCAACCTACAAGTATGAGGAGATCAAGAGATAAATACATATCCATATCCCAAGATTAGCGAAAATCTGCAGGTTGCTTTGAAGGTCCAAACTTATTTGACCTTCTTTTTGTGAACAGCAAGATCTTCAAAGGTACAAGGTTTGTACCTATCAACCCATAACTCCTTTCCAGTGCCCTTTCCAAACCCTGAAGTAGATCCAAAGGTAAATTCTTGAGAATAGAATGAAGAAGAGAAAAGCGAAGCAATACATGCCAAGAAATCAGGCATTAGATATTAAATGAAGAGAACAGGATGAAGAAGAGAAGAGCAAAGTAATACACGCCAAGAATCCACTAAAAATCAAATGGAAGTAAGATAGCCAAATGGAGAAAACTAAAATCCACAAATTAGCAGCCACTCTATTTTAGGATAATGCAGTTTCTTTCAAAACGGCCACCTCAGAGTTTTCACAACTTGCTTTTGCACTGTATTGTTAATGAAAAGAGAACTGCCATAACGGCACTTTTGAAAGGCTACTAATGACTATCAACGCTGCACATTGCACGGTTATCTTTGACTCTTTATAATGAATTATCTCAAGTCTTCACAGTATTTATCTTTATTCACTCATCTCCTGTTTCTTCCTCATGTATTGTTCCAGCAATTTTATTACTAGATTCATGATAATTCTCCACTAGCATCCTTACCAAGAAGAATCCACCGTATATTTGGAATAGGAAAATGGCAGGACAGAAAGAACACCAGAGGGCAGACTAACAGTAAAGGCATACCAGCAAATACCTTGACTCCAGTAAACACTTCTTCAAAATCATCTCCAAAGAATTCAAACTGCAAAACAGCTAAAATCTTCAGGCTTTCATCAATCAAAACCAGTTGAAACGGTCATTTAACTAAAGGTAATTGCTTTTACAAATCATTGCTTTTGCTTCTAAAAGGATGACAATGGTCAACTAAGTCACACACCAATCTTGAGAATGGACTCATTAGGACATGAAAACAAGAAGATCATAGTAGACTACAACACCACCATAATCAAGAGAGAATTTGTGACTCCGCCTAGTGGAAAGAAAAATAAAATCACTACCAGTGCGAGCCCGTAAGAGACAGTTAATGTTGAAATAACTACTCGAGGCTTCAAGTGAAAAAGTTGAAAGTGTGAATGAACCCTCTGACCAAAAATGATCAACAGATAGATCAGAAACGAACTGTGTACCGAGAGATTGTCAAATTTAGGGATTTAAAACCGAAATCCAAACGACTGTAACAAGGTAAACACGTCCTCACGCAAGACGCCTATCTTTCAGAAACTGAAGCTGCTGAGCTATGGAAAGGATATTCACCAAGGCAGACTTAGATTAAGGAAGAGGACCGCGACTACTACGCTGAAAACCAAAATTTAATCCAGGGCAACAGTTAAAATAAAAACAAAACGCCCAAGGAATCGAAGCAAGAACTGACCTCGTCCACAATGCTGGACTGCTTACAAGAGCGGCGAGGACGAGGACCTGATGGTCGAGGCTTCTTCGGCCCCTTGAGATCGGAACGGCTGAAAACAGGCTTCGATCTCGACCTCGGCGAGCTCTTGACGTCGTCCTCGTCGTCCGACGAGAGCACCACCACAGCGTTCCTCTTCGCCATCGCATCCGAAGAGGGCCGAGAGAAGGGAGCTTCTGCGCAAAGGTTCCGAAGAGATAAAATGGCGGGAGTGGAAAGCAGATGATCGCACTCACAGTAACAGAGGGAGAGAGAGATGGCGGGGGAGAGAAAATGGCTTTTATGAGCAAGGCATGTTGTGTGAAATAATGCCATAATACTGATTAATAAAATTTAATTTTTTTAATAAAAAAGATATTTTTTACTCTTCAATTTTTTATATTTTTATTATTTTCATCTTAAATTTTTATTTTTTATTTATATTCTCAATATTTTGGCAATGATGGGATTAAAATGATAAAACTTAAAAGATTAAATATATGAGTAGTAAAAATAGAGATTATGATGAAAAATAATAAAAGTGTAAGATGGAGAATTAAAAACATCATTTATTCTTATTTAATTAATTTTTAATAAACTTTAAAATCCAAAAAAAGGTAACCACCCTTGGATAAAATATTTTTAGCTTTAATCTCAAAAGTTATCTCAAGTAGATAGGACGTACGCATGATTAGTATAAAAATTAATAAGGTTGGAGGTTCGATTTTACTTTGAGTGCATAGATCTTATTAAGATCACTCACATATGTGCTTTCCATATCGACAAACCTGAACTTAGGAGTGTGTTTAATGGACCGAATAAAGTCCTCATCATTTTAAAAAAATTGTTTTTGACTTTTCTGTGTGCTCTGGACTGGAGCGAAGGCTTCTGAGAGAAGCTGATGCACGAACGGCTATTATTCGCTGTGTGAGGCACAGCGTGAAGCTTCTTGGAGTATTGATGATCTCCACCGTTGGATCGTTTCAACGGTTGCGATCGCGCTTCAGCTAACGGGCTTCTTCGGCAGGGTTGAATTGCCCAATCCCATTAATCCAAAAAAGAAAAGCCCAATCCCAACTCAGTTGCTTCCAATTTTGTGTACACCCGGCGTACATACGCCCAGAGGCATTTTTATCCATTAAAAAACTCAAGGGGATATGTTGACCGGTCAAAATTTGGCATTACAATTGTATATTTACATAAATAACCTCGCTATCCTCCGAGACACAACTGATGCGACTAGAAGTAGGGATGGATTTAAAGGGTGTGCATGAAAAATCATGTCTAAATTTCTGTTCTGCTTGAATTTCCTTTAGAAAGAAGTTCAAGAGATTCCTATAGTGCAGAAATCCTACAAAGATTCAATAATTCTCCGATTGCCTCTTCATCTCGAGATGGCATTCCAATCCTAGATCTCTAAGTTCTTCTATTTGTCGCTAGATCGATCACCACAACGAGCCTGAATCGCCAGAGTTTTCGAGACACCAGGACAGAGGTCTCCCTTCTCATCGAAGGCCTCTCCATCAGCCAAGACGGTGCACCTGCTCCTTCCCAAGCAATGCTGTGTAATTTGCAGGGGTAAACTGGTAAGTTTATGCAGAGAAATGCTATTCTTATTAAAGGTGTCAATGTACGGGTACTGAATTGAACCGAAACCGGTTTTGCTAATGAAATTTGGGTGTGGCCCCAATAATAAATTGAGGAACCTATTTCAGTTCCAGTTCCAGTTCCGATCACATGGTGCCCAGAACTAGATAGATCAAGGGCAATTTGTTGGTGCAAGTGACTTGAATAGACTATACCTTTCTCATTCGAACTCCAATTCGCGTGTTATTTATGCGTTGAATTCCTATCTCAATGTACTTTCACGTTAAATAATAATTATTTATATCTGATAAATTTATCATATTCAAATATTAATAGAGTTTAAAGGCCAATAATAAATAATAATAAAATATACTAAATATCTAACATATATAGAATTAACTAAAAATACTAAATTCTAATTGTTCAATTATCTTAATCTAATAAAAACTAAACCAAAACTATGATAGTCTACTATAAAGTAATTAAATGGAAAAATGATGTTGAAATAACTATATGTTCATAAGATTGTAATGTTTAAAAAGGACCAAGTCCGGCGGGCACCCGAACCTGGAGAAATTCTTAAATGATTTTACCTCACCACGATATATAAGAAAATACCAATCAAATTATTAAAAAATGAATAAATTAGCATTAATCACATAAGCAGTTACTTTAATTATTTTTAATAAAAGCAATTTAACTACTTTTTTCTCACCACGTTACTGTGGGATAGAATCTTCTAAGATTATTTTTTTTCCCAACCTATGTGATGTAATATAGATTCTAGACATTAGAGGTGATCAGGTCCGGGTACTCTATATTTTTCACGATATTGGACCCTACCCTATTTAAGACATGTTTCTATAATTTGGAACCAGACCCTACCCTGTTGGTTTTGAGAATTGGACCATACCTGAAACGTATATTATGCCACCGGTTTCAGGTATCCAATTGAAATATATTCTTCCATTAATAAATAAAAATAAAATTTTAAAATCAATTAATGAA
The DNA here is from genome assembly GCA_037672795.1 of Lagerstroemia speciosa. NCBI lineage: Eukaryota > Viridiplantae > Streptophyta > Magnoliopsida > Myrtales > Lythraceae > Lagerstroemia > Lagerstroemia speciosa. The sequence goes on from CM075299.1 coordinate 8,688,159, forward strand.
TATTTCTCCATCAATTTTATTACTTGACATACTCGAAAAATGTTGCAAACATCCAATCGAAGCAATAGGAGAGAGGTTTTGTGATCGGTAAGTCTCTTACAGTAAAAGAATGAAGATTTGTAGATAGAAAAAACTAAGGAAATAATGAGTTTCAAGAGACAATGGAAATTTAAAAATGAAAATAAATTGATGGAATAAAATATTAAGATAAAAGATTGTAATTTCATGTTTTATATTTAGTAAAAATATAAATATATATTTGTTCGTTCCAGGTACTAGTTCCTGATATCACCTTGAACGGAACCGGAATTGGAACTTATTTTAACCGGTTCCTCATTTTTCTACATAGAACCTACCATATTCTCATGAGAATTTACCTGAAACCTACCATATCGCTTAGGTTCGAACTGGTTCCAGGTCTACCCGGTACCCTTACACACCCCTACTAGACATAATCCAGTTAATATAGGTTATTTTCCAGGCCTTAATGATTAAGGAGCTCATAACATGACCTGATATATCCTCTTAGATCAGTCAAGAGAGAAAGAGGCGAACCTGTTCGACAACTCGTTGGCTATTAGCTGCAGAGCAGTTCCCTGCAACCAAGTTACCGCAAGATCCGATCGCATTGCCGTAGCTCGCAAACTCGATCCGAGTTATCTGCTTCCCATCGGGGCAAGTCAAGTGCGCCGTGGGCCGCAAGTCATCGGCAATAGTCCTCATCATGCCGCCCTTGGACTTCCACGACTTCGCCCGTGGTGGGTGAGTCTCGGGCATGTAGCTGCAGATCACATCCCGGCTCACCGTCATGACCCGGACCCCGTCCGGGTTTCCTCCGATCTCCTCTAGCAAGACTAGGAGGTTTCTCGTCGGCTTCACGAAAGCTCTCGGGATATGATACCTGAGAAGATGCGGATATATATTTTAAGAAAACGCATCTAAGGATTGTGCACATGTATTTTATAAGAATCTATTTTATCGGATATGTGCTAGGTAGAAATTAGGGTAGGTTTCAAGTAAGGAATCAGAGAACCGGTTCGAATCTATTCCAATTCCGGCTCCAACGAATAGAATACTTGAAACAGGTTATACAAGAAACATGTTCAAGTATTTAGGGTATGCTGCAGGTAAGAAATCAAGGAACTGATTCTAATACGTTCCAGCTGCAACTCCGATTAATAGATTACTCGGAACAGGTTATATAAGAAATCGGGCAGTTAACTTTTGTCATTTATAACTTTTATCATTTATAACTTCTTTATTCGGACTCCAATTCTCTAATTATTTATATCATTGTATTCGTAACTTGACAAACTTTCGCAAGGAATAAAAATTATACATATTTTAATTAGTTTTCATGTTAGAAGTTCAAATAAAAATAATCAAACGCACTAAAAATGTCTAAAATAATCTATAATAAGGTAAATTAATTAAAAAAAAAAAAGAAATTACTCCCAAGGGTCTAGTTCCTAGATTCGATAAGGTAGAATTCAGATTGAAATTCGGTGTGGGTTTTATATGCCATGAAAAATACGGGTATCCGGACCCGATCACCCCTACGGTCGTTTTCCATAAAACAAAGGTTTCCGATTTCTAGAGATGGATGGTTTTTCTTGGGATCAGACGAAAGAGAGATGAGCTTACACGTCCTGTGAAGGCCGGTCGAGAGGGGAGAGGTAGGACGACCAGTACCGGCCGATGCTCTTGCCGTTAACCCAAGCCATGCCTTTGGACATGGTTCCCAGCTGAATCGCCATCGGGTCGTTTCCTTTCGGGGCATCGAACGTTGCCTGCAAGAGAATCGAATGATACAACAAAATAGCAAGTCCGGGTCTCCGTGATTTCGATATCAACCCAGCAAATTTTTAGGGGACGTGCAAAAAAAGAAAGAAAGAAAAAAACCGATCCGTTCACACCGAACTGATATCAAATTGGAAACGACCAAAAAGAACCGGTTCTATTTTCATTCGATTTTTAGGATGAAAAGTAGCTAAGTTAATTTGTAAGTTTAATTCAAAAAAAATTCGTAAGTTTAATTAATTCAGTTAACTAATTCAAATCGAATCAAACTGCTTTTAAATATAATAAAAGATTACCACATTGACCTTGCTATTCACGAAAAGAAAATGAAATAAACAAATGTGAAATACAATAATGAACTGTATAATTAGATCATTTATTTATACAACATTATAATTTAATTTATTTAAAATTCATTAACTTACAATAGTAGCTAGGTAAAACTTTGTTAATTGTCATCAATACACTGTCAATTTTACCTTTTCATGTTTACAATCTTAAATGATTCATTTAAAAAATACACAAAATTTTTACGACTAAAATTGTAGGTATGGAATGATATAGAGTGAAATGGGAGAATATGAACAATTAATAAAAGTTTTTTACTATTAAAATTGTATATATAAATGAGATAACAATTACTGAAATTATTATTTTACTCTTAATCTGAAGAATTATATAAGCAGATACGTGTTGTAAATTTTAATATGTATATTAAAGTAAGGATAAATATGAAAAAATGAAAACGGCACCAAACTTTTCGAACATTTGCATGTAATAGTATAGATAATCTTGAAAATATATATTTTTTAAAATATAAAGCTAAAATCTACTCTTTTTTTTTTAGTTTTCATTTCAGACAGGTTCGATTCGAACTATTTTATTTTTAAAAAGTTTTAAAAACTAAAAATCAGTTAGCCAGTTAATCGAACTTTTAGAGCCAATTTAGAGTAATCCAATTTTTTCCCCATAAAATGTTTCTTGTCCGGAATTTGAATACGGACTGAACTGAATTCTCGGTCCGGTCAGTCCGAGACCGGGTTAATTGTCAAACCGGTTCTTGAACACCCCTAATATTCTCGGGGCAGAATGTTCATCGATATCGTACCTTGTACCATGTAAGGACTTGTCCGGTTCCATTGCCCTTCTCCCACCGCACCTTCCGGGAACCCTCTTGGGTGAAAACTTGGAGCTTCTCACCATCCAAACCGGCCTGTACATTGTCCGAGCAAATTCGAAACGCTATTGTTTTCCAGTAAGGTAACAAAACCGAAAATCAGCTTTCATTTTCATAAAAAATATTCTCTAAAGAGAACAGATTGTTTTCCAAACCATCTTGTTTATCAGAAGATGCACTGCATTTATCACAAGTCCATATCTCCCCTGTCAACTCTCCAAGTGGGTTTTTCATTGACTCTCATCTTTCTTCTTCAGCTTGGAAACTCACTGCCGGTGCGTAGACATGGTTGTCTGATGTTGTCCGAGGTTTTCTGACACCTTTTCCCCTTAAACAAGATTTCCGATTCGAGTATTGTAAACAGAAAAAATTTACCATTAAAAGAACTTTACCCATGCTAACTCGGCTTGAAACTGAATTCAGCAGTGCATAACGAAAGTTCAGAGACGGTGCTCTTTCGGGAATTTGCCAGATTATATTTTCAACAGAAAACCAAAGATGGAAAACATGGAAACCTTTTTTCCAAATCAAATACTCAAGATTTTACCTTGTGTCCCCATCCACTGAGAGATATATCGAGAGTTCCAGTGTTGAGGCCTTTGATTGTCACTGTGTGAACTCCAGCCAGTCTCCTTTCCAGATAGGCCCCACTATCCTACACATTGTGCAGATATCTGTCATTTGTCAATGCCTCTTGTACAGTCGTTGACAACTGAAAATTGGAATTTGGAAGACTGGAGAATGTAGGAGAGTTGAATTATTAGTTACCGGAAACCCGAACGTCGCGCCCAACAGCGATATATTGTTCACTCCGGTTTTCAGGGGCATTGGCTTCTGGAGGACGAAGCTTTTTGCAATGTTGCTCCCGTGCGCAGTTCCTTCAACAAAAAACCCTCCAAGATGTGAGGTTGGTTCTCTCTTGGGAGAACTGTTTTCGGTTTCCGTACAGGATCTTCACTTGCAAAGTGTTTTCCTCTTAGAACTTATTCTTACACTTGAGTAGAAAAGGATTTCGTGATTGACTCATGATTATCAATATAGAGACCCGTCTTAGGCATGGACATATCTGACTCGGGTTCATGTTGGTGGAAGATAGAAGTGAACATTACCTACATATTCTCCATTTACAAAAGCGTGCATCAGGTGCCCGAGATTGGCAACTTGAAGTACCGGCGTGATCTCCTTCTTGAATGGCAGGTCCGATTCATCTAGTTCAATGCTGGAAGACAGAAGCAATTCAAACTGTTGATCGAATTAGAAAAATTAACCAGACACCTATCAAGATTCAGCAGCTACTCTCAATGATTACCTGGTGGTGTACCACAGGTAATCGGTCGTGTCCTTGGTCGTGGTCATTAGCTCGAGCGGGCCATTCGACTTGAGCGGAGAATTGCCGAAGTTCGGGATCCCTTCCCGGAACATTTCCCATTGGAAAGATCGGCTCAACGAATCGGGATTCTCATGGCTTCTCGCGCTGTGCTGTGCTACAATCTGATGATTCAAATGGTTAGTCTTAAACCCCAGCAAAGCAAACAACTCAATTGTTTTCTCCGGAAAACTGTTCTCCGTTTTCAAGTTTTCCATTTTTTCTCATCATGAAACTTGAGGAAACAAAGAAGGCTTGGAGCTGTGCAAGAAAACTAGTTAAACCGAATAAAAAAGAACCGATTCTTCCTGAACCAGTTCTATGTTGAGTTCAGTTTTTAAGATGAAGAGCAATCTAGTTAATTTTTAGTGCAAACAATTCGATTAATCAAAATGGTTTGAAGCAATCCGGTTTTTCCATGGGTCGATTCTAATTTGGACCTGTATAACAAACCTAACCAGATTGATTTTTTTTGTTCGGTTCGGTTCAGTTCAGTTCTAAACCAGGTTGACATCCAAACCGATTTCTACACAACCTTGCAACGAGACAGCATGGTCTTTCCAGTTTGACTTATCTAAAAATGTCTGCACTGTTTTTGCTTACCATTTTTGTGTTGTAGACTACAGTTTCGCAATCCGGTAGGATGCTGATCGAGTGCTGCGGTAGAAAATACTTTGTCCCTCGGAATATAACGCTCATCGGAGTTCGGGTTATGTTGTTGCTCAGAAATGCCGCGCATATGTTAGTACCGGGCTTCTCGTAAACCCGAGCCTGCAATAGAACCCGACAGAACACGGATCGTTCAAATTTTCAAACACAAACTTCATTGGATCCATTGACAATATAATCTCGGTCACGTACCTCGATCCCATGACCAAACATCTCGGTCGTCGGGGTTCCCCATAGCAGAGCCTTGCTGCACAGCTTCAAGGCATGGTGGAGATCTCTCAGGTGACCCCATTTCGGCTCCCTCAGCAGACCTGAAATCGGTTAGGAAGTCGAGAGAAATGATGAATGAAATCCCGGTATATAAGAGTAATCGGGTATCGTCACCCGGTAAGTTTAGACCTTTAGGTTGATACAAACTCGATTTCTTGTGTTATTGTGTAGACTCATGTCTCGCCAGACCCGAGCAGTAAAACCGAGACCGGAAGAAAAAAGTCCAATTCATGGTTAGTTGTGGAACCCGGATGCTGAACTCGTGGAAGCAAGCGAGAGACCAGAAAAAAAAATATCCGACTCGTAATTAGTTGTTGAATCTGAGCGTTGAGCTCGTGAAATTTAGCCCAAGATTGGAATAAAAAAGTCTAGCCCGTGGTCAGTGAATCGAGTACGAAAGAGAAAATTTCGCCTCGTATACATTTGTCATTCCAATAATAGAAGAGAAAATCCCACCTCGTGATCCCTTATCGGTTACCAAAAGGAAAATATTCTGATTCATGGTCAGTGAATCGAATGCATCAGAGAAAGTCCGCCTTCTCGCAGTCAGTTATTCCCTTAGTTCGAGACCAGAACAAAACTGACCAGTTCGAAATTAGTTGTTGAGAAGAGGTAATCAAATGCATTCTTCTGCCGTAATTTTATGTTTGGGAAACTGCAACTTATGAACTTAATTTGAACAATGTGAAAGTAAAGATTCGACAAAGGCTGAGGTTGTCCTTACCATATTCATCGATCGGGGCCTCGTCGTAGTATCGGGTTGTCACAAATGAAGATCCCGTCCGACCGTAATTCGTCCCGCCATAATACTGTTCGAAAAAAGAAGAAGAAGAAGGAAACATATCAACCGCACGGAACAAAGTATTATTCGATCGAATGGGATTCCTTTCGAGTATGTAAGGCACTAACCATGTAGTAGTTTGCAAGGGTACCGTTCTTGGAGAAGAAACGGGCGACCGAGAAGGCGAGATCCTCTGCAGCTCGTTGCGATGGAGGGTCGCCGAAGACTCGATACCTGTTAAGTTTTTACGAACGTTCCCAATCAAATCGAAATCGAACTAATTTCGTGCAAATGAAGAGGAAACTAAGGGATGAGATTCTCACTGTGCAGTCCAATTTTCTGTCCACAGGGTGGGCTTGTCTGGTTTGTTTGGCCCTGTGAAGGTGTCCCCGCAGTTCCTGCCATTGCAAGTGTTGATCTGCAGACACGACCAGGTCGGGTTTTTAAGGATGTCCATCGCGGAAAATACATAGGTAAGATACATACGTATGTACAAACTAAGAATTCCAAGTCTAAAGATGAAAATTTCCCGACTGATCTCTAGACTCGGGTTCAGTTACGAACTACATTTTTTACGGCATATGCCATCCAATATCCAGAAGTCTGAGTTCAAGCTGGAACGGCTCACTAGGAAGTAAAACCCTCCCAGCATAGATTTCTTTTCTTCATAAGACTCGGACACGACAATTTATTATAAACAAACCATGGATGAGGTAGATGGTGTTGTCAGGAAACAAGATCCAGTTAACATGTTATATTTTTATCAGTGGACCATGCAAGAGATCAGTTTCTATCAAAAAGTCTAAACTATCAGGTGACGGTACCGGTTCCCTTATAACAACAGGATTTATTTCTTCCCTTTCACGTGCAAGGTGTCAAGGAATAATTTATCCCGACTCTGATATCATGTTAAATTATCGTGAGTGGGATTCATATCTTATATTTTTTTAGTTTAAACCACTGGTATCCAAAAGTCAAACGGACTGTGACTAGCCTACTTCAAGCTAGCAAGGCCCACCAAAGTAGTAGAGCTCTCGTAGAGTGCATTCTCTCCATTCACAAGACTCGAAACCCGGTACCTTACTTTAGAGAAAAAGGCGTTTTACCATCTTAATTAATCTATTTTAGAGGATCCATATCTTATATGACCGGTGCGGGTTCTGCACCAAATAATTATAGATTAACTTGACGGTCACTTACCACGGGATCGGGAGCGTCCCTTTGCTTGCACATAATCCACGGGACGCCCGTCTTCAGCCCGGCAGCCATGGCTCCTGCCCACTGAATGTACCTTGTGCCCGGCTCCTTGAAGGCCAGCTGAATCGAGTTGTACTCGTTTTCGATCTTGAAATACGAAAAAAAATTTTAACCAGAGCTCGTAATTTTTCTATTAACCAAAGAAGTGACGAAGTTCAAGTTTCGACCTGCGATAAGATAATCGGGCCGCCCTGAGAGGCGAACAGCTTTGCATCCTTCATCATCTCTATGATCTTCTTGGTGAAGCTCCTCATGTAGTACTGTCGAAAAATATGAACCGGTTCATTCTTTCAGATTTTAAATACATTCAGCCAGCAGGGATGTGCAAAAATCGGTTTCGGAGGTCAAACCGGCTTTGAACCGGCATACTGTATCCAAACTAAAACTGTTTTAGGCGAAAATCTGGATTACTTTGAATCAGTTTAGTTAACTTTTTTTATTTAAAAAACAATTCATTTATTTTTCAAAAAATTCAACCGATACAAACGGTTCAGTTCGGATCGAACAGAATTATTTGTCAGAAACAAAAAATTAAAATTGGTTCAGCTCGGTTCGAACTGATTAACCGAGTTGGTCACTCAGAAATTAATCAAACTGCTTTTTATCTTAAGAACCGAATGAAAATAGTCGGTCCAGCTCTTCCGGAACCGGTTTTCATACAATTATACCTCAAAGGGCGGATTGTCGGTCCGGAATGTGATATTTGCCACCTCCCTTAACCAGTATGGAAATCCACTGCACGAAACATATTGGCAGTGAGACTAACAAACAGTAACACGAGTCAGAAGTCGAGTCGGGAAAATCGAGTCGTACCCGTAGTTCCACTCGGCCTCGATGAATGGACCGACCCTGAGAGTCGCGTACATGCCATGGTCCCCTATCATCTTGATGAACTTCACCAGATCATAGTTTCCCTCGAAATTGTACTGGAAACAGACATTTAAATGGAAAGTTATCATTTTCTCGGCATCTTTGTTCACCAAAAAGAGAACGATAAGGTTCTTTATATATATATATATATATATATATATATATATCTATACTATTATATGCAATTCCGTGCCGAGTTTCGTGTATTTTTTTATTTTTCATATTTACCATTAGTCTAATTTAAATATTAGAATCTATCATATGTACTTTATAAAATCCTCCGGATTATGCATAAAATAGCAATCTCAGTTATTTTCCTCTCGCTACATATCTACGATCTTAACAACAAAAATCTTTCATTAACTGCTGAGATTCTCCATTCTCATTCTATATTACTCAATTTTGAAGGCAAAAATTGATCACTTTTTTGAATTATTTTGATAATTTTCTCAGTTGTTTCATACGATTATCTTAATTATACAGTCCATGTTCACGTTTTTAAAATCCTCCAACTTCTTGCAACCTTCTCAATTTTTATAAAAAAAAAAATACACTTCATTCACAAGAAGTTCTCATAATTACATGTTTTACTTTATTTTTTTATTTAATTTGAACTACTTATTTTTTTATCTATTCTAACATTAAATTTTATTACTTTGATCATTATATTATTTCTTTGGTCATCTTAAATTTTTATATAACGCATAATTGACAATTTCGTACGTCGCACGGGTCACACTCTAGTATATGATTAGGCAAATAGTTAAAAATTATAGGTAAATTTTAGATTTACCACAAAGTATTTTTTTAATCGAACGCGGTCAACAATTTCACTTTTTTTATATCTACATTCGAGCATTTTCTTTATCGAAAATATGAACGAAAACAATGGCAACTGTTAAATTCGTTTGAAATGTTTGTTTGTGAAATTATCATTGAAAATATCTCATTTGAAGTATCATGTTTCAAGTGAATTATTAAATAAAAAATGGGTCTACTGCAGTTGTCTATTTATAAGACACGTACTCGATACTTTATTTAATAAAAGGAGATGTCGGACCGCCGTAACAAAACCAACTTTTGCCTGCAGGATAAGTTTGGACACAAGAAGTTGTTACCTGGCCTTTCACTGGCTCATGGATGTTCCAGAACACATATGTCTGGATAACATTCAATCCTCCCTTCTTAGCCTTCTGAAGAACACCTTCCCACATCTGTGTCCATGGAAAAATCTCAGTCATCAAAACAATAAAATAATAGGAACCCGCTATACCGACACGACACCATGAGTGCTGTAAGATATCCACTGGACCTACAAAGAGCCTTAGAACTCTGTTCAACCCAAAAGTCTAAACTTTTTAAGTGGTGATATTCATTTCATTTGTAAATATGGATTATTTCTGTTAATTGTCCGATGTGAGGTTTAAGTCTTAATAACATGTTCACACTTAATACGTGCTCTTAAACACCAGCCATCAGTAACTGGCATCGAGTTGGGTATTACTTTGGTTGGAGGGGACAATTAACTACAAGTTGGCCATTTTTTCTTTTGATTTTAGGTTTATGGGCCATGAGTTTCATTTTCGAATTTGGAGATGTAAAATATCTACCAGGACCCAAAAACTTAAGCTTGTAGGTAGTGATATCCAATTCTCTTTTAAACTGAAATCATTTCTATTGATTGTCCGATGTGTGATTCATTCCCAACAGGCACTTACGGACACGAAAGTTGTCGAACACCCGTGTTAGTGGAGAGAAGCATGTACATACCTCAGGAGGGCTCCGAGGATAGTGAATCGAACCCGAGAAGAGGAGCTCTCTTTTGCCATTGATGATCAAGGATCTACCATCATAGCTCACACCCTTTTGCTCTTCTTTCTCGTCCTCACTTGAAGCTGGTGAGATTGCAGACATTGAAGCCACCACCAGCATCAGCAGCAGCAGCAGCAGCACTTGGGCTGTTTCCCTTCTCATTGTTGTCTGAACCATTACCACAGACAAGGAAAGCCACACTCCTGTTTCCTCCCAAGGAAAAATCCTTATTTTCTGCAAATTAATAATGGAAGAAATTCTGAAACCGCGGAGAAGCTGGATAGACAGGAGAGGAGATGATGATCAACTTTTTTTGGATTTTTTTCGGTTAATTATCTATTTTTTTGGGTTTCCTTTTTGGGCTATTTGATGTCTGAGAAGGGAAAGTTTTTGTCCCTTGTTTGTGGTTCAATTAGGGAATTGACCGAGTCAGAGGAGTGGGAAGTGAAGCTCTCCCCCACATTGCCGGAACTCACTCTCTGGCAGATATTAGTCTAGGTGAGATTGTTCTAAGCGAGGGAGTTCGATGAGAAATTATTAGATGATCATATCTCACCGTATAACATAGGAAAATACTGATCGAATTATGATAAACGTGAAAAATGATGTTAATCACCTGATTAGTTGTCTTAACTTTTACTCTATCACTGTAATGTACGATCATCTAAGATTTTTTCAAGTTCGGTGTGGTTGTATTATCATTAATCGAGATTAAGAGATGGTGTGCCGATGGATTCTCATGGTCATCGTCCTGTAACCTTCTTAATTTCCCTCTTTCTCGTATTTCTTTTAGGCCTGTAAACATCATTTATACCGAAAAAGGTAATATTGTCCTTTTTTTTGAAAAATTTAAATATCATAAGAAAGAAAAGAAAGAAATTAAATATATTCTGATGAGGCATTTGATTCTATGCAAAGTATATTGTAATCAAATATATTGATAAACTTTTGTAAATGCCATTGTTTATGTGCTTTTTTTTCGTTTATTCAATTTGAGATAGTGGAATTGAACTTTATTTTCTCAGATTTTACCAGAAAAAGATGCATAAATGTAAGGAAACCTTCCACATAATCATGCATATTTACAAATAACCATGATTATGAACGACCCGAACCTATTGACAAACTGCCATAACCTATTCATGAACTATCAGGACTTTCTGATATTGTTTACAAATAACCAAGCCTATTTATGAATAAGATCTCGTTTTGATTTGGTAGATGTGTTATTAAGTGAAACAAGACGTATTTATACTGTATTAGAACCTACTTTCATAGCACCATGAACTATTTATATTACATCTGGACTTACTTATGTTGCACCTGAAGCTATTTATGTAGATCGAGATCTCTTCTCGAGATTTATTTATGAATAAACAGGACCCATTTGCGTATGATCATGACCTATTTATACGGACTTGTCATTGAACAGTTGCGATAATAGAATAACATCAATTCTATCAACACAGAACCAGCTCCAACAAGAGAGAGAACATAACATCTAGTGCTTGAGCAAGTCCCATCAACATAATTTCAATACTAACCATGTAAAATCAACTCCATTAACTTTAGGAGGAAAAACATAAGCAAGTCACTTGTGATGACACGGGAGCCTCCATGCATTTACGTGCATACAACTTAATTCTCATGCTCCTCTGAGGTGGATCGTGCAACCGATCGAAGCAAAATCAACCTGAAATCAAAGTAATAATATATTCAGTCGCGTCGTAACACATTTAGTTAGGACCTTCAAATGGTCTTAGTCATATTCGAAATAGATTCCGCTCAAGTAAAATTATGTCCTGAGAATGTCAAATGAGTTCCAGGTAGGTTAGAAATCAAAATCTGTAACAAAAAACCAATAGCCCATGAAATCCAAGCATAATCAACAACAAATCGAAGCAAAACCAACCAGAAATCAAGGCAAAGAAGTGTGAATTTCTAATAAGGGCTGCAAACCCTAATTCAACAATTGGTGTCGAAGCAACAAATCACTTATATACACCTCGACACAGAAGCATGGGAAAGAAGGGAGCAAGCGACGGCTAGTAGGAGAAGGGTGACAACCATCAGGAAACGGAGGGTGTGAGACGGCCTCCAACGAGCAGGGAGGGAGGCGACGGCAGGACCTCTGATGAGCACGGAGGAAGGCAGCGGAAGAGATTGGAGTGTTGGAGAAGCGGCAGAGATAGAGAATTAGGTTTTGGTAGAGAAGGAAGACAAATAGAATAGTTTTTAAAACCGATATAAACTTGTGCTATTCGTAAAAGCATCTCTTTTTTTGTGCTACATAAATTTTCACCCTATTTTCTAGACTGTTTACCCGAAACTAAATCTTCGTATTTTAAGCGGTATTTGGCTGAGGAAAGGAAATCAAATCCTCATATTCTTGGATAAAATCTGGCAATTAGAAGGCCGACGTTCTCCAACAGCGAAAACCGAGAGAATAGAGAAAGCACCGCAAGAAGACAGCGGTGGAGAAAATACTTGCTATTTATCTCATCTCTAAAAGGACAAAGCTTCAAAGGAACAAGGATGTTCTCCGTGTATACGTATTGTATGCACACAGTGGTTCACGCCTTTAACTAATTCCCGGCCTGAAGAATGATCTATTCAAAGAGAAACTGAAAACCCGTGCCCAGCATCGGATGCAATCCCAAAAGATAACTTGGCAATACAAGCAGACTTCCTCCTATTTTCATGGAGCACACTTACCCTCGGACTGGCACTAAAAATTGATGCGATGCACAAAAGATACAGCGGGCTACAGAACCTAAAGCCATGGAGATGCAATTGTGTCAAAAATCCAGACTTCAGTCACTGAGCATGGGAAGGAGACTTACCCGTTGGATGTTGCCGTCACACCTTCATCGGCCCATACTTCTCGCCCACTGCACCGCCTTTCTGTTTCTGGAACTGGATGTATCGTAATGTGCTTGCAAAGAAAGCATCTGCTGCGGAGTCTGGTGTGGTCGTGTCACTCTGCATCTCGGTCGTTATCAGTTCGATCAGGCTTTGGATTGCAGCAACATTGATTTGAGGGTTTCCCTTCTCGAAGAAGTATAAATACCTGACCATGAGAAACGCAACAAATAATAAGACAAGACCAACTCGACAAGAATATTGCCGAAGAAACATGGGGACAGGGCATTTGGGATTCTTGTGATCTGGTTTCCACGGCATGCTTTAAGAACTGTTTCAGAGAACGGCACTGAAAGGATGCCTTTCCATACACACTTTTTAACTGAAAATTTTGAAGACTTAACTAATAGATGAAAGGGTGTTAATTCTTTCTGATTCTACAAATAGAAACTGTTTTCTTTAGTTCATCTCCAAAAAGGCTTTTATGTAAAACAGTGATATTAATATATTGTGGGATCGTACTTGTTTAGTATCTCAATGAAGAGGGTCACAGAACCAGTGGTTCCTCGTGTCACACTTGACATCTGCTGTGCAGCATTTGCGATTCTTAAGGCACGCTTCAGGCAGAGGAGAACCCTAGAAAAAGAACACATTAAGAGAAAAATGAGGAAATGGACAGCGTAAATCATTAATGCATTCAGAAGGGGAAAAGGCAATTTCTTTCTTTAAGATGTACAAAAACTCCAAAGATCATCCACTTGGTCCCTCTCAGCCTGATCAAATGAACCATAGCCTCGAAAAGGGGCACCTACTTGGATGCAAATTTTGCTATCTAAATCCTGTTTGAAGCTTTTTACCCATCCGAGTTGGTTCTTGTTTTGGGATATTACAATACGAAAAACTAATATCCATCAACTATACCAATACTATACCATAACTTATAAGAAGGTCCCCTGGTTTGTTCTTTTTCTTTTTCTGTTCTTCTTTGATCGATAATGGACACAGTTGGTGATATCCTTGTACCCATGAACCATCCCCAGCTTATGTGCAGATACATCTATGACCATTTAATATAACGAGAATTCAAAGTCACACCCATGAAAGAGGCATTGTTTAACCTGCGCTATAACAATTTTATTTTATTCTGCAAATTACAATGTCAAACAAGTTGGGAGAAGGAATATATATATATATATATATATATATATATATATGAATTACCTCTCTCCATCTTTCATATTATCCTGATCTTCAACCCAAAAGAGATGTGAGCATGCATAAACAGCTCTGCACTGATCAGGCTTCTTTAATAGCTTTGCCGAGTACTGCTTAAGGCACATATTTGTTAAGACCAAATAGAGAAAATCATACAGTCCACGAGCTCAGTAAGAAAAAGAACTTCAAATTACCCCAGTAGCTTTGTGTGTCAAAGTATCTCTGTTTTCCACTCCAAACACATGCATCCTCTGAAGAGTTCCTATTATCAAATGTATTGCGGTTATTTGTGCCTTGGAGTCCTGCAAAAAATGACATGAATCAATAAGTGCTGAAATCCATGCCTCAAGACAAATCGGCCACAAATCCTAGGCATAAAATTATTCATAAAAGGGTGACTAACTTACAGAAATCTCTTCTTCGTATAAGATATATGCCTGCGTAAAGAATTCATATGCAACAGGTTCCAAGTCGCAATCATTTGCAGCCTGAAAACAAACTCATGTAAGCTGAGAAAAAGTTGGAAAGTAGTACTTCTCTCTTGTATATGATATATAAAAAAAATTGTGCATTAGCGTACCTCAGCACATTGCAAGTACAGTCTTAAAGCCAGATCAGGTGCTGGGATATTAGATAGTGCCTCAATGATCTGTTGAAAGAATCAGAGCACCATTTTTCATATGAATCTTCAAAAATTCAATCAGGAAAACAAAATAAGGAAAATTTGTCAAATGCCCAGTCCAATTGGCATCTTTTTGGTTGAATCAAATGTTTTTATGCGATATCTGATGACTCAAGAACAGCAAATCAACTGTGTTTCCAATATACAAGCAAAAAAAGAAAAAGCAGCCGATTCAATAATAGTTTACCTGATTTAGAAGCTGAAATATTTTTTTAGGTGTTGTAGCTGCTTCATCTCCAAAAGGATTTTCTTCTTGCCCTTGCAATTGTCTAACCAACTGCACATGACATTTATACAAGGATCACTATGGCCAGCATACAGGTCCAACTTTTTCCATTTTCCATGGCACCCCTTCCCCTCCCCTTCCAGCCGCCCACCCACACCACCCACACTCCCCCACCCAATCCCACCTTCCTTCTCTATCTTTTCAGTAATCAACATAAATGGTTTGGTGAAAAAAAAAATACGTGGTCAAATAAGCAAAGTACGCAGTAGAATCGAACCTTAAGAGATGAAAACACAAGAGGAGGAACAGTGAAAGGTAGACGTTTGGGGCCTCCAGTTAAGATATGTTTCCTCACAGCACATATAATCTGTGCAGTTCAGGATGCGTGTCAGAAGCATTTCAGAATGTATATAAACACATTGACTGAATCTCTGATGCCCAACAAGAGTAATGAGGAAGTCAAAGAATAGCATGACTCAACTCCGACACCAAATATAGAAACCTGAGTATATAAGTTTTGACTACTCTACATCCTAGTAAGATAAGAAAGAAGTTTTCCTGTTCCAGGCCAAGTAGGATATTAGAAAATGGTGCAGAGCAGGGATGCAGAAAACACATATTCAACCGAGAGAAACTGATTCTTAATTCCGCCAAACATATTGTTAAAAGATCAAAGATGCCATATTTGTTAGAAAGAGCTATCATTCATCAAGGAAGCTGCACTAGCCCCAGTTTGCACTTGAGACAGACTAAACAAATTAAGTTCATTCTGATGGCCTTGAATCCTAAATGTAACACAAATTGCTTCCTTTTGCACTCTTTCTCCAACACGGTTGTAATGAAGGAGAAAGGTAATCGCTGAATAACTTGTTTCGACAGGGAGCATAGTTGTCAACAATTTACTCTGACAACATGCAACCCTAAATAGAATTCACATAACTTAAAAAGGTTCCATGAGCATAAATCAGCTAAAAAAATTAATTACCTTAAACATCTCTTCAGGATCATCATTATGCAGCATTTGAATGAGACGTGCCACAGAATTTTGCTCCTCCTTAAAATCATCTTCGTCAACCTAAAGGAATGAAGTGCACAGGGGAAAGAGCATGAACTAAAGTCAAAAACAGGACACACTTTGAAAATATACAACAAGATATAAGACAAAAAAGCACTTAATAGGAGGAATGAAGTGCATATAATTTCCATTCACCTCATCATGAGCAGTGCCATCCAAATCCTTTATGAGTCCTTTTATCAGTTCAAACAATGCTTCAACCTAGAAAATAAAAGACTTTGGTGAAATGAATACTGAGCAACCCAAAAAAGATAAGTATTAAAAAAAATTTACCTTGTCAGCAGTAGTGATATGTGTATTATTCTTCATTACACTCTGAATTACAACTGATGCCATAACTTTATTTGTTTCATCATCAAGATATTCCATGACACGCGGATAGTTAGAAAGCTTCAATGCAGTAACAACATTGTTATATTTCTCAATCGGAGCACTTAATAGCGCAACAATCTGTTTGGTTGCTTTGCTTTCTTCAACCTTCCCCCTTCCAGATAGTTGCTTCACACATGATCCCTGAATGAGGAAAGCAGATCACATTATTAATATTTGTAAACTAGGTAGACTCTTTAATACTTCATGCGTATGCCATTAAACTGTAAAACAGAATCAGAACAACTTACAGGGTAATGGAATACGAGTATAAACAATGGTTTTTGCACAAGTCTCTATACAAACTATGTCAATGTATAAAGTTCTACAGCATCAAGACATACCAGCACTTGATCTGCATAATCAAGACGATCAGGGTGCACATGGAGGGAAAATTTAAGAAGAGATGAATATAATGTCACAGCTCCAAAGACAGGCATGTCAGCCTGAGCTTCTATCACCTGCAATGACAAGCAAAGGATAGTAATTTTCTGTTATTTGATGAGGCCTCTGCACCAGCAAATTAGAGTAGTAATTGTGACATGGATAGCTTTTCCGCTGCACTTAAACATAGAAAAAAGAAGAAAAGGCACTCGAAAAAATATATACAGATTGCTTTAATGCGAAGACATAATGGCCAAAACATAGTCCTCCTAATGGTCACACAAGTTACACAATGACTTTATTACTTGTAGAAAACATCAATAAGAAAGGGCATGTTTAGGTTGTCTCATCAAAAGGAATAGAAGATATAGAATATGGCAAATTTTAGCCAATATGTGAATTTTCATCACAAGAACAATATTCAGATCTGCCCCTTCCACAGATAAGTGCCATCATGTTGGTAATAAGCAGACAGACAATTCAACATGAATTTAACTTACAAAAGGGAAAGCTAGCACACTGGTTATATTTACATAGAAGACAAGTTATGACATTGAAGAATCAACATGTCTCAAAAATAAATATACTACACTTCAACCATAGAAAAAAATATGTTACTGCTTTCATCCAATGGACTAATTTACCTTTCCTATAGCATTATTTAACTTAGAGAAAGCTTCAACTTGCAAGAACTCCGGCAAAGCTTCTGCACTTAAAGCAGCATAGTTTGATAGCCTTTCCATCAACTGAGATAACACCGTTTTGATGTCAACAGAAGGCTGGCAAACACAGAAACAGATGAAAGGCAAAAATTAACATGATGACAGTAGATAAAAATGCAGAAAGCAAGCCATCAAGTTAATGCACAAACTCCAAAACCTTATCCATCACGTTTCAACTTTTCCCAATAACTAATATTATTTGTTTCATAATACACTACTCACCAACCATAGTACCATGTTTATCTGCATTGGCAAGTTAATTATTCTTTTAAATACTTCCCCTCCTATCAGATTGACAATATATTTTTAAAAGCAGGTTTGCAGAATCTGAACATGTCAAGCAGAAGATATTTTCATGATTCAAGGAGTAAGCTAGAAAACACAGCGTTGAAACAGATAAACCCCCTCCCAATATCCAAATATCTGAAGTGCAAACATTTGATACTATTATGTAGCAATTCTTTTCCCACAAAAATTTTCCGAAGCCCTCCCTAGAAACCCCCAGAGAAAACCTTATAGCTACCTGAAGCTGGGGGAAAACATCCAACAATATTTCCAGAGTCTGCAAATGATACTCATCGGGGAACACTTGAATTATGCAATCCATCAAATAATACTGGGCAATATCATCTTTACAGTTGACAACCTGCGCATAGAAATGAACTATTCAAATAAATACTCAAAAACAGTAAAAAGAAATGTGGTAACGAATACATAAGGCACAAAGACCTGATGAGTTCAATGTGTATTTTCACAAGCTACCTGGGGCATTATGGCTAAGAAGATTGTAGGAACTGCGCTGAACGTCTTTTCTAAGACTAAACTGCTGGGAGAAGTAAACAGAACAACAGTGACCCTTATCCCTAAGGTTCCCAAATTTGCTAAAATGACTGAATTCTCACATGTATCATGTTGTAGACAGGAGTTTTCTCCCTGATGTTATCTCTCCTGCCAATGTGCACTCGTGGAAGAAGAAGTATAGGGATAACATCCTTTTGGCCCATAGTCAGTCAAAGAATATAAACAAGAAGGCACAAGTCCAATTAGTATTATGGAGGTAGAATGACGAAGGCATTTAACCAACCACCCCCTTCCCAAAAAAACCCAAACTGGGATCTTTTGCTGAATATTTCTGCCAAATGGATTCTATAGAAAGTTAACAAATTGGTAGCAGCTTTTCCAGCAAAAGCCAGATTCTCCCTCTCTGTTAATGGAGATCTTGTGTGTAATTTCAGGGATATGAAGGGAGCTAGGGAAATCCTGTCTCATAACTGTTTGTGATGGGCAAAGAAGTCCTCTCTCAGATGCTGCATAAAAAGGTCGGCTTTACCCATCTGGTTTGCTGATGATAAGTTGATCATCATTAAAGGTGAAACAGAATCTATAATGTTGTTCTGGAAACCATGCCAGTGATTTGATACTTGTTTGAGCAAAAACTGAGATGTACTGTGCAGGGGTTAGAAAGGAGACGGTCAAGGAGATGATTGCAGCAAAGGTTTTCAAGTTAGAAAAATTCCAGCTAAAAATCTGGGAATGCCATTAGTCCCCAGAAGATTGACAGATTTGGATTGTAAGCCCCTAATAGAGAAAATAGTCAGAAGAATTACTAGCTAGGCAGTTAAGAAACTTTCTTATGCAAGAAGACTGCAGCATGTTATACTCTCCATAGGGAACTTCTGGGGTAGAGCCTTCATTCTTCCTAAGAATAAAGAGGTTGAAAAGAAACGTAATGCCTACTTATGGAATGGGACTGATTCAAATGCTAAAGGAGAGAGGGCTGAATGGAATATTGTTTGTCTTCTTAGAAAACAAGGAGGCTTAAGATGCATGCGTTGACACACACACATATATATGGTTGCTCTTTAGTATAGCTGGTTCATTGTGGAGGGTTAGAGCATACCTAATCAAAGGGAGGAGCTTTTTCCTCTTAATATTCTCAATACTTGTTCCTTTGCTTGGAGAAAACTTATTAACCTGAGGGATAAGGCTTACAGAACGATCAGACATGAAGTTGAAAATGGAAAAGAAGCTTTCTACTGGTATGACACAAGCAACCACTCAGTCTTCTGAAAAGAACGTTCATAATGGATCTCTTCGTTCAGTGATACAACTCAAGCAATGGTTGATTATGTCCTCTCTGATGGTCTCACCAGAGAGGAAATGACAGACAAGTCAAATTCAGAAAATCTATGAAATATGTGATGCTACTGTTTGGCAAGACACTTTCAGAGAAAGCAGAATTTATTAACAGCAGAAAAGAGGAAAATTTTAGGCGACAAGCGCATGGAATGACTCAGAAGCAGAGGTGAGAAGGTAGCTTGGCCAAAATTTGCCAGGTTTCATACCCAAGTTCAAAAACAGATTCATCACATGATTGGCAGCTCCAAATAAGTTGCCTACTACTGACAAAATGAGCCTATGGAAGGGCAAAAATGATTCTAGGTGATTTCTCTGTGGGGCTCTGGACGAAATAAGGGACCACTTATTCTTTTCCTGCACATTTACCAGAGAGATTTGGCAGGATGTTTCATTGTTAACTGGGCACAGTAGAAATGTTGTTGGCCAGAGGGACATTGACTGGGCTATAAAGCATGCTGAGCAATAGTCTTTAACCTTGATTGGCAGGCCATCTTTAACAAGATCTGGAAGGCAAGAAATGAAAAGCTAGTGCTGGCATTGATCACTCTGCTGGTAGGATGGAGACCTAACTAAGGGAGTAGTCCGTGGGACCCTGCCGAGCACTAATCACCTGCAAAGGAAGGTGATAACAGATAGGCACAGAAGGCTACTTTAAGGCTGCCCCCAGTGATTATTATGATTGATCTTTGTTGATAGATTTGTTGCCTCTGTTGTTATCGACACTCTCCCTGAGCTTTCTTTTGATTAGTTTTGATTGCTTTTTAGCCTCATAAGAATCATTTCTTACTTGAAGTTTTCAATAAAAAGAAGCCCTGCTCATCAAAAAAATGTGATGAAGAAGGAAAACAAAGAGGGAAGGTAGATTTTCAAGAGGCAATTAAGTATACTGAACCTGTTCCAGTACTCTAGGAAGCACAGTCTCTTTGTATAACTCGAGGTCCACTCCCTCTACCTGACTGAGAACATGAAGATTCTTCCCCACCTAAGAAAACAGATGCGGTGACAAAGCAAAAAAAATCTCCAATAAGCATAAAGTGAATTTGATGGCACTGAAACCAGCCAGTTATGAGACACTGGAGTTACAAGATCGCGTAGCTCGCTCCTCTCTTTCTCCCTTTTCTCCTTCTCCCGGGTAGGTCCCTGCAGACCAGAAATCCCGACAGCAGGCCTCAACTCAGGATCACCTTAGATAATAATGATTCATAAGCACTACAACCTGCATGACCAGAAATCATGCCCTCATGACATCATATTACCTTCTCGACATGCAAACATTCTCTAATGTAATGCATGTCCAAGCATGAGAGCAGGTAACTGTCAACAGATATTTGAACCAACCTGATGCTGCATCCGCACCCAAAGTTTGTTCATCTCAGTGAAATTTTGGAGTACAAACTCCACTGCATCCATGATGGTATCAGCATCTCTGCAGTAATGGTGAAAAGCAACTTCCTAGTTAAAATGAATTTGCTTGTGTAATATTTATGAAATATATGCAATTAAAGCAGACGACAGAAAACGTAATCACAAAATTTGCAATGAAAGTGAGATTTCCAGAATGCAAGTATGCAACAACACTTAAATTACACCAGGACCATAAACTACATTACCACCTTGCAGAGTAAACATCACACAACCTATGCAGATAAACTTGGGCTCGTTTGATGTTTAGGATAACATGCCTTTTCTTCTGTATTTTTCAATTAACATTTTATCTTCTGAACATATCATTATTTTTTCTAAGAAGAAAAAATCCCTCGAATGATATAATACAAAAATTTAACAAAAACACACAAGACAAGAAGCTCAGACTCAAATAATTGATTTAATACTGCAGAAGGCTTTGAGAATACAGATTTTCTGCTCTGCTGCATCTCATAATCTGGATCCATTTTCATCAACCCTAATAACCGTTTTGGGCTGCATAATCAACATATACTTGATTCAAATCCAATATCCTTACCCTTCATACTCAGAACCAATATCGGGCAACTTATCTCTGCTGACTTGAGAGAGATAGCTCCTTAAGAAGAGTCCCCGTAAAGGATGCTGAATTCCTCGGCACATTTCGACAAGATCTTTTAAGATGTCCTTAGCAGGAGCTTCTTTTGATTTTATGTACACAGAACCCACGGTGCAAAGAAGATACCTGAAAGACGCCAGGCCAAACGCTTCAACACTTTCTGCAAGCTAAATATGAGAGACCAGTGCTTTTAATTTGGCCAACCTCAATGGTCTAACAGATTTAACAGAAAAGGGCCATACAACATCAACTTACACTATAATAACTTTCCCCTCCCAATGTATTTGAGATTTGAACAAAAAAAGGTCATATTCAGACATCCACTTACACAATTCATTACTTAATGGCAAATAAACTGGACTAGGTCATAAGAAATCCCAGACCTGCCTTATAAAACATACAGACCATTCATTTCGTGCAGAACCGTTCCCAAAACGTTGTGAAAAACAAAACATATGGGCAAGTTGGACATCTCAATAATTTTCACGAGGCAAGGTTTTATGCTTTTTATCTACTGAAAAAGCAGGGCTTACCAATAAGCTAGTGAGAGAATGAATTACAGAATAAGAACTTACCAATTTTAACATCACCCTAAGGGGCCTCATAGAGGGATTAACAGAAGCACTTAAAATACATTTGAAATCTTATACTC
Source organism: Lagerstroemia speciosa (assembly GCA_037672795.1). NCBI lineage: Eukaryota > Viridiplantae > Streptophyta > Magnoliopsida > Myrtales > Lythraceae > Lagerstroemia > Lagerstroemia speciosa. The sequence continues at coordinate 8,710,510 of CM075299.1, forward strand.
CCACAAAAGCTAGTGAGGCTCACTGAAAGCTCTACATTCTAATCTAAAGGAGCGGATTACTTCGAGAGGCCACAGCAATAATTACTTGATCAAAGAACTTTAAACAAAAGATCCGCCACCAAAAAATACGATGTGCAAACATCAACATGGAGATTTGCTAGAATCGCGTACAAAGCATATGCGATTTTTCCCACTATCTTCATCCTGCACAAATCCTAGAGTCTTGCTCCCCCAGTCCCTCTAGTAAGATCTTCCACATCAATCATTTTAAAGTCAACAAGCTGATGCTAGTTCAATTTTGCACGTATCCATTTTCCCACTAGAGCTGAGAGATTCACAAATAATACTCAAATCTGATCAACATCAACTTCACCACTATCAATTCAAGTAAGCAGATTCCACTGCTATGTCCATCAAACGAGCACCCCCACATTGAGATCAGAATATCATCTAATGCAGTGGAATCATAATTTTGACTTACAGACGGGGCAAAATGTTGCCTGCGTGCTGCACAAGCTCATATAGATCAACAACCGAGCAACCTCGCTGAGTCTCGTCCTTGAAGAAAATCTCGAGCTTACGCAACTCATCAAATGCTCTCATATCTGAAAGAACTAAAGTCAGAAACTAAAAGATAGGAACTGTGAAAAAGAGCACAAGCATTCCGAAATTAGAAAAGAGTCGGAGGAGAATCGCTCACAGAGCTCGTAATACTTATGAGGAGAGAGCTTTGAGGTGCGCAGCTCCGAGAGCATCTGTGCTGAATACTTGAGCGCGTCCCTCAGGTTGTTGGAATCCTGATTGTAACCAAAAAATGCGAGAATTAGGGCTCGTTGGAGCCCTGATTCAACCCAAAACCGGAACAGAGAATTCGTCATTTGATTTACCATGGCACGATGCATGTAGAAGGCGTTCTGCTGCAGCCCGGCGATCCCCGCCGCGAGCCACTTCTCTTCGTCCTCGGCGACTCCGGTCATCATCTTTGCCGTCTCCCTGCCGGCTCGTCCTTCCCCTCTCTATAGAGACAGGACTTTCTCTCTCTAAAATGAATCGGAGGTTTGCGTTTTGACTATCTTCTGCCCTGCCCTTTCTCCGCGACTGCTCCCCTGAAGATCCTGAATCCCCTGCGGACGGGAGCACAGCAGGATCGGCCCATCTCAGTCTCACCCATTTTGACAGTTGAGATGGCGCAAGCCTTATCATGGATGAAATCGACGGTTCATGATTGAAAAAATGAGCCACCGGATATTCGCTTCTTGATCCCAGGAACCGGAACTGGACCACCCGGTTCGGTTTGTCTCGGTTCAGTCTCCTCTTTTGTTGTAGAACACGTACTCCTGTCCGGTCTGTGTTTTTTGGCTCGACGATGTTCACCATACATAGCACTGACCATGTTACTTGTAATCATTTAATTTTAAGTAAATTTCTAATATAATTTATCACTATTTGACATTAACCTCAATATTTTCATGTTTTTTATAAAAGTATCAAGGCTCTTATTCCTTTCTAATACGAGATCACAACTATACTAGTAAGTCTCAGACTGAGCATAATTTTTAATCCGCATTTTCATTCTAAAAGAGAACACCGCTTCTTTAAGGTATATAGACTCAAATGAGGAGTGGCACTACTAATCTATCTTGGTCATGGGCCTTAGCATGTGGACTCGAGTTTAATGAGTACAAATTAGGGGTGTGCAGGAACCGGTTCGGGCACCGAACCGGTTTCGAACCGAACCAAACTATAAAATCAGTTCGATTCGGTTCAATATAGCAAGTCCGAACTGTAACTGGTTTATGAGAAAAAAAACCGAATTGGTTTGAACCAGTTCGGTTAACCGGTTCGAACCGAACTGCTTTTAAAAACAATTCAGTTCGGTTCAGATCGATTTTGGACCGGCCCGAATTACTCTAGTTTTTTAAAAACAGTCGTTGGCCATTCACTGGAGCCCAAAGGCTTCTACTGGGCTGGGCCATCCAAACCCATTAACAATTTGCAGTGGCTTCGACAAAACCAAAAAAAAAAAACACTTTGCACTTGCAGTGCAGAACAATGATTCAACAGATACAAAATTTTTCACTTCTCATCAGAATAGGTGAACGCCCAGCACTTGATGCCGCACGGCCCACACCTCCGCAGTCTGCATTGCAAGCAGCTGAAGACTCCTTGCAGCTGCCTCGTTTGCCTTCCGCCAAAGCCAACACGGGACTCAAGGTGGCTTTGACGTACCGCCTCATCATCAGCAGCTGAAGCCTTGAGCTCCTCGTAGCCGCCCTGTCCTCCTCCCGACAAGGCCATCAAGGGACTCTAGAGGAAGTTCCTCCGTTCCATCCCGAGCCTCACATGCACACCGAGTCCGTCGCGAAGAAGAAGAAGAAGAAGGAGAAGGTTGCCTACACATCGGAGTCCGTCGCGGAAGAGGAGGAGGAGGAGAAGATGAAACCTCACCCACACGTCGGAGTATGCCGTTAAGTGGAGGAGGAGGAGCGCCCACTGCCCAGGAGGAGGAGGAAGCGTGAAAACTGAAAAATTAGGGTTTCTCAGATTTATTGGGTATTTTTAATATAATATTATTTTTATTTTTATTTAAAACGGTTCGGTTTGGTTCGAACCGGTTCACCGAATTTGTTGAGCTTGTAAATTAACCGAACTGGTTTTTATTTTAAAAACCGAACTGAAAGAGAACCGGTTCATATAGAACTGGTTCTTTTCAGTTCGGTTCCGGTTCGGTTCAGCCCGAACCGGTTTTCATGCACACCCCTAGCACAAATACACTAGGTGTCAAGGCCCAAGATGAAAGTCACAATTACTATTAGAGAAGAATCAATTAAATTACAGTGATTAGTGATAATTATGGTAAGTTATTTGGTAATTAACAATAATTTATTTATCTGTCACATTTTTATTAGTGTTTCTTTATGCCACTTGGCGAGGTAGAAATACCTAAGAATTTCTCCGAGTTTATTGAGTACCACTACGCTAGGTGTCAAGGCCCGAGATGAGAAAAAAAATCTTAGATGAACATGCCTCACAATTACACGACAGAGAAGAACCAATTAAATTATAGTGATTAGTGATAATTATAGTAACTATTCGGATGATTAACATTAATTTGCTAATTTGTTATATTTTGATTGGTGTTTTCTCACGCCACATGATGAGATAGGATGACCTAAGAATTTCTCCAAGATGAGGACCAAGGTCAATCACTTTGCTTCTCACTTGAGTCAATACCTCAGGGGCTCATAATGAAAATTATGTCAAAATACCATTCTCTATATAATAAATTTTTAAAAAGTGATAAATTTTAAATTATTTTCATAATTATTATTTTAAAAAAGTATTTTAAACATGTACTTTCAGTTTTATATAGTGCAAATTTAAAATATATTTGTAAAATAGTATTCATGAAAATAATTTTGAATTTACCCCTTTTAACAATCTATCCATGAATAGACTGTTTTTGCTCAATTCTCGCTCAGCACTGAGCTCAGTCTTTACAAGTACGATCAATAAAAAATAAAAGGGTTTTTTTTATGCATCCAGAAATCCATTGGACTACTGACTAATCCAGCTCGAGCCGAATCGGCTCATTTAAGAGGTAAAACTCTCCCAACATAAGTTTTCACCATCCACAAAGACTCAAACCCGAGACCTTTACTTAAGGGGAACAAGTGTCTTACCACTTGAACCAACTCATGTTGGTACAATAAAAGGGTTTTTCAACCGTGTAACTTTGGCCCAAAAAAAAAAAACTCTGTAACTTCCATAACTGTTTCTTATATGTAACTTTTAGAACTATTTCAAGTCAACATACTCACATAATGTTTCTTCTTTTTCTGAAATTTATCATGTTTTAATATGTGGTAAAGACTATAATTTGGAAGAAAAAACTTTTTTTATATGAGGGATTTGATTCCAATATTGTTATAAGACAAAAAAAATAATATATTCAACAAAAAGTTTTTAAATGTAGTCAATATTTGTTTTATATTGATGGTGTTCAACACCGTAATAACCGACTAATTCATCAGACGGTGTATTATACGACTCGAGCCTGCCAGTAATACCCAGGTACATACCTCCGGGAGAGTCAAACTCTGGACCCGACCTACTGTATGTACCAGCGGGTCCACCCATTAGAGGTTTGTTAAAGTTTCTTGACTTAACTGTTCCGATGCTCGAAAGGAATTGAAATGGAAAGTCTGCAGTGTAAATTATTTCGGTGTCACCAAATTCTTAGGTAATTCCACCATATCACGTCATTATGAGGTAGGACTATTCAAGTCATGATACCAATTAAAATGTGACAAACGAACAAATTAGTGCTAATCACCCCAACAGTTTACATAATATCACTAATTAGAGTAATTTAATTAGTAATTCATCGTCTCGTCATTGTGAGGCATGACGATTTAAGTTTTTTTTCAACCAACAGAGTCTTTGTTCGCTTTCTATGTATTCCTTCAGGTGCCATGAAGAACAGCGCTGATTGTGCATTTGATTTTCAACTGGGCCTGTCCTGAACAACAGCTCCTATCGGGCCCAGACACTGGGCCTGGAACAACGCAGCCCATGTGAAATGTCCGGTCCGGTTACTAAACTACTACAAAGGTGAAAATCGATTACGAACCAGTTTGAATAGTTGATTCCGAGCTGCTAGATTAAACCGTTGAATGATTTAATAATTGGACTGTAGATGGTTGTGGCCCGGCCCAATCATCTTTTCTTAATTTACCAACATCTTTTTGTCAACCATTAACTATTAAAAAAAGTTAAACGTTAACGAATATGAGTTGGTTAAAGTGATTCGACATTTCGTCCCCTAAAGTAAGTTCTTGGATTCGCAGAAAATTCATGATTGAGAGAGTTTTATTCTCTCGACAGGCCTATCTAGCTTAAATATGGATTAGCAAGGCTTCATTGGACTTCTGAATATTATATGATATTAAAAATAATTTTTAGAAAGTGAAAAATGGTGTAAAGTAAGATATGAGAACTTTATTCTGTAAAGAATGCAGTGACCTCATGCCTGAATTAATTATAATTCATTAAATTTATGTATATCAGAAATTATGATAATATTGTATTAATATGGACAAAGAGACGTAAGCCTAATCGGTCATATCACTTGTCCAAGCAGGCCTATTCTATGAGAAAATCTCTAGTAAAGCGGTCATATTAGTGTTAATGATGACCTACTATACCCGTTCAATCAGAACTTGACACGTAATTAATAATTATACAGATATAATTACTAAATCTTAAAAATATAAAAAAGCTAATGAATATATATAAATAGTGGATTCTGATTGAACGAATATACCATGTCAGTATCGCTTATGTATTATGACTGCTCTATTAAAGATTCCCCTATTCCATCGGTCCAGTTTGCTGATACCAGCTTCTTTCTAACAAAAATTCTAGCTTGGGATTTCACTAGAGGACCGAGCGAAGGATTTATCTAAGCAAAAATATTTTACATGTGATGTGTTTTCTATTAGGTAGTGTTTGGTTGAATGTAAAATGCGGTGTAATCTTATATTATGCTGCACTTTACACCACACATTGCAACGTTTAATTGTAAAGTTGACTGTAATATGATATTACATGAATTAAAACTTTGCAGTACAGTCGATAAAAACTTTACATTCAAAACATACAGTATTCTCATATTACATCAACTTTACAACTAACTTTACTACCCTTTTACTTACACCACCGAACTTTACAATCAACTTTGCATTATTCCAAATATCACAATCTCAAATTCTACCGTGATTTAAAATTTTTCATGTAATCTCAATTTTTAATGTAATTTAACAATACTCGAACCAAACACCCCGAACAAAAGGAGATGGTGGCGACGGTTACAACGAGCTGTCCACACACTTCTAGATAAAGGGGATCAATCTATTCAAGCAATCAGTCGTCGAATCAGTAATATAAACACCATTATCTCTTTAAACCTCTAGGGCTAAAAATAAGGAAGATAAAAAAAAGTTTACGAAGAACCACAGAATCTATCACGTAAAACGAGATTTGATATAGTTAATATTTAAGTTCGTAAAATCCCGAGTTCAATTTCGTAATAAAATGTTTTATTTTTAACTATTTTAAAAACCATTAATACCCATTTACTTTGTATCTTTCTTGATCTCATCTGATCCACAAATATTTTTTAAAACCAACAATCTCCAAATTCAAATCTTTTTATAGAATTATATATTAACACAACTTACTTAAAATGATTTAATATCGCATAAAACGAGATTCAACACTGATCATTAAATCTCGATTTCAAATTTTTTAAATGAATTTTTTTAAAATTTTATTTGTTTTTATCTATCTTAAAAACACATTAATACCCATTTACTTTTTTATCCTTCTCTGTCGCATATGATCCATAACTATTTTTTAAATTAATCACATATCGACCGACAGGAGTCGGTTCAAGTGATAAAACACTTGTTCTCTTTATGTAAAGATCTCGGGTTCGAATATTTGTGAATGGATAAAACTCATACTATGAGAATTTTACCCCTTAATCGGCCAAACCGACTACAACTGGATTAGTTAATAATCCAAATGGTTTCTGAATATTAGTGTGCACACTAAAAAAAATCATATCTCCCATTTAAATCTTTATAGAATAGCAAAATTAGATGCACTAAATAAAAAATTTTATATTAACACAGCTTAATTAAAATGATTCGGCATATATATATATTTTTTTTAAAAAAAATTGATTCAAACTTGTAAATAAAAAAAACTAAAATACAACCAACTTAACATTGAATTTCTAGGTTACAATAAAAAAAAAAAAAAACAAGCCTGTATAAACTTTTTTTTTTTTTTTGGTCGCCAGCCACGGTATCCAAGCAGGCCCCACCAGCGGTGAGACGGCATCTTTCAGCCAACAAGCCTGTATAAACTGCTTCTTACATCATGAAGATAAAAGTGATACCGAGGCCACGTCCCTAGGTCCTAACGCATATACATTTTTTTTCCCTTCTACCATATATTTTGACGACTACTACATGACCGAGCACGCGTTCGGGTTATCGTCGCTGAATGCGGAAATGTACTTGACCTCGAACGAGCTAGCCCGGGCGAGTGATTGAGGGTCCTGGTTCGCGTTCCTGACGTACCCCGGGGGAGCCCTCTTGTCGTAGGTCCCCTGGGCGTAGGGGTGGTCCACGAGTTCGTAGGGCACGTAGGGCCAGAACTCGGCCGCCTTCCCGGTCCGGAACCGGAGCCGGCGGAGGACCTTCTTCGGGTCCACGTACCCGATCACAGTGAGCTTGTGCTGCTTCGGGTTCACGTCCACCTTGGTCACCCCTCTCATCCCTTCCACCGCCTTCCGGACCCTCCGCTCGCAGCCCTCGCAGTCCATCTTCACCTTGATCTCCACCGTCTGTCGCCAGCCATACCACAACAAAAGAAAAGAGTTCAGTACTAATGAAATCGAAGTTCAGAATCCCGGCAGAAATAGAGATCCGGCACCGTGACATTACTCTTAAACCAAGAGATTCTAAATCAAATTCTCGTCAGTTTCACAACCCTTTGTTCTCTTCGAATAAAGTTTTCACGAAAATATAAAGAAAATGGAAATTTTTAGTGCAACGAATACGGCAATCAAGAGATTCTCGATAAGACTTCTCGTGCTCATTCACTCTCCTTCTCCTGACTTGTACCTCTTTCCGAGTTACATCGTAACCAGAAAAACCGGGAATATGTGAAGTGTGATGAGTTAGTTAATTACCTGGAGCTGTTTCATCCTCTTGAGCTTCCTCCTGCTGCGGTAAGGGGTGGTATCACAGAACGGAATGAAGTAATCCAAAATTCCCATCTTACCCTCCTCTCTCTCTCTCTCTATCCTCTTCCCACTTCTTTCTTGGTATCAAAGATTCGAATCTGCAGATGATTCCTCCGATCGATTGTGTGTGTTGGGGAGAACTCGAGGGAGGCTGCTCGGTTTATATAAGGAGAGGCCCAGCAGCGCCGCAACGCAGGCGGGGCAGTTTCCCGGCAGAGTCGGTGGCGGGTGACTGACACGTGTCAAGGTGACACGTGGCGAGTCTTGGCTGCCCATGCCTGTCAGTCGTTAAATCGACTCTGAGTGATTGACAACTTGTCCAGAGTTTCGCGGTGGTGAACTACTAGAATTGACCCTCAATGCAGCTGTACTCACAAACAAAAGGATTGAGAGTGAGAGGGGAATGATTTTACTATCGGGTTGATTTTACGATACTTGAGTGAAGACAACATCTTTCTCTTATATAATGATCATTAACAATAATATAATATATAAGTATCTAAATACGACAACCTCTTAATATAAATTTGTAAGTTCACAAATTCGACAGTCTCCTCTAGACCCAGTTACCTACTTTATTAATAGTTCTCTCCCAACATATACGTTTCAACGTGATATTACAGCTTAACTAAGTCTCTTAACACGCTGTGCGTGAGAGACTGTGTTAGATCCCACATCGGTAATGTAAGACTATAACAATGGAGGATTTATATGATAATTGAGTACCAACATCTAATCGTTTAGATTTTTGAGTGAAAATTTACTCAATATCTTATAAGACCAATTAACAATAATATAATCTATGAGCGTCTGATCATAGTAATATCTGACGTAAATTTAGACCCATCTCTGATAATCTCATTGCTGATGTAAGCTTGTAAACCTAGTGGTCTTCTTAGGGCTAGCGCCTGCTAAATTCAACAATATTAACATATCATATAAAATGAATAATCAATATTTAGCAATTACCACATCGGTGCAATATCGTCAAATGTCTAATATAATTCAAGAAATCGGTACTTCCTAAAGGTTTAGGTCAAAAAAGAACACATTTAACAAATGATTTGGACATAAATACATATAAAGAGATTCAAGAAATCACTTCCATCATTAGTGATTCAAATTTGACCGTTATTCATCGAATTCCGTTTTTAATGCGTACTAAGATATTTGGTTGCATGCATAAGACTCATCTTCAAGATACGCTTTTATTCCAGTATTGAACAAAGTATTTTATCTGTAACCTATTTTACAAATTAGTTTTTTTCAAGCGGTATTTTAACGCAAAACTCCTATTGAATCCATATCTTATAAATAAAAGAAAAAAGATATACAATTAAATAATTTTGATGTCAATGACTCAATCCTGCAACAAAATTTATTCCTAATTATAGCAAATTCCATTCATAAATTCAGTGAGATCTAATTAATTCAAATTCAAGTGGATTCAGTTGATTAAGTGAAACTCTTTCCACCGAAGTGGGTTGGTTAAGACTGTCGGACACCTCTTTTCCTTAAGTAAGATCTCGGGTTCGAGTCTTATGAATGGAAAAAAGTCATCTTGGGAGGGTTTTGCCTCATAGTGGGCATTCCCAACTTGAACTTAATTAGTTACGACTCATTGATCTTATGGATATCAGTTATTCAAACAGAGAAAACAAGTAAAACTCTTTCCAATCATAAAATATGTGATATAACAAAATCAGTGCCTTTTCAGGTCTCCCAATTTGAGTTATTTAATATTTTCACTCCAACTTAGTTGAGCGAGCTCATCCAATCGCATCAAGACATGTCGGTCCACTGAGAAATAGGACTTCTACACCCATAAATATTTTCTGTGGACGTAATTTGAATTTAAGATTTTATTTAACATTATACTTGCTTTTTTTTAAGCCCCAGGACACAAAACCCCAAAAATATTGAAGGATATTTATGTACATGTATAAATTACACTAGCAATTTAGCCGCGCTACAGATGGTGGTGAGCGTTCTCGAATATAATTAAGAAGGGTAAAAATGTTATTACACATTAACTAAAGAAAAAAGAAAGATGAAAGTATATATAGGTGATTAAAATATATTTTTAAACTCTAATTAGTATAAAATACAAATGAAATTAATGGAACAGTGGGTCAATGGAGAAGAAAGAGGTAGTTGCTTGGGAGGGTGTGGAGAAGAAGCAGGGATCTCTTTTTGGGAAGGTAACTGTCCAACTGATTGTAGTGTTTCTAGAAGATAACCATTCAAACTTAAGTAAAAGGACGATAAATGATATTTTAAGTGATAAAAAGGTCAATTAGATTTGGAGGGTAAATTTGGAAAGAAAAAAAGAGGTGAAAATTATTTTTTTTTCTGAATTAAAGTAATAGAGATATATGTGTGTGGAGAAAGTATTTTATACCGCAGTATCACATCGTAACAGTGCATGCGAGGTAACTCCAACCAATAAATTTAAGTATTCTTACTTTTTTTTTTTATTTTTTTAGACTTTGTTAGTAAAAATTATGAAATAATTAAATTTTATTAATCGGTATCACAACGGAAGTAGTGGTATTGTAAGAGAAATGGGCAAAAATACCCCTAATTCACGAATAAGTTTTTAAAATGTGATAAATTTTAACCTATTTTTATGAATATTACTCTAAAAATGCGTTTTTAATTTTGTATAAAAATTGTATTTTTAAAATGTGTTTTATATTTTAAATTATTTCTCTTAATATCCTTTTAAAAGTGCATTTTTTATTTTTAAAAGGGTATTCACAGAAATAATTTAAAATTCACTATTTTTTAAGGAATTCTTTGCTCGAGATCAATATTTCTACCCAATTCTCAATGCTGTATTTATTACAAGATGCCTTCTCGTGTGTGTGAATGTGTTTATTGGGAATTGGATTGATGGGCGGATTGGTCGGTCTGATTCTTCCAAAGCGCGTTGGACCGGACATCGCGGGGACAGACACAGGAAGAAGAGTAATGGATAACGGTAAAACCGACCAGGCTTATCTCATTCCGGCTTCTCCATAACTTCTTCCTTTCGCACCCAGCAGTCACCGATTTGTCGGCAAATACCCCCAAAAAGGAAAAGAAAAAAAAGTCATTTTCTGGTCCCTCTACTTTATGCTCGTTTCAATTTACGCCCTCAAACAACTTCCATTTTCAATTACGCCCCCTCCACCCAATCTTTACCTGTGATTGAGACGCTATCGGACCAGGTTGCGTACCTTGCACCTCAGTTGTCATGTCGTTGACCATCGGTCACGCCTCGAGCCGACGGTTGAGTTGCGCCGAGCTATTTCAGGTCGATATTGAAAGTACGGTGAGCTCATCGAAGATATCAATGAATATATGAAAGCAAAGGAAAGACTTTTAGGTGATCCTACATCGTTAAATGGAATGAAAAATATTTGTCAAATTGCAGTAAATGAAAAATGACTAATAACCACCGGTTAAAGAAGAAAAACGAATGTGCTGAGGAATAAAAATTTCACATCAGAAAATATCATGAAAGACATTATGGTTTATATGAGAACTTGGTACCACATAGGCCGGCAAACTGTGTCGTGTCGTATTTAAACGTGTCGTGTCGTATTTAAACGTGTCGTGTCTAAACGTGTCCGGGTTAAAAACTCCAATGATCTGGACATAACATATTTATTTTTCGTATTTAAACGAGGTCGTGTCTAAAAAGTCATGTCTAAATCGGGTTGATCCATTTAATGTGAAATATCGACAATATATAATTATACTCTAATAATATATGATATAATTACTAAAATAATGATATTTATTGATAATTAGTACAATAAATAAGTAAGATTAATCAATTATTGATCATTTAATGCATGTAATATTTTATATATCATAAAATTTTCATATATAAATGTATTAAATGAGTCAATATATATATAAATAGTGAATATATTTAATAAGCGTGTTTAATCGTGTCGTGTCGTATCATGTCATACAGGTTCAAACCCAATTAAACATGTTTATTTATCTTGTCTGTACAGGTTCATGTCTAAAGGGGTTCGTGTCTAAATAGGCTTGACCCAGACCCGCCTAACTCCATGTCGTGTTGTGTCGGGTTATCGTGTTGTGTCATGTCGGATCATCATGTCGTGTCAAAAATTGCCAGGCTTAGTACCGCACATTACTTAATAACTTAGATTTTTGTAAGTCTAACCTTTTACCTTTTAGAATACGGATCAATATTTTTTTGCTGAATATAAGTGGTGAAAGAGATCGGATTGGGTGGTTTTTCTAGAAATATAAGACCGTAAATTTTCGGTGTGATTTTTTTAAAACCTAAAAAAGCAAAGGTAAACTATTTGTGACAATGAAAAATCAATGGTTATGGGCATGTGAACATAAATTAAGTACAAAAATAAAGTAAGAAATTCGTCATAATGAATGGGATCTATTTGTTATATCACGTCACTGTAAATATCATAATGTATTATTAATAAGTTAAATAATATAAATATCAAGCATATATATAAAAACTATAAGCAGAACCAAAATTTAAATTTAAAAATACATAAATAATTATTAAATTTAATGACGAGATAAATTATTAAAGATAATGCTTTATTGTTGTATGATCTAAGTCAGTTACAGGCCTCGTTGCTCTTTTCGGGTCGGAATCGAATTTCTCGGTTCGATCTTGTCGTATCTTGAAAATCAACCGAAATTTATATATAGTTTGCACAAGAAAAATCTAAAATTCAATTTTTCGAATTGGATTTGATCGAATTTTTCCATATTTAAAATTTCATTTATGTTTCTAGGTAAGAGGTAACATTTAAAACGTTATCGTATTAAAAGATATGTGTTTTCCATACTGGATGGACTTGTATTCAGATTCATGAATTGGGCATGCATACCCATTACTATTTATTGCTCTCTGCTCCCCGCTGTTGATGGCGAAATCCGCGATTTGGGCGGAAAGAAGACTGCTGGATTTGTTGGTTTACGTCGTGAGGGACTACCGAAGTCGGAGTCGGAGTCGGATCCCGGTTTACATTTAAGGTTGTCATGTGATCAGGCTCTCATATGGTGTATTACTGGTAATGGGTCTACAAGAAATCGGGTTCGTTTCTACCCAAAAGCCTAAGCTTTTACATGGTAGAGGTACATAATTATCTTATAAATCCATTATTATTCTCTTATATGGCCGATATGGGATCTAACATCCTCTATCATGCATAGCATGTTAATGGGCACATCACCATGACTCTGATACCATGTTGAGTTGTGTATGTTTTTTTAATGAACGATAAAGGATGACAGCAGTAGTATTAATCTAACTATCCTGTTCCTTAATGTTCGAGTTTTTGTATTCATACACGAACTGCTCGTGTCCGTCAAGACCCAAGTTCAAAGAGTCCCTTTTTTAATAATTTTTCTTAGAGGAGACCTGAACCTTAGACCTTGATCACAATGATGCACGGGATCGAGCACTGAACAGCTAGACCATCGCTCTTGATGGTAAAAAAAAAAAAAATCTATTACCATTTTATTTTTCTACCAGCTCTCTTCTATTACAATTTAATTGGTATTTTATCATATCGCATGAGCGACGAATCATTCAAGAGTCATCTCGTGAATTAGAGAGATTATTGTATGAGTTGAACCCAACCACATCATCTGCGAACTCCACTAATAAATATTCAAAGCACCATCATAAGGTCTCACGTCACGAAAAAATCTTAGACAGTCATTTCTCACAATAACATGATGAGGAAGAACCAATTAAATTACTTTGATTAGTGGTAATTATGGTAACTGCTACGTGATCAATACTAATTTACCTATTTACTACATTTTGATTAGTACTTCGTTGGGTGATCTAAAGAGATAGGATCATTTAAGAATTTCTCGCCGCACGGCCCATTCCCATCAATTAATAATATATTTTTTAAAACATAATTTAAAATACATGTTTACATATCGAACGCTCATTCTGACTAAATAATCTCCAACGTCATCCACGAGTCAGCCCTCGCACATGAATCTCTCGCTTAATGGATCATGTTCGGCGGAAGGGGAATCAACTCCTTCCACGTGTCGGAATCACCGGCAGGAATCGGAATCATCATGGAGCCGCTGAATGTTATCCACCGGAGCCATCATGACCCCTCCGAGTTTTTCAACCCGCCTCCCAATCGATTTCCAATGAGTATATGATAACCAAGTCCATGATTAGCACTACCGACAACCCACAGTCCTATGATCAGTGTGAACTCCATCTGGTCACATTGCGATCGAGCATGTGTAAGATCGGATTAGCATCCCGCGTCCAACTTTTAATCCATGCGGTCCGCCACCGTCCACGAATTCGAACCCCCGAATAGATTTCTCCTCGGCTCTAATGATTGCGCGTTGCTCCACTTGTCATGTTATCGAACAGTAATACGTACATCCTCTGACATGATTAGCAGAGACGGATTCTAATTGATGAAATTCAATGGAACAGTAGGGTGATAAATTTACGAGAATAAAATAAAATGATTTAATAAAATATGTAAAATCAAGCAAAATTTATATAAGTATTCAACAGAAATAATTAAAAATAAAACAAAATGTTGTATGCATATGTATTAGATATTAAGGAATATAGTATGTGCTATACATTGACCCGTACTACACGCGAAATTGTTCATTGTACACTCGACTACAAATTCCTACTTTTAATAATTGAGTATTAATTTTTTTATAAATAATTAATTTTTAAAGAGTGTATAATAAGTAAATAAATAAAATATATAATTAGAAAAAAAAAAGTAGGTAGTGGTTATAATGTTATTTGTTTGTTATGATTATATGAATAACTTTAACACTTTATTTACATTTGTCTTTTTTTTACTAGTTAAAAATATAGTTATTATTAACACATTTCTCACAATAATAATATATAAAAAAAAGGAAAAGTTCGAACATAAATTCCAAATATTGCTTTTTTTCCTTATTTTTTAAATAAGTTTTAGTTGTTATCTTCTTCATTTAAACAAAATAGGAATAAAGGCCCAGAAATATTAACTTTCGGTGGATGATCAAATTATATCATAAATTATAAAATCATCTATAAAATACAAATTTCGTGAATTTGAACCCATAGATTTCTCCTCGTCTCGAATGATTTCGTCCGACGAACTCGGCCTGGGGACTCCATGTGTTACGTATCGAGCAGTAACACTTACATCTCCACGCAAGATACGCAGAGACAGATCTAGGAAACTTATCTAACGAGGCAAAACTCAATAAAAGAGCAAAATGACACGGTCAAGAGGAGGAAAAGATAATTCAATAAAAAAACATAAATTAAGTTAAATTTATATTAGCGAATGACCCGTGCTATGTACAACGAATATCGTTGAATATAATTGAAATAAACAAATCAACTGAATTGTCCCTATTCTCGCGGGCCAAAGCTCTTTCAATGATAAAATATACTAAAATACGATTGTAAAATGACATCCTCTCAACGAATAGTTTTAGATAATCGCAGCCGTAGAAAAATCCGTGCAAATTTCACAATAAAAATTCTCGTAGAGAGAAAATTGATAGTTCATAAAGTGAATGTTTGGAAATTATTGGAATAAAATAAAGGAATTAGAACTACCATATAACTAAATTAGGATGAATGATAATTTTAGAAATAAAAAAAAATCAAAACTATTAACTTCTCATTTAAAATAATAGAGATAATAGCTCCGACTAGCGGTGGTTGCGGCACCTTATCTCGGGGACACACCCAATAGCTCAGAAGCCACGTGTGTTCTGTAAGTCAGATGAATCTAACTGGCTCGATGGCTACAAAGCCTCCACTCACAAAGAAATGCCCCTCTTGAAATTCAAACCCAGACCTCCCGGCACCCGACCAATGGGGCTGCTCCCCGTTGCCACAATGACATCCTAATCATTTCACTCTGTTGCTATCCAAATCCTCACAAACACTCTGCCGAAACTAAAGACAAACTAAAATGGCTTTTCCGACTAACATGAATTGGTTAAAATGATTTGATTTTTTTCTCTTAAATAATTTAATTTCGATCCTCAACCCTTTGAACTATATTAATATTTGGCAACTTAAACCTTTTTTTACTTGATCTAAGTTCTAAATTTTTTTATGTATTGTTCAACTTTAGTCATTTATAATAAATTTAATATTAAGAAACTTTATTGAAATCTTTTAATAATAAAATATATATTTTAACAAGAAATTATTTTTACAATTATAAAAATATAGAAATCCTTGATATAGAAGGGAGGAGAGGAGTCAGTGAAGTCCTGACTTTACTGTCCTCGAAAAGGTTATCGACAGTTTCGAGTAATATCGGTGGCCTCATAATGATCGTAATAGTTGGATTTGAGTCTGTTTTCTGCTGAAATTTTGTTTTATTTTTTAGTTTTTAATTAAAATACATTTTGTAACATTTAAGAAGTTAAATGACATTTTTTAGTACAAAAATAATACAAAAAATTAAAATTGAATAATATTCGAAAGGTTGAGGAATGAAATCAATTCCAATTAAGATTTGGACCAAAGAGAATTATGGTCCAAAAAATTCAGGAATCAACCTTTTTCCAATAAAAGAATTGCTTATTCCCCAATCATTTGAAACCCCTCATCCCTGTCCACAGCATTATCGGGCCATATCTTATCAGGTTGTATCAGCTCGGCCCATTAAGGTTAACGGGCCATGCCAGTTAACCCAATTTGGCCCATTACACAACCAAATAGCCTGTTAATTTTTTTCCCATTTGAAAAAAAATCCTCGGTGTTCGTTTAGCTTTAACGTCCCCCTGTATTCCGCCGCTACAAATGCACGAGCATCTCTGCCCGCGCTATTGGGCCGTGACGGATAGCCCGATAAGAATGGCTTGTCATTCCCGGGTCGGGCCTTATTGGACCTCCTTCTTATCGGGCTGTGCCTATCCGGCCCCGTTAGTCTTACCAGGCCAACGCGAGCTCCCAGGCCTAACTGGAATCTGCTCCGAATTGAAGGATCCATTGCTACTTATGCTATGGGTACTGTACTGTGTGTGATAGATACACCACGCGACAATACTGATGTGATATTATAAATCAATAAGATTAAGCTATTTTAAAACTTTTTAATAAAATCCTAAAAACAAAAAAAAAACCCTAAAAATAATTAAATCATATTTGTTTGTGACATTATATACTTTCATGTGGTATATTAGTTTACAAGACTTTCTCGTTAACGGGGCATATCATTATCAGGTCGTGCCTTATTGGACTTCCTCCTTATCGGGCTGTGCCTGGTCCGGCCCGTTAACCTTACCGGGCTGAAGCGAGCTCCCAGGCCCAATTGGAACCAGCTCTGAGTTGAAGGATCAATTGCTACTCTAAGCATGTCCAAAGTTGCAATGGAAGAACCCTAAAGTACGAAATCTGGAATTTCGACTAGAAATCTGAGCAGACGCGCACAGTCAAATTTACAATGGCTGCCCGGGTTCCCTTGGGCAAAATAAGCTTAAGGTGCTGGCCTCTAACCGACACTTAAAAACCAGATCTATTTATCTTTGTTACGGAAACCGGTTTCCAGACTGGAGGCAGCGGCGAGTCGATCCGACCATTATGTCACATTGTTGGAGCGCTGAAGAATAAATTCCACATTGGACAGTTAATTGACTGAAATTTTTAATAAGAGAATCAAAGTACCGCCGCTAATAAGCTTGGACTTTAAGGTGGATATAGGCCCAACCTCTTATTAGGTTGTGGAAATTTTGCATGGTTCGAAGCCGGTTATAGTATGGCTCACATCACTCCAGCCGGAGATCGAAGGAAAGATATTTGACTCGTGGTCAACTTCTTATTGGCTTTGTGGAAATTTGGCATGGTATCGGGGCTATTATAGTGTGGATGAGACCACACCGACCGGAAATCGAAAGAAATATATATTGCTCGTGGTTGGTTATATAACCTAGGACGGAAGAGAAAATCCATCTCGTGGTCACTTTTACCTCTCGACTGGCGATTGGACGTCGGTTGTTGAGAGTGGGCATCCAAGACATGTGTCGAGTGTAAATAGATTGTCACATGAGGGCGTGTCTTAAGAAATAAATTTCACATGGGTACCACCACCTACAGGTTAGACTTTTAGTTTGATATATACATTCAACCTCTCATAAGCCTGGTGCATCGCAGCCCATGAGTTGCCCCCGACCCGACCCAAACCTTTACACAAGTTCCCTTGACGAATTGATCTACGAGTTTATTCTATATTCCTCTTTATCGTCGGACCACGTCAATGCGAGTGATGAATTTCGACTGATGGAATTAATGATCAGACTAACCATAGGAGCACAGTAATCCCTTTTAACTCCCCAGAAAAAGAACAAAAAAAAAAAAAAAAGCCATCCCAATGTCACCAAACTTTTTAGGGCATCCATTGAATATCCACCCAATGCCTTTTGCCATGTCCCTATGCTACGTATCTCCAAAGCGCTACTCCTAGATTTGAAACCGAATGGGTAGATGGTCCATGGCAAAAGCGTGCAGCTGACTCCCTCCCCCACATTTCATGTTTGGTTAAATGATACTTTTAACCCTCAAAATTTATGCACTTTTGTCATCTTTGTCCTAAACTTTTATTTTTTATCATTCACGTCCTCAACTTTTTGAGTTTTTGCTACATTAATCATGTCGTTATCCTTACCATCCAAACAAGAATATTTTATTCACAAATTATTTTTCGCTAATTTTTTTTAAAATAAAGATAAAAAGGAAAAAACAAATGAAAAAGAAATATATCGACCGGGTTTTACTTATTGTCATATCTCCTTTAAAATTAACATGCATTCCCGATTTAAAGTTAATTAATAATTATTATCATTATAAAATCGTAACTCATTCTTAGAAAAATAAGTTCTAATTTTAGAATAGACACTTGCTAGTAACCAATACTTCCTTAATGAGGGACAAAACATGTTTTTTTTTAAAAAATATTTTTGTTAAAAAATAATTTTTGGATGGAATATGCTTTTTTTAGATGGAAAAAGCAACGGTAGGCCCAAAGTGGTAAAAACTTAAAAGATTGAGGATACGAATGACAAAAATTAAGTTTAGAACAAAAATGATAAAAATATGAAAGGTTAAGGATCAAAAGTATATTTTTCTCCTTCATATTTCTCCCCCAGTTGCCTCCATGTAGCAACATCCTTCTAAATCTGAAATATGTTATTTGTTCAATTTTTATCAGAGAGATTTCCACGTTTTCATTTTTCCCTCCATTTCTTATGCTTCTTCCATGGCCTCTTTTATATATATATATATACATACATATATATATAAATAAGAGATGAAAGAGACCCATAAACCTAATATAAAAATAGAAAATAAAGAGAAATAAGCTCTACAAATCTTTCACGGTGTGTATTAAACTCAGAACTTTTAGATTATAAGTCTGAATATTGTGCCATTATATTAAGATCACATCCGCTTCTATGCCCGCTTTTGCAACGGGTAAAAATGTCGAGAAATGAGCAAAATACTGGCCGTTACGAAAGAAATTTTTTAAAAATTGTAGTTTTGAAAATATTTCTGTAAAATGCATGTTGAACGTGCGATTTTGAATGGACGTTCATGAAAATAGTTTAAAATGTAGTTTTAAAATTAAAATGTACCATTTTTTTAAATTAAAATGATTTACGATTGATTAAAAAAATGTTTAAATAACCTTAAAGGTACTAGAGATTCCTCCATTATGCTGGCTGTTGGCGTGGCATCCAACTTCACACGGCATGGCCACTGACCCCTTTCCATTGGACATTTTCGATAATAATGACGTTGAGAGGACATGCAATGATATCAATGGCTTCCACATTCCAATGGGTCAATTAAAAAAATGCTTCAAGATTCCAATTTCTAGCAATTTGTCCTAATTAAAGTTTGAGAAAATTTCACCGTCCAATTATTAGACCGTTTAATAATTTAATTTAGTAGTTTATAATTGACGATTCAAATTGAAAATGAAAAGAATTCGATAGCTCACAGTAACTTTCTCCTCTACTTAATGGTCCAGTAACTGAATCACAGAATTTCTCATTCGAGTTTATCAATAAAAAGACAATAGTCGGTAAAAAGGATTTAATATAGTGGTATCATTCTCTGTCTGAAATTAAGAGATTATTGGTTGAATTTTCCATACATAAAGTTCTTTTGCTTCATTGTAAAACCAAAAGGAGGAAAAAAAAAAAACAAAAGGCCAAATTTGCTAATGGTAAAATGACTAATCAAATCGTAAATATGAATTAATTGGGATGATTCTGTATTTTTTTAAATAAAATCTTAAATTCAAGTTATGTAAAAGAATAAAATTTATGATGGGATAGTTTTAGCCTCCAGTGGATGGATAGTACTTGAATCTGAATCAGTCATGATGCAGTAAATTGCTTGATATCTATGACATGGACCGAAAAAAAGAGACCAACCAAATCATGGGAGAGATTCCCTCTTTTTTACTTGCTTTTTTGCTAGGCAAATGGCGAGATCTAAGGGGAAATTTTATTGATTGAAAGAGAAAAAGAAAATGTAGTATGCTGGTCTTGCATGATTGAGAGCAGAGATGGGTTTAGAGGGTGTAGGGGCAACCGCCTCTCTGTAATCGGGAAAATCGTTGGTATACTATGCACATTTCACTTAATTTTATCAATTTTTTCATTGAACTATCCCATTTCAACCCCCCAACTCGTGATATTAGTGTCTTATAGAGTTTCGGCCCCCTTGAACTTGTTATGTTAGTGTCATATGGAGTTTCATCCCCTGAGCCAAGTTTCTGAATCTGTCCTTGATTGAGAGTCATGGGTTATATGAGAGACTAAAGGCTCTCCTAAGAAATTTATCCACAAACGAGGCATGAAATAATACAAAAAATTTCATCGATAAGTATTGCGTATAAAATTTTAAAGGGGTAGCAATCTAAAAATGTATAAATTTTTAGCAGATAATCAAATTAAATCATGAAAAATAATAATTACCAATAAAAATAAAAACTTTACTTCCGTCACCGCCATTTTCACGTGGGTGACTCGGCATATAGCTAAGCTAATGCCTGTATTCATAGTTCATTTGTCAAAAAAATCACATATTTCAAAATTAAATGTAATTAAAATTTTACTTAATCATTTATTGCATATTTATTCTTTATCAATTTTATTTAATAACAAAATCAATACGTAGCACGGATCTAATTCAAGTATATCTGTATATGTATGCGAACAAATAACATGAGCTAATTGAGATATTTTGAAATACTTCTTACTCTTAAGTAATGTCTTTGCTTCGAGTCTTATAAATAAAGAAATATCATAATTGCAAGAATTTTATTACTTAATATAAGAAAATAAACTTTAAAATTTCGAACACCAAAAGTGTATCTTTATTAAAAAGCCAAGGACTAAAATCTATCCAACAAAGTTTATAATAAAAACGAAAAAAGTGAAATATGAATTTATCAACTGATTGGTTGAGGTGGTTTAAAATAAAAACTAGAGGTTTACCCATGCGATACACAGTATGTGTTATCTTAATAAAAATTATTAGAAATATCTATTTATGATTGAATGGATATAATTAAATTTTTACGTTAAAAAATATATATGCTTAATTTTTAAAGTAGATTATAACAACAGGATGTAAAAATGAAAACTAATAATAAATATATTAAAAAGAAAAAAGAGAATGTAGAGAGGGAGGATGGACCTTCACGTAGGAGGACAAAAAGGAGAGAAGTGAATAGTTATATATCAAATTTACAATCATGTCATCATTTTATTCTAATCTAAGGGCTAGAAATATTTCAATTTATACGTACAAAGGGTATTTTTAGAAAGGAAAGAGTGATACCAACAGGCGGCCTCTTCCCTTAAAGTAATAATAGATAATAAAAGTAAAAAATAAATTTGCCAATGAATTACATGAGGTGATAAGGCAACTTTTCTCATTAAGTAAGGTTTCCGGTTCGAGTTTTCTCAGTAAATATAATTCACATTGGAAAAATTTTACCCTTAATGTGCTCGCCTAACTTGAATTGCGTTAGTCGGGATCCGTTAGGTTTTTAGATAATAGCGGTATAGATTGAGAAAACAAATTTGATTCCATCCAAGAATTCTCAAATCTACAACGAATTATTTTTTTCCCAGAAAATTATGAATTATTCAAAAATTCTATAATTTAGCACTTAATTTGTCTATTATTCGGAGAGGGAAGGGTGACCGCCGACAGCCCTCTCTGGCTCTTTTCTATGTTTTTATTATTTTTACCGCTTAATTAAATTATTAACATTAAAATAACAAAATGATTAAAAAAGTATATATCTTTAAAATAGTAAAGATAAAAAGTGCATCCTTATCAAAAAGCCAAGGATCAAGATCTATCAAAAAAATTTAGAATAAAAATGAAAAAAAATGAAAAAAAAAAACACAGAGTTTAAGGACTCAATTTTACCATAACATTACCTATATTCATTAAAAAAAAAGTTACTTTCATTTCTTGAATGCTTACTTTGATGGGCATTTTGCCTTAGCTTTCCAACCACATAGAATTAGGCAAGAGCCCTTTTTGTCTTATTATGCAAGCCTCACTTTTTGATTATCTCTATCTTTTCAAATACTGATTTTTTGGGTAAATAATAGTGGTCTAATTTAACACGTATCATCTCTTACACATTTTTTTATAGCAGAAGTATCCGAGCACATTCTGAATCCGACTAGCGGTAGTTGCGACACCTCCTCCTCGGAGCATATGCAATAGCCTGTAAAATACGTGTGTCGGGTAAGCTAGACACACACAATCTTACACACATATGTGTATATGTACTAGATGCCAATTCACGCTACACATGAAATTATCGATCATATAATCGATTATTAATTCGTATTATTTTTAATTTATATTATTCTATAATTGAGTGTTAATTCTTATAATGTTGCTAATTTTTATAGAATTTGTCATAAATAAATAAAAATTAAAATATACCATTAGAAAATACCGATTATAATTTTAGATGATAGTTATAGTCTTAACAGTGATTTTGTGAATTCACAATGTTTATCATTTTATATTAGTTGAGGAATATTAATCAAGTGTGTTTAAAAAAAAGGTGGGATAAATTATCTCACTCCTCTCATATAACACAGAAGATGGTGACAGTTTTGGAACAGGAAAAAGATGTCAAAATTATCCTTTACAGCCATATAGTAATAGAATATATATATGTGTGTGTATATATATCTAATGTATCTTATGTAATTTAGATTCGAGTGGAGCTGCTCTGATCCATCTTGTGAAGTTGAAGTCAAGCTCAGTAACTTAATTTAAATGTTTGAAATTAATTATTTATATTAAAATAAGAACTAAATAGTTGATAATCATTTTTTCACCGACTCAACTATCCAGTAATTGGACCGTAGAATTTTTCAATATTACAAATTCACGACTCGGAGGATCTAAAATAATACGTTATTCGATATGGTACGGTACCGAGTGGAGAGCCAACCACGGAATGTGGCACGGGCACGGGCACGAAAGACAGCAAGGCTGTCACTCACCCAACCACATGGCCTAATTTTAGGATTTGAGAATGCCAATCTAGGAACCATGTACAGTCAAATCACTGAATCGTTCAGTAATTTAATTTAATGATTCATGATGGACAAGTCGAATTAAGGGAGAGAAAAAGTCAAATGGCTCATCATTGTTTTCCTCCTCTGTTTAACGATTTTGCAACTGAACCGTATGATTTTTGATCAGTTTAATCCCCGTGCTGGACAATGATAATTAACAAATCACTTATTCTCTCCTAGACCCATAACATTATGAAGACCCTACACCATATTTATTCATAGGAACCTGTCCTTTTCATTTACTTTCTTTTTTTGTCTGAACCGCCGGTATACAAAAGTTTAACGAATTTTGATGAAGTTCTTTTTTTATCTGACCACTGTGGATGAAGTTCTCTCGAGGTGAATTATCTCTATTCACAGAACTCGAAGCCGAGATCTTAATTAAGGAGAAATGGTTCCCTTCCACGTCAACCAATCGATTTTGGTTCTTTTCATCTACTACTAAACATCTAAAATAACAATTAACACGAACTGGTTGAAATAGTTCGATACCTCCTTTTTCTTCAGTAGTGTATCGAAGGTATCGAACTGGGATCTTGTCAGTGGAGAAGATTGGTGATTGGAAGCGTTTAATCCTTTTGTAGGTCAGCCGACCGGCTCGAATTCAATAATTCATTTAATTTCTTAATACAAGAAAAAAAATCACAAAAGAAAAGTCTAAAGTGATCGTGAGTGGCATGTTAGAGTTGTCCTAATCCTGACATTTTGTACCGATCTCGAGAGTCCTTATGCACGCCCGTGTCGAATGGACAGCTAAGACAATTCAACTGTTGGAGGGATTCTCAACAGGTCACGGTTCGAGAATCAGAGCTCAAACGAAAATACAAAATCTACGAATTCAAGTATATTCATGTGTAGTAATACGTGAGACGATCTCGAGAACTCTTCTTAGAGCGCACACATTGTTATTATTTTAAAATATAAAATTTAATATTTTTATTCGCAAAATTTATTATAATATGATGTTGCATTAGTTTAAAATTTGATAATGTTTTTTTATTTTCGAAAAATATAAAATTAGCAATCATCTTTCTTATTTAAACCTCAAAATTAGCTTTATATTTTCTAAAATAATTCAAGTACTAAAATACAGTAACTTCACATTTCAACTTATAACAAGATTGTATTATAATTCAAATTTTATTTATCATCTTAATATTTTTTGTAATCTAATAATACTCGATTTAAATATTTATTTAATTTAAATAATGTTTATGATCGTATAATATTCTTTAAATATGATAACCTTAATTTAAATTTTACATGATTTTATTTCTTAAATAAGATCTTAAATTTAAGTCATGTGAATAAAAAATTCACGTCGAAAGAAATTTATCTCTTATTTGACCGATTTGGCTCAAATCTCATCAGCCGGGATCGTTGAACTTGTAAATAACCAGCCGTGCGAACCGAGAAATAAGACAGAGAAAGAAAGGGACAAAATTGACAGATTAAACGTCACGTTCTCATATACCAAATTAGTTGGCCGGTCGTTTTAGGTCGTTGACGTTGAGTCAAATTATAAAGAAAATCACTGTCGGGTATGTTAAATGACGATTCCGTCCCAGCTAATGAAAGAAGAGTCCGATCAGCCACATACCCAATCAGCCAACCGTGCATGGCAAATTAGTCACACCGCCAAAATTAAATTGAAATTCTTGCAGTATCATTTTCTCCCGACATATAACGGAAAACGTCATCGTAGTCTTTGCAGAAGAATATCTGTATCCAACTGATGAACGTTTTCAAGCTCAAGGAGAATCCTGGGGGGGGCCCACACGGCATTTTCTCGAGTTTCAGGTACAATTACCCTTTTCTTTAAAAAAACCTTTTTTTATTAAAAAATGATTCAGGGTCCTGAATACTAAAATCGAATCTTCAAATACGGTTTTACATCTTGAAAATACGGTTTTGATACGGCATTCAGGAAATTATTTTGTCTTGAACTCCCTTTTACAGTTAGTTTTTTAAGGTATTTCTATGCAAAACTCACATTTTTGCCATTTTCCCCAATTTTTTCCCTCAATGTTTACGAAAAAATTGCAGATATGATAGAAAACATTAGTTGATGTTTGTTTTTCTGATTTGAGAATAAGGTAAAAAAAATAGGTCGAGATTTTTTTTACTAAATTTAACAAATTTCCTAAAATAAATATTCGCATACAGTCTTGATTGTTTTTTTTTTTTGTATTATCTGTTTGTTTTTTATTGGCAATCGAGTGAGACCGTGTCATATTCGTGGTCACAAGTATGTTTCGAATTGGATATTTTCGCTGAAGTCATTCTGTAATTTTTCAAAAAAAAAAATCTTTTCTACATAAGAATCTTGAAAATGTCTCATCAACCATTTTTAAAATTTTTTATTTATTGAATTTGTCATCGATTTTAATTTATAATTTCGATATTTTCCGCCAATTTGTTTCTCCGATTTTGATTTGAGCATTCCATCTATTTTCATCAGCTTTACACTTTTATTATTTCTGCCTTTTCTCCACATCCTTAACGATTCTCGAACAATAGTAAAAATCAATTACTTACCGTAAATGGATAAAAACTGAGTTGGAGTAAAAGAAAGAGGGGATAAAAAGAAGTACGAGAAGTCTCACGAGTAAGATCAAATCCAGAACTTCTATATCACAAATCGAAAGTATTACTAACCGTGCTTAGCTCTATTTCTCTACCAATTTAGAATTCACTTAAGTGAACAGGTGATCAAAGGTAACTATCCCATTTAAAATTTTTCATTTAATAATTAGTTTATTTTTTTATAGTAAATAATATTTACTCAATATCTAATCTTTTAGTACAATTTAATAGTAAATTAATTTGATTGGTACTAATTATGATGATTGTTTGGGTGATTAACACTAATTTGCTCGTTTCTCATATTTTAATTGGTGCTTGCTCGCGTCACGTGACGAGATAGGATCACCTAAGAATTTCTCACAGCTTAATGGTCAAACACTTTCACTTTTTTTTTTTTTTTGGTATGAACACTGGCTCCCAGAAGCCCATTGGGCTACTGACTGATTCAGTTCGAGCCGGGTCGGCCTATTTAAGAGGTAAAGCTCTCACATCATGAGTTTTCTCCATCCACAACGACTCAAACCCTAAGATATTTATTTAAGAGGAATAAGTATCTTACCACTTGAACCAACTTATGTTGGTCAAACACTTCCACTTTAATGAAGAGAAAGTGAACCAAATGGATGGTTTAATAAATTAAAATAATTATAAAATAGATAAAAAAGTTATAAAGAAAAATTATTGGTTTAAAATTGCATTATCAATTCTCTTTGATCATTTTCCCCATTTCCCCCATATTTTTTTCCTCAATGTTCACGAAAAAATTGCACGCACATTAGAAAACAATGGTTGATGTTTGTTTTTCTAATTCGAGAACAAGGCAGAAAAATAGTTCGAGATGGAAGTTTCCAAAATTTAACAATTTTCCTAAAATAAACATTCCCATAAAGTCTTGATTTTCCTTTTTTTTTTTCTATTTTTTTAATATTATCTGTTTGTTTTCAATTGGTAATCGAACGAGAATGGGTCGTATTGACGGTCACGACTATGTTTTGGATTGGATATTTTCGCGGAAGCTATTCTACAATTTTTCTGAGGAAAAAAAAAGCTTTTCTTCAGAAAAATCTTGAAAACGTCTCATATATGCAAATATTTAGAAAGCTGATCTTCTTTAATACATGCAAATATTCGAAGTTCCGTATCTTTTTCATTTTTTAAATCTATTTACGTATAAAATTTCATTTTTAATATTCATTAAATTTAGAATAAATAGAAATGTAATGGTAAATTTAGTAATATATATATATATATATATGTATCTACCAATTACTTTTCTTATTATTTTTCATTCGTATTTCACACTTTTTTTTTAAATTTTTTACCAATTTTATTTTATATAAAATCAGTCTATCTAATCCAAATAATGCATTCTACATATTTATTATAATTAAAATTTTATTTAAGCATTTACATATTTATTTTTTCATCGATTTCATTAAATAATAAAATTCGTGTATAACATAAGCCACGTCTAGTTATATTTATTGTTTTAAAAAAGAAAATGATAATATGAGAAGTGATTAAATAAATATTATATTTTATCTTCTATATTATATATGGGATGATGTCCCATACTAGATATTTTTTCACCTTATTAACTATTATAAGAAAAATTAAAAATATAATGATAAATTTATTAATATATAATTATCCGATCTCTTTCTACCCTCACTTTCTCTTCTCTTCTTTTACATTCATTTTTCTCACACTTTCTCTCTACTCTTTTCGTTATCATTCAATTTTTCCTAAATTTATAACTTATTCTAAATATTTGATATACCAAAAAAATCACATACTCCCAAATTAACTATAATTAAAATTTTACTTAATTATTTATTACATATTCACTTTTTTTGTTAATTTTATAATAAAATTCACATATAATACCACATTGACCGGTCAGGTTCTAGTCCTGTTGTGCTTTAATTAATGAGAATTTAATATATTTTTCATTTAAATTACCTATTAATACTTAAGGATTAATTTTTAATAGTCAATATATTAGAAAAATAGAAATAACGTTAAATTCACTGATATATGTATCTATATTTTCTTCATTACACACTCAAAATTGGTTACAACTAAAGCTTCATTTGATCGCTTACGGGCCTTTTTCTACTAATTTTATTAAATAATAAAATACACAGAAAATATGGATAGACCTCTACGCTTTTATAGCGGAAACCTTAAAATGGAGAAAATTTTCAGTAAAACGGTTGTACCATGTAAGCGGGTGCTGATATGATATATCCGACCAATCGGAACTTGACATGTAATCGATAATTATACAGTTATGGTTATTAAATTTTAAAATTATTTAAAAATTTGAAAATCCTAATAGATGGTGTAGAGTAATGAAAAAATTAAAAAATATATTAATAATAAAAAATTATTAAAAATTTTAATAATTAATAAATTCTAATTTGACAAAACAATGGTAAATTTTGAAATTGAAGACTTTCTCCTTAAAAAGGATAAACAAATTTGGACAGGAGATCGGCTAAAGCAGAATATGTATGCCACGTGGCGTGGATCCCATGTGGGCGTCCCAACGTTCGTACCGTGGGGGGTCCACGTGACAGTTGCCGGACAGGGACAGACTTGAGTGGATGTTTTGCATTTTCGGATGTGCGCCCTCCTCTCTCGGGGGCCGAATTGACGACAATGCCCTTCCATCCTCAAGTCAAGGGCCGTTTGACTGGTTGATGGATCTTGCCGTGGATGTTCATGCTCAAGCTTGTGAGAGTCATCATCAGCCAGGGTGTCCTAATTGTCACTCGTCAAGTTTTTCTTTTAACCAACATGAGTTGGTTCAAGTGGTAAGGTACTTGTTCTCCTTAAGCAAAAATCTCGGGTTCGAGTATTTGTGGATGGAGAAAACTCATACTGGGAGAGTTTTACCCCTTAAATGGGCCGACCCGACTCGAACTGGATTAGTCAGTAGCCCAATGGATTTCTGGATACCAGTGTGCACACCTAAAAAAGTTTTTCTTTAAAAATTTTTTCCTTTAAAGAAAGGTTTGTTCTGCTGCTTTGAATAACTGGTTTGGTTACCGGTCAAAAGTTAACTTCGGTTAATTAATACTGGTTGGTTGAAATAAATCCATTTTTTCCCTTTAAATAAGGTTACGGGTTCAAACCAGCCCAAAGTGATAATGAGAATGTGTAGTATCCTTCACATATAAGGTTCAATCCCCTTGGAACCAGCCTGCATCTCTAAATTTACTCTACCAAGTGCACTTGTAGCCGTGTGTATTTGACCGTGGGGATCAGTGAGACGAAGCACATGTATCCTGAGATATCAAAAAAATGTCACAGGTTCGAATTTTATGCATAAAGAAGTTTATAATAGTAAGATTTTTATCTCTCATCGAACTTACCTAATTAGAACATCATTCAGTCATGACTCATTAGGTTTTTGAATATCGTATTGGCTCTAAATTGATTTTGATTAACTTTTCTAGCATAAGAAAATTTTAAAAAAAATGATTTAACGAGCTCATTTAAGGTAGCGATGAATCGTATTAGGATACATTGATCGTTACCCTCTCTCGGTCTCGTCTCAACCACGGGTGATATAACCTATTATCTTAAAAAGAAGAAAGTAGACTTGTGGTTCATGAACCTAATGATGCATCAATCTTACAAAAAAAAAAAAAATTTAAGGGCAAAGTTGTCTTTTAATCATGTCAAGCAAGTATCTACGGTCCATTAAGGGAATCATGAGACTTGTGGTTCATAAGCCTAATAAAGCATCCAATTATCAAAGTAGATTGATTGATATGATAGAACGTCTCTTTCTTTTAAGTAATATCTCGAATTTGAATCTTGTAAATGGAGAGAATTTACACTGAGAGAGTTTTACCTTTTAATGAGCCATCTCGGCTTGAGCTGAATCAGTCATGACCCATTAAATTTTTGGATACCAGTGATTCAAACCAAACAAAGAAGAATATATTACTTAGGGCAAAATTGCCCTTTAAGCATGTCAGTCAAATCTCTACCGTACATTAAGGGATTGAGATAATTAACAATGTATTCCAATAACTACCACCTTAACTCTCTAATATATTAATATATATCCCAAGTAATACTTAAGATGATAATCACTCTCAAAACTTCTTTCTCTTGATTTATCACTTTCTGACTCTACATTCATACACCAGTTGACTTGAGCGTTGAATGATAGAATCAGACTATCACCTTAAGTTCACTTCCCTATCTGATTTTAGATTAATCAATTGGTTCAAGGCAGCTCAACTCCCAACTGCTCCTCAAGTTCTCTCTACCCGTCTTCTCGACTCACTCCCTACCAAAAATTTTAGATATGTTGTAATATTAAAATCATTTAAGGAGAAAGGAATCAAACCCGACAGCTCTTGTATTTCTGGACATAGAGCGTGTAGCGACTTCGCTTTGTAAATTATGCAAACAAGCATGATTGGCCAGTGTACTGCACAAAACCTATCAATCACACAAGATCGTTTCTAACGGGACACCATACTCAACACTACACCAAATGGGGCCAACAGATGTCCATCGATGCCCAAGTTAGGAGTCTCCAAGCCCTTTGCTTCCATGAGAAAACACTCTCTCAACCGAGCACAACGCCTCTACATTTGAACCAAAACTCCTTACTGGTTCGATTTTACTGTCGATTCACTCCCCACTAGAAGCTTGCATGTTGTTATGAACTCAAACTCTGAGCTCGTGCAGACGCCTTGGCAATTGTATTCCGAGATTCCCATGTCAATCTTATCCTTAGTTGATATTTCTAAAAGATGCCCTAACACTTTTACTTAATAATTGTCCATGATTGTTGATGAAATTCAATTGATAGCATGATCATAATTAGAATCATTAAGGGGATCTTATAGTGATATTGCGATTATTTTATGTCACGAACATGATATTTAGAAATTTAATTGGTTTTGACTAATTTAAATATTGGTTAAGTAGGTCAATTGATAGATAATTTTCTTTTAATTATTTTTTTAATTTATAAGATCTAGATCCATAATTTTAATTAAAGAAATGAGACTTCAAACTTTTTTTAAACCCTGTAAAAGTAGAAATTAAAAACAGGAGGTAATTTAATAATTGCACCTTATGAAAAGACATGCCACCTGCAAATGAGATCAGATGAAATAGTTAGATACTGCTTCTCTTTGTGTAATGTCTCAATTCGAGTGTTAAATGGAAAATATCTGTAATTGTTACTTAAGCGGGACGAAAAGGTAAATAGGTAACAGGGAAGAAATAAAAAGAACACACAGATATACATGAAAAAGTTTTGAAGGGAAAAATAATTGACAGAATAGAAGCGAATCCACCATAGTGAAAGATTGGTACAAGAGAGGTGGAAATAGGTGATTATCTGTTTTCTCTCTTTTTCATTTACTCTAAATTTTCTCACACATACTGAGAATTCTGAAATTACCAAATATATTACAAAGTGATTTAAATTAGATAGCGAACCAAATCTAATAAAATTCGAGTCACCAAAATTAACACTAATTAAGAGAGAATTTTATTTTTTAATAAATTGACCTGGTTGTACTAATATGCACTTCAGCTTTTTATTGAAAGGTGATATTAAATGACAAAAAGGCCAGCTGGCGCCTTAATTATTACAGTATAAAATATGTTAACTAAAGACAAGTCAACACCGTCCCGCAAGTCCCCTCCCTTTTTCAACTCTCCCTCCATCAGTGGATGGAGAAGTCTTGAGTTACCCCCGTGAAGATCGATGGCACTGTAGTAATATCACGTACTGGGAAGGGCTCGTGTAGTAATTTCGGATACCGTCAATGCCCTTGTCTGGGAGAGGGCGCATGTGTGCGTGCGTGTTGCCCACTGCAGCCTACAGGAGGGGTAGAGGTAGGGAAAGAGCCTATTTCCAAATTTAAAACCATTTTCCAGCAAAATTAAAAATTCAAATAAATAAATAAATAAATAATTTTACACCATCATAAATTTGCGGCTCAAAAATTCAGTTTTTTCTATTTGAAGAGTATACTTTTTCTTATACACTGACAACCATCCTCATTCAGTAAGAAAGGAAAATAAAAAAAATTATAAATTGTATAATTAAATTATTTATTTATAATATATTATAATTAAATTTATTTAAAATTCATTAATATAATATAATAAATAAAAATATTTGCAAACTTATCTGTATATTTAAGGTTACAATTTCAGATGATATTACCAATCATATGCTATCTGTTATTCAAGTTATAACCAATGTAATCTTTATTTACAGTATTGGGAGATGTTTTTTACAATGAACTCGTCAAGTTATTCTTAAACTTGGAGATAGTCACAAGTGGGGTGCTGGTCTATGTGGCACCACCAACGTGGTACAATCGCCCAGTAAAAAGTTTACATGTGTCAGTTTTTAACACATCAACGTTAATAACAGCCATTTAGGCTTCGTCATAGGTGCCACACAGGTGTTTACACGTGGTACTAACACATCACCAAAACTAACACATGTCAATTTTTCAGTGAGTGAATATATCACATAAGCAGCTTGGTACCATGGTTGCACTAAAACTTTTTCGTGAACTCGACGATTGTTTGTTTAGCATATAAATAAAAAATCGTCACGTCATCTCTTCCCTCTCTACTAACAACATTCAATGGTGTGACATTAACTGCTGACTCATCAGATATTATCGATCAAGTTCGCCACATCATCTTAAGCTCATGAGAGATTTTTTTTTCATGTACTAAAATAGAAATTTTAATTAAAAAAGAAAGGATAAAACTAAATTAACATTATAATAGCACGAGCATGAGAGTGGAAACCAGAAGTGAGAGAGCGAGGGGGGGGAGAGAGAGGGGGGGAGAGACGACGCCGATACTGTGAGCCATTGAAGGTGAGAGAGAGAGAGGTAAGCTCAGCTCTCTCCTCCACCTCTGCCCGCGCAATCATCCAAAATCTGCAGGGAAGCTCTCACCTGGCAGCCATTGAAGCTGGAAGGAAGCAGACGAAGAAGAAGGAGAAGGTTCAGAATCTCTCTCTTTCTCCCTCTCCCTCTCCCTCTCCCTCTTCCTCTTCGCAAAGCAATGTCTGTCTCTCTCTGAAACCAATGCCTGCTTTCTCTCTCTCTGCCCCCTCTTTCTCTCTCTAGTTTTTGACATTTTAACAAAGCAATAACTCCATCACTCACCTAACTGCCGAAAAAGTAACCGAACGAGTAGCTCTGAGTTTTGATTCTTGCGTTGTTCCGATGGAATGCTCTCCATGGTCTGCAACTTCATCTGTTCGATGGAGTTGCAGAAAATCGCTGAGTTTCCATGTCGGGAACCGAGCATCAGTATGAGATCAGTAATGGATTCAAATGCGAGTGGCGTTGATCCTTTCAACTTCTTTCACCTTTAATGTCTTCTGTGTCTTTTTCTTCATTTTTTT
Source organism: Lagerstroemia speciosa (assembly GCA_037672795.1). NCBI lineage: Eukaryota > Viridiplantae > Streptophyta > Magnoliopsida > Myrtales > Lythraceae > Lagerstroemia > Lagerstroemia speciosa. The sequence goes on from CM075299.1 coordinate 8,743,989, forward strand.
GGAATTTATTGCGTATTGAGAGCTTGAGCGGACAATTCACTTCTTTCTGAATCCTCTCTTCCTTTTTCTTTCTCTTTATACGGTTTATGTATTCAGCGTTGAAAAGTCGGTCAACTGGCGTCACGGATAATCTTCCTCTACGGTGATTTGCGTTTCTGTAAATTCTTTTTCTTTACACTTGAAGCTCACTTAAGTCGGTTATGGCTAACAAATGCAGGATATCTTGTACGGTGTTGTAGTAATTGAAAAGATCTAATACAGCCTGGGAGTTCCTGTGACTTCGGATCAATCTGGAGATGGTGTAGGGGAAAGAGAAGCTTGAATTCACTCCCACTTGGAGATTTCAGTTACATCCGGAATCATCAGCTGAGGATCCGATTTGATGTTGTGATTTCGATCAAGTGGGTTGTTGTGGATGAATCTTTAACTTAAAAATGGAGAAGATTATCAAGGATGATTCACTTGAGCTCTGAACTTCAGTAGTATACGCTGATTGTTTCTTGACCTAGTGTCGAAAATGTCTACCTGGGAGCATTTCGGAGAGATTGCCAATGTGGCCCAACTTGCCGGGGTTGATGCCGTTCGGCTGATTGGGATGATCGTGCAAGCGGCAAACACGGCCCGGATGCACAAGAAGAACTGTAGACAGTTTGCACAGCACTTGAAGTTGATCGGGAACTTGTTGGAGCAGCTCAAGATCTCTGAGCTTAAGAGGTACCCTGAAACTCGTGAGCCTCTTGAGCAGCTTGAGGATGCTCTCAGGAGGTCTTACATCTTGGTCAATAGTTGCCAGGACAGGAGTTACCTCTATTTGCTTGCTATGGGGTGGAACATTGTGTATCAGTTCAGGAGAGCTCAAAATGAGATTGATCGATACCTGAAGCTCGTGCCTCTCATCACTCTAGTGGATAATGCTCGAGTTAGGGTATGTAACTGTTTTTCTCCTTTTGCTGAATAATCTTCATCTATTAATGTCAGAATCTTGGAAGAAACTTGCAAGAATATCTAGCTGGGCAAGTTCTTCACTGATCTGGGCCTGTAGAAAAGATTTTCTGAACCTGAGCAAGCACAAGCTTGATGGGACCAACAATCAACACCTGTAATTGCTGCGGTTAAAAAAATATCTTCTTCTCTAGAGACGATCAGGAGAAGGTTCTCATGATTAGCAGAATTTTCTAATGAAGAGTGTCACAAGTCTTTTCGGTGACACGCCCACTACTATCACCAGCTTGTGTGCTTTCCTGCTTTAGAACCTACTGAAGCTTCACCACACATGATAATTCTTCCGAGTCATGTGAAGTGACTTTAGGTCTGCTTGTGCACCCAAATGAGTCCCTTTGGGTGAAGAACAAGTAAATGATGCCTATCAGTTGGTATAACAGCCAGTGAACTTTATAGGCTTAACCTCTCTTGATGTTAACAGCATAACTGAAGAAAGGTGACTGTGAGCTTATTAGCATTTTCGACAACATGACACAGACACGAATTTTTATTGAAATTCTTCTGCTGTCTATTACTCCATAGGTGTCTAATTACTGTAATGCAGTAGAATATGATAAATTTTTGTCCAGTCCTATATTTTCAGCAAAATTTCTCCAGTTCTAAAGTAAATGTAGGTTGGTTAAGTTGCAAAAAGTTGTCAGAAGTATTTGCTAGAAATTTTGGCCTATATGCGAATGAGTCTACATATTTTGAACCAGATGCGTGGTTTCAGTGCTTTCAGTTGAATGAGCTGGAGGCGGAGCATCTGAAAAGAATTTTTCTGCAAGACTTTAGTTTGTAATGATACAGTAATGTCTGTTTGTGCATCCAAAATTAGTTCCTTTGGGTGATGAGCAAGAAAACGATTGGTCTCAGTTGGTATAACAGCCAGTGAACATTATAGGTTTAACTTCTCTTGATGTTTACAACACAACTGAAGAAAGGTACTTGTGAACTGGCTAGCTTTTTGACAATATGACACACAGAAGAACTATTATGAAATTCTTTTGCTCTCTGTTGCTCCACGTGTGTGGCTTGTTAAACACTGGATATTTTTAGTCGTATTTGGCTGAAATATGAGCCTACACGTCTATCAATCTAAGGAACAATCATTCTGGCACCATAGTGCAATAGAATGTGATATTTTCTTTCCCCTGTCCATTATTTTCCAGTGAAGTTTTTCCAGTCCTGAATTAATTACTTGTATTTAGCTTGGTTAGGTGGGGAATATTCTCAGTAGTATTTTGTGTAAGACCTTCTAATCTATGGAAAAAGTGGATCTTATTACAGCTTTGTAAAGTATTACTTAGAGATGGGCTTGTGTGGTGTAATGGGTCAGGCAGAATAACTCACCATCATAAAAAAAGTATTGGGAGATGTATGAGGAATTACCAACATGACCCTTAGTCCAAGTGTTGTATCTGTTATGTACTAAAATCGCACTTTGGAGGAGAAGGATGAGTGCTATCAGGCTCACAGTGGATAATTGACATTTCGTGCTCTAGACACTTTCTGATAGCAACTTGCCCTTAATTGTCATTGATCACTAAGAAGTCTTCCTGGTGGAGACAAACAAAGATAAACTCTGCCCCTTAAGCATACTTGATGAGTTCTCTCTCTTTATTCTGTTGGCAGAAGGACCCAGCAGAATCGACTTTCTTAACTTCTTTGTTTTTTGTTTATCTTTTTTTCTGTGCCCAGAACTTTCAAAACATTACTGCCTTTTTTCTCAAAGAATATCAAAAGAATTAAATTTTGGCACATTCTGCTTCATGTACGTTTTTGTGTTGACTAGTGTATAATATAATTCCTCTAAAAAACGTACTCCATTTCAAAGTGTACTAGAATTAAATTATCAATTTCCTTTTGTATATTCACAGGAGAGATTGGAATACATTGAGAGGGATCAACGAGAATACACTTTGGACGATGAGGATCAGAAGGTGCAGAGTTTAATACTAAATCCAGAACCCACCAAGAATGAGACTATGGTGTTGAAGAAAACTCTATCCTGTTCCTACCCAAACTTGTGCTTCAATGAGGCTCTGCGGAAGGAAAATGAGAAGCTTCAATTAGAACTTCAACGCTCACAAGCTCATCTGGATGTGGGTCAGTGCGAAGTTATTCAGCGCTTAATTGATGTTATGGAAACTGTTGCCGCAAATGAGGTTCCAGAGAAAAATTCGCCCGTTAAGGAATCCGGGCACACAAAGAGTAAACATACAGATTCTGATAATGACAAAGAGCATAACTTTCAACAAATCTCCCCAAAGAAAAGTTCCATGCAAAAAACTTCAAGGTTAGTTTTCTTTTGAGCTCTCATTGTCCTTGTTCCGGTTCTTTCCCTGGAAAGTTGGACATCTGTTCCAGTAATTTTATTTGACAGGATGCACCTGATGTTTGTAAATTGACTGTTCTTTCCAGATTTACCATTGCGTGCATGTGACTTCTGTTGTTTATAATCATGTACAGTCTGCAGAAAACTGTGGGGTTGAGATCTATTCTCATCATTTCAATAAATTCATTCAAGCTGAATCAAAGTAAACTGATTAAGGCTGTTATGTTGTAAATATCTTAGTGAACACCTTGAAGAAAACTTTAAATGGCGCATCTACTTGTTCCGTGCTTAAGTTTAGATCTCATTGGTATTTGTACATCTTGAAGAGGTAGCTTGCTGCATAACTTTGTATGGAATGTCTTTTACATTCCTGCCAATGCTCACTGCTGCATATTTTAAATGTTAGATTAAGTTTTACTGAATTATGGACAATCTAATACAATATTTTGCCGTTACAGAAACACTTCTTCAGTCTCATCAGACCATACATGGAGGTCTAGTGGAGCTTCATATGGGCATGATGAATGGCACACTGATTTACTTGGTTGCTGCTCAGAGCCTCTATTATGTAAATTCTTTCTTCTTGCTGTCATAATTTTATTTGATCAACAATGCAATTTGCTGATGGCTGTACTTTTCTTTTCCTTTTCAAATGCCATGTCTGTTGTTCTTTTATCAGGAAAAAACTTCCATACTTAATCTGAGTGAATAATCTGTTCTGCTAGCCAAAATTTTCAATTTTACAGTTAGTTAAACTTATGGACTCTTCTGTGCTGAAATTCCAAGAAAAGGGAGAAATATGCTATAATAGTAACCGAGTAGCTGAAATATTATTTTTTGTCTCTTTAACTCTTCCGCCCAAAATTTGAGCTGGTCTTACACTTTGCAGGTCTGAAGACATTCTTCTATCCCTGTGGTACATTTTCAAGGATAGCTAGTGTGGCGACTCACAGGCATATGTGTAAGCAAATTTCCATCTTTTTCCTTCTGATAAATAAAATTAGCTTGATATAGGTTTTTCCTTTGCACCCCATTGCATGCTAGAGCTGAAAAGTTTAGTTAACGTTTTGTACCTGCATCTTCCAATTTTGCTGTTCCCGTTGAAGTATTAGGTGGTATCACGACTCCTGTAACACTCCCCTTAGACTAAGCCGATGCATGGAACTGCTTTATGTTTCATGTTTTATGTAAGCCTTTTGTTTTGTTGTAATGCAAAAAAGTGAATCCTGCCCTGATTAAAGGTAATATAAGTTAAAACTATTCAATGATTTTGGGGAAAAAATATAAAGCGGATTTTTACTTAAATGTGAGTGGAAAGAGAATGGTCTTGACAAAAATATGACTCCTGGATAGAAACATCTGGCTATTTTTATGAATATTACAGGTTATTCAATTGCCTAAGATTTTGAAATTCTGTGCATTGTTTTTCGGACTTATATAAATGCTTACAGAATGATTCTGATGTGTTTCAGCTTCAGCAGAAGCATGTAATGAGTTGATGGCCTATTCATTGATATTGTCATGCTGCTGCTACACATGTTGTGTCAGAAGGAAGCTCCGCAGGACGTTAAATATCAAGGTAACCCACTCATGAACTGCATCCCTTTATAAAGTAGCTAAGTCACACGTCTGATACTTTTCCACCTTCCTTATCAAAGCTTCTATGAGAATACTGCAAATCAGAAAAGTGAATAATATTTTGCAAATCTGAAATGAGTTTTCTTGATAGACCCGATGTTTTCCATTGACCTGCTGTTTTCTTCAAAAGAGACTCTGGGAAATGCGGATAAGATTTCCTGAAAAAATTGTGCTCGAGTATGATGCCAATTCTGACTGCTCCGAACAAGCAGCGGAAAAGGCAGAAAAAATTTCCCTTGAAAATCACTTACATGTCTCACCGAACAAATAGTTTCTCAGGACTCAAATTTTAATTCAATCAAAGCATGCGTGTAACTCGATGGACACTAGGGTTGCCTCATCTTTGGATGCTGGACCCGATGAAATTAAGTTAATTTGTTTCTATGAAAAATGCTTTTTCTAAAATACAATGAATATAATACCATTTTTTTTTCATAAAAATGATATAAATATCAAAAGGATCTAGAAGTTTCAAGAAGTAAACTGTAGGATTGCCACGGACAGTAGTGCTGCCTGATAATGTCATCTACTGGGCACATTTCGGGTACTGTGGATCGGGTCGCATTGCATTGACAAGCTCCCCACAAGCCTTGCTCCTGGGTGTTGAGCCTCTGAGGTTGCACAGATCTGTCTCTCGGCCAGCAACCTTGATTGGAGGCTTGACAACATGGGTCGAGATTGTAGGGATCTCATTGAAACCTCGGCAACCTTGTCTGACCTTTGCTGGTACATGGCGATTCCATGGCCAGATCAAAGGTATGAATGGGCTTGGCTGTGAGTGGATTTCTCAACCTGGTGAGCTACACAGACTATCGGTCTGCTGGACCCCCGCTATTGGCCACATTAGATAGCTGGAAACTTTTCCTCTGACTTTTCCCTGATGTGATGAGGGACATTCATGTTAAAAAAATCTGTGGAAAAGCTTTTTGTCAATTTGGGTAATGGCACGAGCATCCACCTATGGGCTGGAATGCTCCTTCTGCCGACTTGAAGGAATGAGCCCCTTGAGGACATTCCGGCGCTCAAGTTTAGCAGAGGTAAACAGAATCAGGGGATGAAATGCTAATCGCATTCAAGCCAGCTATAAAATATTTCACTTGGATTGTTTCTATTCATTGTTCGGTGTGGTATTCATTCTCAGTGTGCATCCTCACTCACGTTCTCACTAACGTGACAACGTGTTTTCTTCTTGGCTTGGGTTAGAGGGACAGGCGACCACGAGATAGATTTTTTCTTCCATCCTCAGGCTAACAGATGAGGCTGGCTAATTTTTCTTCTAGTCTGGGGCTTTAATGGACCACAAGTTCCATATTTGGGTCCGACATTGTGTGAGTCCATGTGAATAGCTCTGATATCATGTAGAGTATCCCACTTGACTTATAAAAGCCTTAAGCCCGTTTCACCTAAGTCTATTAGTTTTATGTAATTCTTTCATAAGTCATTTTTGATGTGAGATTCATTCTCAACACCAGCCGAACATGATATAGATTCTGATTGCTTTTAACCGTGCTTGATCGTGAGGCTTTTCACTCTTCAATGTGGCAGGGAGGTTGCTTCGATGACTTTCTCTCCCATCTCATGTGTTGCTGTTGTGCCCTTGTCCAAGAGTGGAGAGAAGTCGAGATCCGCGGAGTTCACGGTATATTGTTCATCCCTGGGCTTAGAGATCCTCCATTTCCCGAATAGGACCCCGAGTTGTTATCCCATATCAATGCCTCTAGAAAATTAACATGAACCGGCCTTTCAACCTTGGTTTTTCGTCATTCTGGTTACCTTATGAAAGCCCTCTGCTGTTCTTTCAACAGAGCCTTTTAATGATTGTTCTACTATACAGACTTTCTTGACATGTATCAAATGAAACGTAGGTACTCACTCACTCCTTTTTGACATAAAACCGACGTTGCAGGTACCGAGAAGACGAGGGTAAGCCCGCCTCCATCACAGTACATGGAATCGTGAGCCGAGACCGAGCTATGTGCAAGCTCGTAAACTTCAGGTACTTGATAGTGGTGTAATATATACATATGATTTCTGCTCATCACTGCCACTCGTAGCTCCTTACCAGAAAATTTACTTCGAATGTAAAGCATCTATCGGTGTTTGTTGGTGCACCCTACCGACTCGGGTTTAATTAAACAGCACAGTGCTTATTACTTTACTTACAATTGGACGAGATAAATCTATTTGTATCTGTACCACTGGCATTCCGAGCTCCCATATGGCTCTGACCAATCCAGTTGAGCCGGGTCAGTCCACTAACAGGTAAAACTCTTACAGTATGAGTTCACTCCATTCACAAAAACACCGAACCTGAGTTCCCTTTGTTTAAGGATCGAGTGTCGAATCATTTGAACTAATTTGTGTCGGTGAGGAAGCTTGATTTAGTCCTTTATAATATTATCAGTAGCACTATGTTATGTTGATCAATTAGCATGATGATCCCACTCGACTCGGTTTCCTTCAACGATAGTAATTGAATAGACTGTTTCCATACACGATACAGTTTTTTTTTTTTTTGGTTATTTTCTCTAAATCTTAGCATAGAGACTGGTCTGAAAAACCGAATTAAGGTTAAACCCGAGTTTGCTGATTTTGCATGCCCTTGCTCTTTATTGAATCGGTTCTTAAGTTTTGGATGTGGATGTTTTCCCGTCCAATGTAGTAGCTTGATTCAACATGAAACCTGTACTATACCATTGTTTCGAATATCGATGTTTTTCATAGATTTAATTGTTACTAAATAATCGGGTTGAGAAATTCTTTGTAATTTTTATTAATTTAACAGTTATTTTATCGGAGTTCAATAGTTAATTAACTTCTAGGTTATTGTGATATTTTGAACTTGATAAACTCGTCAAATATGACTAATTTCCATGTCAAATGAAAGTCCGTCGAACTAGAAATGTAACGGTACGAATAACTCAAGAAGCAAAGTTAAAACCAGGGAGTTGTAAAGGATTGAAGTTATTGCACGAACTATTAATTGCACGAGCCAAGTTGACACAGGTTTTGGTACCGGTTCTTGATACCTTGTGTCAAAAACTGTACCGGGACTGTTCTTGACCGATTAATAAACTTTTTATTTGAAACCTTTCCGAATTTTGTTAGAACCTATTCAGAAGGTGGATTCTTACCGGTTCGAGATGTACCTTATAATAGCGCACACCCCCTCTGTATCTAACGTGTGGTAAAAGGTTGGAATATTGAGAGGCAAGAAAGTAGGTACGATCATAAGGCCAAGGCACAAAACACATTTGGATGTCCTTAACACCGCGGCGTAACCCAAGATACCTGTATCTTTTTTAGTTTGCACCGCTCATTATCTCCGAATCAGTTGAAACGTATCTCGAGACTAATTTACGATCGAGCCGAGGTCCCTTGAAAAATTCTCATCGACCCTCCCAACTTGAGATTCGATCATGGGATCACCCATTTAGGGACTCTAGTGAGGGAACCACTGGGTCTATCTCATGTTGGTAATGTACTAGTATTTTCAGTAAGCGTGAGAGGGACATCAAAGGATAAATTAAGAGTAAACCATTAAATTGGTTCTCAAATTTAAAGTGACCTGTCAATTTAGCCCTCAAAGTTTCAAAATCATTAATTTTATCCTCACTGTTTAATTCTGTCAATCAATTTAGTCGAGTCATTATAATGTTGTTTACGAATACTGATGTGGATAGTGATTGTCATGCCAGCAGGGTCACATGTAACGTGGCAATCAATATGTGGATAAAATTATATTTTATTTTTTAACTTTTAACATTCATAACTCGCCAAATGGTATATGAGACCCGTTGACGTGATTGTCAACGTTCACGTTAGCATCTGTAAACAACGTTATAACCCATGGGCCACAGTGACTGGCAGAAGTAAAGAGTGAGGGCCAAATTGATAGTTTGCAAATTTCGAGGATCAAACTGATAGTTCGCTAAAATTTTATGGAGCAATTTGATGGTTTACTGATAAATTAACATTGATTAATTGTGACAAAAGTCTAGGATTATAAGAGTCCACACAGCTTTCAGTTCGGCTGATTTTGCCAAATTGTAACTTTTGAATTTCGGATGGATACGCAGACAAATTTTTAAGGAACAATTAAAAAGAAATATAATTATCTTTTTTTTTTGGGGGGGTGGGGGGGTGGGGTAGGAAACCCATATAGATAGACTAGTGTTGGACCCTTCTTCGCATAAGAGTGGCAATTCGCACCGGCTCGGTCGGCACTGTCTTTTTGTGATAGGCCAATCCGGCCCGTTAAGCTCATTGGATAGGGCTGAGCCGACATGAAAAGAAGGAGAGTCATTAGTGTAACGAGGTATATTTTGCGATAATACTGATATAGTATCACGTGTCAATAGGATTCAATTAGTTTTGAGATATTTTTAATAAAATTTAAAAGGGAAAAAACTCTGAAAGGAAAAAAAAACCCTAAAAATAGTTTGATTTAATTGGATCGTGATACTACATCAGCACTGCCACGTGGTGTACCCGTTACATACAAGACTTTCTCAAAAAAAAAAGGAGCTTGATAATATACAGGCACAACATATTATTTTATCGGACTGAGCCAGTTTAACTGTTAAAATAATATTTTATTGTTAAGGTTAAATTTTTATATTTTTCATTTAAGGGAAATTTTTTTGCATTATTTTTATATTTATTAATTTATTTGTCAAATATTTCACTTTTTATGTTATCAGGCTATCAGGGACAAGTCGGGCTCGATACATTAAGGCCATATTTGGTTGCAGGGAATAGGAATAGTGATTTTGCGCGGAATAGCTATTCCTCCGTTTGATTAGCTGGAATAGGCAAAATCAGAATTTGCATTCTGGGCCCACCCTCCATAGAGGAGGAATAGCAATCCCTCCTACCTTAGCTTGGAATATGTGGTCAAATTATGTATATGCCCTTGACTGTTCATCAAATTTTCATTTCGTGTCATTACCTCAACAGTTGCACCAGCTACCCGTCTTCGCCGTCAGCCTGCTACCGACATATCCAAGCCTCCCCGAACCTTCCCGGGTCTCGTCCGAGCCTTCTCGTGCCAATTCGTCTCCCCTTCCATGCCGTCCCATGTCTCCCTTGACCCTTCCCTAACTACCCCGTGCTTTCTCCGAACCTCTCGAGTCTTCCCATGCCTCTTCGTTTCATCACAGATTCGACCATTGAGTAAAAAGAGAAAATTTTCTCTCCATTATATGCTTGGGTGAAGGAACGGAGGAAGGAGGAAGGGTGGCTCGGGAGCTTGGGATGGTTCGGAAGCTCTGGTTGTGGTGGTTCGGTGGGAGTTCATTGGGGTTGGGGACAGTGGGTTGGGTTGGCTGGGGAGTTAGGGGATGATTGTTCCACCACAGCCTTTTAAAAAAAAAATTTATGTTTTTAATATTATTTTTGTATTTTAAAAACAATATGTGGTAAGAAAAATTTTATCTTTTTACTTTTAAAAAATCCATTTCATATCACTTTATTTCCTTCGACCAAATAATAATATTCTCTCTCATTATTTTTATTTATCCATCTCTCTATTCATTTTTTTATTTCATTATATTCATACTCTGTTCTATTCCAGTAAATCAAATGCACCCTAAGATTTCGAGTGCCCTGGCCCCGCACCACTTTACAGCAGGCCACAATGACAAATCCTTTATCTCCTTTTTCATTTTTGGTAAATATTCAGTATATAATATATAATAAATTTGTTATATAAATTATTATTTAATTTTTTTTATCAATTATTTAAATTTTAAAATGTACATAATTATGACAGATTTTAAAAGTTAATTCAGATTGAGAGATTTACGTAACGAATATAAATATTTGGTCCTTTTTTAGTTTCGGCTTCTGCGTCGAAGAATCGAGAAAGGGGGTAAAGGACGCAATCTCTGTTCTGTCGATCTTTTGGGAAGAATTCTCGTGGATCCGCTGGCAACGATGTCGTCTCAGAGGAAGATCACGCTGAGGAGCTCCGACGGAGAGACGTTCGAGGTGGACGAGGCGGTGGCCGTCGAGTCGCAGACGATCAAGCACATGATCGAGGACGACTGCGCGGATAATGCTATCCCTCTGCCCAATGTCACCAGCAAGATCCTCGCCAAGGTGATCGAGTACTGCAAGAAGCACGTCGACTCGTGCAACTCCGAGGATCGCTCCAACGAGGAGGAGCTCAAGAGTTGGGACGCCGAATTCGTCAAAGTTGATCAGGCCACCCTGTTCGATCTCATCTTGGTGAGCGATTCCTTTCGCTGATCGATCTGTTTTGACTCCCTATTGCACTCTTGTCGGCGATTTTCCTTAGTACTGTGAAGTTAGCGAATACCTAACCCTCGCTGGTCATGAAAACGCCTGCTCATGGGAAAATAGTGAAGCGTTTTTGGCAGTCACCGTCACCCATGCACGTGTTGCTATTGGTTGGTTGAGTACGTGAATGGCTATGGGTTTTTTGGTTCAAGTTTTAGTGGAAGTTCCTTAATTTGGTGCTTTTGTTCGACTTTTGGCCTTCATAAGCGATGGTTTTGTTCATTTATTATACATGAGGTTTCTTTGGGGATATGTCAAAAATGATTCTTTTGGTTATATTGAAATAAATGAACTTCGCTTGAAGAGGATACTTAAGAGTTAGAGAGTTTATTCATTGCCGCTCTTATGTTCTATTCTCGGGTTGAAAAAATTTTAGATGTTCCCACCTCACATTGACATTATGAGGAATAACCAATCAAATTGCTTTAATTAATATTAATTATTGCAACTTCTTTGATGATTAATGCTAATTTACTCGTTTGTTACATTTTGATTGATGTTTCTTCGCCGTGTTGAGGGGTGTTGAGGACTTGATTTGGTAATTATTATTGCAGATTATTCCATAATCTGTCCTCTGCCTCGGCCACTTGTGCTGCATATTCCATTATTTGACTGGTGGAGGAAGAGGGAATTTGTTTGTTTATCCAGCATAAAATCAACATCAGTAAGATTTTACACAGATGCTGTGAACTGTGTTCTAGATGTTTGTTTACATCGGTGCAGAGACTTTTTCAAATGCCGGGCTTCATTGGACTTTACAAATAAAGTGGAAGATATATTTACTCTTTTAGGAGCCCTTTGCAGCATCACTTTTTAATGTAGTTGCCAAACAAGAGTTTTAAGGTCTGCTGGAATTGGTTGCATATCTATCATGAAATCATCAGCATACAAATCTTGCTGGCCAACTCACTTCCAGACAATGGGAACCCTGCTTATTTTAAGTGAAGCATGCATTAAATTTTTTACTTAGTCCTTCTGAGTAGTTATGATTCCGTTATGTATTTGCAATGTTGCACTGCGAGGAAAGAAAGACATTTTTGTCACTTTTGGAATGTCTATGAATGTCTAGTAAAGCTTCCATCTTTCTATCGGATGCAAAATCTTCAATGTCAAGAGATGGTCATTGTGCCTCGTCGACTCTGTTGAGTCCATTTCTATAGAAATGGTCGCAATGATGTGGGAGAAAATGGGACCTGCGGGAAGATAATCATACAAATCTGTTGTTCATTTGTGTTTTGATGGCCTTTTGTTATTTATAGTTCTTTCTGTTGCTGTTTACTGTTTTGACATTGCGCAAGGTAACGTTTTGCACTAACAATTCCCCGGTAAAGAACTTTGTAGCTTCAAATTCTAGCTCCGAGCTCTCTCTTATGAAAGATATTTTCATGCTAATGTGATGGGAGTTCCTTTTTCTAACAGGCTGCAAACTATCTGAACATAAAGAACTTGCTGGACCTGACTTGCCAAACCGTGGCTGACATGATCAAGGGCAAGACCCCCGAGGAGATCCGCAAGACCTTCAACATCAAGAACGACTTCACACCCGAGGAGGAGGAAGAGGTTCGTCGAGAGAACCAATGGGCCTTTGAGTAACAGCTCTCACCCGGGTAATTAGCAGCTCTAGCTTCCCCAGTGTCGATTAAGTCTTGTTTATGGAGTCGGTGTTTAGGTGCATGAGACATGTGGATGTGTTTATAAATTCGTGATTGGACCTCTTAGTTTTCCTAAGCTTTTGTGTGCTCGTGTTATGAACTGAGTTTCCTGCATCGAATTGCACCGAGCACTAAGCCGTCGTACCGGATTGTTCAGCTGATCTCTCTTCCTTGTCTGAAACTTTTTTCACTTGAAGCATTTTGCTGTTTCCTTTCCAGCAGCTCGAAGAGAATTTAAGTCATTGAGAATGTGTGTGTAGATGCATGAAATTTCCATCATGACTTATTATAATGAATAAATTCTCACAGATCAAAGACCATAGAGATGCTTTATGGTAATCAAATGATCCTCATGGCTCAAAGACCTTTGAGGTGACCTTATATCGATGGATAGGTTATCCACGACTCAGTGACTGTGAAGGTAACTGAATTATTCAGACTAATTATGAAAAAAGAAATTTATTCACGGCTTAAAAAATGTAGAGTTAATCTGATTATTATTCGTGACTCAGAGATCATAAAAGGATCTATTCTTTTACTTTAAATGAGAGTTTTAACTACTACTCTAAGAAAGAGTATAGTGAATAATTCTACTTTCAACCATTTAAGGAAGAGGATAGAAAATTTCATACTTTCATACCCTTCATGGGCATTTTTTCTATTTTTCTTAATTTTTTATTTTTAATTTTTTCACAAATTGTAATAATTCTTCATTTGCATTCTTATCATCATTTACATAACTCTTCCATCGAAAAATTTATATATGGGAGATGTAAAGAGTATATAAAATAGGAAAATATTATCTATTTATAAAGTATCTTTTAAATTAAATTTTCAGCAGTTTTATTATTTTTATATATCATGATACAATTTTTAAAAAAAAGTACAGTTATATAAGCATGCTAATATTATAAAATAAGAAAAATATTAATTTGACAATTTTTATATTATTATTCTTAATTTTTTTGGGTTGGAAATATTGCTATAATTATAATAAATACATAATTATTTATAAATAAAAGTATTAAATTCCAATCTCTTTCTTCTTCCTTTTATTTGACTGGTCATAGCAGGTCGGATGACATCTGTTATTGTTAATATTTAGTTATATTATTCTTTTCTCATATAAAATCTAGCTATTACACTTATATATATACAAAAAATCCTTACGTAAACATAATTTTTCATGAAAGAATAATTTAAAAATAATTTAACTCAGAATTATTTTACTTTATTAAATATTGATTACTAGATGCTTGCAGCGAAATACAGCACGCTGCACTAGTAAAATTTAATTTTTAATAACAATTAAATTCAGGAAAACTAAGAGTGTGATTTCCAATAACTACTTAATCCTTCACTATTCTCACTTTTTCTCCCTCATTTTTTACATTCATTTTTCTTATATATCTGTTCAGCATTTTCATTATCACTCAATCTTTTCCTAAATTTATTACTTATTCTTCATATTTGGTTTAATAAAAATTCACGTATTCTAAAATTAACTGCAAAAAAACTTTTATTTAATCTTCTATTACAAATTTAATTTTTTTTAATAACAGAATCGACGCGTACCAAATCCAAATTCTGATATGTTTATATGTAGTGAAATTTGAGAATATACCCTAAGAGATCGAATCTTAAGAAAGTCAACGGGCTTTGAAGGTCGTCATTTCATGGAAGTTTAAAAGCACAACTCCACGAGGCATTAGCTGAAAACGATTTCAAGGAAAGTTTGGATTTTCCTGTCTTACATAGAAGATTCAAGGGATTCGGAGGAGCATGAGAGGAGAAAGTTTTGTACGTAATCGGGGAAGGATTTAGGGGACGCGGGGTGATCCCCTCCTCCTGAACTCGGGAAAATATGTAACTCAAAATTTTAAAATTTTTTTTTTTAATATTTTTGGTGAATTACCCTTTGTCCCCTTGAAATTTGTCCATTAATTCTCGATTGAGTTTCTCCTCGTGGTCGAGACTTACGGATGCGTCCTTATATGCAATGATATTACCATGTGGCATTGCTCACATGGTGATAACAACAAAAAAAATTCAGTTATTTTTATGATTATTTATTATTTTTACGGTAATTTTATAAAAAGAAATATTCAAAGTAGCTAAACCTAACTTATTAATATTATTATGTAAGTACTATCACGTAATAATATTATTATACACAAAGGACTTGCTCGCTATTGTAATAATTATCTCACAATTCAAAAACTGTAGAAATATCCTCATAATAATAATTCACTGCTCAAAGACCATAGGGCTATACAATTGATGCTCGTGACTTAAAAATCACTAGAGCTTATATATGAGATTTATTGTGCTTGTAACTTGAAGATCACCGAGGTATAACCTAAACATCTTGCATAACTATGACTCAAAGACCATAAGGTACATGCATAGTTTTTAAAACCGAACCGGACCAACCGGTTCTACCTGTCCGATCGAGAACCGGATAACAGTCCGGTCCGGTTTTGCTAATTACTCCTTTTGCGAGCTGAATCCGGTTTAACCCTATGAGCCGGTAGGTTCAACCGATTTTTGTCCGAACCCATAAAAACCTGCCAAAAACCGGTCAATTAAAAAATTGAAAAAATTTGAAAGACAAAAGGAAAACCACATGTGACTAACACAAAGCCGTTCCTCATTTTGTAGAGTTCTCCGTATTTACTGATAAAAACATAGCGACTAGAATATCAATTAATGAATGGTTTTCTCTCTAATAGTTATTTGTTATATTAACTTGAATTTGATTATGGGGGATATCATGTACATTTAAAATTGGAATGGTTGGTATATTTCACTTTTAAATTTGTATTTTTTGTGTTGAACTTCTATATATATGTATGTATGTATTACAATGATTTAGTTGAAACCTTGACATTATAAATTAATTTTTAAAATATGATATTCTACCTCTTTATTATTAGTTTTATATTATAATTTATAAAAATCCGGTTAGACCCATTGAACCCCGGTTGGACCTATGAACCCAAGAACCCATGCCATGGCCGGTTTCCGGTCCGATCCGGTTTTAAAAACTATGGGTACATGACATATGGGACTAACTACAAAATTAGTGACAGAATCTGGGGCTAAGCTCATCTATGAGATGTTGCAGAGAGTTTTGGCTTGGTGGACTTAGAATGAGACTCGTTATGGAAACTCATTGGGCTTTCCTAACATCCTAAATAGTCTACAGTACAACTTAATAACCCGACCCAATTACCCATTACATACTTTATTAATTTCGATCAACCAATTATCGACAATTGTCACCGTTCCATTGGCTATGTAACCTCTCGAATTACTATAAATAGCCCCACACTCTTCAATTCGAGGACTTTTTTTTCCATCTTTAGCTATCGAGAGCATTTGGAGAGCAATTACAGATTCTCCCAATCTATCCCACCACGCATATCCGTCATGCCACTGCGTACTCTAACTTAAGAGGATTGCCCATTCCTCTTTTATAAGTCCTCTCTACTTCATCCCTTCGAGCGTTACTTGTGTGCAGCATTTCCACTCCACACTTTCAAAAATTCAGGTATTTTATCCCATCCACAATGTGCTAAGTTGAACTTTTGTGAGGTCAAATCATTTCAAAAGTTCAGAAACTGAAAGGTTGTTTTCTTACATGACAAGTACTTATCAAGTCCTTCACCACCATTTGAAACTCATTATCTTTTGACCAAAAAAAAATTGTTTTCCATCTAAACAAGCTTATGTGGTCCAGGCAAACTTCTAATAGCTTAATCCGATGTTTCACAATTAACGATTTAAATAAAATAAAAATAGCAGTCCAGGGGATGAGTTGATCGTTGCTTGCATTTCATTATTTATTTCACAACAAAGCTAATCCTCCTCTCAGCAAGAAAATCTCAGATATATTAACCACAACATATTTCATTATGATTTTTTAAATTTCAATAACTATAATTGCATAGGCAGGTGCTGGTTATACATGTCAAACCCTAGTTGCAGACAGATATATCACGTCAGTATTATTTGCATGATATATCCAGCAGACGTGAGACTCTCTCCAACCCGCGATCCATACATCGTAACTTCTAAGTCACGGGGCGAGAATGGTACTAGCTCAGTATCAAGCACTCTTTCTCGACCCACGTATAACTACATTAAAAAAAAAGTTCGTGATTTCCAAATTTTATTGAAAGAAATTTATATTTTTGGTAATAAAAGAAGAAGGAAGATATCTTAATCTTGAGAAAGGCACAATATTTCAATTTTTCCCTCAAATGGCATCAAACCGTTAACTCGGTCATTGAATATTTACACGGTATGCCCTACGTGGCATGAATGGGGTGCTCTGTGTTTTGAAAAATCTCCTTAACAAATGTAAATCGAGTATTGTGTCTCTGTCCGAAGCAAAGATAAATGATCAAAGGTGTATGTATGTTCCCGGTGGACTCTGACAAATGTCCTAGTTAACGATGATTGGGTCCGGGTACCCTATATTTTTTATGATACTCGGACTCTACCCTATTTAAAACCGATTCCTAAATTTGGAACCGGACCATATCCTGTTGATTTTAAGAATTGAACCCTACCCGGAACTTATATTGTATCACCGGTTCTAGGTACCCGTTTGGAATCTAGTTTTTTATTGATAAATAAAAATAAAAATTTAAAATTGATTAATAAATAATTATCTAACAATTTTCTTGCTTGATATGCCCAAAAAATATTGAAAATATCATACTGAATGCAAGGAGAGATGTTCTGTGTTGGCAAGACTCTTACAGTAAAAGAATGAAAATTATTAGATGACAAAAACTAAGGAAATGAGTTTCAAGAGACAGTGAAGATTTGAATAAGGAAATAAATGGATGGAATAAAATATTAAGATAAAAGGTTGCAATTTCATGTTTTATATTTAGTAAGAATATAAATATATATTTGCCGGTACTGGGGACCAATTCCGGGTATCACCTTTAATGGAACTGAAACCGAAACTGAAATTGAAACTGCAACCGAAATCTATTTTAACCAGTTCCTCATTTTTTTACTCAAAACTTACCGTATTCTCATGAAAATTTATTCGAAACCTACCATATCAGGTAGGTTCCAACTAGTTCCGGGCCTACTCGGTACCGCTAGTCCTGCTAGGTAGAGGTGATCAGGTTCTTCCAAACACTCTGTATTTTTCACGATATTCGAACATTTTGTGTCGAACGGGTCTCTAAATTTTGGCAAAGGCGCCACGACTTCCTTGACTTGCCACCCCTCTCCCTTTCATTTATTTATTTTATTTTATTTTTTAAAAAGTATTTTTAAAATTTTTAATCAATTTTGAAATGACACGTAATCCTGTACTTATATAAAATTAAAACATTTGACCTTTTTTCAATGAAAAATTTAAAAATTACGAACTTTTGTTTAATATAATCTACTCTATAATTCAATCCATGAATCCATTTTGGGATGTCCGAACAAGATAAGTCTCACCCGTGGCCGCACCAAAAAAGAGGAAGGACATTTGATGTTGACTTGTAGGGTAATATTCAATGTACAATAATATATAACAGTTATACTGCGTAAAATTATGTTCAAATCTTGACGTGAAACTTACTCTCAGAAGTTATGAAAATTTTACGCATTTTAAAATCTGAGAGAGATTTATACAATAAAATCATTGCGTATTATGAAAACTTATTTCGCAGGTCTGTAGACCCACGACTTTTAGACTGCCAACCTTCGTCCTCACCTTCTTCCATCGCCATCCCAGCCGCCAGTCTGCTCCTAGCCGTGAGGTGCTGCTCATCGTCGGCCGTGAGCTACTGAGGAGAAAGGGGAGGAAATAATGGAGGGGCAAAAGTGACTTTTATCATAGAATTGTACTATTTTTTAATTGATTTCAAATTGATACTAATTATATAAGGTGGTTGAGGAGCAATATTATATTCTTCCATTAATACTAAAAATAACAAAAACACTATCGTCTTCTCCCAATCCCAAGCCCCCCCAACGCACCACAAATTGCTAATCCCCCAAGCCCTCATGTCAACCCAACCCCCCGGCCACCCCTACGTGCTTCCTCCATTCCTCTACCCACGCAACTAGTAGAGAGAGAGAACTTTCTATCTATTCTCAATCAACAAATTCATGCAACAATCAACAGACCAAGGGGCAAGGAAAAGCTCGGGAGCCTCAAGGGAGATGCAAGGCAGCACGGGTAGGCTTGGGAAGACTCGAGAGAGATATAAGGCAGCACGAGAAGTGAGGCGAACTGGCATGGGAAAGCTCGAAGCAACACACACAGGAAGGCCAGCAGCAAGCTGATGATAGTTGCGAAGAGCCGATGCAACAGGAGAGACAGCCGAGGAAGCAATGGCACAAGTAAAAAATTTGATGAATAATTAAGGACAAACCTATAATTTTATCACCTACTCCTAATCAGAGATATCATTTCACCTTGAAAGAGGAAGGAATAGATATCCCTTGTCTATGAAGGCTTGATAGGAATACCAATTCCGCTTTGACTTTTTCCAACTAACCAAACTTAGGAATTCCTATTTCCCATTCCTCCCAACCAAACATGTCCTTAGTCTACCACTGACCGGAACGTCCATTTCCACAACGGAAGACCACAACTCTTGCTCTAGGAAACAATAGCCAAGTCCTTTCAAAGCTCAAACACGCATATCTCAGGCTTCCTATCCATGAATCATTAATAGGACATGGGAGCATAGGTAAAGCTCAAACCTGACAAACTGGAACACCGAATTCTAGTACAAAAACACATCTGTCAAGCATGAACACGACCCGTCCTACAGGAGCAGGTCTAGGGCAGAACCTGTTTCGACAATGTCAAGCATGTAACAGCTGCAACACTGTAGTCACAAAACCAAAATAATTATGCAAGTCTGATATCTCCATAAACACGATATAGCAGAAACACTCAAAGAAAGTCATGGCCGAAAAGGTATACATAGGTAACAGATCCATATAAATCCTGAAAAGGAAATAGAAAAGAGTCGGTAACACGGTCCATGAACTGATCGAGCCCCTAAAGCTCAAGTAATAGCAACTCAAAGTTCCATGTCTTCAACATTTTCTTCCTCCACACCTTCCGACTTACGCAGCTTGTCATCACTGAGAAAAAGGGTTCTAACCCGACCACCGAAACACCAGCTGATCGGCAGTAAAGGTGAAGCACTTGTGATTCCCGAAAGAACTTTATGGATCAACATCTCAGAACGTAACAAAAGGCACCTCAACATCCAAACTCCATGCCTCCCAGATTAATGATAAATAAAGAAACGACTGAGCTGCTGACTCAAAAGCCTGATAGCTCTTGAAGCACACCACTAACCTCTTATATCCTCTGTCTTTAGTTTTCAGATTTTCTTTCTTTCTTGCTTTCTTTCTTTGTTTCTTTGTTTCTTTCTTTTTTGGTTCCTTTTCTCTTCCTGACATAAAAAGCCGGTCCATATCGCATATTCCCGGTCAAAATTTCATTTGAGTTCTCTAGCAGAAATAGAAAGCCTAAAAAGCAGTCGCATCATGATTCGAAACACCCCAGCCACCACTTGTCTCAGAGATTTCACTGAAATAATCGTAAAAGTCCCCGAGTTCTCTTGCAAAAATTTGTGCAACCATGTACCTCACTTGCTACTGCCAATGGAAGGATTGGCATGAGCATCTGCTGCAGCCTTACCAGCTTCACTGCTTCCAGCTCTTTCATCCAGAGAAAGAGTCCAAACAGAAGCTGCCACAGAATCACCAATGGACCGAACACGCGAAGCATCAGGAAATTGATTAGCAGGAGGTATTAACCATTTCTTCCAGTCATTACGTCGCCTCAGCTTGTCTCCCTGGAACAAGCAAAAGCCATAATAGATTAGAAAGGTAGAGGTCGTAGACTTATCCAAAAAGGACCTGCCTGCTCACTGCAGTCTCTAACAACTGGATACAGAAGACGATTGAATTAATCGGGCGGTTTGTGCCAATTTCCAAGTAATCATCAGAACCTTGCAACAAAACAAGCATCTTTTCTGTTCTGAAAAATTTACAAGATATATTTTTAAAATCCTTTAGATTATTTTCAAAAACCTAGTTAAACACTTGGTTAAACCCAAGAACAATCATAGCGATTGGTTCAATATCTGATCTAAACCAAACTACAAATATTTTCACAAAGAAAGAACAAAGACAATTTAGCAATAGATTGAATTAGAGGAAGATGTTAGATTACCTGAACTTCCACGACAGAGGAATTCCGAACAGCATCCAGTATTAGCTGCACATTGTTTGTCAGTTCCAAAATCTGGAAACAAACAGACGAGGTGCCCATTAACTAGAGTAAATAAATAATAAACTCAGAGCCAAACATCTCTCTAGTTACATCCTTGCTCCAGAGAATTCTCAAACAGAAAGCACAAGGTGCCAGTCAACACTGTTGGAACCTCAATTGGAGAATATTGAAGGCATTAGGCTCAGCAAGCACATACAAGATAACTATAAGTCACTGATTTAGACTAATAATATTTAAAGCTTAAAGTTTGTCCAAAAATCTTGCATGCAGAGAAATTTTGGAAAAGGTGAAAAGTACAAAGGCCTACTCAGAAGGTAACATGTAAATTCAGAAACCAAGCATTCTTTACAACAAACCTTTTTTGGCTAATCCACAATCATAATCAATTTAACCATCCAATAACTATGACTTCTTTAGTCGCCATTTCCCTTTCTAGAATATCTTATGCCCTAATTGCAGATACGTTGATGGACCTATTATGGATTAGGAAGCCAGCAACTAACTTAACAAAGAAAAAGGAAATGAGTAAATGAACTTGTACAAGGTTGATCTTGTCAGGTAGATCAAAAAGTCATGTCTCGTGGGAGAGGTTAACTTTTGTCTGAAGCAGAAGAAGTGAAGAACCATTACAACTTTTATAGAGACCTTTTCCTGTGAATGGTACTTTTTCAATGATGGACTTGCAGCATAAAGTCGAAATGCAATTGGGAGAATAAGCAAAAAAAAAAAAAAGAAAAGAAAAGAAAAGAAACTGGAAAAAGATGATGAGGTAAATAGAATTGCCCATGTACATAACTAAAATATATCAGAGTCGGGTGGACAAAGTAAGAAGAGAGCCCGCAACAAACACAAGGAAAAGTTTATATGATGGGTGAGAGGAAGAACAAAGTCAAAGATGAGGATCTCATCCATATATGGGAAGTGATTCAACAAAACCACAGGAAAGCTCCTGCAAAGTACAGTGAATCAGAAACAAGATAAAGCGAAATGCCATTGAAGCGTGGGTGCAAAAAAGTACCAAGCACAACAACAGAGCAAATGCCATTTTTCAAAAAACATGTCCACCTGCATATCTATCAACAAGGACCCAACAAGTTGAGAACTCTTAAGAATTCAAATACCAAGATCCTTGTGAAAAAGTCTCTGATATATATATATATATATATATATTCTGATCCCAGTACTCTTTTTCTAGCTAATCAGGTTGAGTATGAGAGTTATAGTTCTGACAACTGCTTCATCTCATATTTGTAAGACATTCTCTAATAGAAACTGAAACTAACCGAAACCAAGTTTGACAAGATAAAAAGGACATGGAAAACCTCAAGAACTACTGTAAATTAGAAGATATTTTACACTTGCAACCAACATAGGGTATTTATGCATTAAAAAAGTTTAGTTTATCCATATGATTATACTAAAGAAAAAAGAAAACCATACTTTCTTGAAGCTTGCAATTAAAGCAACAGGAACCCAGCCTTGCTCATCCATGTTCCGCCGCAAGTACATATCTTTGACTAAATTGTCATTGCTACAATAACCAAATAAAAATGTCAATGGAAGTTAACGCACTAGTTAATGAACAACAAGATGTAGACTACCAGAGGAAAGAAAAGACATCACAAACATCAATTATCAAGTAGCTCAGGAAAAACCAACTGATGTTAACAACCTGAAAAAGGAACTGACCTGAAATAGTAATTTACTTGATCAATGATTCTCGAGTGCAAAGTAGGATCAGGTGGCGGAATATAAATCACAGGTGGCTGCATTGGCAAGAAATTCATCGGATGTTGAACTGGAAGATAATACACTGGAGGTGGCATCTCTGAAAAAGTGCATTCATCAAGACATGAACTTCGCAGGTCAAAAATGTAAATCTTGAACATTAAGGCTCTTACCCATGGGCGTTCCACCAAAATGTCGAGGCTGTGGTGAAGCAATAAATGGACCAGAAGCATGAAAAGCTACTGGAGCTGCAGGATTTGGACCCCTGTCATACCTGGGATAACCTCGTTGTTGCTGCATGCGTGCTTCTCTACTATGGTTAAAGCCACGGTTAGAATTCCATCCTGGATTACTACGAGCATGATCGCGCCTATTTCCATAATTTTGAGAGTGAGAACCATCCCCACGTTGATATGTTCCACCATTGCGGCCCCTAAAAGGGTTTCGTTGTGGTTGTTGGTGCTCATTGCCTCCGTGGTTTTCTGAAACAGAACCACTTCTTTGGCTATTATCCCTTGGGGAAGAGTTACTAGACTGTGAGTCAATTGACTGATTGCGCAGGCCAGGTGACTGAGGAACATCACCATTTGAAGACAGGTTCCCACTGTTACGCCTCATCGATTTCTGACGTGTGGGCACTAGATTATTTACATTTGATTGAGCATCAATATGAGAATTCAGCTGCCTGTGTGAAGAAGGAGAAGCAGCAATTCCAGTTCCCTATAACAATAACAATACATAAAAGGTCAGAAGCAACTGGAACCAAAGAAAATACAATTTTTATTGCCAGATCAGCCACTTCTTTAATCCAATACACGCCTAAAAAATTAGAATATCCGTATGCCACATCAAATGCAAATTCTCTCCCCCACAGCCCAAACAAGCAAACATCTTCTACTCATATATGCTTTTCCTCGTAGGATTTTCTGGTGAATAGCAACAGGAGAGATATATCACAGGAAAAACCCAATTAGCGGTTGCAGCACGAGAACTTCAAAACCCAACGACAATGAAATTCCACAATAAAAGGCAAGTATTGTGCGTGAGCGAGCTAATATAGTGTTTCAAACAAGTAATCAAGCACATTATCGACAAACACATCCACATTAATATTCTCATCAGATTAGCTTTTCTATGATCGAAAACAGACATTGATATGGAAGAGAAATCTATATTTTAAACACAAACAAATATCCAAACATAACCAAAAATAAAGAACCAACAAACCACGAATTGATAGCACCTATTCCTTATATTATTCAAATATGAAGGGAAAAAGTTGCTAAATAAATGTGAATATTTGTTCGTGTGAGAGCGGAGAGAAGGAGAAAACCTGCGAAGCATAAACCGGAGACGATCCATCCAATGATGCTTTCCCCGATTCCGAGGAAGATCTTCGCGGAGTCTTCCCGGAGGATGCTGAAAGAGAGGGCCAGGAGTCGGCCTCTATAACAGGCCCAGCAACGTCAAGCCCAGGCCCATTAGAAGGCCCGTTCCCGGTGGCCTTCTTGCCCATTCTGCCATTGGGTCTGGGTTTGCGCTCCACCTCAACCCCCGCCGACGACGGAGAGGCCGACGAGGACGAAGAAGCAGCCGCCGGTTCAACCGAAGGGGCGGCAGCCACAATCGGATAGGACTCTCTGTGAGCGACCTGGCTCCACGGCAAGGGGACTGACTTCACCGATTGTCGGTGCTGCTGGCTCTCCGGCGACTCGCCGGAGTGATATTGCGATGATCGGCCAGCTGCGATCGGAGTGTTACTGATGTTATCAACCATTTCAGCGGAGGCTGCAGCCATTGGAGTGAAAACTGAACTACTGCCTGCTGTTCAGGGAGGGAACTCTGGCAAAGAAGTGATCGTGAATAGGCACGGCGGAATGCAGAAAAATCGATCAAAATTTGTCAGAAACTAGGGTTTCCACTGCTCGATTTGGGCCAAAAAAATTTCCAAAAATCAGATTCTGCCACTGGACATGGAGCACATCAGAGGCTGAGAAAAACGCTTGAAGTCTCAGAGCTCTTCCCTCCTCCGCCGCCTCTCTCTCTCTCTCTCTCTCCCTCTCTCTCTCTCTCTCTCCCCACCTCTCCAAGCTTCTCTCTTCCCCTTCTTCTGTGCCCTGTTCAGTTTCAACATTCAGGATTGCTTAACAGTGTCTCCGCACGTGCTTAATTACCAAAATGCCCCAGGTCGTACCTTTTAATTACTAGTGTGCGTGCTTCGGCCGGAAGAAGACTGACTCTTGCTCGCTATTTTCCAATAAAAGTCAATCACATATCCATCCGATTTTCGATCAAATATTCGCTGTGTGAAAAAGAATACGAACTAGGGATAGCAATTTAATCCGAGCATGTAAAATCCGCCATGACCCACCCTACTTTGGGGCTGGTCAGGGCCGCCATATTTATATATTATTACTAGTATAAAATTCGTGCTTCACAGCGAGATATAAATTATTAAGAATATAAATATTTATAACTTATTAAAATAAAATGATGGTTATGAGAATATACAATGATGTAAAAAACAGAGATATTTCTAGTATAGATCGTACAATATGGGAAGATACAGAAAGTAAAAGACCTTACTCGATATGCTCATACAAAAAAAATGAAAAGGAAAATAAGAAAACAGAAACACAATTAAAAAGCGGAGGACGAAGGCGTGGATGGTTTGTATAGGATGAAAATTTCAAAAAAAATTCATATGAAGCTGTCACGTGACTAGTTAAGGTGTTGTCACGTTGCGAGTTAAAGAGGTTATAATAGGTTGCAATCTTATTTTATATATTAAGAGTATAGATAATATATAATTATATATTTTAAAATTAATTTACTTAATTCACGAATACTTTTACATTAATAAATTAGGTAATAATTGTTTTATTTTATCAAAATTATACAAATACTTAATATTTTTAAATTTATTTAATTGTACTCTCATAAATATGTAAATTTATATCATATTTTGAACTATATTTTATATATCATCAATTAATTTCCCTGAACTATGTCCCGACCTATGAGCGGGTAGGGCGAGTGAGTTTGAGTATCCAACTACCTGGCCCGCCCCGACCCATTGCCATCATAATACGAACGTGCTTATCGAGTATTTTTTCATTCAAATTTTGATGTGTTAAATCATTTTTTAAAAATTTTGCATGCATCAAAATCTAAAAGAGATTTATATAATGAAGTCATTCTATATTTACACAAAGAAATACTAAAATATATAATATTGAGTTTTTGAGAAATCAGATTGCATCAAAATGTAAATGAAAAGTATGGAAGAATCTGATTAGCAAATTTTGGACTCTATCGCTCGATTCCTTAAGCCTATGTTTGGATGGAAGTGAATAGGAGGTGAATGGAGGGAAAATTTTTCCCTTCCTTGGATATATAATTTTGATGGAAGGGAAAGGGAATGGAGGGGAATTTTTCACTCTGATTCCCTTCCAAAACCCAATTTCCTTTTACCCCCAATTTGGGGCTGAATGAGGTCAAATCATTCATAAAAGTTTATTTAAAATAAAATTACTTAGTTAACCTTTATACGAAACAAAAAAAAAATCATAGTATCACTTTTTAATGTGTATTTCTGAGAGCGTAAGTGCTATTGGTCATTACTCGAGAATGAGTTAAACAAACAGATATTTTATAATATTCAACGGTTTCAAAATATTAATAGTTTTTACATTGAAACTATTATTCTTGCTATAATTGAGATTATAATGATATTATATTTGGATCATTGGTTTCCTTAGTATATGTGATCTATAAAAAATTCACGTCTTGTTTATGTGACTATGTGTTTGTAAGGCGTCGAATTTAATTTTTTTCTTGAAATATACTTAGACATGTAATATATAGATAAGGTATACTTGTCTATTAATAATAATTTATATGCATGTAAGGTAAATTTTCCACATATGTTCCTCCTATTATGGATACATTAGAACAATGTAAATACTTTCTAAGGGTGTGCATGGGTATCCGATAGGGTAGGTTCCAGATAAATTCTTTTGGCACATTGTAAGTCCCATTAGAAAAATGAAAAATCGATTAAAACAAGTTCCTATTTCGATTCTATTAAACATGTGCTCGGATACCAGTGCACACCTATAATATTTCCATTATCTTCCCCTCTTTTCCCTTCTCCCCTTTCACCCCCTCCTTTTTTTTTTTTAATCAATGGTGTTTGGTGCTGTAGCAATCGACTAATTCATAGGATGGTGTATTGTATAGCATGGAGCTGTCATTAATCCCCCATGAGAGTTGAACCCTGAAACTGGCATACTATATATTGTCAGCTTATTAGGGCGTCTGCCCCTCAGAGGCTATCAAAAGTATCTGATCCCTAATCATCCATGCTCCTAAAGCTATGAAGGAGTATGTCCAATCCACCTGCTTTGACCAACATCCCATCTATGCATTAGAAGCTGAATAGTTCATCACTCTATAGATTCCTCAGGAGTTTCCTCGCCAGTGGTCTTCTCAGGGATATACTAAGCTTCATTTTGGTGCCTCCCACTCTTGTATCTGCAAAGATAGCATCTACCATTTTTTTTCTTCAAGAAGAACTGCTCCCCGGTATTGTCACTGGTATTTGTATGGAGAATTCTTTTCCCAGTTGAGGGAAACTTAAGAGGTAGCCATTCTTGGAGGTCTACCTTCAGAGCTTCCACTGCCTTTGTTTAAGTAGGTCACCACTGAGGGGCATCCTTTTTGAGCATCTTTTCCGAGGGACGAACCTGTTTAGAGATCTTAGGAACAAAATCTCTAAGATAATTCATGATCCCAAGGAATGACTGGATCTACTTCTTGATCATGAACTCATATGAGAATTTCTATAATTCCTGGGCCACATGTGGTTCAGACTGATATTGGCCTTCCTTGATAGTCATACCATGGAACTGGATTTCCTTCTAGCCTATGACCATCTTCCTTTCAGACACCACGATCCCATAAGAATAGACCAAATCTGCAAACTCTTGGAATAATTGCATGTGGGCTTCATCAGTTAGTTGAATAAGAGGATATCATCAATATAGACAAGGCCTTGTCCATTATGGACCTAAAAATTATGCACATAACTTTCTAAAATAATGATGGAGTTGTTTTGAGCCCAAAGTACATAACAGTCCATTGGAAATGCACATTGGAAAGAGGTTTTTGTGTAAACTCTTTCTTGTTCAAATTTCTATGAGCAGTTGGGTATTGATAGAGCAAATTTCATTAATAAATGTCATTGCTTGCATTCTCATCCAAACAAATTGTGAAGCGATAATAAAACGATGAGATAGTGAATATTTTCAAGATTGAACTAGTGAAATTGTATTGAACTATGTTAAAGAGTATGGAAAATAATTTTCGGTCATGTACAGGCAAAGCCCGAAATAATCTACAAATATATTCATGTAATCTGAAATAAATACGCATTTTAGATTCTACAGTTTATGTGGATTGAAGTAATGACGTATTCAGAGACTGTTTAGGGGGCAAAAATACACATTAACATAACGAATTCATAGAGACGAAACGAGATAGTTCAATAAAAAACTAGATAAAGTCAAATGAAATATATACAGTGTATTAATGATTTTTCTGACTTCATGGAGGCAATCGCTTCCGCGCCCCTTAAATCTATCCCTGGATTGAAGGGTTGGGAGGGAGGGATTTGGATTGTCATGGAGGGGAGATGAGGGAAGGGTTAAATTATCTGTTCAAATCATTAGAGAATTGGTTCAAGCAGTTCAATTATATTTAGTTTGGTTCTATTCGATTATTTGATTTTTCCGAACACTCCTACCAGAATTGAGTTTTGTAAATGAAAGAAATTTGTGTGAGAATGATCATACTTGAATATGAACTACTAAAAACTCATTCAAAATATCCAATGTGAAAAGAGTAAATATTCAGCATATAATACACACGAGTCACGTGTAAAATTTTCACAATTTTTTAGTCAAATTTACAGGTATTAAGACTTTAACAGTGATTTGCATAGTAATTTAGTGTCACGATAAGAAAACTCGATAGAATTTCCCCTAAATTTTAGATATTCCACGTAAGAAAAATAAAATCTACTGTAAAACATTTAAAATAACCAACCAAATTCAAACATATAACTTCAAAAAACCTCCAAAAGTCATATTTCTAAAATCATACCAAAATTTTTGGGTCACAACGTATGTTTACAAATAAATAGAAACCAACTAACTAAAATCTTCTTCGATCCCTACTAGACTAACTCCGCTTATTGTATCCATCAATTTGACCTCAAATAAATATATAAAAATAATATGCGGAGTGCGTGAACTGTATTTTAGTGAATATTCAATTCTAAAGTAAAATAAAAGTATATGTCATTAGCTAATTAATAATATAATCACTTAAATTCTCATAAACCAATTCATATTCCTTTCATTTTCATTATTACTACATATAATAACTTCTAATAACTATACTTATACGGACCTTAAAACGTTAGTGCAGTTGACATGAGAAATTCAACCATTCACAGCTCAACATACAATACACATTCACATACAGATCTCAATCACCACTATATCACATCAATACAATTGAACAAGACATGTAGCACCAATTCATGATCAATACAATCGACACATTTCACAGCAAGTACAATTTCAAACCAAAGATCTCAAACAAACAAATGCACCGGACTTGACAAATAATTAGTACAGCCATGGGGTCACATTTTTCCTGTGATAGGGTTTTGGCAGTATCAATACTCCGCTGTCCGACGATACTATAACCCCGTACGAGTATCAATATCAATCTTCCTCATAATCTCCCAATGCCCTTCACCTATGCATCACACTTCACGGGAGCCGCTCATTGCCCTCTGGTGGCAAAAGCAATTTTATTGATCTTATTTTTATATCTCGCTGGAAATCAACGATGGATTACATCGCTAGACATCAGCAATAAATTAAATCTCTCTCTGTTTTCACTTTTCTTAATCTTTATCTTTTCTTTTTCTTAATCTTTATCTTTTCTTTTTCTTACCCATTTCTATCTCATCGACTTAGCAGTCATTATGGCTATACTCAATTAATCACACTGTAGACAATTCAATCAACCAATCGCAATTGAATCTCATATTCAAAAACTCATATAATACAATCGATATACTATAATTCAAGAACATCATTATAACGCAATTAGAAGAACAATTCATATATTTATATACCGAACCATATCTCAGAAGAGCCTACCAATCATCCTTGAGTCACATACTCTACTACTTACTATACTACACATCATATAAATCATAACACACACCATATAAATCACTTCGCATTATATATTTATATCATTGTGCAATAGAAAAAAATACTCACAATCATTCTAAGATAATCACTTGTCTTTTTGAGCCATCCAAATACATAGTCTCCATTTCTTTAGTTACTGCCTAACAATTTATAAACAGTTAATAAGAATGGATTATATAAGGATACATAATAGCCCTTATTTAGTTAATTTATTTGACTAGAATTCCGCTTACATGAACTCAAATCTTTGGTTTAATGATTTAAAAAAAAAATACTTATATGGGTGTATCCTATTTAGAATTAATTGATTCCTTGTAGTTTTGTTTAACCTTAATAATTCGATCAAATCACTCTTCAAATTAGTATCTTAGCTAACCCTCACTTTCCTCTCATATCATCCACAATAAATTTAGGATATATCATATATGTTTATATTAAAAATGATTCCAAAATTTATTTTATGATAATATTTATTCTACGTTTATCGATCCTATGATTTTCACCTATCATGTTAAAATCCATACAAACATATCATTCTAATTAAATTCTAATAAACTATATATATAATATTAGGTAATATAATTTATTTAATTTGAATTAAACCTCAATTACCTCTAATTTTTCCTCATGATTTTGTTCATCTCCGTGGTTCTCTCCCCCGCCCTTCGTTTTCACTTCCTTTTTTTTTACCCGAGAAGTGAAAGATAATCGATGGCTACATATATATATATATATATATATAAATGCTTATGGAATTTAATCTATTCTACAATGATCAACTCTGTTATCTTCACATATCATATTATCTATACTTCTATACCCAAATCATATCAACTATAATATATTATTAAGTAATAAAATCTGTTAAATTTGAAATGAATATCACTTACATCTTATTTTCCTTGTCCAGCACCATTCTTCTTCATTCTTCTTCCGTCTTCTTCTTTAGCTTTCTATGTTTCTCTCTCAGTCACTTCTCTCTTTTTCGGTCTCTGTTCGATGGTTCTTTGGGGATAGAAATGGTTGAATGCTTTTGAATAAAAAAATGGAAAAGGAAGAGATATATATGAGGGGTTGGCAGGTGATGCAGGGAAATTATTAAAAAAATACTAATGAGCCTAAACAATCTTAATGGGCTTGGAATGGGATTGGGTTCGTAAATCATGGCTCACATTTCGTTATATATTACACATTAAATTCCTGTTATTTCTATTACTTTAAGTAAACACAATAGAAGTTTTGGTATCATTTTTATGTTCCAAAAATACCCTTCTCAAAGTTAATTTGTAATAGAATAATAGAAGATTGAATGTTATTGG
The DNA here is from genome assembly GCA_037672795.1 of Lagerstroemia speciosa. Classification (NCBI taxonomy): domain Eukaryota; kingdom Viridiplantae; phylum Streptophyta; class Magnoliopsida; order Myrtales; family Lythraceae; genus Lagerstroemia; species Lagerstroemia speciosa. The sequence continues at coordinate 8,775,527 of CM075299.1, forward strand.
TATTCCAAATTTTCAGCGTACTTATTTGTATTTCCAACTGCTCACGATTCTCTTAACCATTTCCATGATCGTCTAAACAATCTCCATGACTCTTTTAACCATCCGATTTCCTTTTCCATTTTCACGATTTTCCTACCCTTTTTAATCTCCTCTCACTCTTTTAAATTCCAGTTTCCTTTTGGTACCAATTAACTTTAGCAGCTTCTTCATAAATATCTTTGCCAAATATCACTGTGGTTTTGATTGACTGAGGCTAGGGGTGTGCAACCGAACCGGAACCGAACTGGTTCGAACCGGTTCTATTTTGGTGCAGTTTTTTAGACTAAAAGCGGTTCGGTTAATTTCTAAGTGTAATTGACGCGGTTAACCGGTTCGAACCGAACTGGTTTTACTTTAAAAACCCATTCGGTTCGGTTCAAAACCGGTTCGAACCAAATCGAACCGTTTTAAAACCAATTCAGTTCGGTTCGAACCGGTTTTGAACCTAACTGAACCGTTTTAAAACCAATTCATTTCGGTTCGAATCGATTTTGAACCGAACCGAACCGTTTTAAAACCAGTTCAGTTCGAACCGGTTAACCGAATTGGTTTAAAACAATGCGGTTTTTTCAACATAAACTGGTTCGGTTCTTTACCTAATGTGCCCAACCGAACCGGATCTTTGGTTCGGTTCGGTTCGGTTCGAAACCGGTTCGGGGCCGAACCGATTTTCTGCACACCCCTAACTGAGGCTATTAAGGTAAGTTAACAGAGTTCAAAAGTTTAAAAGAGAAATTACATTCTCTCCACTATTCCTAATCAAATATTTATTTTTTCACTAATTTCTTTAAACAACAAAATTGGGCATAGTACGGGTTGATCTATAGTATTTACTTTAAAAAAAGTTCAACCCAAAGCACTGCAAATTAGGGATGCCAAAAGTGACTCATGTCATTAGGTCAACTCGGCTCGACCCCCAATGGGGCAGTTAAAAACGCAACCCATGCATGGAACGGGGCAGTCTGGGTCTGTCATCTAACCTACCCCATTCTGACCTATCTTGTTATATTATATAATCCATTATATATTTTTAATTAAATTTTATTTAATTTATGAATGCTTTATCATAATAAATTAAATAGTAATCACTCTACTTGTTAAAATTATGTAAATTCTAACTATTTTACACTTATTTAATCATATTATTATAAACATATAAATTTATACTATATTTTGAATTGTATTTTATGTAACGTAAAAATATTTTTAAATTAATTGTACCGACTGGTGCTCCCTTGGGGCAAGTCGACCAGTTCCGGGTGCGGGTCGGTTCGTGGAAAACCCGACCCGGTCCATTGCCATCTCTACCACAAGCTGCGCATGAGATGGGTCCAGTACTGAGGCCCGTTCAACATTGGGCCACGAGCTCGTCTCCGGCATACCAAGTGACAACGCGCTTGTTCTTCCTCCTTTGTAATATAAAACGGAACTCAAAGGGAGACGCAGAGAAACCCTAGCTCGACAAGCAGACTCTTCAGTCGACAAGGTAGGCTCTCTTCCAATGGAAGCTCCAGTTCACCCGTTCTGCAGATCCCTTTTCTGCTTCAAGTTTCTGGGACTACGGGCTTTTATGGTTTTGATTTCAGCTCCTCATTGAGATATGGTGTCGTTAATTCTGCTGATCCAATATTCATGTGACTGATGATACTGAAGCTATGAATATTTTGATGCTTGCCGGCGTCTTTTTCCTCTTTCGCACTATTCGATATTCTGAGTGCACTTATCTTCGGACTTCGGTGCTTCAACTACTTCGACTCTTGAAGTGAAATTTTCATTTTTTTGAGAATTTGAAGTGTGAATCAGCTGGGTCTCGTTCTACTAGAAGTTAAATGATCGATCTTTTGAGTGTCCCCGCCATTGATTTGATCTGATTCCATTCCGTGCAGCAGGAATGGCTCCGAAGCAGCCGAATACTGGTTTGTTCGTTGGGCTCAACAAGGGTCACATCGTGACTAAGAAGGAGGCAGCTCCGCGCCCTAGTGACCGTAAAGGGGTAAGGAGTCAATTTTCCTTCCTAAAATCTATCTTGTGTCTGTCATATCATATGTTATTTTAAGTTGCAATGAAATGGAGCATGGCTTCTGTCCTTTCTTTAGATGGATGTTCGCGTTCATCTTCTCTTAAGTGGCATTTATATTCAACATTGACTGTCATTTTATCAACCGTTTAGCGGGTTTTACCGACTTTTGGTAGAGGTAAACTGGGATGATTCATGTTCCCGTCTAGGCATTTGAAGGGTAGAATTGAATTGTGAAGGGCTAGGCCCCGGTTTAATTCACTAAGTGGGTTCTTCAGGAGCTAGTTGGTTGAAGTGTTTTTGTTTTTTCCTTTATATAAGGGATGATGAACAGGGTTTCTCTGTTTGAAGAATTGCAGCTGGGTATACCGATTTGTTAGGCACGAATATTTTGCCTTAGTTGATTAAATTGGTAAGAGTTTCGATGTCTGTGTGATTCTGCAGAAAACCAGCAAGAGGGTTCACTTTATCAGGAGCTTGATCAGGGAAGTTGCTGGATTCGCCCCATACGAGAAGAGGATCACTGAGCTTCTGAAAGTCGGGAAGGACAAGCGTGCCCTGAAGGTGGCCAAGAGAAAGCTCGGCACTCACAAGAGAGCCAAGAAGAAGAGAGAAGAGATGTCTTCTGCCCTCCGCAAGATGAGGTAAGACCTTGTATCCATACTCTCTTAGCTCGGTGTTCCAAGGAGCATTTGAGAATTCCCGGTGTGCCCTTGAAGCCGTGGCTCGTTGCTGGCGAAATCTAACCCTATTGTTCGGGAATTCTCAATGCAGGTCTGCTGGAGGTGCAGAGAAGAAGAAGTGAGCCCCGGGCCTGGTGTCTACTGATAAGCTACTTTGCTCTCCACTTAATGCTGTTAGATTTCATGTTTTATTCAGCATATGTTTGGCTCACTGGAGTTTGATTTTATATTCTGGGTCAACTCTGGTCATCGCTTTGGTTGACCTATCTGGAATTGTCAATCGATCGAGAACACTGGGGTTGCCTTATATGACCGATTGAGTGTCGAGTTTCCTCACGAAACTGCTCCTAGTAAACCGGATTAGATTTCAGTTGCTAATCCAAGGAAATGCCTAAGATGCTCGCACTTGATCATCCTGGTGTCAAAAGTTCCATGATGCAGCCAATGACCTTGGCCATGAAGAAGCCATCAATTCGCCCCACCCCACCCCGCCCCACCCAATTACTTTTTAAATATTGTACATGTCATATTGTTTAATAACTATTTTTTTTTCCTACACGATTGGTATCTAAAAAATCTAACAGTGGACAAAAACCGGTTCGGCCCTTGAACCGGTTCAAAACCGAACCAAAAGAAATAATTTGGTACGGTTCCACATAAAAAGCTTGAACTATAACTGGTTTGCATGAAAAACGGTTCTGTCTAAAACTGTAATTAATTAACTAGATTGGTTTAAAATGGTTTTATTTGATTTAAATTGAACTGAATTAGTTTTGCTCAACCACAAAAAGTTGAATATGCGATTTTGTTTCAGACGACAAAACTGCTATTCAGATGTCTTTTGACTAATTATGTTCAAGTCGGAATAATCAATTGATGATAAAGCTCTTTTGGTATGAGTTTTTCCATTCATAAAAACTTGAATAGAAGATCTTTAATTAAGGGGTCAAGTGATTCTCTCACTAGGCCACCAAATACGTGATCTTACAATCGAATTCCAAGTTGGGAGGGTCAACATGAATTTTTTCAGGGAACTCTGTCGATCGTAGATTAGTCTTGATGTGCACTTTAGTTGGCTCGGGGATGCTGTGTGGTATAAACCAAACCTTAAAAAAAAAGGTAATTAGTAAGTATACATGTTATGTGCAAGAGTTTCTCCGTGTGTATCCCAACCTCCCAAGAGTTAAATATCGACAACCAAATCCACACCTTTTTCCTACTTATTTAATGTGATAGGCAACAATACTCATTTTCTTTTTTAAAAAAATCCCACCTTACAAAAACATGATAAATAAATAATAATAATAAAATTACTAATTTAATGATAATTATGATAATTCTTTGAATAGTTAATTCATCCACTCATTTTTTAATTTTCTTATTTTACCGGGCAGAAACACGACTGGACAAGTGTCCTTTCATTTCTAGGGATTTCGAATCATTATAACAATAAAAATAACTAGATATAGACCATGCTACGTAGAAAAGAAAATAAAAATAAATAAATGTAAAATACTTGAATAAATTTGTATATTTAAGTCATTTATTTATAATTTTATTGTAATTTAATTTATTCAATATTTGTTAATTTGAAATAGTATGACATTCTCAATTGTCATTAGTACAATAGGTCAATTTTTAATTTTTAATTTTTAATTTTACAACTTCAAATCATTCGTTTAAGTTACCTGATAGATTTTTAATGTTAAAATTGTAGATATAAAAGAGATGTACGAAATCTGAGCAGTTAATAAAAGATTTTTATCGTTAAACTCGTAGATATAGAGAGATGAAAATGACTGCAATTAGTATTTTATCATTAATTTAAAAATCAGATGCATGTCATAAATTTTAATATGTAAATTAAATTGAAGGTAAATACGAAAAGTGAAAAAGATACTAGACTTAACAAATATTTACAAGTAATAGTCTAGATAATTAATTGTAAATTGAAGTGATATTATTCTTTTTTATCAGTAAAAATGATAGTAGCAATAGCAATGCTCCAATCAATCTCGCTAAGTAATACTTGGACTTTTGCGTTCAACCACAGACATATCAAATGAACGAATAACCGGTACAGGTACTAGTGCGTCAATGCACCACCACTAAAGACATAATATAGTTCAAGAAACGGATGTTTGATAATATCCAAGTTCGATAACCTTTTCTAACAATATTGTTTAGAGCGAGAATCGAATCTGGGTCTCAATGCCATCAAATTGCTCGTAAGTGAATTTTGAATCATTATATCACCGTCTTGATCGCAGTTAGAATTTATTAAATTGCTCGATATAAGCGCACCTATATCGTGAAAAAAGATTACCCAGTCTTAGGGGTGTGCAAAATAAGTTCGGGGACATCGGAGCAGGAACTGAATTGATTTGAACTTGTTCTTCCAGAACCGGTTTCTATTTTGGTGTAGTTTTTTAGACGAAAAGCAATTCGAATGATTTTTAAGTGTAATTGGCGTAGTTTACTGTTTCAAATCGAATTGGTTTTAATAAAAAATAATGTAATACTACAAAAAATGCAATTCAAAACTAATTCAATTTGGTTCAAAACAGCAAAACCGGTTTCGAACCGAACTGGACTATTCTAAAACTAATTCGGTTCAAACCGATTAGTCAAATTGGTTTAAACCAACCCAATTTTTCACGTAAACTAGTTACAGCTCATACTTTCTATGTCGAATTGAACTGAACTGAATTGAACCGAACCGATTCTTTTGATTCAATTTAATTTGAAATCAGTTCGGTCCCGAACTGACTTTTGCGCACGCCTCCGGGTGTAGCGTAAGATCTACGTTTAGTGGTGAAATAAAAACCATCAAAATTTTTTTATATTAAATAATAATAGAAATGGCATTACACGTTGGGCGCCAGATTTTTTTCCCTCGTATCTAATCTTACCAAACCCATAAAGTTGCCGCCACCTGCTTCTTGCCGTGTCGAGCCACGCGTCCCCGGTAAATTAGATCTCTTGCACGCCAGAGGCGGCATTACCGGTGCTGTTCGAAACGTTTCAAAAAAATTTTCCCACAGAAAAACGTTTCGGCAAAAAAGGTCATGACGTATTACTCCTCCTTATTACTCTATATTAAAGATAAAAAAGAGGCATTTGTTTCCTAATCTTAATCCCCACTCTTTTGTAGATCGAATTTGGTCATTTTTATTTTTATATTTTCTATTAAAAATTCAAACTAATTGTGTAAAAAACAAATTTTATATTTTCTTTAAAAAATTACAGTATTGAAGGAGGCTGAAGTTCACTATTTATAAGATTTTTTAATATTATTCACCATTTATATATTATTTACAATTATGGTTCAAAATTTATTTAAGATTTTTATATTTTTTAAAGATTTTTTAGAATTTAATAACTATAATAGTAAAATTATTGATGATATGTTAAGTTCTGATTGGACGGATAAACCACGTCAGCATTATCTATGTGATATGATCGCTTCACTAAAGATTTTGGAGGGGCTTTGCCAATTGCTCCCCTTGCCTTTTCAAGGTTGCCAACACCTGGCAATGTTGTATGTGACCTCCACAAGGAATTCGATTAGGTTTTGCATAAAAAATTAATGAACCGATTTTGATTATATACACGGGGTGCCAGGAACTAGAATTGGAATAAATGTTCACTTCAATAATTTATAACTTTCTTGTGTTAATTTTGATTTTTGAGCCATTTGTAGTGTTATATTTCTAACTCGATAAATTTTTTGGTAAAATAATTATATATTAATAAGTTTATTCACTAAAATATATTTACTGAGTTTATCACATCGAAATAATATTGTATTAATATAGATAAGAAAAATTTATTATAATAAATGAGAAGTGTTAATTATAACTATTTTAGTTTATTAATAAGATAAATATATATATAAATCAAGATTCAAGTTTTAAAATATCAAAAATACTATTATATTGTTAAAATCTAGTGATAGTTGGATTATTACACATAATATAATATTTTACACAAATTTCGGGTCAGTCTCAAGCCCACTTGGTTTTTTCAACAGGAGCCTAAATTTTTCGGTTCAGTTTCCACCTTAAAAACCACCCTAAATTTATCATAAGATCCATAAAATTGATTTTTTTTCATTCAAGTTGGGTCGATTTCTTCGATTTTTCGATTTTTCGGTTCTCTAATTTTTTATTTACACCCCTAGTACGCATGCCTATGAGAATAAACTCAATGGTGTAGGCGGGCTCTAAAGAAATCTAAACCATGGTTGGGAAGGACGAACGCTTCCCCTTCTCCTTACTATCAGACCAACCACTTTGGGCTAACAGATGCTTAGAGGTTTGCTGTACTGTTTGATACCTTGAAAGTTTAATGGGCTTTAATTGATTTGAATTTGAGTTGGATTGTACCATTGAAGGATAAAACTTTCATGATCATAGATTTTCTTCGTTTGCAATAATCAATTGTGAAACTTTGCTTAATGTGAGAAAGTGTCGAACCGTCTCAATCAGTCATGGTTGAAGGTGTTTTATTTTGGTTTGGAATTGCATTATCAGTCTTATTATATTTGGCCATGACCTTATTAGATCGATTTTCTTCAGCATACATTGCTTGACAAATGCCCTTCCAATCTAGGTTGGGCTATTAAAAGTATGAAACTCTTTTAATCATATATTTTTTGAGCAGGTAACAGTGTAATGTCTTGATCGGTAGGGGTGTGTAAAGAATTTGGTTCGTGGACAATCGAATGGGAACAAGAAAGAACCGAACCAATTTTATTTTTGTTCATTTTTAGGATAAAAAGCTCTTCGGTTAATTTTTAAGTGTAACTAATTCGGTCAATTGGTTCAAGTCTTTTTACTTTTAAATTTTAAAAATCAAAACAATTCAATTCAAAAGTCAGTTTGAACTGAACTGGACCGTTTGTATGTGTTAAAGTTTTCAAAAACAAACCTCGCTTCAATTTGATTTTCGAGATGAATTATTTTTAATCTTTAAAATGAAAATAAAATTGGTTCAGTTCGATTTAAACCAATTTACTACAACCTGGTTTTTCTTGTAAACTAGTTCTGATTTAGACTTAATATACGGAACTAAAACAGATCTGACACTTCTTTTGGCAAAGTGTCACGAAGTTAACTCGGTTAAAATTCTCCCTTTAGCAGTAGTATAAATACGAGTCTCTTGTAGTTGATTAACAGATTTTATCATGTATATGAGAAGATTTATGGTAACAATAATAAATTCAACCTCATCTGATAATCTTTATTATTATACGAGAGAAGTGACATTGGTTTATCTTACTTTTGAACTCCCTAAAATGTCCTTATAAATATATTTTTAAATAATAAAAAAGACAAATGAGATTGAAGTGGTAAAATCACTCATATAATCATAACTATCAAATACGTACTCTTATTTTTCATTTCTAATTATGTATTTTATTTATTTACTTATACACGCTTTAAATATTAATCATCTACAAAAAAATAATACTCAATTATTAAAAGTAAGAATTTCTAATCAACTATACAGTGGACAATTTCGTATGTAGCACAGCTTGATGTATAGTTTTGTCCTTATTTTTTTTGTCAGTGTGTAGATAAAAATGACACATTTTTCAATAAAGATTGACTAGTTAGCAACATACTGAGTGTTTAATGAAAAAAAATCAAACAGAGTTTGCTTCGCGACATTGTGCAAAAAAATAAAGGACAGACACGTAATAATTTTTTTGTTACAAAATGTCGTGATTTAATTAGCAAATAATCCAATTTGTTTTTTATCCTGCAATTTTAATAATGCTCCAGCCAAATATCCATTAATTGTAAAATTAAAATTTCACCGCGGGAGGTTCCGTGTGGAGCCCGCAGCTGCCAATGCACATTGCCGGTTTTCAGCCATGGCCTTGTTCGTTTTCTTTTAATGGGTCTTCTGTTCTTGTCCACTGAGGAAAATAAAACGAACAGAGAGGGAGAGAGAGAGGGGAAGTCCCAGTTGGTTCAATCACACTGATTGAGAGAGGTCGCTCATCTGCCTGTATCTTCATCTATCGTTCTTCTAAGAAGCAGAGAGGAAGGAAGGAAGGGCAAGGGAATTGAATATCAAAGGGGGGTAGCTTTTGGGTTTGCGGGCAGATGATATAAACATCTGAAAAGCACCCTTTTGCTGTCTCTTTGAATGATTTGATGGATCTACGGATCTAACCCTCTCAGACCCACATGCTCTTTTCTGTTTCTTTCAGATCTCCATCGTTTTCATCTGGTGTGTGATTCAGTTACTGACGGGAAAGGAACTCTTCCTGTAGACCTAATTGTCACTGTGAGTTGTCCTTCACTTTTCTTTCTTGCCCTCGTAGGTTGTTTTGTTCCTGTGATTGATCGATGTTGTTCGGGTAGTCATTCGGACTAAGGGAGTTGCTTGATTCTTGGACTGTAAATGTGAAGAATCAGAGTTGACTGGCCCTTTTGCTGAATCCCATGTTACTCCTTTCTCACTTGTTTTGTTCATTTTGAGGGCATACCCTGTAAAGTTCAGTGGACCCTTTCCCTATTTGACCAATAGCAGTAGTTATCTTTAGTTCCAGCTGACGATCGTTGTGTTGTTTTATATAGTAGTCCTCGATGCTCTTAAGTCGTTACTCGTTCTCAATTGAATCACATGTGAAGGGGGTCCCTGAGCTGACCTTGAGTGATTTTGACTTGACCCTCATGTATTTGAATGTTATTATTTCAGGGTAGGACTGGGGCTTTTGGGACAAATTGAGAAGGATTAGACTGTTCACTGGCCTTGCATCCGCACCGCGGATGTTCAGAAGGATTAGGAGGCTGACTTAGGTGAGATGAGGGATGTTATCGGGGTTGATAAACTTCTTTCGGGTCTGCTGGAGGCCTTCCTCAGACCGTTACGTCCACTCAGGCTCGGACTCTGGTGGCAGTGGAGCCCGGCAAGATGGGCTGCTTTGGTACAAAGACAGTGGGCAGCATCTGATTGGTGATTTCTCGATGGCCGTTGTTCAAGCCAATAACTTGCTTGAGGATCAGAGTCAGATAGAGTCAGGGCCCTTGAGCTTCCTTGATTCTGGCCCTTGTGGAACATTTGTTGGTGTATATGATGGACATGGTGGTCCAGAAACATCCCGATTCATCAACGATAACCTGTTCCAGAATCTAAAGAGTAAGGAACTTAGCCTTCGTATGAGATTTTAGAAGAAGTATTTCCATTTGTGTGTAGGTCTGTTGATCATATCCGAGTTTAGCATCCCATAATGTGATGCGAATTCACGCCAATTGATCCCTGTCCTGTGACTGCTGTTGTGTTGCCTTGTGCGCACTCAATCATGAGGAATCAAACTCATATTTAGGTGATTATTGAATTGATATCAGTACATCTAGTGACATTTACATCGGAAATTTACTGTGCTTTGTCATTGGAGAATGGCTACTGTTTTCAGTTTTTTTTGGCATGAAATCCCATTTTTTAACTTATTTCTTTTGACATGCAAATGGAATTACTTGTGCTTTCCTTAAAAGAGGCATATGTCCGAAACATGATTTGACATTACCGATGTTTTTGTATCATTCAAGAAATGGAAAGCAGAAAATTGTCACAGGTCTCTGTGATAAAACAGGCCAATGAAAATGTTTTCCTCCTGGCTAGTGCTTCTGAGTTTGGCTCTGTACTTTTACTTTTCCAGATTTCGCAACAGAGCAGCAGGGGATGTCCTTAGATGTTATAAAGAAAGCCTACCAGGCAACGGAAGAGGGGTTCTTCTCCATTGTCACGAAGCAGTGGCCCATGAAGCCTCAGATTGCAGCTGTTGGATCCTGCTGCCTTGTTGGGGTGATTTGTAATGGGAACCTCTATGTGGCCAACCTGGGTGACTCCCGAGCAGTTCTGGGGAGAACTGTTAGGGCAACAGGTGATGTCCTTGCTGTACAGCTCTCGTCAGAGCACAATGTGAGCATCGAGTCTGTTCGCCAAGAGATGCATTCTATGCATCCCGATGATTCTCAGATTGTTGTGCTTAAGCACAATGTGTGGCGTGTTAAGGGCCTTATACAGGTAAGTGCTCCATCCTGGGATTTTTTGCAAATGCCAGAATCGGTGTATTGTTCTACTGTCATAAGTTTTGGTCCAATTATGATTTTTTGAGCATATTGTGTTTGTGGAGAGGAAAGATTTACTATTGTCTAGAAACAGAAACATAGATACCTGTCTAGTTTTGGAGAACCGGGAAATATTTCCAGATTCCCATTAACCGACTTGTGTTTCCAAAGCGCACTTTGTTATGTTTCTTCCTTGTCAGTTATATCATTTTCTAGGAAAAGGAAAATTGGAACTGGAGAATTTCCTTAAACCAAAAATAACCAATATATGACAAATTTTAAGAAACGGAATTTTGTTTTCCTAGGCAGTTTTCTATTTCCCCAAGTTGTTAACTGCATGTAACAGATTAAGGAACATTTTATTGCGGGATTGATTCTGGGGATATCATTTGAGACAGTCGTAACTTTGACTGCACATTGTTATCATTGCAATAGTAACATTATGGCAAGCCAAGCAAGCGATGAAAATGTTTTTAACTAGTTTCAATCCACCAAGCTCTTAAAGTACATGAATTTATCCCATTCCTTTTGGTTTATTATTTTTACCTGTTTCTTGCAGGTATCTAGATCGATTGGCGATGTGTACCTGAAAAAGGCTGAATATAATAGGGAGCCTTTGTATGCCAAGTTCCGGCTCCGTGAACCTTTCAGGAGGCCAATTTTGAGCTCAGAGCCGTCGATTTCTGTGCACGAGCTTCAGCCTCATGATCAGTTCCTGATATTTGCATCAGACGGACTGTGGGAGCACCTGAGCAACCAGGAGGCAGTCGATATAGTCAAAAACCACCCTCGTAATGTACGTGTTTTATTTTATTCTATTTTTTGAAGCTCAAGTGTTTTCTATGCCAAGTCAGTGTAGAGAACTACACAAAATTTGGTCTTAAGGTAGTGAACACTATAAAGATTGTGATTTTGGTGTGTCTTGTTAAGCCTTCTTTACTCTATCTGATTCACGTAGTTATCGATTGTGAAAATTCTTGCCTAGCCCATAGTGAAGAGTTTCTCTAAAGCTTGGGCTGTCACAACTGTTGTCTGTCCCGCATCCATTTGCTGGGAGAAATTCTTATGTTAACAAATCTCATGGATAATGTAATAAACTCGATCAATAATTGTTTGACAGGCTAACAAAAAGCATAATAAAGTGAATATCATTAATGGATAGAAAAATGAGATCTACACTTTTTGTTATAATCAATGGGCGAGTTCATAGTTGACATGGCGAGCTCGGCCCATGTAAGAATCTTTTGGCAACTGGGATCCAGTGTTATGGGCAATTTTAATTACACTTGTTCAAGAAAGAATCTCACAGAACTAGAAGACATAGCTTTTCTTATCCTAGCAGGTTGAAGAGCTTTTGCCAGGTTCAAGTTCAATGAGAATCCCTTCCCCATTTATGGCATTCTTATACATCTATATGATAGCATGTTAGCTGTATAATGTTTGAATGGGATATCTCCAAAAAGCTTGAAATTTGTTAGCTGTTTTTCTGATTTTGTCTGGCAAATGCTTTGTAATGAGCCAACTAGTTAGTGCATGAAGAGATAAACGTTTCCTTGGCCAAAACTAGTCCCCAGTAATTGTCGGGTTTGCCAGATGAATAAGATATGCCTTGAACACTGTCATCAATGCTAAAATCAGAGCAGGTTATTTTTCCTTGTAGGACTGGGAACATGCCATGGGCCCAGTCCGATTGTTGGAGGTGAAATGGAATTTTATACTAGCTGGCTATAAGGGGAATGAACCAGTCTTGTCATCCCAGAAAACGGATCTGAACTGGTCACTCTTCTTGGGAACCTGCCCAGGCCCTAGTGATCATCAGTATTTTATGTTTTGTAACATCTTTTTCCTCTTGTATTTTCTTAAAGTGAATTTTAGTTTTGATGAGATGTTCTACCAGTTCATGAACCCATGCATCCATGTGTGTGTTCTCATTCTCGATTGCAATAGTTTTGGTTTCAGTCATGCTGTAAGAAACTGGAAAGTACGTGGTTACAAGAAGAAAGGAATGTCTCAATAATCATGTAGCGCCAATTTGAGCCTGGAAAAGTAACACTGGTGTTTAACAAGCTACTTTGGCCTTCTCTTTTTCCTCGGTGCAGGGAATAGCTCGTAGGCTCGTGAAGGTGGCCCTTCAGGAGGCAGCAAAGAAGAGAGAGATGAGGTACTCGGACCTGAAGAAGATCGACCGTGGGGTCCGCAGGCACTTCCACGATGACATCACGGTCATAGTTGTGTTCCTCGACTCGAACCTCACAAGCTGTGCAAGCTCGGCAAGGGTCCCCACAGTATCCGTCAGAGGGGGAGGAGTCATCCTTCCTCGAAAAACCTAGCCCCGTTCTCGACTTCTCTAGAAAGTCACCACCGCCGCCGCCTAACATCAGGGCAGGCTCCTGACAATCAGGACCGAAGGTAATGTTTCGGATTCTTTGGCTGTAGAATATCATATCCGGACTCATTCTCATTCCAAGACATGTGTTCTGGTGTCTCTCAAGCACCTTCGAAAGGGAAAGGAGAAGGCAAGAATCACTGAGGGAGTAAGATGGTGTTGTTATAGTTGAGATCAATGGATTCTTTTCTTCAGTACAAGAATTCGTTTTCGTTCCTTATCTTTGCCCATTTGTCCGTTTGATTTTGAATTACGGATTTCTGCATTATGTAAATTATGCAATGCCATAATTCTCGAGAATGAAATTGCATCTTCTGGCAGAAACCTGAGTTCGATTGTTACTAGTGTTTGTTAGTACATTTCTTGGGCAACTGTGGTCTGAAAGAGTGTTTGCCCTTGTGTGTGTGTGTGTGTGTGTTTTTTTTTTGGCTGATAAATAAAAAGGAGCATAGCAGTAGTGGCTACCGAGTCATGCCGTCTTGTTACGTAATGTTCGAACTTTCGTGTTCAACCGTGAACATATCAGATGGACTGAACAAACTGGCTCAGTCATCGTGCTACTACCAAAGATGTAATGTAATTTAAGAAGTTGGTATCTGTCGAGGTTCAAGTTTAAAAGTCTTTCTTGGTAATATTATTCAAAGTAAGACTCAAATATGGGATCTCAATCTCAAGATTTCGTCAAATTGTATAAGAGTGAATTATGAACTACTGGATTGCCGTTGTTAGTGACGGACTGCAATGATCCTTCTTTGTTCCCTGTTTCAGTGTGATCAGGCAGTAATTTGTCTGCTGGGTATTCCATGTAAAAGAGTTTGCAATATGCCCAAGAATCGAAGAGTTCTCGAGGATTTCAACCAACTCGGTTCCGTCTGAACTGCAAAATTTACACTTTTAAGATCGTTAATAAACGCGAGTTGAAAGTCTCTTGCCCATTGAACAAATGGTGATAGTTTCGATGGTCTTTGCCCATCTGATCTCCTTGCAGATGTCTATAACCGAGATCAGATAAAGCTCGTTTTCTGGCAGGGTCAAGATCGGCGTCTGCTCTATTCGACTCTCGACCATTAGCTGGTCCTCAATGAACATCGAGCTGACAAGCCTGTAGACCGACACTCCGGCATCGAATGCTGCACCCTACCTGCTGCTTGGTGTTTTTGTAACTTCTGGTGGATTAATTGCATTAACAAAAAAAAAAGGCTGCTCGGTTCTGTTATTGCTTTGTAACTTCTGGTGGATATGTGAATTATTTCAGCCAACTCATCTTGTTATTGCTTTGTTTATCCTTTTTTCCCTCTGACCAACAAACTGGTTGCATGGGTTTTATATATCAGTTATCAGAAATTCTTAGATGATCGTATCTCACCACGTCATACGAGAAAATATCAATTAAACCGTGATAAACAAGCAAATTAGTGTTAATTGCCACGTGAATTGAGAAAATATCAATCAGATTATGACAAACGAGTAAATTGGCATTATAAGAAAATACTGGACAGATTGTGATAAACGAACAAATGGTGTTAATCACCTGAGTGACTGCCTTAATTATTGCTAAATTGAACAATTTAATTATTTATTTCTACCACATCACTATGAGACATGATCACCGAAAATTTTTTCAAATGCAAGGGATATTATATATCAAACTTTGAATGTTGTTATTAATCGACTGGGAGAAGAACACAGGTGTTACGAGGGAGAAAGTCTTTAATAGAGGGGTCATATCACATGGGCAATACTAATGTAGTAATTCGTCCAATCAGAATCCACTATATATATACTTGTCCAATTATAGTTCACCATTTGTTAGAGTTTTTCATTTTTTAAAGGAATTTTAGAATTTAGTAATTATATATGGATAATTACATGTCAAGTTTTGATTGGGTGGATATATCACGTTATCATTGCCACTTGTCATTACCACTTCACTGAAAACTTTCTCACTTGAGTGGAGCCCACCTCAAGTGAGAAATTCTTTACAGACAAAGGAAGTAAACTTGTTCGACACGTTCGTAATAGATACCACATTATTTTAACAAAGTGAATATTATTAATGGAGATAAAAATGTCTTTTTTTTGTTAATGTACTAAATAACTCTTTTAAGTTCGAGTCTTATGAATGAAAAAAGTTATGTTATGAGAGTTTTACTCTTTAGTTGGTGCACTCAACTCGAACTAATCAAAATCCATTGTATCTCTTAATATCAAATGATATAAATCGAAAAAACAAAGTAGTAGTACCATAGTTTTTAGAATCGGACCGGGCCAGAAACCGGTCAAGGTATGGGTTCTTGGGTTCTTGGGTTCAACCGGGGTTCAATGGGTCTAATCGGATTTTTACAAATAATACTTATAATAGTATAAAATCAGTAATATAAATGTAAGATTGTTATATTCTTCTATACATTAATTTATAACTTCAACTTTACAAATAAGATTTTTATATTCTATACATTAATTTAGAATTTAGGTTTCCTTTTTTTTTTTTTCTATTTTTGACTTCTGTTTTTTATTTTTTTTATTTTTTTGTTTTTCTTTGTTGACCAGTTTCTTGACCAGTTCTTATGGGTTCAATGGAAATCGGGTCAGACCGGCCGGTTCACACTGTCCAACCTGGTCGTTGATGCAAATGGAGTAATTAGTGAAACCGGACCGGGCTGATGTCCGGTTCCTGGTCTGGCCGGTCCGGACCGGTTTTAAAAACTATGAGTAGTACAAAGCGAATTGATTTTTGACTAGCACATGGACAGGGGAGAATCTATCAAGATGATCGTACTCTTAGCTTGTACTCTCCCCTCTCATTAAATGCCAACTACTCGGATACGTGCATATTCTTCTTTGGTTGATTGAACTTGATTTGATATCTTTTCTCTTTAAATAAGATTCGATATTCGACATTGAGAAAATTTATAATTAGAAGAGTTTCACACCTTAATGAATTGCCTGGACTCTAACCTAGTTCACACCCTAATGAACCAACCTGAAGGCATTAGTAGTTTCAAACACACTCGAGACGGTCCTGTAAATTCTCGAGTGAATTAAGATCATTAATACTGTCATCGGAGCGCAATTTGGTCAAACTACAAGGGCCAAAATGAAATAACTTCTTCAAGAAACTCCAATGGAATATATGTTTTCGACATACAAAGAAGGCTAATAGGTCTGGAAGGGGATAGAAGGATGAGGCATGGGTGATAATGGGTAGGCTGGGCTAGGCATTTGGATACTTGGACCCACCTTTTACCCTTCACGGGTTGAATAGTGCCCCGACCTGACCATATAGGGCGGGGCAAAATGTGTCGCGTCATGTCGTATCGTGTTGTGTCTAAACGTGTTCGGGTTAAAAAATCCAATGATCTGGACATGACACATTTATTTTTTATATCTAAATCGGATTGACCTATTTAATATAGAATGCTGCAATATGTAATTATACTCTAAAAATATAATAAAACTACTGAAATAATAATATTTATAGATAATTAGTACACCAATAAATAAGATCAATTAATTATTGACCATGTAACATAATATTTGACGCTAAAAAATGTAATATAAGTAATATTTTATATATCATAAAAAATATATATAAATATATTAAATATGTTAAATATTTATATAAAAATAGTAAAATACTTTTAATAAACGTTTTAAACATGTCTTATTAGGTTATACAAGTTCAACTCATTTAAACACATTTATTTACTGTATCTGAACATGTCTATGTCTAAAATAGTTCAGGTCTAAATAAACTTGATCCAAACCCACTCAGCTTCGTATCGTATCATATCGTGTCGGCTTACCGTGTTGTTTGAAAATTGCCATGCTTAGGACACGGGTGTTATTTACATAAAAAATTTAAAAATGTTATGTAAATTATAATTTAAAATATTATATAAATTTATGTGTTTATAATAGTATAGCTAAACAAATTTAAATAAATTAAAAATTTATAATTGTCATCGCTAAGAAGAAGAGGAAATAAATGGATGCAGAATCGATACTGAATCGAGAATAGTACCATTGTATCAAACCCTCTGTCTTTTTTTTTTTTTCCTACGGTCGAATATACTTTACCTGTCCCACAACCAAAAGCATGGACTTTGACCTAGAAATTAAGTGAACATGTGAAGAAATTCACATGACTCCTGCTGCCCTTATAAAGCCAGCCGACTGTTAATGATGGAAGACCACCCACTGCAATTTTATGGATCAAAAGACTGACGCCTGCTCCTCTTCTTTGTTGTGCGTGCTTCGATTCGACTCGAGAAACCTCTTTGAACCGAGCTGAATCAAATATCTGATTGATTCAATTCAAGATATTATTTTTAAATGACATACTGTAATTCCCAGATTTATTTTTTACAATTTAATCCCTAATTCTATTTGCTATTAGTTAAATTCATAGTTTTAAAGACAGAACTGAACCGGCCAGTTGGACAGGGAACCGGACATCCGCCAGGTCCGGTTTCACTAATTACTCCATTTGCGTCAAGGACCGGGTTGGACAGTGTGAACCGGCTAGTCTAACCGGGTTTCCACTGAACCCATAAGAACTAGTCAAGAAACCGGTCAACGAAGAAAAAAATAAAAAAAATAAAAAAAAGGAGTCAAAAATAGAAAAAAAGGAAACCTAAGCTCTAAATTAATGTATAGAAAATAACAATCTTATTTGTAAAGTTGAAGTTATAAATTAATGTATAGAATTTAACAATCTTACATTCATATTACTAATTTTATACTATTATAAGTATTATTTGTAAAAATCCGGTTAGACCCATTGAGCCCCGGTTGAACCCAAGAACCTAAAAACCCATACCTTGATTGGTTTTCGGCCCGGTCCGGTTATGAAAACTATGGTTAAATTTTTACGTTTTTTTTTTTAAAAAAACAACGATGGCAGCAGTAGTGGTGACACGGTTACGTAATGTTTGGGCTTCTATGTTGAATCCCAAATATATCGGATGAACTGAATAGTTAATACTAAGGCTGGTCTTTCAATGTAGCACCGCAAAAATACCAGGTATAGTTTAAGAAATCGGTGTAAGATAAGATACAAGTTCAAGTTTTTCTTAAAACAATTTTGCTCAGAGTGGGACTTAGTCACATGTCTTTGACCTCATTAAATTGAATGAGAGTGATAGATAATCCAGAATAAGTGATATTCTTTCATCGGGGCCTAAAACAACATCCTCGATGATCTAGTACTCTAGTACATCGATCATAATGTTCGATCTATTTATTTATTTTTTCGAAATGTCAAATCAGGTGGAAAATCCCACATCATACATAGAAATTCAAATCTCATAGCTAAGTAGCTAAAATCTATGGCCTAGATATTTAAACTATAATTGATCGTATTGTAAACAGAACTGCTTGTTTGGATTGACGTATTTGAAGGGGAGAGATTACCAAATTTATTCAAACCTCAATTTTGTAATTCGAATTTGGAGGGATAGTAAATTTTTAGATAAAAATACTCATTCGTAATTTCTTGAAAAAATCTATACATGCCATAATTCCTCGTCTCATAACTATACAATTATGCCCACCTTCCCCTACTTGATTACCACCAAGTCACGACCACAACACCTTTTTCTCTGTTCGATCACCACCAAGTTATAGCTACCAAACCTCCCGAGACCGCCATGAAGCCACAACTTTGTTGGTATTTCGAAACCACCATGAAGCCATAACTTTGTTGGAATTCCGAGACCACCACGAAGCTACTGTGCTTTTCATACGTCTTTCTTTCGGTTGATCGGCCCTCCAAATTAGAAGGATAAAATAGTCAAAATAATTTTCTTATCCCTTTAAATCCATCCCCTTCCCTCTCTCCCCTCCAAATCCCTCCAAATACGTCAAAATCCATCCCCTCCAAATTCTCAATCTAGATAAGCAGTAAAAGGTGCAAAAGTGAATTGATCGAGGTGACAAGATGCATCTTTCTTTTAAATGCTTTTTCTAGCTGAATTCTCTTTATACGCAAGATTTGAACCCGATATCTTATTTAAGGAGAAGATGGATTCTACCATAACTTTTGAGCACCCTATTAAAACTCATTCATTATTTTTCTTTCAACCACTATTAATACAATATTATTTCAATATTTTCATAAGCTTAAAGGATGTTAAATGATAGAGTTAAAGAGAATTTTCATAATTTTTATTAATTTAGATTGCTATTTCATCACAATTTGCAGTATTACATTTAATTTAAGAATGTTTTTAGTGTATTTGATTATTTTCCTCAATTTTTAATTGCGAATCAAAACCTGGGTGAATCTCAGTGGATTGTGGCAGTAAGAGAATTTTCATAATCTCTATTATTTAGATTGCTATTTCAACACAATTTAAAGTATTACATTTAATTTAAGAATGTTTTTATTATATTTGATTATATTTCTCAATTTTTAATTACGAATCAAATCGACAATAGGCTGAATGTCAGTAGTTTGTGGCAATAAGGCCACTCTACCACTTACAAGACTCTATTGCGTATTAAGTTGTCTACAAAGGATTCTACTGGTTGCTCGGTGGGTATTACGCTAAGCGTTGGTAGAATCCTTTACTTCTAAATTGTTTGATTATTTTTAACGCTACTTTTTAAATTATTATAATAATTTTGCACATGATAAATTTGTCAAATATGCGTAATTATTATACCAAATAAAAGTTTATTGAGTGAGGAACACAATAATATAAAAGTACTTGAGAATTAGAGTTTAAATAAGAAAGTTATAAATAATTAAAATTATACGAATCAATTTTCTTTATAAGCTCGAGTATTTATACAGGGTATTATGTGTGCTAGAATCAGAATCGGAATTGGAACCAATCCATTTATTAATTTATTAACCAGAATCTAGCAAAATTTAATGATTTTTTAACCTAAAACCTATCCGATTCTTATCAGTTCTGGATCCACCATCCACGTATATGAGAAAGTCTTTAGTAAAATGGTTATATCACATGTCAATGATGACGTGATATATTCGTCCAATCAGAATTTGACATAATATCAATGATAATACAAATATAACTACTACGTCTTAAAATTTCCCTAGAAATATTAAAAAAACTGTAGCAAATGGTGAAACCTAATTAGATAAATATATATAAATGATAAATTCTGATATGATAAATATATCATATTAGCATTATTTTATTTTTTCGGTGATAAACAGAGTCATAGCTCAATGAAATAAATTACAGTAAGCAGAGACAGGGGATGGACGCCCTAACCAGATCATAAAATAGGAGTCTCAGAAGGCCTCCTGGTGGTGAGCCAAAGAAGTGTATGCCCCACGGAAAATTCAAGAAATTCCCTGCTAACCAATCAGTACAAGCATTGCCCTCTCGGTACATATGGAATAGATAAATATGCCATTGCTGTGCCATAAGATCACGGATAGCTCAGACTAGTGATGCAATCGGCGGTGCGCATAAACATTGACTCGAAATTAGATTACAAGCAAGCACCAAGTCCACCTCGACAATGACACGCCGATACCCCAAACGCCGCACTAGTTCCAAACTAGATTTAACACCCCATAATTCCGCGACCACTGAATTGGAAATTCCAATATTATGTGAGAAACCACCAAACTAATGACCACCAAGGTCATGAAGAATCCCACCAGCGTCGAAAAGCCCTGGATTACCTCTTGAAGCTCCATTAGTGTTCAGCTTCACCCACCCTTTTGGTGGGTGTATCCATCTAATCCATCTCCATGCTTTATTGGGTCCTTGCTGGAGTCGAACATAACATTGAGAAGCTTCGTTAAAATTTGAGGCTACCTTAAGAATCATAGAATCCTCATTGAGTGGTCGAACAAAATCCTACTCGAACAATTCTTTATTCCTCCAAGACCAAAGCATCCAACAAGCAGTGCCAAGTATAAGGGGCCACATAGGAGAATCTCTAGAGCCAAGATTTGCAGCCAACCAGTCAGCAATCCCTTGGGTGAAAAACCTAGACTTCAGAAACGGTGGAATAATAATATTCCAAACCCTGCGTGCATGCATACAGTCTCGTAGAACATGAATAATTGTTTCATCCTCTTGTCGACATCGATGACAAACACCAGGAGCGGACCCAAGAACTCTTGAGCGAAAGGAATTCGTAAGTAAAGGATAATGACCCACTAGCCAAAGAAATTGTCGAACTCGTTGAGCACCCGACCGATGCCAAATATGTTTCCAATAAGTTTGTCGCTCGCCCCCACAAGCTTGATGCTAGTAGGTTATAAGCAGAAGATACTGAAAACCTTCTTGAGGCCTCACCTTTCCGATACAAGACATTCGGGCCATCCTCCAATAAAGGGGGCTTGATGGCAGCCACATGAAGAGTTAATGCATGATCAAGAAATGGGTTGATGATTTTCCAATTCCACTGCCCTGAAGAAGTAACGAAGTCACGTACTGCTCTTCCTCTTAAAACTAAGGGAATTGAGAGAGACACCCGGTTCAAAAGCGGTTCATTAACTCCACTCCATTTGTCTTCCCAAAAGCAGACCGGTAACCCATTACCAAGAGCTCATGTGGCACCATGGCTCAGTGAATTCCACGCCCGAACAATAGACTGCCACAACCAAGAATCTTGGCAGGAGAACGTAAATTGGAGATTAGATTGCACTCCCCCCATATATTTCCCCCCGCAGAACTCGAGCCCAAAGGTCATTAGGACGGTGAAATAACCCCCAACTTGCTTTGGCAAGGAGAGAGTCATTAAACAGAGTCAAGGAACGTAGACCAAGGCCACCTCTATCCATCGGTTGTGTTATGATATCCCATTTTACAATATGAAATTTCCTTCGCTCCTCCGTATGGCCCCAAGTAAAATTTCGACAAAGTCGATCAAGCTCCTGGCAAATATAAATGGGGAATTTAAGAACATGCATTGAGAAGCAAGGAATGGCTTGAATTACCGAACGGGCCAAAGTAACTCCCCCCGCCATTCAAAGGGTTGAGGATGACCATCCATTGAGGCGAGTAGGCACCCTTTCCACAATAGGTTGAAGGTGTCATCTCTGCATTCTACGATGAATAATAGGAACCCCAAGATATCTTCCTAAATCTGAAACTGGGCGGAAATTGCGAGACTATAGCACGCGTTCTCGAACATTAGGAGGGACTTTCCTAGAGAAATATACAACAGTTTTTGCTAAGCTTACCCGTTGTCCAGAATTTACAGAAAACTTGTCCAGGACCTCCCCGATCACATCCATTTGAGTAGTCGAAGATTCAGCAAAGAGTAAAAGATTGTCTGCAAACATCAAATGAGATATCATTGGGCCTCTAGTGTCAACCCTCACAGGCCTCCAACGATTTGCGCGGACCGATTCCTCAACAAGATGACCAAGGTGTTCTATACACAACACAAAAATATACGGAGAGAGAGGGCACCCTTGATGGATGCCACGTCCCATCGGAAATTGTTCTGTAAGCTCCCCGTTCCAAAGGACTTGCATAGAAGAAGACGTAATGCAATCCATAATAATTCCTCTCAAATTGGCCGGAATACCTGCAAACAACAATGTCTCTGAGATAAAACTCCAATCGAGTCTGTCATATGCCTTCTCTAGATCGACTTTAGTGGTCATAAAACCCTTACGACCATTCATTCTTCCCATTGTATGTGTGAATTCCTGAGCAATGATAATATTGTCCTATATATGTCTACCAGGAACAAAACTCGACTGATTAGGAGCAACAAGTTGAGATATCACTGTTCGGAGCCAAATAGCAATTATCTTTGTAATGAGCTTATAAGAAACATTACATAAGCTTATCGGGCAAAACTTGTGTAATGTGTCCGGGTTCGATACCTTGGGGATCAAAACAATGAGGGTTTCATTTACTTCTCTAGCTAAGATAGAGCCGTCAAATATGTGTTGAACGAATTCTAAAACTGAAGCTCGTACTATATCCCAATTTGCCTGATAGAAGATAGCTTGAAATCCGTCCGAACCTGGCACCTTAAAGGGGCTCATTTTAAAAAGAGCATGCTTCACTTCCTCCCCGCAAATGGCTGCTTCTAAAAGAGCTCGATTAGTCTCGCTAATGCTGGGAAAGCCATTATGAATTGGATCCCCACCCCCTATGACATCAGGGGTGTATAAATTCTTATAAAAACCAATTGCCATGCTTTTCAAGATTGCTGCATCATAAACCCACGCCCCTTCATCATCACGAAGGGCTTCAGTTTGGATCCGTCTTCGCTTGGAAATTGCCTTGTTATGAAAATATTTAGTATTGCAATCTCCTAACTTAATCCACTGAGTTCTAGCTTTCTGAAACCAGAGAACCTCTTCTTGTGAGAGTGTCTCCTCCAATTCGGCCAAAATTATCTTGAAGAAAAGGGTTCAGACTTCGTTGCAATGCCTTTTGGATACCGGCTGTTAGAAGAGAAGAAGAAGGATCGAGGATGAAGAGAAGAAGTACAGCTGATCATAGAGAAGGAGTCAGCTTAGCATTTTGCTGAGTTCCTCTGTTTTTGTATTTATACACTTCTCAGTCAATTGGTTACAATGTAACAGAAAGTAGTAACCGAAAACTAATAACAGTTTTTCCTCTGTATTCTAAGACTCCCCCTCCAGATGGAGAATACATATTGTGTATTCCCATCTTGGTCAACAACAATTTAAATTGCTTTGGCTGCAGTGCTTTGGTAAGTAAGTCTGCAAGCTGATTACCACTTGAAACATGCATGGTCTTCAAATGTCCCGTTTTGATCTTTTCTTGCACATAATGGCAATCTAGCTCTATGTGTTTGGTTCGTTCATGATACATTGGATTCGCAGTGATGTGGATGGCTGCTTGGTTATCACAATATAGTAGAGCAGGTTCTGGATGATCGATCTGCAGGTCCTTTAGCATACCCAAAATCCACATGATTTCACAACAGGTATTGGCCATAGCTCTATACTCGGCCTCGGCTGAGGATCGAGAAACAACTTGTTGCTTCTTAGATTTCCAAGAGACGAGAGAAGAACCCAAATAAATGCAGAATCCAGTAACCGATCGTCGAGTGTCTGGGCAACTCGCCCAATCTGCATCAGTGAATGCTTTGAGTTGCAAAATTGATTTCGAAGGAAAGAACAGACCTTGTCCTGGGCTGCCCTTAATGTACTGTAAGATTCTTCTCGCTGCTTGCATATGGGAGGTACGAGGAGAGGCCAAAAACTGACTTAGTTTATTGACAGAGTAACTCAAATCTGGTCTTGAGATAGTAAGGTAGATTAATCTGCCAATGAGCCTTCGATAAGCTGCAGGATCTTCAAGCAACTCTCCATCGAGTTGCGAAAGCTTCCCATTTGGTTCCATTGGTACTGAAAGGGGTTTGCTCCCTAATTGTCCAGAATCAGCCAATAGTTCCAAAGCATATTTTCTTTGACATAATGAAATACCCTATGTGGTTCAAGCAATTTCAAGGCCTAGGAAGTATCGCAAGGGCCCTAAGTCTTTCATTTGAAACTTCTTGCTCAGAGCTAACTTTAGTGAACTTACGGTTGTCTCATTGTCACTGGCAATAACCATGACATCAACATAAACCAATAGAGCTATAAAGGAGTCAATGGATTGCCTTGTGAAGAGGGAGCGGTCTGACTGAGATTGTACAGCTGATCGTAGAGAAGAGAAGAAGAAGGATCGAGGATGAAGAGAAGAAGTACAGCTGATCATAGAGAAGGAGTCAGCTTAGCATTTTGCTGAGTTCCTCTGTTTTTGTATTTATACACTTCTCAGTCAATTGGTTACAATGTAACAGAAAGTAGTAACCGAAAACTAATAACAGTTTTTCCTCTGTATTCTAAGACTCCCCCTCCAGATGGAGAATACATATTGTGTATTCCCATCTTGGTCAACAACAATTTAAATTGCTTTGGCTGCAGTGCTTTGGTAAGTAAGTCTGCAAGCTGATTACCACTTGAAACATGCATGGTCTTCAAATGTCCCGTTTTGATCTTTTCTCGCACATAATGGCAATCCAGCTCTATGTGTTTGGTTCGTTCATGATACATTGGATTCGCAGTGATGTGGATGGCTGCTTGGTTATCACAATATAGTAGAGCAGGTTCTGGATGATCGATCTGCAGGTCCTTTAGCATACCCAAAATCCACATGATTTCACAACAGGTATTGGCCATAGCTCTATACTCGGCCTCGGCTGAGGATCGAGAAACAACTCGTTGCTTCTTAGATTTCCAAGAGACGAGAGAAGAACCCAAATAAATGCAGAATCCAGTAACCGATCGTCGAGTGTCTGGGCAACTCGCCCAATCTGCATCAGTGAATGCTTTGAGTTGAAAAATTGATTTCGAAGGAAAGAACAGACCTTGTCCTGGGCTGCCCTTAATGTACTGTAAGATTCTTCTCGCTGCTTGCATATGGGAGGTACGAGGAGAGGCCAAAAACTGACTTAGTTTATTGACAGAGTAACTCAAATCTGGTCTTGAGATAGTAAGGTAGATTAATCTGCCAATGAGCCTTCGATAAGCTGCAGGATCTTCAAGCAACTCTCCATCGAGTTGTGAAAGCTTCCCATTTGGTTCCATTGGTACTGAAAGGGGTTTGCTCCCTAATTGTCCAGAATCAGCCAATAGTTCCAAAGCATATTTTCTTTGACATAATGAAATACCCTCTGTGGTTCAAGCAATTTCAAGGCCTAGGAAGTATCGCAAGGGCCCTAAGTCTTTCATTTGAAATTTCTTGCTCAGAGCTAACTTTAGTGAACTTACGGTTGTCTCATTGTCACTGGCAATAACCATGACATCAACATAAACCAATAGAGCTATAAAGGAGTCAATGGATTGCCTTGTGAAGAGGGAGCGGTCTGACTGAGATTGTACAGCTGATCATAGAGAAGAGAAGAAGAAGGATCGAGGATGAAGAGAAGAAGTACAGCTGATCATAGAGAAGGAGTCAGCTTAGCATTTTGCTGAGTTCCTCTGTTTTTGTATTTATACACTTCTCAGTCAATTGGTTACAATGTAATAGAAAGTAGTAACCGAAAACTAATAACAGTTTTTCCTCTGTATTCTAAGACCGGCAAATTGAGCAAGAGCCTTATTCTTGCGGTGATGAATATTACCAAAAACATGGAGATTCCACTCTTTAACTTGCTCTCTGAAACTTGCAAGATTAGAGGCTAGAGAAGGAGTTCTAGGCCAAACTGACTCCATGAAATTTTGAAAGTCGGGATGGGAATGCCAGGCCACAAGGTAACGAAAAGGTCTTCTTCCTCCTCGGTTATGCATGAAGCCTCTTAAGTCTATAAGGACTGGATGATGATCCGTTTTCACCCTTGGAAACACACGGACTGAAGCATCAGGAAAAAGGCTTCTCCATGGCGAGTTGCATACGGCTCTATCTAGACGCTTGAAGACACGATCATGTCCAGCAAATAAAGAACAAAGCCACGTAAAACGTGGTCCATGGCTGTCCACCACCGCCAATAAACAATTATCAAGGCTTTCTTGGAAGCACCGTGCGGCAGTGCAGATTGTGGATTGAAAGCAGCTCCACCTTGTTTCTCCTCAACTGTAAGAATATCATTAAAGTCCCCAGCAAGCAGCCACGGTTCAGAAATATTAGGTGCTAAACCTTCTAGGAAAAGCCAAAGCTCTCTCCTGACTGCTTCCTGTGGATGTCCATAAATCGCCGTTAGGAGCCACGACCGGTTTCCCAGGTTGACACGAAGATGAAGAGCCTGGGATTGGCGATCCACCTCCGTGATATTCACAAACAAAGGGTTCCACCAAACCCATATTCCTCCTGAGAAACCCGATGCCTCAACACGTAAAGCAGAGAATTCCCGAAATTTTCTACACACAGCTTCAGCTCCAGCTCCACTTATGCGTGGTTCAAGAATTATAACTATTTCCGGCCTTTCCTGCCTTAAGAAATCCCTTAACACACGAAGAAAATGGTTGTTACCTGCACCACGACAATTCCAACTAAAAATATGCATTATATTGAATAAGGAAAGGGAATAAGCCAACCTCAAGAGTCTGTTGGCAAGGCAACCACGGCCATAGCATTGCCATCCTGAATACAATCGCCTGAGACATGATCATGATAGTTATTACCATCAACTTGTACCTGATCATTGACTGGAGGGTCTGGGGCGAGGGGAGTAACAACCTCCATTTCATCTGATAATGTCCCCTCCAAAACAGTTTCATGTCCCTCCACTCCCCTTAGACTATGGTTAAGACCATTTACGGCAGCTGCCTTGTGAGGTGCATGATTGGAAGCCAATTCTTCTGTGGGCTGCTCACTCCGCAACAAACGGACCGCTCTAGGTTTCTGGTTTTGCTGGGATTTGCTCGGCCCACTTAGTGTTGTTGTGGGCTTGGCCTTAAACACCATGGGCTTGGGTTGAGCCTGAGGCGCCTCATCCAATTTTCCTTTCCCTGCGCGCTGAGAATTTCCAGAACCACTACGAGAATCACCTTCAATGGTAGCATCGGAAATGGAAACATCACGTAAGATTTCAAAGCGGGAACCTTTGACGAATAACCGTTCCTTATTTTTTGCATTGTCAGCCAAATTTGCTCCTAAAGTCTTGGCCTTATCCCGGAAATTCCTTCCTTACGGGGCAAGCATCCACGGTCCAAAGGACGGTGAATGGCCATCCCTAGCCGCAGGCGTTACCTGAACTTGGTTCTTCGGTGGCCGTGTCATGATTCTGCACGTCACCATGGTCAGCCGAAGGTCCCTCAAAATTGAGTGGAGGCGTCTGTTCCATCAATAGCACATTGATCCTTCCCGTGGCCCACCAGGCCACACTTGAAACAGATCAAATGAATTCCTTCATGCTCCACAGAATATATCTTAGAACGCACCTCTATTGACGGCTTTAGTGGCTCATGGAGATTAAGTTCAACACAGATGCTTGCATAATTGCCCCTGCTCGTCGACTCCGTGATCCGATCAAGCTTAACCAGTTTGCCTAGGCCATGTCCTATTCGACGCAATATTGTGTCATTTTGATATTCCATCGGAAGATCTAGGATCCTTACCCAGATGGCAGCTTTATTGATCTTAGCCTCACGAGGTTGGAAATCCCGCTCCCACTCTCTGATAGCCAAATAGTGACCTTGGACTGTCCACGGACCACCTCGAAGAGCCCATTCCCTGTCTTCACGTATGGTGAATTGTGCAATTATAGAAATCGTTAGATAGATCGGTCAGAGTGAGATCCCCTTTAGGTGTCCAGAGCTGTTGAAGCCTATGCTGAACCGACAAGAAACCCACTTTCTTGCCTAAGACCTTCAATATGAGAGTGTCTTTCTATCGGGCATGGAAACCAGCCAGTTCCCCATCAGAAATTAGGATCCTAGGACACAGTCTATTGGAGAAATCAATCATCGAAGTGTCATCAGCCATCTCCGAATTATCTTCCGATGATCGATCCCCACCAATTCTGGGAGTCTACCTGTAGGGCCCGGGCCTGGGTCCCTCGCCCCTGTCGAAGGCCGGCCCAGGTCAAAGCCCAGAGAGGAAGCCCATGTGCCTGTTTCAACGCCTAGGCCTAGTTACGTGCGCAGTATGGGCGGCGTCTGTACCACCAGCGCCGCTTCAAAGTCGCGTCAGTTCGTACAACTGACGCCGCCTGCACCTCCACAGTTCTGACACCATCCGTACCGCAGAAGTTACTTACCCCATAAGTTACATGACCTGTATTTAATACATGTGTTCCCACCCCTATATAAAGGGGATCTGTACAACCAAAGTAATAGATATAAGACAACATTCTTAATTCACACTTCTTCCCTCTTTCAATTACTCCCCAACAACACTCAAACCTAACACTACCCATTCAACTCCGGGGAGTCGCCTAAAAGAACATATTTGAAAGCTCTTATAGGGATCGACACTGGTCTGTCCCTGAGTATCTTGACTACGCTCCTTGCCCGTTTGATGCATCAGATGAGTTGGTCTTCTTCCTCTATTGAACGGTCGCCCTTGACAGCAGCAGGGCTCTCGCACTCTATCGGCAATACTATCCCGGGACCACGTCAGTATTATTTAGGTGGTATGACTGCTCCATTGAAAACTTTCTCTACATACACACTTTTGGTTGCTCAATAAAAAATTTTCTCTACAGTTACATTATCAGAAAAAAATAAATTAAATTGCTCTTATTAATAACAATTAAAGCAATTGTATGTTTAATTAACACCAATTTACTCGCTCATCATAATTTGATTAGTATTTTACTGACGCCACGTAATGAGGTAGGATCATTACAGAGTTTCTCATGTACAGAATAGACTTTAACAACATACTAGAACCACACCCGTTCTCACATGGAAGGGGGAAAAAACAAAAATAAACAGGTAATAGAGAATTTTGGGAAATAAATTGGAAAAATTATTTTTTTATTACGCTGTTATATATGAAATGATAAAAGAGAGGTAAAGTGACAGTAAATAAAGATTTGATAAATATCAGTGAATTTAATATTACACCTGTATTTTTTCTTGGTCATATGGATGTTATTAATTAAATTTTATATGTTAATAGGTAGTTTAGAAAAAAAAAAAAAACTCCAAACATTTGTGGGTGTGTATGTATATTTATATATTTATAGATTGATAGATCTATAGATTATCTAAGGAAAGAATAATTTCAATTCCAACAATTGAAAAGTTTTCTTTTCAAGCATTCGGGCTGACATCGAACACAAAACAACCTTAGCTGACGAGTTTAATGACAAGTCGTTTGTTTGTTTGTTTTTTTTTTTTTGGGATGATTAGGGCAAGAGCTTTATTTTTTAAAATATTTATTAAGTAAAGAAAAAATAATTATGTGATGCTAAATTAACTAAAATATATTATTATCAATTATTACCCTCGTATCAATTTCTCTATCTTATTTTATATAGTTTTTTTCTTCAACTGCATCTTCACCAGTTTTATTACACATAAAATCACGCACTCACTTTATTTCCCTAAATATATTACATAACTTGATATTTAATATATCGAAAAATTATAGATACTGAACATTATTTATAATTAAATTTTTATTTAATCATTTACGGCTCACTTTTCTAGGGAGTCAGCAAAACCCTGTACCATGAAATTACACATATTGGGTAAATCCCTATTTTAGAGTTACTGTATTATTCAGTAATTTAATACAATAGTTCTTATTTAATGATTCAAATAAAAAAAGAATATAATGATTTGAAAAGATTTTACTCACTAACTAGAATTTACCATAAATTCGGAGGTTTCTAGGTCGGCACTACTTGGAGTGTAAGTAAAAAAAATCAAAGAACCGAAAAACCAATAAATTGACCAAGACCAATCGGAAAAAATCGAATTTTTGGAAGCCCTACATGAAAATCGGTTGGTTTTTGAGGGGAGAGAAAACTGGCCCGGGAAAGTCGGACCACGATCCGTAAAAACCGGCCGGCCCGGACTGCCCTAACTTTAAATATATTAAGTATATATGCTTTATATTTTAGAGTATCTATATCAGAAGTACAATTAATTTTTAGTATATTAGAGCAAAAAATAATATAATCTTTCCAAATAAATATTATATCACAAAGATTTGATGTAAAATTTTTATTAAATCTGTAAAATTTTGAATTATACAATTGAAAACATAATATCAACCTAATAATATTAAAATCTCCGATTTAAAAAAACCACTTGAAAGAATTAGCGTTCGAAGCAGTCGGCTTTTTATGATTCTAAACAACTCTCGGTATGATTTTTTAGCTCCAAAAAAACTGACCGAAAAAGTCGGGGCCTGGCTATTTACAAGAAATACTCACTCGACCCACACCACTTTCACCCACACCCACTGCTGCAACCCTCATTTTTATTTATAAAAAAAAATTGGATAATGATTCGAACTCTCGAAGCATTTTTGATCCTTTAAAAAGTTGTCGATTGGAATCCGCCCGAAAAGATTTCCGCAGAAAGTGGGGGCGGTGGGGCCCCCACCTTAGAACATGTCCAATGCAACGGCTATATTATATTTGATAACTAGTTGAAAAGTTCGTGCTCTACTGGCGATAATTTGAAATTCGATATATAAATATTTTTGTACTAATAATTATTTTTAAAGTATTTCTTTCTTAAAAACTACATTCAAACGGGTTGTGATTGCATTCAATAATAATAATTTCATATTCATATTAAAAGAAAATAATAAATAATATATATTTTTAAAAATAAATAAAATTATACAGATAGCACATAATCCAGATTTTTTAAGTAAATATTTAGTGTGTAATATATAATGAATTCGTTTTGTAAATCACCGTTTAGATCTTGACACGTGTAAAATTGACTCTCGAAAACTGTGAAAACTTTACAATCACAATCTGAAAGTGATTTACATAACGAATTTGCTATTACAAACGGAATACTTCCTCCAAATTCTCCTACTCGCATTGGGGTACTGCCTCTCCCTGTATCCTCCATTGACATTATCCTTTACTAAAAGTATACAGATGTTAATATTGATGCAGCATATACATGAAAAATAACCTAATTAACTGCATTTTGATCGAATACTCGCTTTTAACATGAATTTCTTCACGCATCTTAGAAAACATAAATTATTAGACATTTGTTCCGTTTAGTACCACGATATATAAGACAAACGTCTTACAGATTATGTTTGCTTATTATTTATATTAAAAGTGAAAATGGCTCAAAGCAGAAGTTGAATTATATTTTCACTCTATTTCCATTCAATTAAAATTTGATAATTAATATATATATATATATATATTATATTAGATTATATGTAATTATAATTATTAAATTCTGACAAAACTTTTTAACAAATCGAAAACCCTAAATATTACTCTACATGTATAGCCGCTCCACAATTCCTCCCCTCTCTCTCCGGATCTGAGGTTAGAACCCGCATCTCCATTTTCTGCGAGATTCACTGATCGGATCTTTGATACTCAGTATGGGTAAGCCCAAGCAAGACCCAGCTTCATTTTCCTGCATAATTCATTTCAATCTTCCCTAGCGAATGATTTAGCAACTGCGTTCTGCTTGGATGTGTAAATGATGATTCGGTTTTTCATTTATTCTCTGGTTTGAGTAATGCGCAGCTTCCGGGAATCCATTCAAGATCATATTGAAGACCCTTGAGAAGCCCGGCGGTAATGGCGAGTTCGGGAGATATTACAGCTTGCCGTCCCTCAATGACCCTCGGATCGGTTTGTCAGAGCCCCCTTTTATTTCTGCAGCTGAAAATGAAAATACGTTGATATTCTCGTACTCGAAGTTGGAGTTAAGAAAAGATGGATCTTTTGTCTTATTCGTTTCTGCGTTGTTGAGGATCATGTTTTCTTGAATATCTGTTGTCTTGTCTTTTTCTTTTATTTGCTCTGTTTTGTGATAGCTTGTTGGGAGATGTTTCATTTCAATTTATAGTATTCTTTCTTGAATGTATAATATACTTGAGCATAAGTTAGGGTTTGTTCATGGTGGGTTGGCTTTGATGGTGCTATTGCAGATAAGCTGCCCTACTCGATCCGAATTCTTCTCGAATCAGCTATTCGGAACTGCGATGAGTTTCAGGTCAAAAGTAAGGATGTTGAGAAGATCATTGACTGGGAAAACACTTCGCCTAAGCAGGTTGAAATCCCATTCAAGCCGGCTAGGGTGTTGCTTCAGGTATTGACGCCCCATTCTTACTCTCTTTAAACCCGATAATACTGCATATGATTTGTAATTGTTAAGCACTTTCACTTTGAGAAAAAAATGTATAAGGCATGATGTGTTTGTTTTATCAGGATTTTACTGGAGTGCCAGCTGTTGTGGATCTTGCTTGCATGCGTGATGCAATGAACAGTCTCGGAGGTGACCCCGACAAGATTAACCCACTGGTGAGCCTTTTGCTATATAGTTGTAGTTTTAGCTCTCGGCTTTTTCTCGACTTAGTTCAATGTCAATTTGTAGTGCTCTTTTAATGATGGTTCTTTGCTGAAAGCACAACTGGCAATTCGTGTTAAATTTATCTCATCTTGTGTCATCCTTCTTTTCTTGGAAATCGGTTAAGCAGATTTGTCTTCCTTGCAGGTTCCTGTAGATCTTGTGATCGATCACTCTGTTCAGGTTGATGTGGCTCGATCAGAAAATGCTGTGCAAGCAAACATGGAACTTGAGTTTCACAGGAACAAAGAAAGGTTTGGTTTTCTCAAGTGGGGATCTAACGCATTCCACAACATGCTAGTGGTTCCTCCTGGATCAGGAATTGTCCATCAGGTATTTGCAGCATTATTTCCTGCTCTCAGATATGTGAAGGTTAATTTTGTGCTGTTTTATGCTAGTCTCCCTTTGTCGTCAATCCTGGATCAGTGAACACCCTTCAAGCCCTTAAATCCTGGTAAATTGGGGAGTCCTTTTGAATCCTCATGTAGTGGCCCTTCTGTTCCAGGATATGTGAAGGTTAATTTTGTGCTATTTTATGCTAGTCTCACTTTGTAGACACTCCTGGACCAGTGAACACCCTTCAAGCCCTTAAATCCTGGTAAATTGGGGAGTCCTTATGAATCCCCATGTAGTGGGCCTCCCTTTGCTAATGGAAAGATTGTGAAACCTAAGATGTTCCATATGCTGTAATTAATCTACCTACCATTAGGCCCTGATGGTCAATAAGTTGTTCGCTTTCTTTCCGTACAATGCGTTGCTGGTAAATTGATTGCTTATACAATTGTTCATTTGCAGGTGAACTTAGAATATCTTGGGAGAGTTGTCTTTAATACGAATGGCATCCTCTACCCCGATAGCGTAGTTGGGACAGATTCTCACACAACCATGATTGATGGTTTGGGTGTTGCTGGGTGGGGAGTTGGAGGAATAGAAGCTGAAGCTGCAATGCTTGGACAAGTATGATATCTTATAGTTGCTGACCCTAAGATCAGATGGTCCAAAGTGACAGTCACTCGAATTACTGCTTCTAAATTTGTTTATTAATGTAGCCCATGAGCATGGTCCTGCCTGGAGTAGTCGGATTCAAGTTAACAGGGAAACTCAGAAATGGTGTGACAGCTACTGATTTGGTCCTGACTGTTACTCAAATGCTAAGGAGCCATGGAGTGGTCGGCAAGTTTGTGGAGTTTTACGGTATGCATGTCAATTCTTCCATAATTTTCAAGTCTCTTATGAAGTGTCTGGTTGTGGAGATCTTTTTCAGTTTGATTTACTTTAATTTCTCTTCTTCGAATAAAAAGAAAACAACAGGTAAATAGAAAAGGAAAACCAATACCTTTCCTAATGGTGGGAGGCATAATTTCGGGTCCTCACTTCCTTCTGTTTGCTGTCTGCGGCTTCTCATGTTCAGGGGAGGGCATGAGCGAGCTGTCACTAGCTGACCGTGCCACAATTGCCAACATGTCTCCTGAGTATGGAGCAACAATGGGCTTCTTCCCAGTGGACCACGTGACTCTTCAGTACCTCAAATTGACTGGGAGAAGCGAAGAAACTGTTAGTTGGCTCTAGAAGATTCTCAGAAAGTAATATGCCTAATCTGCTTACACAAACTGAATGATTTATGCAGGTTTCCATGATAGAGTCCTATTTACGGGCCAACAAGATGTTTGTGGACTACACCGAGGTGAAAATTATATGCCGATATTGCATCAAATTTCATATCTTCAGGTTGAAAAGTTTTGAGTATACCTGTAAATTCCCACCAAGCATTATTGTTTAAAGCAGCCCATGGTAGAGAGAACATATTCTTCGCACTTGGAACTGGATCTGAAGGATGTGGAACCTTGTGTGTCTGGCCCAAAAAGGTAATTTAGCGTATACATGCTCAAATTATTATCGAGTCTCTTGTCTCTCTTTTTACTGTTTCTAGACATGGAATAGGAAGTATGAGACGGGCAGTGATCCTCTGAATTCCTAAATGTTTTATGTCTGACATGTTCCTATATAGCTTCCTGTTTCGAAATATGAATTTTTTCCCCTCTTCTGCACTTTTTTTCCTTATCTTATAAAATCTTCAACTGATTAGCCCCCATTCCTACTAGAATTGTTTGAGTTGATCCACTGATTCTTTTCTCTGAGCACATGTTCTTTTTTTCCAGGCCTCATGACCGGGTCCCATTGAAAGATATGAAAGTTGATTGGCATGCTTGCTTAGACAACAGAGTTGGATTTAAGGTGACAATCTCAAGTGACTATTGATGTTTGAGAAATCAAAAGGGCGAACATTCCAGTGTAATGTGGCATTTTCATGTGGTAATCATTTTCCTCATGAATTTTCAGGGTTTTGCAGTGCCTAAGGAGTCCCAGTCAAAAGTTGTAGATTTCACATTCCATGGAACCCCAGCACAGCTTCGGCATGGTGATGTCGTTATAGCAGCTATCACTAGTTGTACCAACACTTCCAATCCTAGTGTGATGCTTGGTGCTGCTTTGGTTGCAAAGAAGGCCTGCGAGTTGGGATTGGAGGTGAGACTCTCTTTAAATCTTGATTATTCGTAACTTCTTTTACTGATAGAAAGATCAATCAACGTCCCTTATTTCTTTCTTTATAACACTAAAATTAATGGAGTTTGGGAAATGGCTCATCTTTTTTGTCTTGGGTTAAGGGATCATAGATTGTCATGTTTCTTCTGCTTCATATGTCCTACCACTGTTTGACTGTCAAGCTAGTGTTCATATGTAATTGAAAAGGCCTAATACATAAGAATCTGTAATTCAGACTAGTGTTACAGAGAAATTATTGCACTTTACTTCACCGAAGAAAGAAATTACCCCACATATTGGCCAAATATATATAGGGTGTGAGTTGCACCAAAAAAATGATTTCCATCAAAGCTCTCCATTGCCTTTGTCCTTCACATCATCTATGAATTAAGACTGCATGCTATGCACTGTTAACTTTGAGTGTCATGAGTTCCAGGTATGAAATGAACTAATGATCAATATTTGGCTCAAATGAACTTATGGCAGGTGAAGCCATGGATTAAGACGAGTCTTGCCCCAGGATCAGGTGTTGTGACAAGATATCTGGAAAAAAGGTGCTTTCATGAACTGAATCAAAGATGCATTTCCGATAAGTGGTGTTAGTCCATAAACTGAGTATGGAATCTTGTGTTAGCAGTGGTCTCCAGAAGTATCTGAACCAGCTAGGGTTCAACATTGTTGGGTATGGATGCACAACATGCATTGGCAATTCAGGGGACATTGAAGAAGCAGTGGCATCAGCCATCAGTGAAAATGGTAAGTCCAAGTTAATGTCTGACTACTTTGGATCAGTTGACTGATTAGAAGGGAAAGAAAAAGAATATGTCATAGATTGGGTGGAGTTCTAGACTTAACCTGGTGCTCTGCTTTTCTTTTTTTGGAAAAGTAGTATTTCATTCAACATGATAAGAAATATGTACAATCAGAACATATAAGCTAAAAAATGAAATCAAACAACGAGCTGTAACTGAACCCCTTATCCAAGATTGGAAACTAGGCAATGAAACCTTCTCGCTAATGATATTAAGTATTGACAATAAGATGACCAGCTCCCTGACTGTCCTGACCATATGGGCTTTTGATGCGTTCGTGTGCTCAATTTGTTTAGTTAGCAGTTCTACACGGGAAAGAAGAAAAATAAAGAAACAGAAAGGGATTTTCACTCCAAAAAACAAAAAAAGAAAAAGAAAAAAAGAAACAGAAACAGACAGGGATTTTATTACATGCTTGTTTCCTCATGCCCTAGTTTAACTCAGCCTTCCCCCTAGATACCCTCATCTGCGCATGCCTTATGCAAAGTTAAATATTCACTTGTTCTGATTGAAGGAGAACCTGCCAAGAGAGAAGAAATATATCCTAGTTTTTAGTGCATGACTTGGTTCGGAGGAAAGAATGAGCTATTTATTTGTTGCCTTGCATGACCAGATGTTGTAGCTGCAGCTGTCTTGTCGGGCAATAGGAACTTCGAAGGTCGTGTCCATCCCTTAACGAGGGCAAACTATCTCGCTTCTCCTCCCCTTGTGGTTGCGTATGCTCTTGCTGGCACAGTACGTAGATTGTTAATCCTTTTGATAATTATTATACATTTTTGGCTGGGGATGGATGTTCATTGATTCAAAACATATGTGCATTTTTCAATCAGAGGTTACTTATCGGTTTTAGCTTGAGTCAATTTTCAGTTGCAGTTCTTACTGAAAACAAATCTTGCAGGTGGACATTGACTTTGAAACAGAAGCCATTGGGTCGGGTAAAGATGGAAAGAACGTGTACTTGAGAGATATTTGGCCATCAAATGAAGAAGTAGCAGATGTGAGTGTCTATAACTCACTTTTCCAATTCATTTATGGTTCTCTCTTTCATCATATTTCGGATTATCTTTGTAGTGAACTTTAAAGATTTTAATCAAATTACAAAACCATAGTTTAAGAATATTGGTTCTTTTAGCCCAGAAGACGGAACAGTAGCAGTACTTATCTAACATTTGGTAGACAACGTGGGAACACCTTACACCTTTGCTCTTCTGTTCCAGAAAGCTTGGAATTTTTTCCATTTTGTTGATTTTCTTCTCGAGTACCCTCCAATTTTCTTTATTATTCGTGAGAGAAGGATGGCGAATTTGTGAAGCATTTTCTATTATCATTGTATTAAAAGTATCTGGTCATTTTGATGTTTCAAGAAAACTGTTTCTTACAACAAACTGCTGACAAAGGGAAACTGTTCTTTTGAAACATCATTGATCAGAGATCGAAACTCCCTACTTATCTCCTTTCTTTGCCCACTTTCTTCCTTAGGTTGTGCAATCAAATGTGCTCCCAGACATGTTCAAAGCAACCTATGAAGCGATCACCAAGGGAAACCCAATGTGGAACCAGCTGACTGTGCCCTCTAGCATGCTCTACTCGTGGGACCCAAAGTCAACCTACATCCACGAGCCACCTTACTTCAAGGGCATGTCCATGTCTCCCCCAGGACCACATGGGGTCAAGGAAGCTTACTGCCTGCTCAACTTTGGGGACAGCATCACAACTGATCACATCTCCCCAGCTGGCAGCATCCATAGGGACAGCCCTGCTGCGAGGTACCTGATGGAACGGGGGGTTGATAGGAGGGACTTCAACTCCTATGGGAGCCGCAGGGGCAATGACGAGGTGATGGCTAGAGGAACCTTTGCGAATATTCGGCTAGTCAACAAGCTTCTGAAGGGGGAGGTCGGGCCCAAAACTATTCACATTCCCAGTGGGGAGAAGTTATCGGTCTTTGATGCAGCCATGGTATTTCCATTTTTATCCCCTTGAACTCTACGTTCAACTTTCTTATTTGATGCGTTCAGGAACTTGAGGCATTCCAGTTAGTCTAAGGTTGTGTTTCTTAAAGCTTAGGCTCGTAATATTTAGTAATGATTTATGAAGAATCACAAACGGGGAGAGAGGGAGAAAACAAGAGAATTTAGAGATGTTTTTTGCTAGTTTGATTTACCAATTAAGTCTAGTATGAACTTTAATTCGATCTTAAACAGATGCTTTGTGCCCTAGGAGAGTTCATTTGAGACATGGATTATTTTGTTTGTCTATTTCAGAGGTACAAGAGCGATGGACAGGAGACCATTATTTTGGCGGGTGCAGAGTACGGAAGTGGAAGCTCCCGTGATTGGGCCGCAAAGGGCCCTATGCTTCTGGTTCGATTTTGATTTTTTTCCAATTCCCATTAAGTTTCATCATTAAGTGTCACCTTCTTGTATGCAACCTTCAACTCTGACTCTGTTTCAGGGCGTTAAAGCTGTGATTGCAAAGAGCTTTGAGCGGATTCATCGAAGCAACCTAGTTGGGATGGGCGTTATCCCACTGTGCTTCAAGCCTGGGGAGGATGCTGAGACTCTTGGGTTGACAGGCCAGGAACGGTTCACCATTGACCTTCCAAAATCTGTGAGCGAGATAAGACCGGGCCAGGATGTCACGGTGGTCACTGACAGCGGCAAGTCATTTGCTTGTACACTACGGTTCGATACCGAGGTAATGGAACCAACTAGTGAGTCGCAATTCAATCATACACTAAACTTTTTCAGCCACTGTAGTCCACCCCCCGAGCAGATTCTTATATTTCAAGTTCTGCACTCCCTTTTAATTGTTGATGGGTCCATCAAGTGAAGTGACCCACCGGTCTTGGAGCGGGTCTTGGGTTCAGTTTGAAGCCTTCTGGTACCTGCAAAGCAATCGAGTCCAGGTTTGAATCATGGATGGTTAAATCATAGGTTGTATGTAGGAGAAAGATGCCGGTACTGAGTAGGGGGATATGATGTTCAAAACCTCAATCTTTGGCGGCCTGGCCATATTTATATACTTATCTGGTTGAGTGTTGAAGTTGGGTGAAGTAATCAGTGATATCGGCGTGGATAAGACCTTCGTAGTGAGTGGGTGTGCAGCTTGGTTGATATGATTGGAGTCATGACATGAGTGTTTTGACCGATGTGACCGGGATAGGTAGTCCAACTGGGTGGTTGTCTAGATGCCTTAGATGGTCAGAATGGTGTCGGTGGACATCTTTGAACCCCACTAGCTTCAGTCGGTTTGGGCGAGTAGTCTTGGAGTCAGGTTGAACGGTATCTGTCTGTATCAATTGTTGTTGAAGTTATATAGTTTTCCTATAACTTTGCAGGTGGAACTGGCCTACTTCGACCATGGGGGCATCTTGCAGTACGCAATCAGAAACTTGGTCGGCGCAAACCACTGAGTGCAATGGCCAAGCACAGTCGGAGTAAACAACGGCCTCGCTTATTTCAAGCTCTGCTCCAAGGTCGGACTCGTTCACCACCACCATGGCCCCGCATTCCCATTGCCGGGGCTGATCATACTTTTTTATCCAGGGCACGATCCTCCATCTCTACCGATAATAAAGCGGAGGATACGAACTTGAATGATCCCCGAGTGGGTTGGTACAGTTTGTGTTTTGCATCAACTGCTATGATCAATAATTTGAAATTAGCATGGGCAGGGTGTCTCGCAATGAGTCATCCCTGTGATCTTGTGGAACTACTTAGAACTGTTCTGTTTGGTTTGACAACATCTTTTGCGGGTCTGGTTCTAAACTATCAACAAAAAAGAAAAAATTTACCTATTTTCTTTTTAATTTGATGAAAAGCAATTGTTAATATATAAATAAATAAATAGTCAAATTATCTAAATATTCACAATAACAACTACCTTTTAGGAATATAAATTTGTATATTTTTTTGTTAACCTGAGTGGCTTGTTTCACGTATAATTGAACCTGAGCTGACAGTTCTTGGACTGGAAATGTCGGTTCACGAACTGTGGTCAGGACTCGTCTAACCGATGAGGTAAATGATGAGTATTTCTATTATCTTATATCAGAAAGGAGCGAATGTTTCTATAAGATCATCCAAGAGCATTTTTACCCGGTGTAGAATCGCGATTTAGAGGGCCAAGCCATACGGGTGTTCAAAGCGGATAATACGCCTTTCCACTGAATATGCATACAACCTCGTATAAAGCTTGTCAAAATCTCGACACGGTACAAAACAAGTTACAATGCCAAGCTCATAGTCACTCGGAGACAGATCTAGAGATGTTGGCTCGGGCCGAAACTAAAGATTGTTCCAATAGTAAATGTAAAAGAATGAATCCGATGGGACGACACACAATAACCTAATTAAAAAAATGGATAAAAATATTTTAATATCTATAATATTTTCACTAGTTTTCTCGATGTTGTCAGCCAGATGGTAATATCGAAAAGTAACAAGAAAATCCTCGAAATGTTAGATCAGATCTGGTATTATTTCTAACACAAAGCGGAACTCCACGCTCGAGAGATCAAACAAAACTGAACCAGACTGGTCGTTGGTTCCATCCAGAAGTGCGGTCGAGAAATAGAATGTTAGGTGGACATTAGTGCTACTAGAAAAGGTCTCCATCGTCGCCGCCTTTGTTCATGCAACATTAACTGAGAAACGGTTGTTGCGGTCAGGGACGAATCCGGAAATTTGGTTCAGGAGGGCGAAATTATATAAGATACTAACATAACAGATACAGAGAGGTGAAATTCTATAGGACACTAACATAACAAATTTATTAGACGAAATATGATAGTTCAATAAAAAATTGAACAAAATCGAGTGATATATAGATATATTATATTGAGGATTTTTCCTGTTTCGAGGGTGATCGCTCCCACGCCCCCTAAATCAGTCCCTGGTTTCGGTATGATATTTAGAAGAATAATGGATAAATCTAGAACGATTGTTCGAGAAGGATGCGAAAAGTGAAGTGAAATGATGACATCATGTAAGCGACATTAACTTGATATATTCATTCAATCGGAATTTTTCTTTTACATGTTTTTCCAATTAGAGTTCATTGTTTATATTTTTTAATATTTTTTACCAGTTATATATTATTTCTAATTAGCATTCACAATTTATTTAAGATTTTTTATACTTCTAAAGATTTTTTAAGATTTAATAATTATAACTGTATAATTATTGACGATATGTCAAGTCCTGATTGGACGGATATACTACGTAAGTATCGTCCACGTGGTATGACCGTTCCACTGAAGACTTTTTTATTTAAGAGAGATGGAGGAGAGGGTTTCGCGTTAGTAATTTTCAAGATCCGATCTGTTCAATAAAATCTCCGACTAAATGATGCGATTTAGAAACGATATTTCGAGAATTAGTTTCACATGTACATTATTTATTTATTTTAATGGGGGTATTTCTGTTCAAAACTCAATCAATGTAGCATTTGACAGGTGGCGGTGATCTTCATAATTGCATAGCTTGCGGCTCACCCTTTGTTCAACGGTGAACCGCATGAATTTCCCGATGTATCCTTCCGCTCTAATCCATATATTAATAGGCTAAAAGATAGCCACAATACTCCCTTCTGCTGAAGCCACGTCATCAGATTGGGGCCTTTCATTTGCTCTACTACCCAGTCCATTTTGCTTTTTTCTTTCCTTTCTCGCTGGGAAGGGTTTGCATTTGGTCATGTTAGTGGGGACTACAGGAAGCGAGTGTGAGTTACATCAGAGGTTGTTGTATGGTAAGATGTTCATATATTATTATTGATGGGCCTTTTGTAAATAGCCCCGTTTCCACCAAAATACCTAAAGCTATCAGAAGATGGTGCACACTTATCTTATAAATCCATTACGGTTCTCTTATATGACCGATATTGGATCTAACATCCCCTATCACGCGCAGCGTGTTAAGGTACTTAACCTAGCTCTAATACCATATTTAATTTTATATGTTATTGTGAGCAGACCATTGGTGGAGTCGGTGACTTGGACATGGAGGAGATTGCCAGAGACGAATCTGAGCTTATATAAGTGTTTTGATTGTAAGTTGTTGGTTTTGGTATCGGATTTTTCAACAAATTATTGCATATTTTTAAAAGTAAGGCAAAATGAAGAGCTAAGACTAAGCTCTCCGATTTTTCAAATTGAAAAATTATCAGGGGATGTATTTTCAAGAGCAAAAACGTTTTTTTTTTGTTTTTGCAGTCTGGAGAGGGACTTTTAAAAAAAAAAATTTAATTGAAAAATCATCACGAAAGACAAATGCTGTGATCTTACAAATCAATGTTGCTGTTTCTGTCTGATCTTCAACGTGCCGCTCGACTTAATTAATAAAATTGTCGGCAGCGAATCTATTACGGGGATTAGAATATGAAGAGAGGGGAGAATTCCCACATCTTTGACAAAATAAGTTCGAGAAAGGTCTACGATCACCGTCACATTTATCTCGTGAACTCGAAAAATTTTATAGAATATTTTACAAAAATTTTATCGAATTTTATTTATATTTTTATTAAATTATCTTTTTTTATTTTCTTAAACTCGTCATCTTACTCTTCCATAGAATTTCGCCCCTTTGATAAGTTTTTTAGATATATCTCTGCGGTGACAGATGCGTGTGACATTGTTTGCGTCATTTCGTTGCTGACTCACCCTCTATGATTGATTCTTCGTATTCTTGATAAGTAAACTATCGCACCAGTGCATGTTATGCTCCCGTAGCCCCTCTTAACACCAAATTTGTCATTTCCTCTATCAGTGAGCTGACTTGAGCGTCGGACTGTCGAATCTAGCCATCACCCCTGTTCAACTTTCTTTGATGTTTCAGGTCCATATATAGGTCAACTTGCA
Organism: Lagerstroemia speciosa; assembly: GCA_037672795.1. Lineage (NCBI taxonomy): Eukaryota > Viridiplantae > Streptophyta > Magnoliopsida > Myrtales > Lythraceae > Lagerstroemia > Lagerstroemia speciosa. The sequence continues at coordinate 8,818,881 of CM075299.1, forward strand.
CTGTGAGAGCCTGTCGAGTCAGTCTGCCCTTCCAGAGTGTCGTATTGAACCCTCGATGTCTTAGTAAAATATCGATACATCTGATTTTTCCACCTAGAGACCTACGAGCGTCTGATATTGATATAATATACGAGACAGAGACGTGCGCTATTGAGCTGTGAAACTGAGTAAAGGGATGTCTGGTTGGTGGATCTCTCTATGTGTCCTACAGGCTGGCATGGTGGTTGAACGAGTGTTCAGTGATTACCCAATTGGATGGTTTTAATTTACAAAGTAATCGATTCGGTGACTAGTCATCGGTACGATCCCATATTCGAGTTTAGTGAATGACAAAAAATTCATAGTTGCTAGAATTTTTACTTTTCAGTGGACCGATACTGTTCGAAACGATTAAATTTTTCAATATCAGATAATTTTAAAAAGAGAGAGAAAAGAAGAGTTATTACCCTCAAAATAAAAGGGCTAAAAAATTTATGAGGCTAGGGTTTATATTTGTTTCAGAAATTCTTCGATTGTCCTGACTCATCATATAAGATAAATTATTAATTGAACTGCAATAAATAAGTAAATAGATATTAATTATTTGTATGATTGACTCAATTATTTCTAATTATAGCGATTTTATTAATTTTTTTCCACCTGATTCTAATGTTTGTCAATTTTGTTCTATATTTATTTATTTATGAGATAATTATACTGGAAGTCTTATATGTTTGTAGATTATTGCAAGTGAGTCCTAAATGTTCCAAATTGTCAAATCAAGTCCTATATGTTGTCCGCGTTACAACGTTGAGTCCTTTCCGTCGCTTTCTGTTACTTTAAGCTAAGTTGTATCAGCGCCACGTCAGCGTCACATCAGGTTAAAGTGAAGGTAGGTGACGGAAATGACTCGATGTTATAACACAAATAACATGTATAACTTGATTTTCTGCTTCAAAATATTTAGGACTCACTCGTAAGAATCGACAAATATATAAGATTTCTGGTGTCTTTATCTCATTTATTTATATCTTATTTATTTATTTTATCCATCTAATCTGTTCAAGTTTTTTGATTTATTAGTAGATCTGGCTCATCATTTTCACACTCGCTAGTTATCAATAAAAGAAAGATGATACAAGAACTTCGAGATCTCTACTGTCCCTTCAAGGAAGGATTTGGGATCCAATAAGGGGTGTTTGGTACAAATATTGTTAGATTACGGGAGAAAGTTAGATTGCATCAAAAATTTTATTTTACACGGAAAATGGATTGCGATATGAAATCGTTGTGTGCGGTAAGTTTTCTAGGATTACAAAGAAAGTAGATAAAATTTAAGATTATAATGATTAATATTACAAAATTGTCCAAACATTACATAGCGGGATTACTAGATCGCTACTACCTCAAGACATTGCTTTGCTCAAAACCCACGTGAAGGGCTGGACATTTTTGTAACATTCTTTCCTTTAAAGGAGGATAACAGTAGCAGCGATCTGGTAATTCCGCTACGTAAAGAGAAGTTGCACCCTTTTGCTTTGCAAAAGCTTTTCCACCGAAATCTCCAGGCTCAGTAAAGAGATCGCTTCATTTTGAATCCAAACAATGTAATTTATGATGTAAAATATCTATTTTTCATGTAGAATTCAAACTTTACATGGAATCAAATACCAACTAAGTCAAATACGAAAAAGGAAGTGAAGCAAATTATTAAAAAAAAAAAGGAAATGGGAGTAGTGATATTAATAATGATAATTGTCATTGGTTGTATCTCAAAATGAGGGTAACTTTTAAGAATGTCTTAACTCAAAAGATAATACAGCTCACTTCCTATTTAGGCTTAGTGAATATATAATATGGGAATTATATTCTTATAATATTATTATAAATAATATATGAATACAATATGGGAAAATCATAAAGTTAATAATTAACCTAATTGATCTTACCATCTTATTTCTAATCAACATTAATTAATAGCAAAAACACCTTTAATAATTCCTTCTGAAGATAAACATTGCAACTATAAATGTTCATCATGTGCATTTTTCATCTCCATGGTTTTTTCGATGTACAGATGAGACGCATAAGCCTAGAAATGATAGAAGGAAGAGCCGATAAATTGGCCACGGGATGTCCCACGAGGGAGTTTGAACCCATGACCTCCAGGTTACAGGGTGAAAGTAGCACCAACTATACCGACACTACAAGAAAACTGTTATTTACCGACGGACGGATCCGTCGGGAATCCATCGATAAACGGCTTTCCCAACGGATTTACTGACGGATTACCGACGGATACGTGCCGTCGCATTTTCCCTTGTCGGGATTACCGACAAATTTAATATCGACGGGAATCCGTCGGTAAATCACTCTCCCGACGGATTTACCGATGGATAATCCATCGGTAATCCGTCGGAACTGACGACAATATATTCATAGATAATTACCGACGGCTTGCTGCTCGCGACGGATTTCCGACGGATTATCCGTTGGTAAATCCGTCGGAAAATTCTGGTGATGCATGTTACAAATATTGATATATTTTATTTTGTAACTATTTATATGTTAAATTTATCAATCATATAAATTAATAAAATATCATTAGTATAAAATATTGAGCCAATCAAGAAAATAAATTTTATTAATTAGAAATATTTACAATTTTTATCCCAAAAAAAAACAATACAAATAACATTTCAGGGAGGTCGGCGGCGGCGAGGCTTGGGCTCAAGGGGCTGGCAGTGGCAGTCAGTGGCCTCGGTGGGTCTGCTCGGGGCTTGAGGTAGCACTTGGTGAGCGCTCGAGTTGGCTCTTCACGGGTTTGGCCGGGGGCTTCGGGTGACAGCTGGCGGTTCGGCGGGGTTGGTCGTGGCTCGGTGGGGCTCTCTGGAGGCCGGGGCTGGGACTTGCTGGAGGCCGGGGCTGGACTTGCTGGAGGTCGAGGCTCGGGCTCGGTGGAGCTCGAGGCCGGGTTGCTCGGTGGATGGACTTGGGCGTCGGGGCTCGAGGCTCTGGCATCGAGGCTCGGACTCTGTGGCTCGCTGCTCAAACTTGGTGGATCGTGCTCGGGAGAGAAATCACCAAAGGAAATGGGAGAGGAGAGGCCGGGCTCGAGATATATATAAGGAATTTTCCGACGGATTACCGATGGATATTTCCATCGATAATCCGTTGGAAAATTGATTCGCCTACGAAAGAGCGGGAAAAAATCCCGCCAATAAAATTCAAATACCGACGCAATATCCGTCGGAAAAAACATGAACACCGTCTCCATAGATTCACCGACGGATTCGGCCGTCGGTAAATCACCCGCTCCATTCGCACTATAACATACCGACGGATTTACCTACGGAATACAATCCGTCAGTAATTGCCTACGGATTTACCAACGGAATAATCTGTCGGCAAACTCCCGCGCTCTTCCCGCCATGATATAACGACGGATTTGCCGACGGACTAATCCGTCGGTAAGCCTCATTGATGTTCCTGACGGATAGTCCATCGGAAATCCGTCGGATTGGATTCCGTCGGTAATATCCATCGGTATTTCTGATGGATTTTGTCCGACGGTTTATCCGTCGGAAATATCCGTCTGTATTTGACAGTTTTCTTGTAGTGCGAGTCATCTTTCTCATCATTTCCAACGTTGTTCTTTGGTTCGATGGTGGTGGTGGTGGTGGTGGAAGTAGCTCAGACTAGAGGCATCCATGAGGAAGGCACGATGGTTGGGAGGGCAGGAAGACCAATGAGGAAGAAGTTGCTGGAAAAGGAATTGATGTTTGGATGGCCAGAAGAAGTGCGATGACAAGGAGAGGGCATCGAGAATATGATCATCAAGTAAACGAGAGAGGACTAATTTGAGCTCAACCCATTGAATCTGATGAGGCTAAAATTTCCATCGAGTTTAGTCAAATGATGCAAAGGGAGAAGCTCAAGTAGTGAGTCCCATTGACTGCAGTTATCGAATAGGAGACGATTGAGAAAATTTACCTGTCAAAGAGAGAGGAATCCAAACAAGGAATAGAGCAAGAAAGAAGAAAAAGTCGGATGGAAATAAGAAATCTTATATTGCAACTTTGATACCATGAAGATGTTCATCAATGATCCTTACTAGCACGAATGAAATATGGTCCAAAAGACATGCACCTCTCCCTTTGCTAAAGTTGTCCCCATTCTAGTCATTGATTTGAATCTTGGAAGATGAGACACCACTTCATTGACGAAATCGAGGTTGCTCTGATCCTACAACTTCTGTTGCTGGATGAACTAATCGACTATGATCTAATCACGGCACAGACTTTTCATATACTCCACACACTAGCTCATCAACTGATCAAGCATGGCCATAACGAGTGGCCAATTGGAGACATGAACATGTGACTTTTGTAGGTTGGAACAAGAAGTGGAAGGAGGAGGAGAAGAATTGAAATGGACTTTGAAGGGGGAAGAAGACACAGATTCCAAATGGATAAAAAGTTATGGAACGTAAAGGGAGTGGAATTTACAGAGGGAGGGAGAGCCTGAGAAAATAGAAGACCCCAAGAAGAGGCTCAGCCAAGCCAAGAGAGTTGGCTACGAGTGAGAAGGTCGAGAACAGAGTAAACAAAAAGGAAGGGAGCGGTGTCGTTGAAGAACAGCTGCTGTTTGAAATGGGTCCAAGATGTTCCAGTCTTCACAAATTGGAGATCAAAAGGATTCAACCGTGGTGATTTATCGGATGAAGACACCTGATAACTCTTGAGAGTATAGTGACGAAGAATTGAGAGAATAAATCAGTTGCAGTTGCAAGAGAAGGGCTGGTTGGCAAAGAGGAATTGCTAGTGCAAGAGGAAGGAGAATCATATATGAAAGGGTATATCAAGATGATGTTGGGCTAAAATTCGAGAAAGTCTTTTCTGTAACGTGTACACTACGTGGAAGTGTTGATGTGGTGTCACAAGTCAACCAAATCAAGCAATTTTTACGATTATTTTTTCTCTTTTATGATTTATTTTTTTCCTCTTAGATTCTATAAAAAATATCATAAAAATAACTGAATCATATTAGTTCATAACATCACGTCAACATTATCATGTGGTGTACCTGTTACACACAAGACTCTCTCCTGGAATTCAGAGTTTGCCCATAAGGTTGTCATTATTTCTATTGACTGAAAAACAAGAAATAAATATAAAGATGGAATTGTCGGATGCGGTTGGTCAAGATTGGTCGCTATAATAGAAGATTGTCTTCAGCAGAAACTGTCAGTACTATTTCTAGATTTTTTTTCGCTACATTATGGTGAAAAAATTTGATTAAAATAAGAGAATGGTAGGAAAAATATTGAAAAAGATAAACGAAAGGAATGATGGAATTTTCATCTATTGTTCATTCATCGAACAATCTTGGATGTTGGGTCTACGAGCATTGATTGGATGGTGGAATAGGTGCTCATTAGGGTCTTTGCGACCAACTTGATACTATCTTGATTCAACCTTTTAAGTGAAATGAGCCAAAAGCAGTGAAAATTCACAAACCAATGTTGGGAAAATGGCGCCCACAGGGGTAGTCCCACTGGTTGGGGAGGGATGTTTCTTTGTGGGTGAAGGCTTTATAACTCTCGAACTCGTCAAGTTTACTTGGCTTATCCGACATAAGTGGTTTGTAGGTTATTACTTGTGCCCCGAGGAGGAGGTGTCGTAACCATCGCTAATCGGGTTTGGAAGGCGCTCGGATACCTCGGTTATCAAATAAAAATGTGAGAAAATGGCATGAAAAGACCGACCAAACTTTCGTCCACCAAGGAACTATTTTTGGACCTGTTAATAATTTCTTTTTTGATAACTGAGGTATGCGAGCACCTTTCAAGCCCTACTAGCGGTGATTGTGACACCCCCTCCTCCTTGAAGTACATGCAATATTCCGCAAACCTTATGTGTTAAGTAACTCAGGATAAATCCTAAGGGGCTCATGCCCCCTAGGGATCTTACCTCCAACTTGGGAAATAAGGAGACCCTTACTTACCAGTTGGACTGGCCTGACGCGACTTGCTAATAATTGTTGAAAGCCGTAGTGAGTGTTTTAGAAGGGGTTGGCCGACAACAGCTTGACACACTATCTTTCTTCAACCTTATAAGCAAAATGTGGCAAAAGTAAGGCATGTCCATGGAACAATGATGGTGAAAGGACTATAGATTTTTTTTTTTTCTGGTGTTTCTTCAAGGAATGATTTCAGATACGGTGACAATTGTTGGATGGATGATCGTGTTTTTTGTAGGATTCTGGGAACTGTTTAATGCAGTATCTCTGTTTAACTTTTTGAGTGAAATGTGGGGAAAAGGAAGGGACAATCACAGATCATTGATTGGATGGCATAATTTTATGACATAGTGACCGATTTAAAGTTAGCATAATGGTTTCCTCAGTAAATCCTCAAATGAGTGATCACAGGTTGGGAGGGTTGATGGGGATTTTTCCAGAGATTTCAACCCGACCACAGATTAGTCTCGGAGTACGTTTCGACTGGTCCGGGAATATTACGTGGTGCAAACAGAAAAAAGTTTTATGATATAGTGTGTAATAGTTAAAGAAAATGTGGTAGGTTGCTCAATTTTTAGTGATGTCCCACCACCATTATATCATCTTATGTAAGGTGTGACCACATAGAGGTTGTGATAGCAAGCGATGATATTGATATGATATCCTTCTAATCACTGCACAGAATGCCGTTAGGTTGTGTTTGGTTGGGTTTAAAATTTAAATTTTAGAGGAAAAATTGAAAATTTATATCATTTTACATTGTTCGGGTATAAAGTGGGGTTGAATGTGAGTTTTCCAGGCCAAATATCGATTCATGAGCTAGCAGATTTTGTTGGAAAAGTGTTAACATTACTTTAGGATGTAGTCTCAAAATGGGTGGGATCCATATTCCATTGTACTAGGAAACTACAGGGTACCCACTGTGAGGAAGGAAAAGGGGAAAAGAAGTGGGGGCACTGTTGTAAAAGGATGCACATTTCCTATCATATCAAATAATATAATATTACATTTTTTTTATCAAGCAAAGAAGAATTCCATCGAGTAGCTGGTAGGTCATCGAATAACATTTTCTTGTTGCTGATCAGAGGAGCCACTGTATTCTATATCACGAGAAAGTCTTGGGTGCAATGGTGGCACCACACACCAGTATAGTCACGCGGTGTCACGAACCAATAAGAGTTCATCACATTTACAATTCGATAATGTGAAATTGAAACTACAAAACATATAGGTGAACCTAGGGCCGACGACGGTTTCAAAACTGATCGGTCTCGATATCGTGGAGGAGTGGAACCAACCCTGAACCGTTCATAATACAGTTCGGAACTGTCCAGTTCCAGTTTGGAATCATGATTCCCACTGGCTTGGAATAGTCGATTTGAAATTATTCAATTTCAATTCGGAACTGGTAAGTTCAATAAATTAAAAATTTTAAGAGAATGATAAGTTTCAAGTACATAATTTTGATGTGTGTATTGCTAAGTGTTTGAGCAATAGAGAAGGGGTTATAAGCTCTTTGAAGAGCTCATCTGAAAGAAATAAAATATTTAAGCAATAATTCATAAAGTTTAAATAATTTTGGTCTCATCTGAGCATTATGAGCTTGTGAGTTGTTCTTCTTATTTTGATTTACTTTTTAATTTACAGTTTGGAACTGTCAATTCCGGGCCGATTCATGTTCTATTTTGGAATCGAGGGTTCCAGTTCCTACAAATGGTGGAACCGGCCCGGAGCTTGCCTCCTCACTATTTTGGACCGATTTAGGCCAGGTTCCGAGCCGGTGGCTAGCCCCATTCAAACCCCTTCTTTTTCACACTAAAAATCTTAAAACTCTAAAGAATCATTGTTGGACAATTCTCAACTTCCTCTTGATCTTTTCATTAATTGATGTTAAAATTTCTTAGAAATTTTTAATTTTTGTTTAGGTTTTTAATATTTCTTTAATTTTTTAATGTAAAAAAGAATGGCTTAAATTTCCGCAACATAAATTTCTTATAATAAATTACAGATAATAATTTTTATTGGCTCATAACATTACGTAACAATACTGATACGATATAATATCATACCTACTTAAAATAATATATAAATATATATTGATATGGGACATTCAAACATAAATAAAGTGAAGAAATTTTTTTCCCCATATTTTTCAGACTTTCCCATCATACCCTTTATCAACAATCTTCTTTGGGAAAAACAATGAAAAAAAAGAAGAAAAAGGCTCCATAACGCTGCCATAGATGAGATCGTGGAGCTCAGTTAAACTAAAAGCCTCCTTTAACGGCGGTCCCTCCTGTGATGAAACCCGCTCACAACCTGTTGCTTCCTTCTCTGCAGATTCCGAACCTCCCTTCCCCAACTTCCTTCATCTAACTTCCTTCCCACCTGCTCCTTCCCTCCCACTCTCTCTCCAGCCCCACTGTCTGTCTCTCTCTCAATCTCTACAGAAACGGTAAAGTATCTGCAACCTTGTTTCTTGCAATCCACCCTCGTCGTCGTCCTCCTCCAATAAGCAACGCAGGAAAAGACAGTGCTCGGTGAAGCTTTTTTAAGCTTTTGCAGAGTCCTGTCACCACCCACCACCGCCACCACCATTGCTGCAATCTGAGGAAAGGTCCCTTTCCCACTTCTCTCGGCCAAGCAACGGATCTTCTTCGTCCTCCATCAGTATATACAGTTGTGACCCACATTCACACTCCATCTCCCACTCATAGATCGGTAGATCCCCTTCTATATCCTTCCTCTGCTTCAGCTTCTTCCCCGTGAAGCCTTTCAAATGGCGGATCTGACGCCGGATCAGCTCACCTACCTCCATGGCGACCTCGACCTCCTGATTATTGCCGCACGCGACCTCCCCAACATGGACGTCCTGTCGAGCCGGCTCCGCCGCTGTGTCACCGCTTGTGGAGCCTGCGCCCCAAGCCCCGGCCAGCCGCCCGCCGCCGCTGGAGATGCAGGGAATCTCGGCTCCCCCCACCGCCCAAAGATCATCACCAGTGACCCCTACGTCACCGTCCGGGTGCCCCAGGCCACCGTGGCTCGGACCCGTGTCCTCAAGAACTCGAAGAACCCCGAGTGGAACCAGCGGTTCCTCATCCCCTTCGCTCACCCAGTCACTGATCTCGAGTTCCAGGTGAAGGATAACGACGTTTTCGGAGCAGAGGTCATTGGGACAGCGAAAATCTCGGCTGCTGAAATTGCGACGGGGAAGCCCATATCGGGATGGTTCAACCTTACGGGTACCTCCTGCAAGCCTGACACCGCCATTAGACTTGACATGAAGTTCACCTCCGTGGAGGAAAACCCAGTTTACAGGAACGGGATCGCAGGCGATCCTGCAAAACGAGGTGTAGCCCACACCTACTTCCCTCTTCGGAAGGGAAGCAGCGTAACCTTGTACCAGGACGCCCATATCCCCGATGGGTTGCTGCCCAAAATCGAATTGGATGGAGGGAAGGTTTACAAGCATGAGAAGTGCTGGGAAGACATCTGTCACGCAATCTCCGAGGCTCACCATTTGATATATATTGTCGGCTGGTCTGTATTTCACAAGATTCGGCTAATTAGAGAGCCCACCCGTGAACTCCCACGAGGTGGGGACTTGACCCTGGGAGAGCTCCTCAAGTATAAATCTGAGGAAGGGGTTCGGGTCTTGCTTCTGGTCTGGGATGACAAGACATCGCATAACAAGTATTTTATCAACACGGTGAGTGTTCCTAGGTTGGGTTTCGTGCTTAGCATCAAATGGCATAGACTGCAGAAATTGATGAATGATATGGGTTACTTGTAGTTTCTCTGATCTTATGAATAGTCTATTGAAAAGAGGTCAAATGCTGGATTTTTAATGGTCAAAATGAAGTGGAAGTCAATTATTCTTTATCTTCTATTTAAGTACATGGGCATCTACATTTCTTTAATGATAATAATAAGGTATGTTCCGACATCAATAGTTTACAGTCACTTTTTGTAAGCTCAGTCTAATTTAAAATGGGCGATGGTCAATTATGATTGTACATAGATTACTTTAATAAGTTATGCATCTACTTTATATAGTTCTAGAGGTATGTCTGTACCCTATATCAGTAGTACCCATTATTGTAATTATACTACTATGTTAAGGGCTGAACTCAATGTATGATGTGGATGCAGGAAGGAGTGATGCAGACACATGACGAAGAGACCAAGAAGTTCTTCAAGAATTCATCTGTAAACTGTGTGCTGTCACCCCGTTATGCCAGCAGTAAGCTTGGCTATATGAAACAACAGGCACGATATTTCTTGTATTCGTTTCCACTTACATTGTTTTTGTTGTTGCAGAAATACAATTTTATATAGTTCCTTCCCTTATAGTAACAATCTAACTGGTTGTGCTGGAAGTGGCTTGATCATGACATTCCATTGAAATACATTGTATCATGGATGATTTGTATTTCTGTGGCTTATTAGAATAGCCAGCTGGCATGATATGAGCTAAACGATTAAAGTGCCAGTTTGCTATTGCTATCGATGTTTCTGATTCAATTTTTTGAGGATAGGATATATGTCTTTGTTCTTTCCTGGGCAGGGTACTAGTTGTAGTTTTCATTTTGAGCATGACGAAATGAGCTTATTTTGTTAAGCATTCAAAGAGATATTTTAGCTGTTACATGACAGATAATTGTTCTCTCTGCTTGCTTGTTTGAATTTTTTCTAGTGGAAGGATTTCTTTCTAAGAGTGAGTTGAGATCATTAATCACTAGTTCATTATGTTCTACTAGGAACGTTCCTTAATTGATTCTCCCTGTTGGCTTTACCACTAGAAAAACTAGTAAGCTATGTAGATTTTGTAGTCACTGAACATTCTTTTATATCAGTTGAAGAAAACTTGTCAGTGACAAATTTTTTGTCCGCATTTGTTATCTATCTCCCTGTGTAGTAGTCATGGAACTCCCTTTGTTCTAGCCTGGAGCTTGTCGTTATTTACTTATCTGATGGTTTTGCTAAAATGGACCATATACTTGGATTTTTTTTCAATATTCTTGCTCACAGCATTAAGATTTAATTCTGGAACAAATGTTCTGTTGTACCTAAGATAGCTTTTGTTTTGTTCAGGTTGTCGGAACAATGTTTACGCACCACCAAAAATGTGTTCTTGTGGACACGCAAGCACAAGGTAATAATAGGAAGATTTCTGCATTTATCGGAGGCCTAGATCTCTGTGATGGTCGTTATGACACGCCCGAGCACAGACTGTTCCGTGATTTGGACACAGTGTTTAAGGACGATTTTCACAATCCTACATTTCCTGTGAGTAAAAAATTCTTCCTAATTATATATATTGATGTACATAAACACATAAAGAGTCTGATGTGCAAATTCGTTATTAAAAGAATAGAAAAAGCTTTAATTGCATCATTATCCAGAATAGAAATAAAAACAGGAAAAAATGAAACAGATATGTACTATTTATTGCTATGTCACGAGCTTTATTTTGGCCATATGAAATGAGTTCTTTGTTATACTGTGGCACAATCTTGTTCCCGTATACCCTGCTGTATTGTTGTAAAATCAAATGTAGAAGTTATTTGTGCTTTGAAATTTTTTCAACTGCTGATTTGCATCGGCTTAAGAGGGGGAAGTAAAGTTGCTTCAATTGATTCATTTGAAGTTCACTGTTGATATTTTTCTTAATCAGCAACATGTTACCATTCTTTATAGAGCTAATGGGTGGATTGCAAATATTGAGCATTCATTGTTAGAAATTCCATAAAGCTGCCAGCGAGTTCTAATAATTTGTCTATTTCTCAAATATTTTTTATGGGTAGTAATGAATTTACTAGTTTGGAAGGTATAGTACAGTGATGCCTCGATAATCAAGTAGTGATGCTCCATGAGAGGAAACAAAAAATACTATCCGGCTTTGTTGGCACCTAAATTTGTGGAGTCGGTAATACATCTTTCCTGGAAGGGTTGGACTTGTAGGACCTTCTCTTAGAATCCATTTGCTTTCTTGTTTAATGAGACAAATGAAAAAAGAGGTGCATATGAGTTGTGGATGGCTTCTCATCTGTTCAGATATTTATTGTTTCCCTGCTGACGGTAAATATGCCAAAAATTTTAAAGGACAAGTAATAAACTTGTGTACTGCCTGGACTCTTGACTTTAAGTTGCCTTTTGTTGTATTTGTGTTCCAATTTCTAAAGAATCTTTTCATATAGCATATCAACATGTTAACTTGGACTTGCCTCATATTGTATTCAGGTTTCAATTTCTATGTATGGGTTAAGAGTCATGGTATTGCATTGTATCAGTTGTTTCAATTGTGTTTATCTAGCAGCAGTGCAGTTACTTATGATATCTAGCACTGTAATGTTAATCCCAATCCCAAAGCTAGTATTCTTTACTTTCTATATCTTGCAATAGTCTTAGTAACTTCAAGCATTCTCCATTTTATGATTCAGCCTGCACTAAAGGCACCAAGGCAACCTTGGCATGACCTCCACTGCAGGATTGAGGGGAACGCTGCGTACGACGTCCTTATAAACTTCGAGCAGCGCTGGAGGAGAGCTACTCGATGGAAGGAATTCAGCCTTTTCTTCAAAGGGAAAACTCACTGGCATGACGATTCCTTGATCAAGATTGAGCGAATTTCGTGGATTCTGAGCCCTTCTACCCCTGAGTTGCGTGGTCGCGGAATTACGTCTGCCTTCTCGAAGGAAAATGAGGATAGTGCCACGGAAATTCCGAAGGACAATCCCATGCTCTATGTGTTGAGTGAAGAAGATCCTGAGAACTGGCATGTTCAGGTCTGAAGATAGAGTGTTTACATTCCTTCTCTAATTAGAATTATTAATTTTTGAATGATTCCATAAATGGCTGTCCTGGACTCTTAAGTCATGGAGGTCCCACCAGCTAATGGAACCAAGTGAATAAAGCATGTCTCTCATTTCAAAAAGCGTTCGAAGTGTGTGGCAGGCCGCACCATGCCAAATGAGGGCTCTTTGATAGAATTCATCTTGAGGTGGTTTGCCTAATTTTTAAAAATATTTACCCTATTTTACCTATGCCAAATTTTGCTGTAGGTTTTCCGGTCTATTGACTCTGGATCAGTGAAGGGATTTCCAACCAGAGATGAATCTTCGGCTGAATCCCAGGTTTGTGAAAAAATGCGTCATTTGTTACTTTGGTTCATTCTGGTTATTAGAGTTATTCCGTGAATAGGATGTCATGCATCTCAAAGATGCAGAGATTAGTACCAAGAACATTCTGCAAAGTCTCATTGGTAAACAATGGATAACCCTTTCCCATTCGGGATAATGCTTGCGATTGTTAAGAGCACCAAACTTGTGCGGCAGCATATGAGATAGTAAGAGTTGATTGGGTAGTGGCACGAATATTAAACAGTGAACTAAATACATGGTCTCGGATGGGCAGCTCAAGGGAAAAAAAAATGGTTAGGATGATATGAATCTATCTATAGATATAGTACTTATGGATGCATGATCCACCATGCCTTGTGGAGTAAAAATATTCCCTCGACTTCTTGTACAAATAAGGTAAAGGGGTGTAAATGAGTTATATAGAATATATGGATTCTTGGTAAAATCCCTCAATCTGGTGATTTGACTTGTGTTTGGACAAGATTGATCGTTACGCTTTAATATGGAATGTAAGTTCCTAAATACAATGAAAGACAGGTTATTGAATGTATCTACAAAGAATTTTTAAATGGCACAGATACTACACTAGCAGCACAGCCACCATCAAACCTGTGAATCATTAAACTCTTCTCTGTACGGTTCAATATTGATAAATTTCTGAGAGACTGGTAATTTTACAATGACAACTGTTGCTATTGACGTGTCCTTTCATGTTTTTATTGCAGAATCTTATAGTTGCAAAGAATCTTGTAATAGATAGAAGCATCCAAACTGCATACATTCAGGCAATCAGATCTGCCCAGCATTTTATATACATCGAAAATCAATACTTTCTCGGGTCATCATATGGGTGGCCTTCATACAAAAATGCAGGTTAAATTCTTGAACTGCATCCCATGCATTTTCTGCTTTAGTTGAATTTGGATTTATAGTACTGCTAAATTGGATCGATGATTCTTATGCGGGTTAGTTTTATGATTTGGGCAGGGGCTGACAATCTTATCCCAATGGAACTAGCTCTGAAGATAGCTAGCAAAATCAGGGCTAATGAGAGATTTGCAGTATACATCGTTATTCCAATGTGGCCAGAGGGTGATCCCAAAACTGCTACTGTGCAAGAAATTCTTTATTGGCAGGTTTTGATTGAAGATAATTCCTCCTCCTACTCATGCATTATAAATCTTCTAAATATATTATTTTCTTTTGGTTGACTGAGAGTTTTTCAGAAGATTTATTAGTTTTTTACAAATTGTGGTACCCATATTGGTATTAAGGAAATGCAGTTCCCAATTTAAGAGCAGGGTTTTCATAGGAGCAAACTTGTTGTGTTGGTCTAGCATAAGAATTGCCCAAAATGAGGTTTATAGATTCCTTCAGATATGATCATCCACGGCAGTGCAGTTGATCTCAATACAATCCCTTTAGCTGCAAAATGAGTGCAACTGGAAATTTTTGAGAGACTCAATGGATGTTATCGCTTTTAGGCTCGTAATGGGCAGAGTTCAGTATTCAAAGAGAGGACTTGCACCAGCTTAAATCAGGGAGAGTTCTTTACAAACTTAATGATGTGAAAGAGACTTACCATAAGCTAATGATCTTTGTTTCGCGCTGGATTTTACTGGGTGCTTGCTTCGATCTAACTAATACATGTTTCATATTCTCTCTCAGAGCCAGACAATGCAAATGATGTATGGAGTTGTCGCACGGGAACTTAAGAAGTCGGGACACAATCATCTCCATCCCCAAGATTTCCTTAATTTCTATTGCCTTGGTAAAAGGGAAGAAATTTCAAAGGACTTGTCCAGTGATGCAAATGGAACTGCGGTAATGTTCTTTATCTAAATTTTTTCCTGCCTGTCTTTGAAATTATGTGAAGTTGCCCCATCTCATGTTCTTGTAGGATTTCAACCGCACAGCTGCCATCCTACATAAACAATATCATATTATATCCAAACGGTTGAATGTAATCCACAAATATGAGATAGAGACAAGCAGGATAAGAGAACAGAGAGCAGAAGAGAGGAGAATAGGAGTAGAAACGATAAGATGCAAGGAGAGAGTGAGATGATATAGTTGTTCTGCATTTCCAGCATCTTTCTGACAGTGAATACTGAATATGACCGTACACCATCCACTGGGCAGTTCATGAATGCAATTGAATGGGGTCGTCACTTGACAGGGGGTTTATGGGTCCAATATCTGTCTGTAATGTTCCGTATTAACAAGTGATCCTGATAACTCGCCGGTGGTATTTCAGTAAATTACTTTCACTACTGAATATACGGTCTGAGAGTTTGTTTATATTTATCAGGTCTCAGATGCATATAAATCTCAGCGGTTCATGATTTACGTACACGCCAAGGGAATGATAGTCGATGATGAGTACGTTATATTAGGATCAGCAAACATAAACCAGAGATCCTTGGCGGGTACAAAAGATACTGAGATTGCAATGGGAGCGTATCAGCCACACCACACGTGGGCTGGGAAGAAGAGGCATCCTTGTGGTCAGGTTGTTCACCATCTGATTCTGATATTCTGTCGTATCTTTACAGTTTGGGTTGTTTCCATAGTCATCCTTTCATTGCAGCAAGGCTCTTTATTGAGCCAACTCTGGGCTAATGAGCGGTATGCCCCTTTAACGATTCAATCAACTTTTGGAAGTTCATTTTTCTGTTTGGATATGTCGATATGCTCAGAATTCATTCTTCATTTTGCCTTTTTTTTTTCAGTTTATTGGAATTTTGAGTGGCAATCTGTGAAACCAGCTTAAATTTCTTCTGACTCAGTTTGATTCATGGCCTAATTAGTTTTCTCCATTTGTCTGCGTGGCATCATCAGGTGTATGGGTACAGGATGTCGTTATGGGCTGAGCATCTCGGGCACATCCACAGCTTCTTCAACGAGCCCGAGAGTCTCGAGTGTGTGAGAAAGGTGAATGAGATGGCAGATAGCAACTGGAAGAATTATGCAGCTGAGAGCTTTACTCCACTCCAAGGCCACCTTCTCAAGTATCCTGTGCAAGTCGAACAGGACGGAACAGTCGGTCCCATGCCCAGCTATGAGAGCTTCCCCGACACCGGCGGTAAAGTGCTCGGTGCCCATTCTACTGCACTTCCCGACATCCTTACCACATAGTAAGATAGAATGGAATTTCACATTAAACGTTTAGCTGCAGCTTGATCTCGAGATTGAGATGTGTTACTAGGATTGGTGGTGATTCAGGTTTTGTTGTACCTGGGATATCGTTCCTGGCTTGTGACAAGAAAGTGGACTCTGTTCCAGGAATAAGGCTTGTGAATAAAAATTGTGTACAGCGATCGGAGTTAGGTTTCAGCCTTTCGGCTTGTCTGGAGATGGTTTGTAATTATCGATGTTTAAGCTTCCGTTCTAATTTGTTGATCTCTCCAAAAGGACCTGTAGATCACATGCAAATGGGGAATAATTTGTTTGGTACAAGGTCTTATGTTTGAATCAGTGGAGTACGTCGGCTGTTGTAAATTATACTATATTTGACAGTGTTACTTGGTTATTCAGGTTATGTGATAAGTTTACAACTGAAAATAAGAGCTTGAATGTTGTGTAGCAAAAGATAACAATATTGCATAGCTTCAAAATTTCCCCAGTGCCTAGCCTGGCCCGGCTACTGGTTGGTTCAGGCCAAGAACCGGCCTGGTAAAAAATGGCCTGGGATTGGCCAAATCCGGAACCAGGCATGAATCAGTTTAGAATCGTGGGATTGGTTTTGGGCTGTTTCCCCCTTCGATGGAATTGGGACCGCTTGTCTTGGTTTAGAAACTGGTGATTTTGGTTTCGAACGGGAAAATTAGAAAACCATTAGGGGGCTTTTGGTTCAAGTAGTGTTGAATTATGAGAGAAAGTTAGATCACATGGAATGTATATTGTAGTATGAAATTGTTGTGTTTAGTAAGTATGATAGATTAGTAGGAAAGTCATTAAAAATGTAATGTTGTAATATTTGTTATGATAGAAAATTAATTAAATTTCCAAAACTACCCTCATTTTACTTGGTGGGCAATTTAGCAGAGAAGGGCAAATGGGTTATTTGGGTGGATCCCATATCTGTGATGTCAAAATGCAACCATTTTTCTTTGCAATCTATTTAACTAGGTGCTCGGGGAAAATTTCCAGACTTGGTAATATGAAAATTCCTTCAACTTTACATGCCAAACATTATAAAATTTAATATAACATCACCACTTTTCATGTAAAATTTTTGTTTTACATCAATCCAAACACTACCTTAATGCAACGCACTACATAATACTGCAGTCTTTGCAGTGTAGCCTTCTTTTGTCTTTTTTGGTGTACATAAGAGGTATATAGACCTAGAAAGGGTGAAAGAAGGGGAATAAAATGGGCATGAGAGGTCTTACGGGTAAAATCGAATCCAGTACCTTTAGGTCACTTATTTGTTGTCCGAGCCGATGCACTTCCTGGTTATCTCTCCCACTGATCCAATCGAACATTACATCCTCGAAAGGAATGCAAGTGTCCCCTTAACAATAGATTCAATGGCAGGATAGATGGCTTCGAGATTGAGATCATTGCTCTGTATGCAAGGCAATTGCAATCGTTCACAGGATATCCCGATGAGTGACCGAATGTCAATTTCAACCGGATCTACTGCTTTAGGTCATGGTTAATAGTTCTGTACGTTAGCAATTGTAATAACACGCTCTCATGTTCTCGATTTGCAACAACATCGCTCTGTATGTGCTCGCTTCATTTTTCTATGTCTTTAGCTAAACAGGCATTACTTTCAAATGAAATCTAGTTGTTATTAGGCCTGGCGAAGGGCAGGCTCTAATTCAAAATCGAACCGGTTAAAAACCGGTCCAAGTTAGCAAACTCGGAATCGGGTTGAATCGACCCGTAACTGTGTAGGAAATGGTTCTGAACAGTTTTACCCTCAGATGGAACTGGCACCACCGGTTTCGATTTTAGAAACCAACAATTCTGGTTCCAAATCGTCAAAAGATTAACATCTAAAGGAAAATTGGGGCTTCTAAAAAAATTTAAATTACGTAAATATTCATAATAGCATTGTATAACAACTATTTTTGAAGTTTTTCGGATAAAAAATTTGCGTAGCCTATTTATGGAAAATTTTTTATTTTGTGGAATCAAACCGTGAAGTGAAATTGAAACCGGTCAGTTTTCATTGTGACCCTGAACCGCTCTGGTTTGGCATTGGTTTTATGTATCATGGAACTGGTTCACGGACCATGACTAGGCCTAAATATTCGTGCATTTACCTTTTGAGTTCTCATGATCTTGGGAGCGATGACTTAAATTTGAATCTCCAGGGAAGAAGAAAAGCGGACGAGAAGTTATAGCAACGAGAACTGCTTCGATCGAACCGACGATGCTCAGACGAGGTGGCTGCAGCAGATCGCCGGGATCCTCGGAGGTCTCAGGAGCCTGAATGGCGGACGCTCTCCGTCACCCCAGAGGGCGTAGGCCTCCTCGCCATGGGCGGCGGAGTCATCCCCGATCTCAATGTCCTCCTCCGCCATCCTCAGGTTCACGATATGGCTGATGGGGATACAGATGAGGCTGGTGAAGAGGACGTTCCAGACGGTGATGAAGGCCACCCCGACGAGCTGTTTCCTCAGCTGGACGAACCCCTTGGAGGGATGATGGCCGTGTCGGAAGCTGTAGAGGAGGCCGCGGTTGTATTCGTCTTCGTACAGGAGAGTCAGGAGGTTGGGCTTGGCAAAGATGCCGGAGAGGATTCCGCCGAGGGCTCCAGCCACCGCGTGGGTGTGAAATACGGCCAGCGTGTCGTCGACCTTCTGGAAGAAGGCGTATCTGTGGTGGAGGATCATCATGGTGTACCACGTTATCGAGCCGGACATCATTCCCATCAGCGCTGCTGCCCATGGCTCCACGACTCCTGCTCATATGTATGAAATAGTACAACAGAAGAAGTCATATAAGTTTTTAACATCGAGTCCTAAATATTTCTTTTGGTCCGGTGGTCTAAAGTTTTTTCCCATATGATTTGATAAAATCGAGGTCTCATGTTTGACTTTCCTCAATCAATGTAAACTAATTTGCCCTCGAACTATATCAGACTTTTGATAGTGTTACGTGGATGGGAACAATGCTAAGTTCGGTCATTCAGTTCGTCTAATATGTACGTGTTGAATACGAAAACTCGAATATTATATTTCGAGCGATTAAGTTACCACTGTTGCTATCGTCTTTATTTTTACCTATTGAGTCTTAACTGTTTAAAATGTGCTATGTCAGTTCTAAAATATTAATTCCGCCACATGGTTCAGTACGTTCAGTGACAGATTGTTAGCTGACGGTTACTACATTGCTGCCCATCACCTTCTTGCGGGCGCAACAAGCACACTCTATATATACCACGTGTACAAATGGGCGACGCAGCAAAATAAATTAATGTACACGTGGCATAGCACGTGCTTGCTACATCAACGAAAAGGTAAAGGTGGCAAAATCATCAGTGTCATGTCATTAACAGTTAACAGTTTGTTGTAAAATAGATTGAACTGTGTGACGGAACTGACATTTTAGTATTGATTTAGCCTATTTAGAATATCAAGGACTCAATGTCAAAACATCGAGAGAGTCTTATGTGTAACGGGTACACTACACCACGTGATAATGCTGATGCAGTACTAAGAACTAATAAGATTTAACTATTTTTAGAATAATTTTTATAAAATCTAAAAGGAAAAAAAACTCGATAAATAACTTAATTTAATTAGTTTATAATATTACGTCTGCACTGTCAGGTATATACCCATTACGTACGAGACATTCTCCAAAAAGGGGACTCCGTTGACAATAAACATTTTTCTCACTTGAAAAGAAATCAATACCCAACATGTAATTAGGGGCTTGTCAGAGAGTGTAGAGAATATAACAAATGTGATCAGACTTTGAATAACAAGCTGGCGGCGTGAAGCAGACGAGGCCGGTGATCATCCCCTGGACGGCGCCGATCACGGAGGTCTTCTTATAGAAGACCATGTCGATGCATAGCCACAGGAAGAGGCTGGTGGCAGTGCAGAGATGGGTGTTGAGGATGGCCAGCGACGTAACAACGCCGGCCAAGAACGGGGCGCTGCCGTTGAAACCCGTCCAGCCCAGCCACAGGAACCTTCATCACTTTTGGGTTACAGATTCATTGGGATCCCACATTCGCTCATCATGGTTTCTGTGATGCTGACTGGACAAGAAATTCTGATGATCAGCGTTTTGTTAGTGCGCTTGCAATTTTTCTTGGCTCTAATATAGTTTCTTGGAGTTCCAAGAAGCAACGCACAGTGGCTCACTCTAGCACTAAATCAGAATATAAGAGTCTTGGTAATGTGACTACTGAACTCATTTGGCTACAGTCGTTATTAAGGAACTTGGTGCTTCCTTGCATTCCCTCCTATTTTCTGGTGTGACAATCTATCTGCCTTTTATCTAACAGAGGATCCTATCTTTCATACTCGAACGGAACACATCGAGATTGACTACCACTTTATCAGGGAACGTGTCTCTCAGTGGCAACTTCATATTCGCTTCATTAGCACTGGTGATCAAGTTGCCGACATTCTCACCAAGAGTCTTTCTACAACCCGGTTTCTTCTTCTAAGATTCAAGCTCAATGTTCATGATTCCCCGTTGAGCGTGCGGGGAGTAATAGGTAAGATTGAGCAATTATAGAAACAATCATAACTTTCCTTATATTGTACCAAGTATATTTTGTGACCAAATTTTTACAACATATTATTCGTATATTAATAGAACAGCACACCATCCCATTTGTGTGGTGATTCATCATTTCCTATAGTCTTTACACTCAGTAAAAGGATGTTTGGTTAGTGGATCTCTCTATACGTAACAATGCTAACATAGTATTATATTATATATAATTAAAATAATATATAGTAGATATTGATGAGATATTCAAACATAATTAAAGTGAAGAAATTTTTTTCCCCATATTTTTCACACTTTCCCATCATACACTTTATCAACAATCTTCTTTGGGAAAAACAATGAAAAAATGAAGAAAAGGCTCCATAGCCCTGCCGTAGATGAGATCGTGGAGCTCAGTTAAACTGAAAGCCTACGTTAATGGCGGTCCCTCCTGGGATGAAACCCGCCCTCAACCTGTTGCTTCCTTCTCTGCAGATTCCTAATCTCCCTTGCCCAACGTCCTTAATCTAACTTCCTTCCCACCTGCTCCTTCCCTCCCACTCTCTCTCCAGCCCCACTGTCTGTCTCTCTCTCAATCTCTACAGAAACGGTAAAGTATCTGCAACCTTGTTTCTTGCAATCCACCATCGTCGTCGTCCTCCTCCTATAAGCAACGGAGGAAAAGACAGTGCTCGGTGAAGCTTTTTTGGGCTTTTGCAGAATCCTGCCACCACCATTGCTGCAATTTGAGGAAAGGTCCCTTTCCCATTTCTCTCGGCCAAGCAACGGATCTTCTTCGCCCTTCGCCTATAAGTCAGCATATACAGCTATGACCCACATTCACACTACATCTCCCACTCATAGAT
Organism: Lagerstroemia speciosa; assembly: GCA_037672795.1. Taxonomy (NCBI): domain Eukaryota; kingdom Viridiplantae; phylum Streptophyta; class Magnoliopsida; order Myrtales; family Lythraceae; genus Lagerstroemia; species Lagerstroemia speciosa. Next base: position 8,840,578 of record CM075299.1, read on the forward strand.
CGGTAGATCCCCTTCTATATCCTTCCTCTGCTTCAGCTTCTTCCCCCCTGAAGCCGTTCAAATGGCCGATCTGACGCCGGATCAGCTCACCTACCTCCATGGCGACCTCGACCTCTGGATTCTTGAAGCACGGGACCTCCCCGACATGGACGTCCTGTCGAGCCGGCTCCGCCGCTGTGTCACCGCTTGTGGAGCCTGCGCCCCAAGCCCCGGCCAGCCGCGCGCCGCCGCTGGAGATGCAGGGGACTTCGGCTCCCACCACCGCCCAAAGATCATCACCAGTGACCCCTACGTCACCGTCCGGGTGCCCCACGCCACCATGGCTCGGACCCGTGTCCTCAAGAACTCGAAGAACCCCGAGTGGAACCAGCGGTTCCTCATCCCCTTCGCTCACCCAGTCACTGATCTCGAGTTCCAGGTGAAGGATAACGACGTTTTCGGAGCAGAGGTCATTGGGACAGCGAAAATCTCGGCTGCTGAAATTGCGACGGGGAAGCCCATATCGGGATGGTTCAACCTTACGGGTACCTCCTGCAAGCCCGGCACCGCCATTAGACTTGAGATGAAATTCACCTCCGTGGAGGAAAACCCAGTTTACAGGAACGGGATCGCAGGTGATCCTGCAAAACGAGGTGTAGCCCACACCTACTTCCCTCTTCGGAAGGGAAGCAGCGTGACCTTGTACCAGGACGCCCATATCCCCGATGGGTTGCTGCCCAAAATCGAATTGGATGGAGGGAAGGTTTACAAGCATGAGAAGTGCTGGGAAGACATCTGCCACGCAATCTCCGAGGCTCACCATTTGATATACATTGTCGGCTGGTCTGTATTTCACAAGATTCGGCTAATTAGAGAGCGCACCCGTGAACTCCCACGAGGTGGGGACTTGACCCTGGGAGAGCTCCTCAAGTATAAATCTGAGGAAGGGGTTCGGGTCTTGCTTCTGGTCTGGGATGACAGGACATCGCATAAAAAGTATTTTATCAACACGGTGAGTGTTCCTAAGGTTGGGTTTCGTGCGTGGCATCAAATGGCATAGACTGCAGAAATTGATGAATGATAAGGGTTACTTGTAGTTTCTCTGATCTTATGAACAGTCTATTGAAAAGAGGTCAAATGCTGGATTTTTAATGGTCAAAATGAAGTGGAAGTCAATTATTCTTTATCTTCTATTTAAGTATATGGGCATCTACATTTCTTTAATGATAATAATAAGGTATGTTCCGACATCAATAGTTTACAGTCACTTTTTGTAAGCTCAGTCTAATTTAAAATGGGTGGTGGTCAATTATGATTGTACATAGATTACTTTAATAAGTTATGCATCTACTTTATATAGTTCTAGAGGTATGTCTGTACCCTATATCAGTGGTACCCATTATTGTAATTATACTACTATGTTAAGGGCTGAACTCAATGTATGATGTGGATGCAGGAAGGGGTGATGCAGACACATGACGAAGAGACCAAGAAGTTCTTCAAGAATTCATCCGTAAACTGTGTGTTGTCACCCCGTTATGCCAGCAGTAAGCTTGGCTATATGAAACAACAGGCACGATATTTCTTGCATTCGTTTCCACTTACATTGTTTTTGTTGTTGCAGAAATACAATTTTATATAGTTCCTTCCCTTATAGTAACAATCTAACTGGTTGTGCTGGAAGTGGCTCGATCATGACATTCCATTGAAATACATTGTATCATGGATGATTTATATCTCTGGCTTATTAGAATAGCCAGCTAGCATGATATGAGCTCAACGATTAAAGTGCCAGTTTGCGATTGCTGTTGATGTTTCTGATTCAATTTTTTGTGGATCGGATATCTAAGAAGAGTAAGTTGATTTCTTTGTTCTTTCCTGAACAGGGTACTAGTTGTAGTTTTCATTTTGAGCATGACGAAATGAGCTTATTTTGTTAAGCATTGAAAGAGATATTTTAGCTGTTACTTGACAGATAATTGTTCTCTCTGCTTGCTTGTTTGTATTTTTTTTTTCTAGCGGAAGGATTTCTTTCTAAGAGTGGGTTGAGATCATTCCTCACTAGTTTATTATGTTCTACTAGGAACTTTCTTTAATTGATTCTCCCAGTTGGCTTTACTACTAGAAAACTAGTAAACTATGTAGATTTTGTAGTCACCGAACATTCTTTTATATCAGCGGAAGAAAACTTGTCAGTGACAGATTTTTTGTCCGCATTTGTTATCTATCTCCCTGTGTAGTAGTCATGGAACTCCCTTTGTTCTAGCTTGGAGCTTGTCGTTATTTACTTATCTGATGGTTTTGCTAAAGTGGACTCTATACTTGGATTTTTTTGGGATATTCTTGCTCACAGCATTATGATTTAATTCTGGAACAAATGTTTTGTTATACCTGAGATAGCTTTTGTTTTGTTCAGGTTGTCGGAACAATGTTTACGCACCACCAAAAGTGTGTTATTGTGGATACGCAAGCACAAGGTAATAATAGGAAGATTTCCGCATTTATTGGAGGCCTAGATATCTGTGATGGTCGTTATGATACGCCTGAGCATAGACTGTTCCGTGATTTGGACACAGTGTTTAAGGACGATTTTCACAATCCTACATTTCCTGTGAGTAAACAATTCTTCCTAATTATATATATTGACGTACATAAACACATAAAAAGTTGGATGTGCAAATTAGTTATTAAAAGAATAGAAAAAGCTTTAATTGTATCATTATCCAGAATAGAAATAACAACAGGAAAAAATGAAACAGATATGTACTATTTATTGCTATGTCACGAGCTTTACTTTGGCCATATGAAATGAGTTCTTTATTATACTGTGACGCAATCTTGTCCCCGTATAGGATTCTTTCCCTGCGGAATTGTTGTAAATCAAATGTAGAAGTTATTTGTGCTTTGAAATTTTTTCAACTGCTGATTTGCATCGGCTTAAGAGGGGGAAGTAAAGTTGCTTCTATTGATTCATTTGAAGTTCATTGTTGATATTTTTCGTAATCAGCAACATTTTGCCATTCCTTATAGAGCTAATGGGTGGATTGCAAATATTGAGCATTCATTGTTAGAAATTCCCTAAAGCTGTCAGCGAGTTCTAATAATTTGTCTATTTCTCAAATATTTTTTATGGGTGGTAATGAATTTACTAGTTTGGAAGGTATAGTACAGTGATGCTGCGGTAATCAAATAGTGATGTTCCATGAGAGGAAACAAAAAATGCCATCTGGCTTTGTTGGCATCTAAATGGTGGACTCGGTACTACATCTTTCCTGGAAGGGCTGGATTTGTCGGACCTTCTCTTAGAATCCATTTTCTTTCCTGTTTAATGAGACTCAAATGAAAAAAGAGGTGCATATGAGTTGTGAATGGCTTCTCATCTGTTCAGATATGTATTGTTTCCCTGCTGACGGTAAATATGCCAAAATTTTAAAGGACAAGTAATAAACTTGTGTACTGCCTGGATTGTTGACTTTAAGCGACCTTCTGTTGTATTCATGTTCCAATTTCTAAAGAATCTGTTCATATAGCATATCAACATGTTAACTTGGACTTATCTCACATTGTATTCAGGTTTCAATTTCTATGTATGGGTTATAGTCATGATATTGCATTGTATCAGTTGTTTCAATTGTGTTTATCTAGCAGCAGTGCAGTTACTCATGATATCTAGCACTGTAATGTTAATCCGAATCCCAAAGTTAATATTCTTTACCTTTCTATATCTTGCAATCGTCTTAGTAACTTCAAGCACTCTCCATTTTATGATTCAGCCTGCAACTAAGGCTCCAAGACAACCTTGGCATGACCTCCACTGCAGGATTGAGGGGAATGCTGCGTACGATGTCCTCATAAACTTCGAGCAGCGCTGGAGGAGAGCTACTCGATGGAAGGAATTCAGCCTTTTCTTCAAAGGGAAAACTCACTGGCATGACGATTCCTTGATCAAGATTGAGCGAATTTCGTGGATTCTGAGCCCTTCTACCCCTGAGTTGCGTGGTCGCGGAATTACGTCTGCCTTCTGGAAGGAAAATGAGGATAGTGCCATGGAAATTCCGAAGGACAATCCCATGCTCTATGTGTTGAGTGAAGAAGATCCTGAGAACTGGCATGTTCAGGTCTGAAGATAGATTGTTTACATTTGTTCTCTAATTAGAATTATTAATTTTTGAATGATTCCATAAATGGCTGTCCTGGACTCTTAAGTCATGGAGGTCCCACCAGCTAATGGAACCGAGTGAATAAAGCATGTCTCTCATTTCAAAAAGCCTTCGAAGTGTGTGGCAGGCCACACCATGCCAAATGAAGGCTCTTTGATAGAATCCATTTTGAGGTGGTTTTGCCTAATTTTTTAAAATATTTACCCTATTTTACCTATGCCAAATTTTGCTGTAGGTTTTCCGATCTATTGACTCTGGATCAGTCAAGGGATTTCCAACGAGACATGAATCTTCGGCTGAGTCCCAGGTTTGTGAAAAAATGTGTCATTTGTTACTTTGGTTCATTGTGGTTATTAGAGTTATTCTGTGAATAGGATGTCATGCATCTCAAAGATGCAGAGATTAGTACCAAGAACATTCTGCAAAGTCTCATTGGTAAACAATGGATAACCCTTTCCCATTCGGGATAATGCTTGCAATTCTTAAGAGCACCAAACTTGTGCGGCAGCATATCAGATAGTAAGAGTTGATTGGGTAGTGGCACGAATATTAAAGAGGGAACTAAATACATGGTCTCGGATGGGCAGCTCAAGGGAAAAGAAGAAAATGATTAGGATGATATGAAGTCAAATCTGGTGATTTGACTTGTGTTTGGACATGATTGATTGTTACGTCTTGAAGATGGAATGTAAGTTCTTAAATACAATGAAAGACAAGTTATTGGATGTATCTATGAAGAATTTCTAAATGACAAAGATACTTCCCTAGCAGCACAGCCACCATCAAACCTGTGAATCATTAAACTCTTCTCTGTACAGTTCAATATTGATAAATTTCTGAGAGGGGTAATTTTACAATGACAACTGTTGCTATTGACGTGTCCTTTTATGTTTTTGTTGCAGAATCTTATAGTTGCAAAGAATCTTGTAATAGATAGAAGCATCCAAACTGCATACATTCAGGCAATCAGATCTGCCCAGCATTTTATATACATCGAAAATCAATACTTTCTCGGGTCATCATATGGGTGGCCTTCACACAAAGATGCAGGTTAAATTCTTGAACTGCATCCCATGCATTTTCTGCTTCAGTTGAATTTGGATTTATAGTACTACGATATTGGATCGATGATTCTTATGCCGGTTAGTTTTATGATTTGAGCAGGGGCTGACAATCTTATCCCAATGGAACTAGCTCTAAAGATAGCTAGCAAAATCAGGGCTAATGAGAGATTTGCAGTATACATCGTTATTCCAATGTGGCCAGAGGGTGATCCCGAAACTGCTGCTGTGCAAGAAATTCTTTATTGGCAGGTTTTGATTGAAGATAATTCCTTCTCCTACTCATGCATTATAAGTCTTCTAAATATATTATTTTCTTTTGGTTGACTGAGAGTTTTTCAGAAGATTTATTAGTTTTTTATAAATCGTGGTACCCGTATTGGTATTAAGGAATGCAGTTCCCAATTTAAGAGTAGGGTTTTTGTAGGAGCAAACTTGTTGTGTTGGTCTAGCATAAGAATTGTCCAAAATGGGGTTTATAGATTCCTTCAGATATCATCATCCACGGCAGTGCAGTTGATCTCATTACAATCCCTTTAGCGACAACCTGAGTGCAACTGGAAATTTTTGACAGACTCAATGGATGTTATCGCTTTTAGGCCCCTAATGGGCAGAGTTCAGTATTCAAAGAGAGGATTTGCACATCAGGGAGAGTTCTTTACAAAGTTAATGATGTGAAAGAGATTTACCATAAGCTAATGATCTTTGTTTCGCTCTGGATTTTACTGGGTGCTTGCTTCAATCTAACTAATACATGTTTCATATTCTCTCTCAGAACCGGACAATGCAAATGATGTATGGAGTTGTCGCACGGGAACTTAAGAAGTCGGGACACAATCATCTCCATCCCCAAGATTTCCTTAATTTCTACTGCCTTGGTAAAAGGGAAGAAATTTCAAAGGACTTGTCCAGTGATGCAAATGGAAATGCAGTAATGTTCTTTATCTAATTTTTCTCCTGCCTGTCTTTGAAATTATGTGAAGTTGCCCCATCTTATGTTCTTGTAGGATTTCAACCGCAGAACTGCCATCCTACATAAACAATATCGTATTATATTCAAAGGGTTGAATGTAATCCACAAATATGAGATAAAGACGAGCAGGATAAGAGAACAGAAAGAGCAGAAGAGAGGAGAATGGGAGTAGAAAAGATAAGATGCAAGGAGAGAGTGAGATGATATAGTTGTTCTGCATTTCCAGCATCTTTCTGACACTGAATATTGAATATGACCGTACCCCGTCCACTGGGCAGTTCATGAATGCAATTGAATGGGGTTAATAGTCAGCGCTTGACAGGGGGTTTATGGGTCCAATATCTGCTGTCTGTAATGTTCCCTATTAACAAGTGATCCCAATAACTCGCAGATGGTATTTCAGTGAATTACTGCCACTGCTGAATATACAGCCTGAGAGTTTGTGTTATATTTAGCAGGTCTCAGATGCATATAAATCTCAGCGGTTCATGATCTACGTACACGCCAAGGGAATGATAGTCGATGATGAGTACGTCATATTAGGATCAGCAAACATAAACCAGAGATCCTTGGCGGGTACAAAAGATACTGAGATTGCAATGGGAGCATATCAGCCGCACCACACGTGGGCTGGGAAGAAGAGGCATCCTCGCGGTGAGGTTGCTCACCATCTGACACTGATTCTATCTTATCTTTACAGTTTGGGTTGTTTCCATAGTCATCCTTTCATAGCAGCCAGGCTCTTTATCGAGCCAACTCTGGGCTGATGAGTGGTTCACAAATCTCTTCCTGAGCCCATCTTGGTGGTCTCCCCCAGCATGCCTCTTCAACGATTCAATCAACTTTTGGAAGTTCATTTTTCTGCTTGGATATGTCAATATGCTTGGAATTCATTCTTCATTTTGCCTGTTTTTCAGTTTATTGGAATTTTGAGCGGCAATCAGTGAAACTCACTCGGAATTTGTTGCATTTTACAAGTTTCTTCTGACCCAGTTTGATTCATGGCCTAATTAATTTTCTCCATTTATCTGCGTGGCATCATCAGGTGTACGGGTACAGGATGTCGTTATGGGCTGAGCATCTCGGGCACATCCAAGGCTTCTTCAATGAGCCCGAGAGTCTCGAGTGTGTGAGAAAGGTGAACGAGATGGCAGGTAGCAACTGGAGGAATTATGCAGCTGAGAGCTTCACTCCACTCCAAGGCCACCTTCTCAAGTATCCTGTGCAAGTCAAACAGGACGGAACAGTCGATCCCATTCCCGGCTATGAGAGCTTCCTCGACACTGGTGGTAAAGTGCTCGGTGCCCATTCTACTGCAGTTCCTGACATTCTCACCACATAGCAAGATAGAATGGAATTTCACATTAAATGTTTAGCTGCAGCTTGATCCCGAGATCGAGATGTGTTACTAGGATTGGTGGTGATTCGGGTTTGTTGTTGTACCTGGGATATCGTTCCTGGCTCGTGTTAAGAAAGTGGACTCTGTTCCAGGAACAAGCTTGTGAATAAAAATTGTGTACAGTGATCGATCGGAGTTAGGTTTCGACCTTTCGGCTTGTCTGGAGATGGCTTGTAATTATCGATGTTTAGGCGTTCGTTCCTAATTTGTTGTTCTCTCCAAAAGGACCTGTAGATCATATGCAAATATGGAAGAATTTGCTTGGTACAAGGTCTTATGTTTGAATCTCTGGCGCACATCGGCTTTTATAAATTATATTATATTTTGACGGTGCTACTTTGAAGATACTGGTTATTCAGTTTGCGTGAAAGTTTACAATTGGAAATTAGAGCTTGAATGTTGTGTAGCAAAAGATAACAATATTGCGTAGCTTTGAATTTTCCCCGGTGCATAACTTGGCCTGGCTGCTGGTTGGTTCGTTCCCGGAATCGGCCTTGTCAAAAATGGCCTGGGATTGGCCAACCTTGGAACCGGGCGTGAATCCGTATAGAATCATGGGATCGGTTTTGGGCTGGTTCTCCCTTCGATGGAATCAGGACCGCTTGTCTCGTTTCAGAAACTGGTGACTTTGGTTTTGAACTGGAAAACTAGAAAACCATTTGGGAGCTTTTGGTTCGAGTAATGTTGAATTATGAGGGAAAGTTAAATTACATGGAATGTATGTTGTAGTATGAAATTGTTGTATTTGGTAAGTATGTTAGATGAGTAGGAAAGTCATTAAAAATGCAATATTGTAATATTTGTTATGATAGAAAATTAATTAAATTTCCAAAACTACCCTCATTTTACTAGGTGGGCAATTTAGGAGACAAGGGCAAATGGGTTATTTGGGTGGATCCCACATCTGTGATGTCAAAATGCAGCCATTTTTCTTTGCAATCTATTTAACTAGGTGCTCCAGACTTGGTCATCTGAAAATTTCTTTAACTTTACATGCCAAACATTATAAAGTTTAACGTAAAATCACGACTTTCCATCTAAAATTTTTATTTTACATCAATCCAAACACTACCTTAATGCAACACACCACATAATGCTGCAGTCTTTACAGTGTAGCCTTCTTTTGTCTTTTTTTTTTTTTTTTGTGTGTGTGTGTATAAGAGGCACATAGACCTAGAAATGGTGAAGGAAGGGGATTAAAAGGGGTGCGGAAGGTCTCATGGTGAAATCGAACCCGATACCTCTAGGTCACTTATTTGTTTGTCCAAACCGATGCACTTCCTGGATGTCTCTCCCACTGATCCAATTGAACATTACATCCTCAAAGGAATACAAGTGTCCCCTTAACAATAGATTCAATGGCAAGATGGATGGCTTCAAGATTGAGATCATTACTTTGTATGCAATGGAATTGTGATCGCTCATCGGATATCCTGATGAGTGACCGAATGTCGATTTCAACTTAATCTACTACTTTAGGTCATAGTTAACAGTTCTATACATTAGCAACTGTAATAACACGCTCGCCTGTTCTTGATTTGCAACATCGCTCTGTACGTGCTCGGTTCACTTTTCCATGTATTTAGCTAAACAGGCATCTGTTGTAAGTGAAGTATGTATTCTTCTTATTTGTTGTGGTTTCATGGGTCTTTGAGAATTACCTAAATGTACAACCACATTTGCCCATCCGTTACTTTCAAATGAAATCTAGTTGTTATTAGGCCTGCGACGGGCAGGCTCAGATTCAAAACCGGACAGGTTAAAAACCTGTCCAAGCTAGGAAAATCGGAATTGGGTTGAATCGACCTGTAACTGTGTAGGAAATGGTTCCGAGCAGTTTTACCCTTGGATGGAACCGGCACCACCTGTTTCCACTTTAGAAACCAACAATTCTGGTTCCAAATCGTCAAAAGATTAGCATTTAAAAGAAAGCTTGGGGGCCTCTAAAAAATTTAAATTACCTGAATATTCATAATAGCATTGTATAACAACTATTTTTGAAGTTTTTGGACAAAAAATTTGTGTAGCCTATGATTTATTGAAATTTTTTTATTTTGTGGAGTCAAACCGCAAAGTGAAATTCAAACCGGTCAGTTTCATTCCGACCCTGAACCGCTCTGGTTTAGGATCGGTTTTATGTATCATTGAACTGGTTCACTAACCATGATTAGGCCTAAACATTTGTGCATTTACCTTTTGAGATCTCATGATCTTGGGAGCTATGACTTAAATTTGAATTGTTGTTTCAACAAAGCTACATCTCCAGGGAAGAAGAAAAGCGGAAGAGAAGTTATAGCAACGAGAATTGCTTAGATCGAACCAACGATGTTCAGACGAGGTGGCTGCGGCAGATGGCCGGGATCCTCGGAGGTCTCAGGAGCCTCAATGGCAGACGCTCTCCGTCGCCCCAGAGGGCGTAGGCCTCCTCGCCATGGGCGGCGTCATCCCCAATCTCGAGGTCCTCCTCCGCCATCCTCAGGTTCACGATGCGGCTGATGAGGATACAGATGAGGCTGGTGAAGAGGACGTTCCAGACGGTGATGAAGGCCACCCCGACGAGCTGGTTCCTCAGCTGGGCGAACCCGTCGGAGGGATGATGGCCATGTTGGAAACTGTAGAGGAGGCCGGGGTTGTATCCACCGTCGCCGTTGTACAGGAGAGTCAGGAGGTCGGGCTTGGCAAAGATGCCGGAGAGGATTCCGCCGAGGGCTCCGGCCACCGCGTGGGTGTGGAATACGGCCAGCGTGTCGTCGACCTTCTGGAAGAAGGCGTATCTGCGGTGGAGGATCATCATGGTGTACCACGGGATCGAGCCGGACATCATTCCCATCAGCGCTGCTGCCCATGGCTCCACGACTCCTGCTCATATGTATGAAATAGTACAACAGAAGAAGTCATATAAGTTTTTAACATCGAATCCTAAATATATCTTTTGATCCGGTGGTCTAAAGTTTTTTCCCATATGATTTGATAAAATCAAGGTCTCATGTTTGACTTTCCTCAATCAATGTAAACTAATTTGCCCTCGAACTATATCAGACTTTTGATAGTGTTACGTGGTGGATGAGAATAATGCCAAGTTTGGTTATTCAATTCGTCTAATATATATACGATTAAATACGAAAACTCGAACATTATATTACAAGTAATTAAGTTGCTACTGCTGTTATCTTCTCTATTTTTACCTACTGAGTCCTTACTATTTAAAATGTGTCATGTTAGTCCTAAAATGTTAATTCCGTCATATGATTCAGTATGTTCAGGGGACAGATTGTTAGCTGGCGGTTACTACATTGCCACCCATATATAACATGTGTACAAATGGGCGATGCAGTAAAATAAATTAATGTACACGTGACATAGCACGTGCTTGCTACGTCAGCTAAAAGGTCAAAGGTGGCAAAATCATCAATGCCATGTCATCAACAATTAATAGTTCGCTATAGAACAGACTGAACTGTGTGACGAAACTGATGTTTTAGCACTGATTTAGCCTATTTAAAACATTAAGGACTCGATGTCAAAACGTCAAGAGAGTCTTGTATGTAACGGGTACACCACGTGACAGTGCTGATGTGGTATTACGAGCTAATAAGATTTAGCTATTTTTAAGATATTTTTATTAAAACACAAAGGAAAAAATGATGCAAAAAATAACTTAATTTAATTAGTTAATAATACTACGTCAATACTGTCATATAATATACTCGTTACGTACGAGACGTTCTCCAAAAAGGTGACTCCGTTGAAAATTGACATTTTTCTCACTTGAAAAGAAATCAATACCCAACCTGTAATTAAGGGCTTGTCAAGAGAGTGTAGAGAATATGATAAATATGATCGGACTTTGAGTAACCTGCTGCCGGCGTGATGCAGACGAGGCCGGTGATCATCCCCTGAACGGCGCCGATCACGGAGGTCTTCTTATAGAATACCAAGTCGATGCAGAGCCACACGAAGAGGCTGGTGGCAGTGCAGAGATGGGTGTTGAGGATGGCCAGCGACGTAACAACGCCGGCCGAGAACGGGGCGCCGCCGTTGAAGCCCGTCCATCCCAGCCACAGGAACCCTGCCCCTCCCAGCATTTGGATTATGTTGTTCGGCGGGAAATTCTGCCGGTCGTGCGAGTGCCTGGGCCCCACCTGGTCATGTTATACGTCATCACCCAGCCTTTTGATTTTTTTTTTTTTTTTTTGGTCGCCAGCCACGGTATCCAAGCAGGCCCCACCAGCGGTGAGATGGCATCTTTCAGCCAACCATACTTGACTAATCCGTTGGTCGCCCCGGGTCGCACGCCTGGCAATGGCGGGTGAGGCTCCCAAGAGGGGTGTCTGCGTACGTGAGGTCTCGAACCTGAGACCTCCTTAAGCGGCACCGAGCTGCTTACCACTCGGCCCAACCCCTCTTGGTAAACCTTTTGATTTTGACAATTATATGCATGCATACATAAATATATATATATATATATATATATATATATATGATCTGCAAACATTTCTACTTTTCATGTCTTTTTTTTCTTCTAGTTTTTCATATTTAATTTCTATCTAATTTATATATTAAAATTTATAATATACATTTATTTTATAAAATTATTCAGATTTAAGTTAAAATAATAATTGCAGTCATTTTATCCTCTTATCACACAAATCATTCATTAACAACTTACATTTCCTCGCTCCACATCTGTATAACAAAAAATATTTTATCCACTTTTAACTGTAAGTTAAATAATTTGTTGAGAGGCAAATCTCATATCTACTAGATTGAAAAAGAAACTTGAGTTTATAAGAAAATTGAATACCATCACCTTAAAACTTAGGCTTTTAAGTGGATACATGCTTGAAACTCTTATAGGCATAGGTAGAAATTTTATACATGGTTGTGGTTAGTTTTTGAAACTGAGTGTGGATGTTTAAGGGCACGTGTCAAGTATGAATACATTACCACTGATGGACAGATATTGAGAGTTGAATCTCACATCAATTAGATTGCAGAAGAATCTCAGGTACTATCATCTATTAGCTTAAGTTTTTAGGTGGAAATGAGCTTGAAACTCTTATAAGTCTCGGTAAAAATCTAAATTTAATATAATTTATCATGATTTTTGAACGAATTATCTGAAACTATAAACAAAATTACAAAATATACTATTAATAACTAAGAATGTTCTGTCTATAATGGATAAGCTAACGTAAATTCATTTTAAATAAATTAAATTGTAATATATTATAAATTAATAATTTAATTATACATATTTATAACCATATTTATTTTTATTTATTTTAATTTTTCTTTCCGTAGGGAGGGCGTGCCCTTTTTTGGGGTGTGTGTATATATATGTGTGTATGTATGTATGTGTGTGTGTGAAATTTTTTTTTTTTTATATCGTGAGTTAAATAAAACAAAGACCGAAATATCTCATTCTATTTTTGATTTCGACCAACCGGAGCATGTTGCATACCCAGTAAGCAGCAGTGAATCCGGCGACCCCAGAGGAGAGGTGGATCACGAACCCGCCGGCGTAGTCGATGATCCTGTAGTTGAGTCGCTGGAATCCATTGTCGCTCCAGATGCTGTAAGCCCCGACGGTGTAGCAGAAAGTTACCCAGAGGGGCACGAACCACATCCACGCGTAGAAGTTCATCCGGCCAAGCAGCGACCCGGCCAGCAGTATCACGGTGATCGCCGCAAACACGAACTGGAAGTACACGAAGTCTGCCGCCGGGATCTGGTACGGCAGCTGCTGGCGGAGGAGGGATTTCTCGGATAGGACCGGCCCCGGGCGGCCGAGGATGTGGCAGAGCTCGGCCCCGAAGGACATTTTGTGCGCCCAGAGGACCCAGCAGAGGAGGACCGAGGCGAAGGCGTAGAGGGCCATGAAGGCAGAGTTGATGGCCCACTTCTTCTTCACCATGCTGCCGTAGAGGATCACCAGCCCTGGCACGGACTGAAGCCCGACCATGGTTGCCGCCGTGAGCTGCCACGAGCTGTCTGCTTTCCTGTTCCACGGCGGGGACGACAGGTCCGGCATGATCCCTGATGGGAGGTAACTGTAGTCGGGGTGATCGGCCATGGAAGATCAATCGAAAAGGGGGAGAGATTCGATGATTGATCTGAAGAAGGGGAAGTGGTTTAGCAGAAAAAGGTGAAAATAAGAATGGCCATTGGGATAATCTACGAGTGCTTTGGATGCACTGACATTCTTTGCTGTCCGTGTAGCTGCTGGCTGCTTGGATTAAAAGATTCATTAACATTCGACAATTCTAAGGCCTCTTAAGTGCATCTTATAAAAAAAAAAAAAAGGTGCTTAATACAATCGGCACTACTCTCGGCATGTGACATAAAAACCTTGGGTTCAATTTTATTTGTGGGACTTTCAGTGTCCATTTTATCACTTTTTTCTTTTATCCTTTCTAGATCCATGTGCTTCATTTGTTCACCGAAAAAAAAGTTGCACTATATATGTATATGTGTATGTGTGTATGTATGTATCGTAGCATTTGGGGTGAAAATGGTTCCGATCATGTAATTTTTTTGTGTAGATTGTCGCTATTCATTATCTCCAAAGTCAATTTTACGAGAGATTCTTTCATGAGCTCAGTTAACTAAGTTATCCGTGAACTCTATCAATAAATATTTAACAAGTAATCTTAAAGTGTCAGATAAAATTTTTTTCCCAATTAATAATATTCATTTTTTAAATATAATTTGAAATACTTACTGATATGTCAAATATTCATTGGTTAAGTTTACTATGCCATTTATGAGCTTAACTTACCTACGAATTTATCTTTATCGTAAATCCACCTTTCTTGGCCCAAAAGTCCCTAGGAATGAGAGGATCATCGCTATTAAACACAAGCCATCAATACAGATCTCGAGTAAGACATTCTTGGCCTCAAAGTCCCTAGGAATGAAAAGATCATCACTATTAAGCACACGCGCTCAATACAGATCTCGAGTCAGATGTTTTTCTTCCGTACTTAGGTAAGGATATCATATGATTACTAGGCGAGCTTTCTCTTTCGTCCTCGGCTAAACTGACCACGAGTTCCATATTCGAGTTCGATGATGTGTGAGCCCACACAATTGGTTTCGATACTTGGTAAAAGAGAGAAAGATATCAGGAGTTTATATATTTATCCATTCTTACAAGGGAATCTTAAATATTTCAAAGAGATAAATCAAGTCTTATATGTTGCCTGTATTACAATATCGAGTCATTTTCATTACCTATCGTTACTTCAAGTGGACATGGCATTGACTTGACATTAACACATGTCAGCTCAAAGTAACAGTAGGTGACGGAAAAAGATTCTATTTTATAACGTGGGCATCATATAGGATTTGATTTATCACTTTAAAATATTTATAACTCACTTGCAAAAATTGGCAAATATTTAAAACACAGTGTCTTTTTCTCCTTTGAAAAATACCCACTAGACGTCTAAGAGGTTGGACCCATAGTCACCTAAAAGTTTAAACTGTCAAGTGACGGTACCTAGCTCTCCTATCACTGTTAATCACTCGAACAGTTATCATAATTATTAATAGTAAAAGTAATTCAATTAATTTTTCTTTACCATGTTATTATAAGGTTATGACCATTTAAAATTTTTAATTGGATCCAAAAGGCCAATGCCACCTCCCCCGTTCATGCAGAAAAACCAAAGCTGTCGATCTCGATCTCTCACTTGCATCCTCGTACATACAGCCTAGTGTTTTAGTTTTTTACGACTCCCTTTTGGTTGTAAGTGCGAAACAAGAGACCGGCTAATGTGTCCTGGGAGATCAAAACAATCTCGACAGGGAAAAATCGAGTTAGGGGGATGAAATTGAAAAAATAAATAAATTATGGATTTCAAGACGGAAATAACAAAATATAGAAAATAGAGACGTTATTCAGCACGTAAAAAGATGATCAGATCTATCCTCGAGAAAACTTCAGTTCGAAAAATAACAAAAGAAAATAAAATATTAAGTGCTGGTAACAAACATTGTCATTAAAGTGGATAATCGGTCTAACCAAACCATAAGAACCAGTTCTCGTTGGTGTGAATATTTTCAATTAAAATGTATACAAAATGGACTTTGTAGTTACCATAAATTAAATCGAAACAAATATTTGATTTAGTTTAATTTGGGCATTTCGAACCGAACCGAACCATGAACCTTAGATCGATCACACCGGAGTGAAGGACTCCTTCACAGAGATTGTAATGCACAAGGAGCTAGTCAATGAAGCTCGCCGAGCACGTATGTACCCGTTTAACCGACGATACCGAGTCCCCGAGAGGGACCGAGAATCGGTGCTTTTTCCCCTGTTCAATATATTTCATCTTATTATCAGTCAAGGAGTGACAGTAAGATGGAATTCTAATAGAGGAAAAAAAAGATATCGAGAGTCATATATATTTGCTGTTTCTTACAAGTCTGTTATAAATATTTTAAAATAGCAAATCAAGTCCTATATACGTTATCTGCCATCACAGGATTGAGTTTTTTTTCATTATTTATCGTTATTTTAAGCTGATATGGATCAAATTTTGACACCATCTGACATGTACATACGAATGTAGAAATATTAAAATTTTTTATTCCAATACACTGTAATTACTCTTTTACCCTTCATTGTATACATGCACATCATATTAGAATTTTCCATGTTAGCGTGAAAAACTTGACACATCATATTGATATCTACGTTTGTCAGTGCCACATTAGCTTAAAATAACAGTAAGTAACGGAAAAAAGACTTGATCTTTTAACGACGAGTAACAATATATGGGACTCGATTTGTCACTTTGAAATATTTAAAATTGATTTCCAAGAAATAGTAAACATATAAGACTCCCGATTTTTTTTCTCAGTTCTAATCCAACGATAGGGAGGGATCGTGGTGGTTCCATACCCAAAAACTGTAGAATTTTATACGCTTGAATGTTTATTGATGTAGGGAATGATGGGTGAAGGAGTAAATGCCATGGCCTATTGTTCTCTGCATTGGGAGTCGAGGGTTTTCAATGCTCATGCAGAAGAATCCTATTTGCCATCAGTTCCTCTGACCTTCTCCTTAAATTCTCCCCTCTACCCTGAAACATTCCACCGCCTCCCTCTTTCAAAAATTTCATCTCTTTCCCCTCAAAATCTCTCTCTCTCTCTCAACTGTTTTTCATCTTCTTCTGTATTTGATTTTTCGGGTTTTTCTGTCTGTTCGGCTCTTTGTTCAATCGAGAATGCTGTTTCGTGGTGGGAGGATTGAAGAGACAAAGCGTGGAAGAGTTACTTGGATATTGGCCTGGTTCACTCAGACACCCCTGCAATCTTGATCGCTAGATCTTTCTAGGGTTTTAAACCTGCAAATTCTAGAGAAGAAGGAAGAAGAAGAGGAGGAACCGGGAAGAAACAGTTCTCAGTTTTGATTGAGCCGTGCCAATATCTCAGTATGCCTCTTCCCTTTATCTGTAGCGTCATCAAGATTTCTGGTCGTACACCAGCCGGTCGAAAGGTCTGCAGCTTGCTTCTTTTCTCAAATAATTCCATCTCTTAGATTTGTGTATTCAGAGGCCCTATGGACCACAACTTATACAGTTTCGAGTCGGGAAAATTTCCTCATTTTACAAGTAAGTGAAAATGGCCAGGTGACCAGTTATTGTTTCTTACATAATCAGATTTGATATACGTTTTACTGTGCCCTAACTTGTTAGGGTTTTTCATTAGAGATTTTGCACAAACTTTCAGTTGTTGGAATGTTGTTTTAGTTAAGGATTACCCTTTTGTTTTTTTATTTATAAGAATATTTATATTTTTCTATTTATAAACGAGACACATAAATCTAAAATAAACAGAAAGAAGAGAGTATAAAAGGGTCACAAGAAGTTGATATTGAACCCATGACCTCTAGATCACAAGACGAGAGCATTACATCAAACCATCTTTCTCATCGGAATATTTATCTAATCATGAGCTGAATTGAACTTTTCTTCATCAGAATATTTATCTAATCATGAGCTCACTTGAATTTTTGCTCTAGGGTCCATGTTAAAAATTATGTGGCTATGGCTACTAGTTTTTAGTGGCTAATGAAAGCAGGTGAAAAGATCAGTGGAAGCTAGACGAGGGTTTTGATCCAAGATTCATGGCTAGACATTTATCAATGTCTTCCAAGCTTGGTTATAGTTTAAAGCTGTCTCGGTGTCAAACTATTTATGAATTTATATCTAATGACGGTCCAGTGTAGGACTCCTAATGGCTGTGGAAGAGAAAATTTGTCACATCATTAGTTGTCCTATCTCACTAGAGACAAAGACAAATGGTTAGACTTGTGATAAGTTCTTCAATGAGAATATTCAAGGACAAGTAAAAATATGTATCATGTTATCACATAAGGATGATATTAAAAGTCGAATCCCATATAAAAAAAATCATTCAAATTTACGAGAGTTCAATATTCCGACTAATTAGTCTGTATTTTTCGATTGGACGTCAGGCCTACATCTTGTAACCCTTGTTTAAGTTTATCTAGCTATGATAGGTAGAGAAATTCTCAAATCGTCCTACCTCACCACGTGGTCTTACTTTATCATATAACGTGAGAAAATACCAATCAAAATATGAGAAATTAATAAATTTATATTAATCACTCTAGCAGTTATCATAATTATTGTTAATAAGTACAATTTAATTTCTTTTTCCTGATCACATCACCGTGAAATATGATTATTAAAAATTTTTTCATGATAGGTATTAGTTGACTTGAATAAATATTGTAAAATGCATCTCTAGGTATGAGATGGAGAATGTTTTTTGGTATATTTATGAAATTCAATAAATTAATGTGCTTTCCTTGTCATTGAAAAAGAGAATAGCCACTACCGGTATTCACTGGTTGAGACAGTAAGATATCTCTTCTTTTTAAAAAAGGTATCGGGTTTTAGAGAGTATTGTATAAGATTCATACATTTTAATATTCTTTTAATAAAAGCTTAAAAATAAAAAATAATCCTAAAAAATTGAATTTAATTGATTTATGATAATGCAACATAATACACCCGTTATATATAAGACTTTTTCCTTAGGTTTGAATTTTGTGAATGAAAAAGTTCATGTTGGGAGAGTTTTACTCTATTAATAGGCCAGCCCGACTCGAACATATATTAGTCATGGCTCATTGGACTTTTAAATTTCAGTTCGCAGACAAAAAAAAAAAAAGGAATAGTCATTCACTTTTAGCATATGCTTGTACGTAGCTTGTCATGTAATTTCAGCAATCTTCCCTGATGAAATGGTCGTGTTTGCCACCTGACAGTTTCCCGATTGTCGATAGAATTTTTCGAAGCTCCTCCGTGGTAACTTCAAAAAAAACAAAACAGCTTTCCACTTGACCCAATAGAGACTTAACCTTGAAAGCTCATAGGATTAGCAAAGGTTTCATAGCATAGCTGTCGCATAGATGAGCTCAAATTTCTCTATTCTTTTGTCTTAAACCTAGGTTATTTTGCGGTATCCAAAAGCAATACATCGACCTAGAAGGGTAGAAGGAAATGAGGATAAGAGGGTATGAGAAATTTCACCAGTGAGATCGAACACATGACCTCTACGTCAGATAGTGTGAGCGGTTCCAACTATAACTTCGCTGGTTGATATAATGCCATGCTTGACTTACAAGAAAAATCAAGAAAAATTGAAAGGCACAGGCCTTTAGTAGGTTTAATTCCTAGTTACATCAACTATCAACTTGATACGATGATGGAAATAAAAGGGTATGGAGAGTCGCACAGGTGAGATTCAAACATCAGATCTCTTATTAGTCTCGAGTCGAGGGCGGCATCAACTGCGCCAAACTTCTTTTCTCAATCGATTGGATTTTATTTTTTAATTTTTCTATTTCCTACTAAATGAAAGCACTATCTCTAATAGGTTTCTCATGAGCGAATCTTATTTAAGTTTTTTGCATGGAAAATGTATATCTTTGACCCTTTTTTTGGCTATAGAGGTGCCCATTATCTAAAAAAAAAAAAAGGAGAAATAAAGAGATGTAGAAAGTTAAGTCAATAAGAATTGAATCGAGTACCTCCTATTCCACTTACGCTTTTTTTTAATACCTCCCGTTCCACTGGTTTTTTTTTTTTAATTTCTAATCTCTTAAATTGTTCAGAAATGTTTGATATATCCTTTTTCCCCCCCTTTTTTTTTTGTTTTTCTTGGGTGAAATAGAAGGTAATTGTTTAAATTGGGCTTACATGTGAGATTGTAATGGGCCAATAACAGTGTAATACTGGCCTATAATTCACAAGAGTTTCAGCGTGAGAAGCCCTTTTATCTCTTGGCAAGCTTAAAATGAGAATAGAATTTTGTAGAATTACATCGCAATTGATCTGAGATTAATACTTCCCGAATTAGGTTTTCGTCAGTAAGACTCTCTGTCCTCATTTATCTTTCTTGAAAAAATTACTAACGCGATCAGCACGTAGAAATCTAATTGGTACTCTGTCAAGTAGCATCCCTAGCTTTGGCTAGGGATGGAGTCGAAAAAATTGACCAAAGGGCAAAACTTCACGGAAGAGTAACGCGATGAATTTAGGGGGGAAACTTCTCGAACCATATACGTTCAGGCTGCAACGAATAAAATTAAGAATTAGAACCTGCATTGAAAGATTAATTGAATAAATAATGAAAATATTTAAAAAATTGGTATTATTACTTATACGTTTAAACTTCTAGATAGATGTAAGGGTGGGTCTAATCTTTTATAAGATCAATGAAAATTTTACGTGATAATGGAATAGGTTACCGTGATGTTCACACTTTGTTTTAATATCCCGAGTAGGAAAGACAAATACCAAATTCGTGGTTAGTTAGTTGTCTAACCTGTAAAATATCAGTTGTCCTCGCTCAAGTACAATGAACGAGTGTTGGAAATTAAATATCATATTATAAAATTATTAAAAAAAATGAAATATAAGAGAATTGGATCTCATAATGTGCAAACTTAGCTTTCAATTAAGACTGAATTTTACATGCGTCCAACCCGATACCAACTCCATCTTTTAGAAACAACATGGCAGGCAAATAATCGATTCTGCCCAGTTGGACATCTGGGAATGAGTGATGCTAGCCGGAAGCAATCCTGCACGAGCCGTACTCTCTCTTGTCGGCCGTGGATTAAATTACTAAGCAAAGCAAAAAGCCTGCGAGGCCACGTTCAATTATATCTCTCACACACACACACATGAATCAGGAATGGATTTAGAGACAGGAGACCGATTGTCTGCTAGAACTTGAAAAAAAATACTTAACATGCGATACATACATATACATATATATATTTAACTCTATTTTATCCTTTTTTTTTTCACAAAATTATCCTATTCCATCCTCGAATTCATCATATTATTCTTCTACGGAGTTTCATCTCCTGAATGAAGTTTCTGAATCCATCCATAATATAATATAATATATTTATCTTATTATGATATGCAAATGTGTGAAAAATTTGGTGTCTTTTTCATTTTCCATATTCGCGATTAATATATCTTACATAATAAAATTTATGACATAAATATAATTTCCAGATTAAGGACAAAACAATAATTTCATTTATTTCCCTCTCACTCCATATCAACGATCCTAGTAGCAAAAATCTTTTATTAACTGTAACTGCTCCGATTCTCATATCCTACTCCATATCTATAATTTTAGTTGCAAAAATTCTTCAAGTTTTTTGAACAAATAATTTGAAATTTGTAAAAATAAAAAAGTAAAATTGGCATGATATACAGATAAAAATTGAGAATGTTCTACTTATTACTATAAGTTAATTAATTAAATTATAATAAATTATAAATAAATGATATAATTATACGAATTTGTCACAGTTTTCACATTTATTTAAATTTATTTTTTTCTGCGTAGTCTAGTATATATGTACATGTACATGTTTTGCTGATAGGCAGCCGCAGCTTGCCGCACAGGGAAAGTGGTCCCCCCAAAGTCGGCCCCCCACCGGGCCCAACCTTTTACAGCTCCCAAAAGTCGTAGTCAGCTTTCTTCTTCTTCTTCTTAGGAGGCCTCTATCATCGCGTCGCGACGCCGTGACTGTATCCGGTCCAAGGTATGGTACTGGTAAGATTTTTTAAAATCTTCCCTTCTACTTAATACTTGAAGGTGGTCGAGTTTCGCCCGGCTAATGTACGACTTGTGGAAACACCCTGTAGGTCGGCGGTACAGACAGGTCAACCGTACATGTCGCATAGATTAGTTTCTAATACAATTGTTTTGTTTTTTCCGTGAGATTTCATAGTAACTTGAATTAGGTTATTTTATCGTCGAAAATGTGTTGCTTGACCTAATAAGGGTCAGAATTTCGTCGAAACATCCCTCATTAGTAACATCTTCTCGTAGTTTTTTGCAAGTCCTTGCTTAAAGAACTACCTGAGGCTGTACTACCGAGTTGATCTTACTCACGATAATGAAAAGAGAGAAGATGAAGCGTGTGCACGGGGTGTCATCCACTCTACACGATCCCCACTCGAGGAACCGCCGAGGAAATTGGTCTAGCGACTCAAAACTCACTTCCATGTGGTTTGGTGATGTCGAAATTCCAAGGTCGAGCCTCATTCTAAGCAAAATTGTTCGAAATGACTCTCGAGCTTGAGATTTGACAGACACTTGTTTCTTGGACTGTATTAAGCCTTTGGCGATGCTACGCTGACGACACCGATATTAGTACCGAATATTCGGTTTGTTTGATATGTTTGTCGCTGAACGCGAAAATCTAAACATTATTACATAGCAGATGATTGCTGAGTCATCACTATTATTGTGCACCTTTTCTGATCATCAAAAAATTGATAATCCTTCACCTTTTTTATGTGTATAATTGGTAGTTATTGACTGACATGTGCTAACTGTTAGTGCTCTTCGATAGTTTTAGATCAAGTTTGACTCGTATTAGGGTTTACTTTGAGCCTGTCATGGGAGCGCATACCATGGTTGCGATTTGACTTTTATTATTTTTCAAAATTTTTCTATAAAATTTAAATCCTATTAAAATTACTAAAAAATTATAATTTAAAAAATTAATTATTAGGGTATTAATCTAATTCGAATTTGAATTAGTTAAAATTTATTCAATATTTTTTTTTAAAAAAAGGAGGACAGGGAAAGAAGGAAAACAGGAAGCAGACATTTTGTCGTGGAAGCGTTGACTTGGTGGGTAGCTGGTCGGTTCAAGATAAAGGCTGACTCAACTCCTAATCGAATATGTCACGCCCAAGCGCTTACCGGTCCTCCGTACTAATCCAATGCATAAAGATTCAAAGTAACAATAATCTATTTTGCACTTTGTGTCATATAAATATTTGTCTATATATTTTCTCAGCAATAAAGTACATATACTCTTAGAAAATAGAAAATAAATGTCATTAATTTTCTATTAATACTTCCTTTTACAATCGTGAGCTTTGTAACTGACTGATTAGCTCATAAAAGTTAGAAGTATAAATACAAACAGAGGAGCTCAGTTGATAGTTTAAGTTGTGTTCTTCATTTCGAGCAGATGAACTTCTTCCTTCTTTCTTCACTGCTTCAACTCTTTCTCTCTCTACTCTACTGAAAACTAACATGGTATTAGAGCATTTTCTCCTGCTACGACGAGACTGATTCCTCTCGTCATGGCCAAAGGGAACAACAACAATCATCAAGGTTAGAGCACCAATAATCATTTTCAGCCTTTAATTGTGACATCCTCCTCCCATCAAAGTGGAATAGAGATGACTTCTGACATCCATAGTCCCTTCTTGTTCTACAGTGGTGATCATCCTGGCCTTGTTCTTGTTTCACACATCCTCACAAGGCTGAATTGCAACTCCTAGACCAGAGCTTTTAAGATGGTTTTAAATGCAAAGAATAAACTCGATTTTGTTGATGGATCATTGTGGCAACTAGCTTTAGGGGACTCAGAAGCAAATATTTGGTCACACTGCAATAATATGGTAATATCTTGGCTGTTGAATGTAGTATCGAAAGAAATTGCTGACAGTTTGTTGTATCTCAATTCAACAGAAGATGTGTAGAATGACATACAAGATAAGTTTCGTCAAAGTAATGTACCTAGAATTTTTCAGATTATACAGTTATTGATGAATTTGGCACAAGGATTTTTAGATATAAACACCTATTTCACTAGTCTTAAGATCCTGTGTGATGAGTTAAAGAATTACTGGCTAGCACCTGAATGTAGTTGTGGCGGAATGAAGTCCAACACTGATCATCTCGAACAAGAGTATGTAGTACGATTTCTAATGGGATTGAATAATTCGTATGTAGGAATCCGAGCTCAGATCCTCATTCTCGAACCATCGCCCAATGTCTCTAGAGTCTTTAATATATTAATATAGGAAAAGAGGCAGCACATCATCGGATTAAGACTCACGACAATAGTTGAAACTTTAGCTTTTTCCATGGCGACATCATCTTTTCCAACAAATGGTTTAGCAGCAGCCACAACTAATGGAGGAAGAGGAAGACGAGAATGGCCTATTTATTCACACTATGGACTTTCGGACCATCGGATGGACAAGTGCTACAAACTTCATGGGTTTCCACTAGGTTACCAGCCTAGGCCCTAGGTCCATACAAGGCTATCAAGCCGAGCAAAAATATACAAGACAAAGAGTCATGCAGTTGCTACAGCTGCTACAACAATCACTTCCTTTGCAACTTCATCTGGTGGAACTTTCACTACTGGCCAGGTACAACAAATGATTGCATATTTGAGTTCGTAGCTTCACAGTTAGGCAAATTACCAACCTGATCCGAGCCCACCTCTCTTACTTGACACTTCTCCTTCAACTGTTTCCAACTTCTATGGTATGATCTTATCTTTTTCCTCTGCTTTTACTCTTCTTGATCCGCTTGTTTGCCTTCATTTTTGGATTCTAGGTAGTGAAGCAACAAGTCATGTTTGCTGTAATTATTCTCTCTTTGAAAATTTCGAGTCTATTTCAACCATGACAATGTTTTTACCCAATGACAGTCCCTTATAGTCACACACTTGGGGAGTGTTCGATTAACAGAGCATCTTGTTTTATGGCAAGTGCTTTACATTCCATCTTTTCGTTTCAATCTAATCAGTTTTAGTGGCCTCGGTATCTTTCGTTCTCAGTCAGTGATTTTTCATTCCACTTCCTGCTTCATTCAGGACTTGCTCGAAGATTGACAATTAGGAAGGTGGCTTTCGTCCCAACCTCTACATCCTTGACATAGCACATTCCTTACTAGTTACAGATATACTTTGTCTACACATGTTAATTATGATCTTTGGCACAAACATCTTAGTCATCCAACACTTGTACAACTTCGATTCTTACATAATGCATTGTCTTTACCTGTTTCCACTTCCTCTGCTTTGCCTCATTGTGTAGTTTGTCATGCAGCAAAACAAAACGGCTGCCCTTTCATTCCAACAATAATATGTCCTCCAATCCTTTTGATCTTGCTTATCTAGATACCTGGGGTCCATTTCCAGTTCTTATACTCGATGGACATGGATATTTTCTTACTTTATTTGATGATCATACAAGAGTGACCTAGATTTATTTAATGAAATCTAAGTCTGATGCAATCACACTGTTGCCATGCTTCTACAATTTCATTTTCACCCAATATAGTACTCCTATTAAGGATACACGATCAAACAATACTCCTGAATTTTATTTTCATGATTTCTTCAACTCCAAAAGCACTATGTCCTATCATTCTTATGTCGAGACCCCTGAACAAAATGTAGTAGTTGAGAGGAGGCATCAACACTTGCTCAATGTAGCTCAAGCTCTCCTTTTTCAATCTCGAATTCCTCAATGTTTTTGGGGGGTTGCATTCAAACTGCTGCTTATCTAATCAATTGATTGCCTTCTCCTCTATTGTCAAATAAAACACCTTATGGGCTTCTTCATCACAAAAGTCCCCGGTATTCACATCTTCGTACTTTTGGGTGTTTGTGTTATACGTCTACTTCTCCACATAATCGATCCAAGTTTGATCCCGGAGCTAACGCCTGTGTCTTCCTTGGATATCCTCACGGCTACAAAGGTTACAAATTACCTGATTTGCAAAGCAACAAACTTCACGTTTCTTGCCATGTAATGTACCATGAATCCCTTTTTCCTTTTGCTTCAACCCCTTGACAGCAGCTAAGCATGATCTCTTTGCTGACAGAGTCTTGCCCAAACCTCTCTCTGTTTCTCTCAACATTTCTTCTCCAGAATCTCCTACTCCTTCTTCTGCTTCTGCTCATCAAGAATCTTCTACACTTGTTTCTCCTCCACTGGCTGCTTCTCGACCACAGAGGACACGCACTTTGCCAACATATTTGTGTGACTATCAATGCTATTCCTTGCTTTCATCTTCTTTTGCAGTTGTTTCTTCCTCTCCTCACATACGATATCCTATTTCCAATTATGTCACTTATGATAAACCAGCTTCACATTTTTTGACCTATTCTTTCCATCTCATCCCATGTTGATCCATCTACTTTTGAACAACCCAACCAACATTAGGTTTAGAAAGATGCCATGACAGTGGAATTGCTAGCTCTCGAACATAACTAGACTAGGTTAGTGGTGCCTCTTCCATCAGTAAATGAGCAGCGAGGTATAAATGTGTCTACAAGACCAAATTCAACTCTGATGGGAGTATATAAAGGCATAAAACATGATTGGTGGCTAAAGGCTATGCTCAACAGGATGGAATTGGCTATCTTGACACCTTTTCTCTTGTTGCCAAACTAGTTATTGTTAAGTTGTTTCTTTCTCTTCTGGTTGTTAAGGGCTAGTCTTTGCATCAACTCGATGTTACCAATGCCTTTTTACATGGGGACCTCGATGAGGAGGTTTACATGGGGACCTCGATGAGGAGGTTTACATGGAGATTCCTCCAGCATATTGCAGCAGTTAGGGGGAGTCTTTGGTGGTAGTTTACAAGCTTCATAAGTCTTTATATGGCCTCAAACAGGCTTCGAGGCAATGGTTTGCCAAACTGTTTGCAGTACTTCTAATAGAAGGTTTTCCTCAGTCCTAGTCAGATCATTCATTCTTTACCAGGCATTAGTGTTGTTAATCGGGTCGGTTTGGCCTGTGAACCGACCGTATGAATCGTGAACCGGACCGGACCGGTGATGAACCGTAACCGGCCCGGCCCCTGCAGGTTGAGGCCTGGTTACGGGTTGGGTCAGCAAAAATGACCCGTTGAACCGGAACCGGCCCGGACTGTTTTCGACCCACAACCGTTTGCAACCTGGAACCGTGACTGGCCTGGACCGGTCAGTTAAAAAAAAAAGAGAAAATATTAGAAAGCCTAGCCACGTGGGCCCCAGCTGCCACCCCACCACCCACCCCCTGACACGTGGGCCCCACGCCCTGACACGTGGCCCCACACTCCCTCTTCTCTCTACTTTTTTTTTTTATAAAAAAATTATTATATAATTTATATCATATTTAAAATACTATAAATACTTAATATATTCATCAATTTAATTCACTCCATTCTTCTACTCTCATCTCTATATTCCACTCTACTTTCTTAAATCTTTCTCTATTTTTTTTTATCGTAATTAACAGTACGATTCTTTATCTTAGTTTTTAGCTAAAAGATCGATTCATTATCGGATAGTTTTTTAAATCGAAATGTCTATATTTTTTAATTCTATTTAAAAATGAGTAATTCAATTTTTTTAGAAAATAATAAAAATCAAACACACGTTAATCTAATTAATTATATAATACTAAACATAAAAATATAAGTAAAATATGATTAATCCAGTTAGTTAAAATTATCGACTTTCGAATTCTAACAATGAAATCTTTCATTTTTATTTTAAAATCGTACATAAAATGATAAATAATACCCTAAAAATTCAAAAAATTTAAAAAAAAAAAAGAAAATAATTTTGGCCGGTTCAGCCCGGCCCGGACCGCCAATGTGACGGTTTCGGGCCCGGTCACTCGGGCCTGAACCGCCGACTCGGACCGGACCGGACCGTTTGCTTCCCGGTCCGGGTCGGGCCCGTCCCAGCCGGCTCGACCCGGACCGGAACCGGCCCGGCTAACAACACTACCGGGCATTCCTCTGACTCTTTTATAGCCTTATTGGTTTATGTCGATGATATGGTTACTGCTAGTGACAATGAAGTAGCAGTGATCTCATTGAAGTCAGCTTTGAACAAAAATTTTAAAATGAAAGGGCCTCTGAGATATTTCTTAGGCCTTGAGATTGCTCGTTCAAAAGAAGAGATTTCTTTATGTCAGAAGAAGTATGTTTTAGAGCTACTAGCTTATTTTGGACAGCTGGGAAGCAAACCCATTTCAGTCCTAGTGGAGCCAAACGGGAAGCTCTCACAGCTAGATAGTGAATTGCTTGATGATCCCACAATCTATCGATGGCTTATTGGCAGGTTGATATACCTTACCATCTCCAGACCATATCTGAGTTACTCTGTAAATAAATTAAGTTAGTTCTTAGCTTTTCCTCGAACTTCTCATCTACAAGAAGCAAGAAGAATTTTACAAAACATAAAGGGAAGCCCATGATAGGATCTGTTCTTTCCTTCAAAGTCGACCTTACAGCTGAAAGCCTTCACAGATGTAGATTGGGCAAGTTGCCTAGACACTCGAAGACCAATTATAGGGTTCTACATTTACCTGGGATCATCTCTAAACTCTTGGAAGTCAAAGAAGTAGCAAGTTGTCTCTCAGTCTTCAGCTGAGGCTGAGTACAGAGCTATGCCAATACCCATTGTGAGATCATGTGGATTCTGGGGGTGCTAAAGGACTTGAAAGCTGAACATCCAGGACCTGCTTTGCTCTATTGTGACAACCAGGCAGCCATTCACATTGCAGCAAATCCAATGTACCATGAATGAACCAAATACATAGAGTTGGATTGCCATTATGTAAGAGAAAAAATCAAGACAGGATATTTAAAGACAATGCACATGTCTAGCGACAATCAACTTGCAAATTTGCTTACCAAGTTACTGCAGCTGAAGCAATTCAAGACATTTTTTAGCAAGATGGGAATACACAATATGTATTCTCCACCTTGAGGGGGAGTTTTAGAAAATAGAAAATAAATGTCATTATTTTTTTTGTTAATACTTTCTCGTACATTCGTGAGCTTTGTAACTAATTGATTAGCTCATAAGAGTTACAAGTATAAATACAAAGAGGAGCTTAGCTGATAGTTTAAGCTGTGTTCTTCATTTCGAGCATATGAACTTCTTCCTTTCGAGCAGATGAACTTCTTCCTTTCTTTCTTCACTGCTTTAGTTCTTTCTCTCTCTACTATGCTGAAAACTAACATAAACATAAACATAAAATAATTGGAAGGAAAAGCGGAGTAAAGGCAACAAGTTCTACTAACGAAGATCGAACTCGAAATCTATTGATCTCAGATTGAAGATGATATTGCTGTAAGAGAACTCATTTCTCAAATATATATATATATATATATATGTTAATGATGATATAATAATAAACAAATAAGGCATAATCAACATCACCGTGCCAAGAGAAATTCTTTTTTTCCCCTCTTGATAACGGGGAATTTATTCTTCCAGAGCCTATGAACCCCTTACAAACATATAAATTTAGGTAAATTAATGTGTAAAGCACATGTCCTCTCCTCTGCTCCTTAATTTTATATGAGATCAATAGCTAAATGACATGCACATAAGATCGATGTAGGAACAAACGATGAATTGGCCAAAGAAAGGGCAGAGAGAGAGAGAGAGAATACTTGAACCTTCACTATTCGATTGACATAGTCATTTTTTGTGTGTCTAAACGACTTGTATCTAGAAATTCAGCAAACCCTTGGCTAATCAATCCAGTTCAAGTCAAGATAGCCTGTTAAGGGTAAAACTCTATTGTAAAAGAATTTTTTAAAATAATAAGAAACATACATACTGTACTCCTCTATTAAAGGTTTGCCTTTGGGTGGATCTATATAGCGGGTGGCATGTGCCCCTTTCCACAATAAGTGGCATCTACTATTTCAAGTGGCTTACAAGACTGATCTTCGAGGTCAAACATACCAGAATCTTTGGCCCCAAATGGATAAGGAGTTCCGTCTTCAACTGAGTGAAGACAATCATGCGCACAATAGATATAGCTTCCTCTATATTTTTAAAAAATTACGAGTTGAAACTGTTGTCGAGTTGCTGGGGCCCAAAGATAAAACCTTATCCTCGAGCATTTTCAACCTTGTTATCTGTGTCTCCCTTCTATTTCGATTCTGAATTGCGGTGCTGTGAAGTGGTGGCTCCAAGACTTAATGTTGTCATGGCAGTGTCTTTGGTTTTTGATTTCAAAGTAATCTACAGCCTTACCACGACAATCATATCTGACGATTGATCCCA
This sequence comes from Lagerstroemia speciosa, assembly GCA_037672795.1. Lineage (NCBI taxonomy): Eukaryota > Viridiplantae > Streptophyta > Magnoliopsida > Myrtales > Lythraceae > Lagerstroemia > Lagerstroemia speciosa. Next base: position 8,870,570 of record CM075299.1, read on the forward strand.
ACTCTCTTCATCACATAATACCTATCAATCCAAAGAATATGCACATGCGGCATTCCCACGAGGTATGTCTTGTGAACCTAGTCATCAAACATCTGATTGTCAAGTTTTCGCATGTTGATAGAGATTGAATTACTTGAAAGTTTACTGACATCGGGACATACCGATAATTTAAGATTTGCAGTACTTTCTGGATATGATATCCGTGGTCGTAAAATTCTCTTTCCTCGATTTCTTCCCCAGTCCGTGGACTGAGGACAGGAGGGAAGTGGATGGCTGCTCCCGTAAAGGCATCTAAGTGTATTAAAGCCAACGTTTCTTCTGCAAAGATCAACCATCCGTGCAAGGAACCACACAATACCTCTTGTTGTAAGGGATATGCAATCGGGTGTTCACAATCCTCCTCTCCAAGACATTGTAAAAACCTGTAAAAATTCACTATGATTATCACTATCATTACTTGTATTATTTCTAAAAGTAATGGTAGACCTTTATACAAAAGTGAGTTGGTTGAGGTGGTGGGGCGCCTCTTCTCCTCAAACAATATTTCGAATTCGAGTCTTATAAATGGAGAAAATATCACTTTGAGGGAGTTTTACTCCTCGTAGGCCTTTGAGGCTCAAAATGGATTAGTTATGGTCTACTGAATTTTTTGATACAGTGGTTTAGACCAAAAAATGGTAGAGATTTATTTCTCGTGTAGAATATACATATATATATATATATAATTGATCAATTATTATATTAGAAATAAATACGTTGGCTCCAGCTAAATGGGTAAGATATATAATGGCTTCCTATATTCAAAACAAGCAATTTCGGAGAAAGAGAGTTTGGTGCAATCGGTACTGCTCTCATCATACAACCTAGAGGTCATCGATTTGATCTCACCTGAGGGACTTCTTGTGCCCCTATTACCCTCTCTTTCTCCTACCCTCTAGGTCTATGTGCCTTATTGTATATTTTTTTTAAAAAAAGTAATTTTATTTTTTTTTTTATGTCTAGCTGGAATGTGATGTAACGTAAACGCGGTAAGACGGGAATTGCAGATGCGAAGCGTGTCGATTCAGAAAAATATTGAGAATTGAAAAAAATAATTCAGAAAACTCTCAATAAATTCATAAACATAAGCCATCTTTGCATATAGACTCGTACTAATATAGTATATTTATTTGCTATAGGAAGGAAAAAGAAGTCCAATATGAATATCTAATATATTTTAGTATCCTAAAGATAATAAGGAGAATTTTTAAAGATATTAGAATATTTTATATTATATCTAGCAAAATTTAGAATATCTAGCATATCCATCTATACTATTATATGTAAACGTTTGTTTGTTTTGATGTCTTTTTTCTTTTCCATATCTAACCTCTAACTAATTTGTATATTAAAATATATGGCATACATCTCTTTTACAAATGCTTCTATATTAAAGGATGAAATAGTAATTTCAGATATTTTCTCCTCTCACCTTATATCTATAATGTAAACAGTAAAATCTTTAACTAACCGTTTAGATTTCTCTATAATAATAAATATTTTATCTTCCAATTGTAAATTAAATAATTTATCATTATTTTTGAACAAATATTCCGAAGTCGTTAATGAAATTGCAAAACATACTGATGACAACTGAGAATGTTCTATCAGTTGCTGTAAATTAATTTAAATTTATTTCAAATAAATTAGACTATAATACATTATAAATAAATAATATGATCATAAGGGTTCAAGCAATGATTACTTTTATTTTTTTCCGTGCGGAGCGTGGGTTGATTTTTGGTCTTTTAAAATTTAAATAGCCCGAGATTTTATATATAGGCTAGATATTCTCGATTTTACTAGATACATTTAAAAAAATATGTTAAAAATATCTCTACATTATATATATTTATTTAAGATATATTAGAGTGTAAAAACTCCACCATTGCGTTAGAAAACTTGTTTGTGGTGGCTGCGACCAACAAAAGCCAATGGTCGAGATCGTGATCGATCGTTGCGATCATATGTCTTCGGGGCTCGACATGTTCGGTTCTTGTTCGAATCCATCCCCAGATTGGGCATTCCTACCGAGGGACCTCGTAATCTTCATACTGGAGAAGTTGGTGTCCGAAGTTTCGGACTACGTTCGCTGTGCTGCTGTCTGCAAGAATTGGCTCTCCGCCGCAAGCGATCATCAGGCTCGAAGTCGCAGGAGATCGGTGTTCTTCCCAGAGCTTCTCGTTCTGACCAAGGACAAGAGTGAGATACATCGAGGTTCGTATTGCAAGCTTCGTCTCTTTTTTTTTTTTTTTTGCTTTCTCCAGTGAATAATTCCTTCTATGTCATATGTGGTGGTAAGTATTATTACGGGTGATCTGGTTCGGGTGCTTAACACTTTTTCATAGTATCTGTACCTATCATGTATGAGACCGGTTCTTAACTTTTGGATCCGGATTCCACTCTGTTGGGACTTGGAACCGGACCGTATCCGGAACTTATAAGATACCACAGGTTCCGGGTACTTGTTGAAGCTTGTTTATTATTTAATCTTTATAAAATATGAATTATTCGATTTTTTTTCAAGATTATTATTATTTCATGTGATTTTTCATCATAATTAAATACATTAAGTTTTAAGTATGTTTACAATATATTTAAATACTATTTAACATTAATTTTAAGTTATAATGATGTATTAGACACGAAAATTCATCAAATATGCATAATTAATATCTCAAGTGAAAGTCCATCGAGTTAAGAATATAAGATTTGAACGGTTCGTGAATTGGATTTTGAACAAGAAAGTTAAGAATGATTAAAAGATAATAGGTTCTTGTTCTGGTTCCTGGTACCCACATGCTAGAACCGGAACCGGAATTGACCGGTTCTTTGATTCGCTACCCAAAATCTATCATATTTTTATTGAGATCTATCCAAAGCTTACCATATTTTTATTGAAATATATCCAAAACCTACCAAATATGATAGGTTCTTACCGATTCCAGATCTACCCTATACCCGCCCACTCTCCTAAGTATTATGATATTTCTTCTTTTACTCATTGTTAAAAAAAAACTGAGTCTTACATTCCAATTAAACTGCACTCTCCCCCTCACAACTCTCTTAGGCGAATGTGAAAACTTTAGATATATATATATATATATATATATTATCAAGATCTTTTTTTTAAAAAAAAATTTAAGCCACCGGTATTTAAAAATCTAACTTACCCTGATTTTGTGATAAAATTTTGCAGGGTTTTATAATGCCATCGAGAACAGAATAGTGAAGTCTCGATTGCATATCCCTTGCAACAAGAGGTGTTGCGGTTCCTCGCATGGATGGCTGATCTTACCAGAAGAAACCATGGCATTGACACTCTTCAATCCTTTCACCGGAGCAGCCATCCACCTTCCTCCTGTCTTTAGTCCTCCCACAGAAGAAATCATCGAAGGACGCATTTTCTATGACCACCAATACGAAATCCAGAAAGTAGTGCTGTCTGCCGACCCTACCGAGGCTCCGAATAACTACGAGGCTCTTGCTATATTTGAACACTGTAACCTTGCCTTCTTTAGGTCCGGATCGAGTGCATGGGTTCATGTTAAACCGGATCCAGGAGAGCCTACGTACGAGGAAGTAACTTATTTCAATGGGAAATTTTATGCTGCAAGTCTTAACTTATTGGTGCGCCTCGATGTGGTCTATGATGACAAACTCCCCGGTAACCCGGTCTCTGTCAACGTGAGAAAGCTTGTCAGACGGGAGTTCACCGGCTATATTCACAAGGTATACCTCGTGGGAACGCCATACGGACATCTTCTCTGGGTTGACAGGTATTACAGGTTTAAGAGGGTCGGGATCATCAGAGATGAACATGATAAGATCCTGGATTATTTTGAAACTGGTGACCCGAGACACAGCGATGGCAACACCGAGTCTTGGAACCAGCACTTCACATCGGGCTTCAAAGTCTACAAGGTGAATGAAGAAACTGGGGGGGAGGACACACGTTTAATGAAGCTGAAGACGCTCGAGGGCGATGTTCTATTCTTGGGTCACAACGACTCAATATTGGTTTCAATTCGTAATTTTTCAGAATACGAAGGAAATCACATCTATTACACGGATGATTGTCTTCACATTATTAATGGAGGCAGTCCTTACCCATTTGGAGCAACAGATATTGGTGTATTCGATATTAAAGATCAATGCTGTAAGCAACTTGACAAAGCCGTCGGCGACCGTACAAAGGGGCACATGCCACCGCCCATATGGATCCTCCCAAGGGCAAACCTGCTACTGAAATCAACCAATATATCAAATCTAGGAATGTAGCCAGCAGTGTCTTTTGAAACTATAAGATTTGTTTTGCTTCCGATTATAACTGTCAATGTTTAGATTCATATGTTTCAATTTTCAATAATGATACGATAATACTTTATCATTTTCTTTCTGTCACGCACCCAATATCCAGATATTCATTGAATGACTAATTTAAAATCAAATGAGGTTGGCCATATCCTCGTATTTTAGAGAATGCACATGAAAAGTATGGATGTTCCCATTTCACTATGTCAGCCACATAAAACAGTTATATGACTGAATTAGTTGAGCAAATTAGTAACTCCAAAGAAAAGATAGCAATTAGCAACATCAATGGATGATAAAAATTGCTGTCAGGAATGATCAGCAATTGATCAATTAGGTCTCTGATAACTAGTAATTCCTAATTGCTATTCAGAATGACGATATTGGTGTACAAACTTAGAACTAGTACTTGATCTAGCAGAAGTGAGATATGGTCACTTACTGAGTGATGAGTTACCTACCGGACAATGAGCTCACTCTTCTCTTAACATTTACCTAGATACCTAATTAGGAGAATTTTAAAAATTAGTTGTCCAAGTAGGTCTTAGCGAGGATATAATAATGATTGGTGGAGCATCTCCCTAAAATAATTTCATAGTTTTATTTTAGTTAGAATAGAAGTTTTTCCAATGTTTATTATGTTATTTAGAATTTTTATGTTAATGATTATTTTAACTATAGTATTTTTTATAAGAGAATTATATTACTTAAAAATAAATAGATAAAGTTATTTGTAATGACTTCCTTTATTATTGGACTATTCATGTTTTTAAGTGAATGGTGATCATGATAGCATTTCATACATCTAAGATGGAATGTGGCAACTCTTCAACCATTCTAGATGGCGGTTGGATAATCTCACTAGTTCATATTGGATCTTTTCCTAACTCCTAACCTTGCCTTGTTAATGAGCCTTTTCTGGTATCCTTTATTCTTCCGATAACAGTTATTCTACCTCTCCTCTAACCAATTGAGAGCATCATATTGGCTGGCTTTTGAAGCAGTTGCATGCTACTGGCATTTTGTAGCACATTTGTATCTATCTTTTGGTTATTATAGTTCATAGGAATAAACCTCTCAACACATAGAGAGAACAAACCAGAGTAGACTAGATGGTTTGTGTTTGCTCCACTACACTGGTTTATTTGTTGCTCTTCTTCTGTTTCTTCGTCGGACTAGGGTGGCATTGGTCGTTGTGCACCCCCAGGTCTCCTTGGCTCATGAAGCGGCGCTCTTCTTCACACTTTTTGCAAACATGAATAGCATTGAGGTGAACAGCATTTTGGTGCGTTTTGAGATCCGCTGGACTGTCAAACCTTGTCTTACAAAGGTTGCACGGGTTGTCCATGTTTTAACTTGCAAGAGATGAAAAATAAGTACATAGGAAGAGGGAAGGAGCGATTGTATTGTGAGCAGAAGATAAACAAGCATAGAGAGGTAGGAAGGGAAAGGGTTAATGAGGGATATATATATATATATATATATATATACACACACACATATATATGCATGCATGCATGCATGTATGTATAGTGGAGGGGACTGTATGGCTGAGACCAAATTTCAAGTTGTGAAACTTCCCGCTCTATGCATTTACCACAATAGAATTCTAGCATTAGTGATGGAGTTGGTAGAGGAGCTGACGAGGATCTTCATAAAAATTTTATGACCGAGCCATTGAATGGTTGAACATGTAAAAGAAATGATTAAAAATCATCGAATTATCAATGAATGGAATAAGATAACTCATAAAAAATACCTGAAATCGGTAAAATTTGGATAATATTTTACATTATCTCGAAGAGAAGAGATGCATACGCATACATGTATATTGCATTCTCTATCTGTTGCCGCGCACATCAACTCCCTTAATTCTCCGGCCTGTTAGTGACATCAACTGATTTTGCAGGTTTCTTTTTTTTTTTTTTAATATAAAATGAACCAAAAAGGCAATTGGCCCAGTGGTGGGCAATGAAAATTTGCTACGGGATGCCTTTTTTTTTTTTTAATTGAAACAAGCCCGAGGGTTGATATGGGAAAAAGGACAGTAAAGAATGGGGAGGAGGCTCATGACAAATTAGACGAGATCAAACTGTTTGAATAGTGTGCTGAGCGTACCATTGGCAAAATAGGTAATTGGAACCAGAGAAGACTATCGAAGACGGACCCGAACTTACGTCAGTGGGAGAACTGCCAGAGACGGGTTCGAGTTTATGTCAGGGATTATCGTGATCATCCGCCCATATATTATATTACTATCAGTGGGCCTTACAAGAGGTTGTGCTCTTAACACACGGCTTAAGTTTTGATACCATGTTGAGTAGTGTGTTGAGGAGACAACTTGCGAAATTGGCGACCGGGCATGGAGGAGATTATCGGAGATGGATCCAGGCTTACGTTAGTGGAAAAACAACCGAAGACAAGCACTCATAAATTATATTACTATTAATGGGTCTTATAAGATGCCGAACCCATTTTCATCCAAAAACTTAAATATCAGGTCAAGGTATCAGATCTTTTATAAACTCATTGTTATTCGTCAATTTAGGATCTAACACAAACCATATGCATCACCTTTCCAATTGTTTTTTTTTTTTTAATTTTGGTTTCTCGAGCCTATGGTGGTACAAGGGAGAAAGATCAACATGATGTCGAAAAAAAAGCAATTATTACGACCTTGCTCCTCAGAACAATGACAGACCTATGGCTATAGATGTGTTTATGCATTAGTCCTAGATATATGTTTTACGCAGGGTAAATCATGGCCGCAATTCATTTCTTATCAGTAAGTCTTGTATGTTTAAAAAGCCAAACGAGTATATGGATAGTAAAGGTGAAGCCAAACGACTCTTGGAGCTGGCACAAACTCCTCAAGCTGAGACCTCCCATTCGACCTCACACTAGATGGAGTGCTGGGATGGTAACCACATATCCTTCTGGCTGATAATTGGTCAGACTTCGGCCGGCTAGCCCAATATTGCAAAAGGGATCAGGTGCGTTTCCCATCTATCGGAGACAATGAGAAACTTTCCTCGATTATTAGCAAGGGAATTTGGTCATGGCCGTGATGTGGTGATACTCAAGCTAGAGAAATCGTTCACTCCATTGATTCAAAGACACATCGACCCACTCATGACCAATTATTCTTGAGCTCGCACTTGGAATTTACTATGCTTGCGGCATGGGAATTGCTGAGACCGCGAAAGCCAAGGTTCCCTGGCACAGAGTAATCTGGTTTTCAGGTCTTGTTCCAAGACATTCATTTGTGGCATGGCTGCTATTCGAGATCGGCTTGCGACAAAAGAACGAGTTAGCGAATGGCCCAGTCTTTCTTCAATCTCTCGTGACTCTTGCCATGTGGAAATTGAATGCTCGCAACCCTTATTCTTCTCTTGTCAAACATCAGCCACTCTCTAAATGGATTTATTGTCGTTTCTTCACGTACCACGACACACTACAACATGGGATACGATCCTCCAATGGGCCATTTTGATTAGTAAGGGTTATAACATAGATTTCATTGTCCTTAGACTTTCATTAACATCATATATTTATTTTGCATGGCATGGGAGGAATGAGAGAGTTTTTAGACATCATCACTCAACCATGGAGCAGTTGGGGGAGAAAATGTTGTACATGGTTAGATGTAGATTGTTATCACTACCAAACATAGATCACAAGATCCTCGTGGTAGGTTAGCTAGTACTCTGATGGATCTGAAACAGATGTAAACATTTTGTAATATCCTTTTGTGAAATGAGACTTACTCGGATTTTCAAAAATATGTTTAAAGTGGCAATTTAAGTCTTATATGTTCCCTCCGTTATAAGCATTAGTCAATTCGATCAATCGTCGTTAATTTGAAGTTGGTGTGGCATAGTTACCATCAGTTTAATTTGATATGTTGATTTTTACTTAATATCATTTCTTTATTCGAAATAGATGAAATTATTCATTTATCCTTCACTATTAATCAAATAAAGGAGCAACAGTACTGCTATTCCCCTCACTGTTATCCCCTCATTAATACTCATTTACCCCTCACTATTAACCAGAAAATGTAATAAGAAATATGTGAATGGTTAAGGACTAATTTGAAAGAGATCTATTAACTGTCAAGGACCTATTTGATAGGAATCTATTTGAAATCGTAACATTGTCAACACTCCGTTAATGCAAGCACAAGATTGATGTTCAGACGAATGAAATTGATGTTCAGGATGACCCACTTAATATAAAAAAATAATATTAATATACAAAATTAGAAAAGAAAAACTTGATATACATCTTTCAAGGATAAATTAACTAATTTACTCTTTTTTATGTATTGGATTACTACAACTAACAAAGTGGTGTTCCCATTTACTAATATTCTGTGGCAATAATAAATTATAAAATTTAATTATTTAAAAGATTATTTTTAATTTAAAATTTTTAAAATTAAATTTAAAAAATAACATAATTTTGTTGATTAATTGACTGTAGCACTTGAGGAAGTTTTCAATAGAATAGTTATAGACGTGATATATTTATTTGATAAAAATTTACTATTTGTATATTTATCCAATTAACTTTCACAAATTATTAGAATTTTTATTTTTTACCATTCATATATAGTTTCAATTAGAATCCATCATTTATCAAATTTTTTCACACTCTAAAAATTTTTTATAATTTAATAATTAATACTTATATTTATTAATTATTTATTAAATTTTAATTGAACCAATATTATCACTCTCTCGTAGCACAGAATACGGCCAATTTTGGGAAAATCGTAATCGGGGAACTGACGCCGCGTGAGCCCACGGGGGCGTCGGGCCCACAGCTGACGTGGCTTCCTCCATTCGCTGATAAACTGTTACTCGCCACCGCCCCCCCACCACCACCCCCACCACAAGCCGAATTATGAGAGAGAAGAAACTCCATAGGGCCTCAAAAGAGCATCTTTTTCCTCGGAGCATCTCCTCCTGCTTCTTCCCAACTTTCCCCTGCATCAGCTGACGAGCTCAATCCAAGTCTCATCCTTCGATAACCCGTTGCAGAAATCATCCACACGCTCGAGGGCACGAGTCTTTTCCCTCGCCGGGGCGTTTGATTTTTCTGGGTCTCCGTCGATTCATTGATCCGGCTGTTTGAGTTCTCTAGCTCGGATGGCGATGGAGGACGACACCGAGAGCAGCGGCAGCAGGCCGTTGGACTCGACCATGCACCAGCAGAAGCCCTGGGAGCAGCAGAAGCTCGAAGTCTACAGCGAGGTGCTCCGTCGGCTTCAGGAGTCCCGTTGCGAGGAAGCTTTCCTCCCCGGCTTCGATGATCAGCTCTGGGCCCACTTCAATCGCCTTCCTGCTCGGTGCGGTACTCCAAAATTCGATGATAGCCTGAATTCTGTTGGCTTTCTGTTTGGTTGCTGAGAAAAATGACAGATGAAGAATCCATTACGCTGTTCGTAGAAAGTATCGACAGGCGTTTCGATTCTTGTGAACTTTGACTCCCACAAAAGAATGATGAATCGAAAGTCAAATATGCAAAAAAAGTCTACTCCTTGAGGATGTCAGCATAACCGTTCCACATGTTTCGTGCCAAAACCTCCTTTTACCTTGACTTCCTCTATGTTTGCAATATGCTGGTCTTAAAACTGTTGTGTGTGATTGCTTCCGAGGAACGTTTCCTGAGGAAATTTGATTGCCGGAGTGTAGGTATGCACTGGATGTTAATGCAGAGAGAGCAGAAGATGTGCTCATGCATAAGAGATTACTCAAGTTGGCTGAAGATCCAGCTAATCGACCTGCTTTTGATGTCCGCCTCGTCCAGGTAAGTTTGATTCATTTGTCGGGAATCTGGATATTCTTGTCGTTCTATTTTACCGATTTCATGCCCTCCTCAAGGGTGAAAAACTCACGTTTGGCCTTAGAGCAGCCATCCGGTTAACTTCGGGCTGTGAATTGAAATTTGCCGGGATGATGAGCACTTGCATCATAATATCACTATGGTCTGCTAGTGCTGTACGTAAAAGATACATATCCTGTGGACTGCTGCCTCAGATTTGGACCATAAACTGGGATGTTTTGTATCAAATTGCTCAGTGTAGATCTTATATTTTGCCATATTGGTTAGATAAAGAGTATTCTTGCTATTCACTAGTGAAGGCGAAGTGACTTTTACCTGAATGCAATGGAGCTTGCAAGTAAATTATACTGACCTTAGTTACTGCATTTAACGCATTTTTTCTAATAAAGAAGCATTAATCAAAGATATTGGTTATTGCAGAATTTTTCTTATATCTTTGACAATTACATGATCATCTTCTTTTCTTAGGTTGGGAAGGATTGGCTTTATACTTTTCTTGATTTGGATGAAAATATATCATGTATAGATCTAGTTCTTCATTTCTTTTTCTCTGTGAAAATAACAATTTATGGATGATAGAATATACCCATCCCATAGACTTCCTGGTCTGTATTAGTTCTATGTGATTTGCGTTCAATCTAGTGAATTTCTCCTTCAATGCAGGTTAGTTCTAATGGTACTGGGAGCCCAATTGATTCAGGCAATTCAGATTCGGCCATGAATGACAATGCTCAGACTCCATCTAACTGCTCGAGTAGACAGGGGTATGGTTGTCAATTGTAGCTCTTCTTCATGGACCTCTTTGGTTCTCTTTAAAATCTACCCCTCATGGCTCTCCATTGGTTTGCAGGGTTCACCTGCCACCTACATTTGGTTCAGCAGCTAATCTGGAAGCTCTTGATGCACATGCTGATAGACATACCGTAGAAGATGGAGATAGTGTCGTGCACTCGACGTTGCAATTTTCACGGTAATTTGGATTTGTCCTCTAGATTGCATGGCGACTTTATGCTGGGAAAAAAAGTTCGTTTTTCACCTTCTACTTATGCCCTCTTCATGATGAAATCCGTTGAGCAAATTGCCCATGTTGCACATCTAGTGATAGTATCTGAGACATTTATGCTGTGAGAATGAAATCTTTACCTGAATAAAGCAGGTTTTATGTCTTGCATATCATTTAGATTTATTATTTGCTCAACATTTTTCAAGTTCTTTGATATCAGGGTTTCTTGCTTTTAATAATACTCTATTAGAAAAGTCAGATTGCAATGGTATTTTTATTTTATATAATATTTCATATTTGATGTAAAACCATCTATATGTTTCATATGCACTACAGAGGACCGTGTTCTTGGTCTTTCATTCTCTCCCTCTACATTCTGCTTGAAATATAAAAAAGAAAGCATTCCACTGCTGTTATCTCTAAAGCCCCGTAGTGGTGCCTGAGGAGGCCATTTACTACCCACTTGTGGGAGCTGAACTTTCATTCAACTACTTTGCCATGTTCAGTTCAGTAAGCTGATGTTATTTGTTAGAGTTGAAAAATCTTCTTTTTTGAATGACATATCTATTATTATACCATATGTTAAGGATGTCTTTTTGAACATATCTCATCACTATAAATTGGGGATGCAGACAAACTTCATGTTTAGATGCTCCAAGAATTTGAATAATTTTTTGGTTAACTGATGTTATATTGATCATTTATTGCTTTTGATATTGTAGGCCCATGCATGAGATTACCTTCTCAACTCTTGATAAGCCGAAGCTCCTTAGTCAGGTATATGTTGAACTTGTTTGATTAGAAATAAGTTAGTAGATTTTAATGCTCACCTCAGCATTTTGTTGAACTCATGATTTACCAAGTATATAATCCATTTTATTTGTGCAGCTGACGGCTTTACTCGCTGAAATTGATCTTAATATTCAAGAAGCTCATGCTTTTTCTACTGTAGATGGGTTCTCTCTTGATGTATTTGTTGTTGATGGTTGGAAATCCGAGGTAAGGGGTCTCAGCATTCTCAGTAGATAAACTTTGAACTGAATTTGAAGCACTAGTGTCTAGGCTGACAGTTCATGTCATGTTGTGTCTTAATCTGTTTGAGTCTGAAAGCTCTAAACCTTACACGACCCATTTATTGTATGGGTTAGAATTTTCACACACGACACCTGGACACGACACTTTTAATCCATATAATTAAATGGCTATATCTGCCCATGTACTTTATTAACACTATTGTCTACATTTACATCCCTACAACATGATTAGCATGTTTGTAGTTTACATTTTAAATAGGGTATAATCGTAATTGCCCTTCTACTCGCTAACTCATATGTCTATTATTTTCAGGAAACTGTAGAACTTAGAAAAGCGTTGGAGAAAGAAATACTAAATTGGAAGGTATTTATCCTGCCTTGATAGTTCTTCTACTATCAGAAGGAAACTAGCATCTGTTTAATTTGCAGAAGAATCAGCATTATTTCCCAATCTCTTAAGATTGGATATGAAACTGCATTTTGAGAACCATCTAATAGTTGGGACTACTCAGGAAAAATGAGGTTTAATGATCATACAAGCTGAATCTGAAACCATTTTAAGTTATAAAACAGATTCTGCAGGATGGGTTAACCCTAATTATTGGCCATACGCATGTATCTTCCTTCGTGCCATTGCCTTCTAATATGCTCAAGTTTTCTTTCGAATATTATTATTCTTTCCATTTACGACAACATCAAGGATACCTCCTTTTAGTGTTTCTCTCTCCTTGATCAGTTATCCACTTTCCTATATATTATGAAGTTTGAATTTTCGTGAGCAGTTTGTCAAATTATGATTCGATCTTTGTGTGTTTACTTTCTTTTTCTTTGTTTTCTTCGAATGCTAACTTTCTTTCCCTCTGTTGAAACAGATAAGGATTTATGCATTTCAATTTGCTTAGTGCCATATGAATTGTTTAATTTGTTATTCCTTGTGATTTCTCTTATCTTGATGTGTATTCTCTTACTTGCAGGATCAATGTCGATCCATGAAACCGACACCTCCTTCTGCAGGTGAAGAAGGCCAAACAGGAGCCGAATTTTTTCCTATTGAAATTCCTAAAGATGGATCTGATGTCTGGGAAATTGACACCAAGCAGCTAAAAACTGGCGAAAAGGTTGCATCGGGATCCTTCGGTGATCTGTAAGTTCATGGCTTTGCACTCAAAGATCTTGTTCTTATTCTGTACAACTTCCAGGTGATAATAAACTTGAGCCAATTCCAGGTATCGCGGCACATACTGTAGTCAAGAAGTAGCTATCAAAATCCTGAAGGGGAGTGTCAGTGCAGAAACGCTCAAAGACTTTGCTCAGGAAATTTATATAATGAGGTTAGTCATAATCTGTTCCTGAAGCCATGAGTACCAATGGATAATTTTTCTGTAAGAAGATCTATGGACATCTAGTACTCGTTAGAGATCAAAGTTTTGTGTACACTGAGCTGCTTGCAATTGCAAAAAATCTGCCAGTCCATGAAAAGGTAGAAGCAACTTAGTTTGTGAAGATTATATTCCAAGACAATCTGCCTGCCAGTCTATTTCTCAAATAAATTCCAGCTGAAGAAATCTCTATCCTCACTCTTCTAAAACTATAAAAATGCCTACAGAAGCAACTTCCAGACAGTTCCTGACCTCTTGGATATTCGTGGATTGCATAGAAAGGACTTTGTGATTTTTTTACGTGGCAGCTTCTCTCAATCTTCTTGTTTTCTTTGCAGGAAAATCCGACACAAAAATGTCGTGCAGTTCATTGGAGCATGTACCCGACCACCAAAGCTATGCATTGTGACAGGTGAAGTTTTCTGATCTTCACTGACCAGGTAGTTTGGTGTTTCAATGACTGCCCATTTCACTTTTATGATGGAATCTATCGCTTTGTGAGAGTAAACAAGATGATATCGTGGTGCAAGAACAAGCTTACCAATTGGAAATCTGGATCGTTGATGTAACCATGGAAGCAGCTACTCCATGAAAAGTTGGAGCATTGTGTATAGAGCCGCCAAATTGGGAGTTAATAAAGTTTAATGGCTGACGCAGAATTGTTGTGTCACTTTCTAACACTGTGATATTGATAACGTGGCATATCCAGATACTACAAAGAATTTGCTGTTTATTGAATTTCATTTTCTGCTTTATTGAACTTATATAAAATATGTGCTTCTGCTTGCACAGAGTTCATGTCTAGGGGAAGTGTATATGATTATCTACATAAACAAAAAGGTGTATTTAAGCTGCCTGCTCTCCTCAAAGTTGCAATCGATGTTTCAAAGGGTATGAACTATCTCCACCAGAATAATATAATCCACCGGGATTTGAAATCTGCCAATCTGCTGATGGATGAAAATGAGGTAATTTTGGCATCTAAGGTGAACTTTTTTTGCTATATGCTTTTGAATGGGTTCCCTGAACTATTGCTAAATCCATGAAAAAGGAAATATTATGTGCATTACGTAAAAACTGAATTCAGTGTCGTTAATTGTCCCCAACTAGCAAAAAAACAGGGGAAGAAACTATTGAGCATTTATTCTCTTCTCTTCTCTTCTTTATGATATAATTTTTTTTACTTATGATGATAGATTATTAGAAATTGAACATGTCAACTTTATCTTGTGGGTAATTGAAATTGGTTGCCACCTTTTCAGTTTCAGTGTAGGATCATTAATAATGCCGTTTAGTGATAATAAACTACTGTCAGATTCCTTTAGATTAAAACAAATATCACTGCTTCATTCATAGAATTCTTCTGGTACTGGTTGTTGCCTGTTGCAATATATTCTCGTAATTCAATAGTTCTGATGAAGTATGGGTTGTGCTAAATCATAAGTTAAACTGGTTTGGGAGATTGCTAGCATGTTGGGTAAGTGCAGGAAAACTTGGAATTTATTTGGAATTGTTTTCAAAAAGATTATCACAGAGGTTGTACTAAGCGGGTATAAAGCATGCAATATGATGCGCTTGTAGAATAGTTTTTGGAAATTCATTGGTGATTGCAATGGTTCTAGTGCTGTCAGGCAGCAGTGGTGGCGAGTGGTGGCAGGGAGGTGGAAATGAGATCTCTATTGAGATATAACTAGATAAAATGAATGTTCTTGAGTTTTTACTAAAAGCAAGTTTCTATGACAAATTTTTCATAAACAAACTTGAGAACTGTGTGTTTACACATGCTAACAAGTTGGAGAAAACAGTTCGTAGAATATTCAAATGTAAACTCAGAATTTTTTACCTGACATATGCCTTCATTTTGTTTTTCGCAACAGGTTGTTAAGGTTGCAGATTTTGGGGTTGCCCGAGTAATGACATCTGAAAACGGGGTCATGACTGCGGAAACCGGAACCTACCGCTGGATGGCTCCTGAGGTGCTTCTTTCTCCGAGATCAAACTTTAGTCGATCAATGCTTTAATCTCACTTTCTGTGTTTATGGTTTGGTTCACTTGCCTCTTTGAGAAAGAGGCAAACCTTAACAAATTGGTTGCGTAAGTGAAGGTCATCGGACACAAGAATTATGATCACAAAGCGGACGTCTTCAGCTTCGGCATTCTCTTGTGGGAGCTTCTAACTGGAGAAGTCAGAGTCCTCGTCTTACATTTACTTTTGTTTGTGTTGGTTCTTCCCTACTAGCAAAGTTGATTTACTCTGTTTCCCGAATGAAATGCAGCTTCCTTATGCCTACTTGACGCCTTTGCAAGCAGCTGTTGGCGTGGTGCAAAAGGTACCCTTTCAATCTCCTCCTTTAAGCATAACAGGGGTAATGTCAAAGATCCATTCCGCTAAGCCTGTCCAAACCCATAATTCCAGATAATTCTAGACATATATTCTTACACAATCCTCGACTAAAGAACCTCTCATATCAAACTGATAGTTTATATTTACAAAATCTGTCCAATGATGGGTTCTCTCTTCCGCACTCAATTCATTCATCACGAGGCAGACATTTTCCTTTTGTACTTGGTTTACTAGCCGTGAGTTTCACTCTAGAGCCTGGCATCGTTTGAGCCTACACAGTAACGAATTCTTACACCATACAAAATTTCTAGTTGGCCTATAAGAAATCGACTCTATGTCCACTTAAAAATCTAAACACATGGGTGGAGGTACTCAACTCTTCTTATATACTAGGATCTTTTTTACTCTCTTTTCGATGTGGGATTCAACTCTTAAACAATATTAAAATCCAGTAATATACCCAACTAAACTACTGAACCCGCAATTGTAGCCCAGCAGCTTAAGCGGCTTTTTGTGTTTTTCTTAAGCTCCTGTCAGCACCCTCCAAATCCCTGGTTATGCTTGGTTAACACCCATGGACTTGTACCTCTGCCTTCATTTCCTTCCAGTTGTGGGAGCTCTGGGAAGAGTAGGTTTTCCTATTTATGAAATGACACTCTGTTGTCAGGGCCTGAGACCTACAATCCCGAAGCACACCAACCCGAAGCTTGCTGAGCTCCTTCAAAGGTGCTGGCAGCGGGACCCAAAGCTCCGGCCCAACTTCACCGACATCTTGGAAATCCTTCATCAGATCGCAAAAGAGGTAAACGAATTGACAATGAACAGAGAGGGGTATCGATTTCATCCTGAGAAAGTAAAACTTTACAGTATGATTCTCTGCCAAACAGGTTGAAGAAGGGGGAGAAGACAGGCACAAGGACAAATCTTCAGGGGGAGGGATCCTTGCTGCATTGAAGAGGATCCATCACTGAGCCTGGGAAGCTGTATATACCGACTCTAATGTTACTATAGGCCCAAACAGTTGAAGCCCCCTTTGCTTCGCCTGCCTGTACAGTGACTTGATCTGGTAATCGAGTGAGTTTGCGATCGCGTTTGTGAGCCTCCATCCGTAGGTTGGCCCTCTTGTTGTATTTGTTCCAGTGTATTGCGGTGGAAGTTGTCTATTCGATGATTCAATAATATTCGCGGTTTCTCACTTCAGTTTTCAGTTAGTTTTATTTTACCATCGTTCGGATCAGTTCTAAACTTGGCAGTTTTTTCGTTCCATATTGCGTACTTGGGACAAGACACTGGCAAACAGGCATGTGACGAAGGAGCTGCCTGGCCCAGTCCATCGCCTGCAACCCCAGGGGCACGAGCTTGTACCGTAGCGACCTAGGAGCCGGTGCCTGCAGCCTCGCCAGGCTCTTAAGCGCCCTGGATGCCCGTCTTGCCAATCAAAATTAACAATTTGAAGTTCACTTCCCATCTGATTTGGTAAAATTGGGGTCTTAAATTCGAATCTTACACACTCGGTAAGACTATCAGGAATAAGTATGCCTTTTGGGTTTGGATCTTGACGAATAGCAACATCTTGGACTATATTAGATCTTGGACTACATTAGATCTTTGACGATACTGCATTGATAGGATCAGTGTTGAGCACCAGTTGTTTAGCTGGTTTGATATGTTCATGATTAAATATAAAAGTCCAAACGTGATGTGGCAAAGGTTGCTGAGGTACCATTACTATAAAAAAATTCTTACATAATCATATTTCACCACATGACGTGAGAAAATATCAATCGGATTACGATATTCGATGCACCGCACCCTCTTTTCTCAATTGAACATTGATATCCTGATATCAGGTCCAAAGTGATATTCGGTGAACCGCACCCCATTGAACGTTGACACTCTAATATCCAGTCGTGAGCGATATTCGGTGCACTGCACCTCTTTTTTTTATTGAACAAGTATATCTCGATTTTGGGTCGAGAGTGATACCAGTCCACCCCTTTCTCCCCCATTAACATGAATGTTCAATCAACGTAATGAACATTCCCATGTAACAGAAACTCATTCTCTCATTACTGGTTTGTACCTTCGTTGAGCTCCTGATTAACACCAACCTCTCAATTTCAGGTCCATTCTTTAGTACTGGGCCGCAGGCCCATGTGAGGCCCAAAATGAGACAGGCCCAGGCCCACATTCATCGAGAAAGCACCCGTAATTATTTCATCTCTTTCCCTTAAATATCATCTGAGATATGGGTGTCATGGAAAAAACCGACCGAGACCAACCCCAAAAAACCGAGGCTTTTGGGGCCAACATAAAATTATATCAGTTTTCAAAGTGAAGAAGGGAAAGTCAGGACCTGACTGGAAAAATCCGACGAGCCTGCAACCGACTGAAATTATATAAAAAAGAATGTCATATTTAATAATTTATATAATTATTAGATTTTGATAATAAAATGATACACGTAACGTTTTTATACTTCATCTTTTTGTTGATATTTATAATTAGTAGTTTTCTTATATTATATTTAATTTTACTTTAATATTTTTCATGTTAATTTATTATTACATTAAAAATCGGTGCCTAGAAAAACCATTCGAAAAAATCGAAGCCGCATTGGTTCATTTTTCACTTCTCTAAATAGTCATCGTTATGGTTTTATGATATTGAAAAGCGAGCTGAAAAAGTATGGTCCGACAATTTTTATTGAAAACTATCTGAGTAGTATCGTTTTCACTGGTGATTTGAGTACATCCCTCCTTTGTAAAAAAAAAAATTTTAAAGTAATTCAAATCTAAGAATTACATGAGAGTAAGTTTTGAAAATTTGGAGAAAACTTAAATAAATATATCTCATAATAATATAGTGACAGAATGCTAATAAAATTATTTTATTTAATTATAATTACGATAACTGACTGTTTGAGTAATTAATACTTATCTATTATAACTTAATTGATATTTTTTTCATTCAATTTGATTGAAGAATTTCTAAAAAAATTAGACCCCTTTATATTAGTCTTATTTCACAGTAATATTGGTGATGAAATATTTAATTTAATTACTTTAATTAATATTAATTATAATAAATTATTAAATTATTAATAATAATATTAATTTATTTACTTATTAAATTTTAATGGATAATTCCTCGCTTTAGGGGTAACATGGGACTAGGAGTTTCTCCCTTCCTGGTCTCATCTTTCTATTTCTACAGTTAACCTGACAATCGAAGGATGGTTTCCCTGTCGGTCTCTTACTTCTGTACTTCGTTTACTCTCTCTCCCCCCCTTTCTCTCTCTCTCTCTAGTCTTCATCGATTCTTCCCCATTCAGCAAAGCCGAGGCTCCACCGTTTTCGTTCGGTCTCTGTAAAATCCCCTCTTCTTGAACTCCCCCCCTGAAAGCTCGGGAGAGTGGACTGAAATTTCCCTTGAAAGTGAGACCGATCAAGGCGGCGGGAGCCGAATTTGCCCTGGTAGCCCTGTCTCCGGAGCTCGCCCGCCTCCTCCGATGACGGCGTCGAATTGCTGCTGCTTCCGCCTACGAGGATGATGGACCAAATTTCCGACAGATTCGGCCGCTTCTTGCCCTGCCTCGCGGATCCCGGTACGGCCGTTTCATGTCTGTTCCGCGAGCAAAAAAAAAAAAAAAAAGGGAAGAAAAATCTGGGCTGTAAGAGGGTGAGCCGCCGGGGCTTTGTCGAATTTGTGCAAGAGAAAATTCGTTGACTGTGAAGTTAGTTAACTTGAGTTTTCTCTGTCGCGAATTCTGGAGATCTCTAATTTTATGGTCCTACAAAAGTTCCGTGGAGGACATTGTTGTTCCTTCCAAAATCTCGTAGATTTTTGTTGGGAATTTCCCCTTTTCGGAAGAAATTCTAAAGGACAATCAGTTTTGAGAGCTGTATCGTTCATTTGGTGCCCTCCTTGATGTTAATCCATCTGTGAAGACTGCGCTTAAGAACTGTGCTTCTGTGTTTTCGATTTTCAGCTAGGAGATCTTCGCTTGGCCTGAAAGCGGCGCTGGTGGCACTTCATCTTGTGTATGCTGGGGTTCTCTTTCTGTTTGATGGAGACTTGATAGAGAAGACAAAGTCAGAGCCTTGGTACGACAGGCTCCATATTTGTCACTGATAGATAGGATCTTTTTTTCTCAAGGAAGTGAATGAATATCATCTCGGGTTTGTCAATAGTAAGTTGAAAAGGAGATCTTACTAGTTGTTAGTGGGATTAAAGGTTGACGTAGAGATATGGACTAATTATGTACTTGTGGCTTCTCGAGACTTGACAGATGATGGTGGCTAGATGGGACTAAGAACTAAGAAGCTCGATGTAAAGCTGAAAAAGATAGAATTATCTTTGATTCAATTAAAACTCAACAGCTTCATCCTAGTATTTGTCTTATAACTCCTTTTGTTTGGGATTGTCAAGCTAAAATCTTGTTCAATGATCTTGAAATCAAGTCTGTGATAGCCTAACTTTGTTTGCTTTTAGATCATTGTCTTATTTTTCATGTTTAATGATTTCCAGGTACACTGCATTATACCTGGCACTCTTTGTTGCCACGTTGATACAGTATTTCATTACTGCTGGTTCCTCACCTGGGTAAGTGTTGAGATTCAAATGTGTTATTTCATATGCTAGAATTGTATGTGTAATGCGACTTACACCCAATATTTGTATGCTTTAGTTATGTCCTCGATGCCATTGGAGCTGTTAATGAAGCAGAATCTCTGTTTGGCACGACAAGGGCTTCCAAGTAAGACCAGAGTTTGATATTAGCTGGAGGTTGTATCGGATATGAATGTATATTCATTTTGCTGCTTTGATTCTTGTGTGACTTTTAAGCGAAGACATGCAGCTTCAAGCAAAAATGGAAGCCTGGTTGTTACAGTAGACAACGGTCAGTCTGGAAGAAGTGGTTCAACTTCTTGGTCTAAGTTGGTAATGGAATTGTATCCTTCTGGAACCCCAATTAGGTATGCTGTTGTATTGCTAGTTAGCTTAAGTTTTATCCTGTTTATGGAACATTTACTAGCTATAAGGATCTCGGGGTAATCTTCTGTATCTGAACAATTTTGAACTCTTTTGTAGAACATATACATGTGGTTACTGTAACGTGGAACAGGTACTTGATCATCTCTTTCTCGATATATCTTGGTTTATATGTTGCAAAATATGTGTACATACATATAAATGAAACAAAAAGTTTTCTGGTGATTAAAATAAAGCAGATGCTGGAACCTGTTAGTTTTATCTCCTCGTTCATGTGCAGCCTCCACGAGCAAAGCATTGCCACGACTGCGACAAGTGTGTTCTTCAGTTCGATCACCATTGCGTTTGGCTCGGTACTTGCATCGGACAAGGAAACCATTGTCGGTTTTGGTAAGTCGGTCCATGTCTCAGCTAAATGCTTTTGGAAAACACTGCGGATACTGTAGATTACAAGCAGAACTACGTTGTAGAAAATTGTATCATGAAAATTATAGAAGGGAAATCACACACACTATTTTAGCTTGGTTTCTTAGTTTCTAAATATTTCAAAAAAAATGTTTCTAGAAAATTTCTGAGCTGGTTTTTATTTTTTTAATATCTGTTATTAGGTGGTATATCTGTGAAGAAACGGCACTATGCCTGTGGACCGTTATACTCTACTGCATATACTTGAAGACCAGCATAACTCAGGCTTGGTATGCCATCACATCTGATCTTATGGATGTGAACTTTCGTGGAAAAATGAATCCTTTCTAGTCTTAGTCGGTTTCTTTTATATGAACCCTTTTTTTCTTTCCCTTTAATACTTCACTGGAGAACCTGAAGAACCGAATTTATCCTCTTGTCAGGTGGAAGGATGTCATCATAATACTGCTGCTCATTACTCTCTGTATCGCCCTCATATTCCTCTTGCTCCTGCTGCTCTTCCACAGGTTTACTTTCATAACTTTTGTTCCTCTTATCAATGTTTCAGGATCAATTCTTGTATGATGATATTCTACCTTTTATTTTATTTCTTGCATTTTATTGTCGAGTGATTGTTTCCTGAAGCTTAGGCTTGTAAAAGTTGCACTCGGAATTTATTTGAAGGATGGTTTTGTATTTATCATGACGCGGCTTCACTTTTATCTCAGCTACCTTATTTTGACAAATCAGACCACTTACGAGCTCGTAAGGCGCAGGCGGATTCCTTATCTTAGGTAAGTACAAGAACTGCTTTATGCATATGCCGGTCCGTATTCTTTTGTTAGGCCATCATTTCCTCTTCTGGTCAGTTTTTCACAGTTTTTATTTTCATCTTTATGGGTTATTGGGTTCTCGACCGCAGCTAAGTTACATTGCGTAATGGAAAATCTTGCGTGCATTTACAGGACTGTCCCTGAGAGAGTGTACCCATTTAGTCAGGGAGCCTGCAGAAATCTGTACAACTTCTGCTGTGCCCGGACCAGCATCACTGATATGGAGCGACTGCCCAGCGCGCTGGAGATCGAGGAGAAGTCTAGGCCATACACATGCTGCGATTTTTTTACCTGCCGCTGCTGCTGAACTGATGTTTGTCTCTAGCGACGGGCCTTCATTCTTATTCTACCATAACTGTCATTTCCTTGAGAATGCTCCTGATGCTTTTGTCATTTCGGTATGACAACCCAGAGGTTGTTCGATGGATCTGGTTGTTGTGAAGTTCCATCGTTGCCCCAGAAGGTTCGATTTATTGTTGTTGTGCTATAATTTTTCCTTCTTCATAGTGAGAGTTGTATGGTCATGTAAGGGCTTTTCCTTGAAACACTTCTTTTATGTCTCAGTTGCGGGTGGGTGAGTCGAGTTTCAATGCACTGCAGTTTTGTTCGATCCCTTGAAGCTCGTCAATCTAACGAGTTACAGCGCATCCGCGTGTATCGAGATGGGGTGAGGTTCGTAATGGATAGAGCGAAGCAATCTATGGTTGTGATTGATTCGATTTGAGCATGCAACCTTTGATGAATTCTCCCTTCAATTTCATTTCATGTATTATAATGAAAGTAAAGGATATTATTGAATTTTCAAGTGAGCCTGTAAGAATTTTGAATGCATTTTCATCTAAAAGTCTAAACTAATTGACGGGTAGTAATTAATCTCCTTATAAATCTAAGTTTCTTTTTCAATCTGATCGATGTATGATTTATATCTTAACATCAGTTATCATGTGATAACGTGTTCACACTTGACATGTGTTCCTAAACACACGTTCTCAATAACTAATTTTAAGCCAGATATTTTTCTTCCGGTCTTGGGTAAGGATGACAAACTACCATGAGACAAGGGCCCTCTTCCATCCTCAAGCGACTTAATGAGCCACGAGTTCCGTACTCGGGCCTGGCGTGGTGTGAGTCCATGATCGACCTATTTTGATACTATATTAAATTTGCACATGAGCTTACAAGAATTTTAAACTCATTTTCACCAAAAAGGCTAAATTGATAGGTGAGTGGTAAACACTCGATTCTCTTATAAATTCAAATATATTTTTCAATCTAGTTAATATGGGATTTATACCTCATCAGATACCAACCTTAGATTGATTCTCACATGTGTATTCTCTATTCTAAATTAGTCATTCTTTGTAATCGAAAAGAAAAGAGAGATCCAATTCCGTTCTAAGTTCATTAACCTTCCTTGCTGTCGAAAAGAGTTGAACTGAAAGGTCAAAGATGAGATACAATTAGGAAACAGGTGAGGAGCTTAAATATAGAAAATTGCAGTTAAGTCTATTCACTTCTCAAAACTGAATCAATCTCAAGGCAAATTTGCAGCAATATCGAATGAATTCACTACTGAAATCAGAGTCAAATACAAGTTGAATTTGCAGTCAAAATCTGTACAATGCACAGCACAAATTTGAATCGAATGAATATGCTTCAAGCCTTGCGTACACACAACAACAATGGCGCATACCTCTCGACTGCACAAGAAAAAAAAAATTGTTTTTTTAATAAAGCCGGGCTCGAACCGGATACGGCTGCCTACGTACCTCGTTGACGAGGATCAGAGCCCACGTAGTTCCATTAAATGTTCGACTGATGTATCATATAACATGAAGTCTTGTACTGATGAAAAATGGAATCTTGAACTGAGAATGCCTCAAATCGCTGTGATCATCGCCATCTCTCGATCCACACCCAGCTGGAAACTGAGTTCCGGTGGATGCTCTTCTTGTATCCTGAGTTCCTCCGACTGATGCGCTCCCCACTTCGCCAGGAAGTCGGCGCAGTGGTTCGCCTCCCGGAAGACATGGTAGAGCCGGACCTCGCAGACGCTCTCCAGCCTCGCCAGGAGTTCCCGGATGTCTCGGAGCAGCGGTGAGTACAGCTTGCTGAAGACCATCCTAATCGCCACGGAACAGTCGGACTCTATGGCGACACCAGTAATGGACCCTGATGCTGATGCTCTGTCGAGGGCGAGTTGAATCCCATGCTTGATCGCCCAGATGCGTGGAGGGAGGACTCGACGCCGATGAAGGTGGAGAAGCCCGCAACCCAGTCGCCTCTGTCGTCTCGTACGAGTCCCCCGGCGCCGGCGCGTCCCGGGTTCCCGAACGAACTGCCGTCCACGTTCAGTTTCAGCCAGCCCGGTGGGGGAAGTCTCCAGGTCACCCAATCTCTGTTCTGGCGCTTGCTCGGCCTACAAGCGGTGAAGTCTTCGTGGCGGAATGGTTGAGGGAAGATCCACGGGATGGGGATCGGGCCTGCGATCGCCGTCGGCCGGCACTGAAAAAGATCGCTGCTTTTGCCGATGAAAGCCGCTTCCTCCTCCGCCTCGGCGCCGGCGAACGGTGTCGGGAAGAATGGCCGCACGCCGACGTGAAGGGGAAATCCGGGGAAGTGGTAGAGGGGAAGAGGGACCGCCGTGGCCAGGGACGGATCCAGAAAGTTTGCACAGGGGGGGCGAAACTCTATATGGAATTAAGATGAAGAATTCAGGGGGGACGAACTATATATTATTCAATAAAAATGGGACAAAATCAAGTAAAATTTGCATAGAATCTCATAGAATTCTCGAGCTCGGGGGGGCGATCGCCCCCCGCGCCCCCCTAAATCCATCACTGGCCATGGCTGTGTTCCTCCAGGCTACTGAGAAGTTGATCGCTGGTGTTCTTTGGAGTGATTGGATTGACTGCTCTGTCGTCGGATGTTTGACTCGAGGGATAGGGCTGTTTATACTTTATTCATAGAATATTAATAAAAATAATTTATTTATTTAACCTGAGAAAATAAATCTGTTATATTTTTCTGAATCTTGAAATGTATCGTAATTAGTATCACAACGGTCATATATTAAAAGATTTTATTCATATGCGATTATATTTTCCTTTATCAGACAATTAAATAAATTAAAAAATCCATTGAAAATTATTTTACGTGTTATCCTACCGATGGCATTCTGAATCTTGAAGTTGAACTAATTGATTCAACTAACAAATTTAATTAAAGTAAATTGATTTTATTAGATTATAATTATATAAAATAATTAAAAAAAGAAAGATCTCAAATTAAAAATCATCTCTAAATTTTTTATTGATCAATGTTGTAGATTTGTGTGAATTCCAAATTAAATTCCAATTAAACAATTATGGCTATATTATACAATTATATATTTTAAAATTAATTTTTACTTGATTAACAACAACGTTTCTCTTAACAAATTGGATGAAAATTATTATTTTTCTTAAATCATGTAATTTTCAGTTTTACCACTATATTGTTATGAATATGTTAATTTGCATTATATTCGATAGAATACTTATAAATATATTTTTTAAATCGGGTCAAAATAGGCGAGTCAACGAACCAAGGGTGCGGGGCAAGTTCGATGCATCAAATACCTGCCCTATCTCGACCTATTGGCACTCTACCTCGTTTTGTCCATGTTGCTCAAGCTAAACATTGATCATTTTTGTATTTTGAATCATTGAAATCAGGACACTCAAATAACAACATGGACACATCAAAGAGTGAAGATGAGCAACTCGCCACATCATCAGTGCACTCTACCAATGGATATTTAATACATCATCCTAAAGTGTCATATCACATTTTGATATTAATTAATAAAATTAATTTTTAAACATACTTGTTGACGTGTCAAATAGTTATTAGTTAAGTTCACCACATCATTTAGCTCCCTTAGAATTCATGCTCCGCAATGCCACGGAGCAACCACTAGGGTTTCAGATTCTACACTAAACTATTATTTCTAAAACAAAAATTACCAGCATAAGATGATTTAAGTTGTAAGACACTTGCTCACCTTAAGTAAAGGTCTCAGGTTCGAGTATTTGTGGATGGAGAAAGCTCATGCTGGGAGAGTTTTACCCCGTAAATGGGCTGACCTGACTCGAGCTGGATTAGTCAGTAGTTCAATGGATTTCTGAATACCAGTATACAAAAAAAAAAAAAACAAACAAACATTAAATTATGCTAGGAAATATTTGATATTGTGTGAAGGACCATGCGTTCTACTTACCGGTTCCCAGAGCTTCCGGGACATCCACGGGAACCGTGACAATTAGTCGTACAAATCCATGGTCGAACGATGCTTGGCGCCAGGATTCACTCCCACTGGATCATCACTGTCGGACTAGGGGTGTTTAGATCCAGGTACCATGTACTTTTTCATGATACCGGAACTCTATCATATATAAAATCAGTTCCTAACTTTTGGATCTAAACCTTGTCATGCTGAATTTTAGAACTGGACCTTATAAGATACAACAGATTCCGCGTACCCTATTAAAATATATTTGTTATTTATTTTTTACCTCTAAAATATGAATTACTTCAATTTTTTTATGATTGTTATTATTTCATATAATTTTTGTATCACATTAAAATGCGTGTAATTTCAACTATATTTGTATTATATTTAAGTACTATTTATTACTAAGTTTAAGTTATAATGACACTTTACACATGAAATTTTATCAGATATGTATAATTATTATCTCAAATGAAAGTTCATTGAGTCAGGAATACAATGATTTAAATGGTTCGTGAATTGAAGTTTAAATAAGAAATTGCAAAAAATTAAAATTAACCGCTCAAATAAGTTAATGATTCCGGTTCCAATTCCCATACCATGTGCACTGGAACTGAAATCGGAATCGAAACTTGAACCTGAACCAACCGATTCTTTCATTCGCTCTATGGAACTTTCCCAATTTCCATTGAGATCTATCCAAAATCTACCAAATAAAATAGATTTTTACTAGTTCCAAGTTTACACTATATCTGTGCACATCCCTCTGCCGGACTGGACCACCTCTAAAGCAGATCGTTGGTCCCCCCCGATAAAAGCCGCACACGGCCTCGTGCCGAGTGAAGGTGTGATAGGGGAAGTGGAGGGGGAAGAGGAATCGCGGGCCGACGTGAAGGTCAAATCCGGGGAAGTGACGGAGAGGAAGAGGAATCGCCATGGCTGTCTTCCTCCCGCCTACTGAAGTTGATGAGCTATCGTGACAGAGGGAACATGGGGACTTCTCTTCTGCTGTTTTACTTAATGGACGGGTTTGGTGGACATGCTAACGCGATATCTTTATCTAATTGAAATTTATCATTTACATATTTGTCCAATTATAGTTTATCATTTGTTGATTTTTTTTTAAATTTTTAAGATTTTTTATGATTTAATAATTATAACTGTATAACTATTAATTATATTACATGACAAATTCTAATTTGATAGATATACTATGTTAGTATTGACACGTGATATGGCTGCATGATCGAAAAGTTTCTCGCTCGCAACGACTAATGAAGATTAACAACTGATCATTTATTTACGTCATATATATTCTCATTATCCGAATATTGAAATTGGTATTATTAAGGGCTGAAAATTTATATAGCACTAGTTGAGAAAGTGATTTTAAAAATAACATCACTTTACAACATTTTTTAAAAATAACACCCTATATGAGGAAGATTTTATATTTTTTTAAAAATTCCACAAATACCCCAATCATTATTTCCTCTCCATCTTCCCATAATTCCAAATATCCTCTCTTTTTGCCTCTCCATTCCGCCGCCTTCGGCTAGCCTCCGGCCAACCTTTGGCATCCTCCCTCCAAGTCTCACAACTTCCGGTATACTCCTCCCTCCAGTCACACTACCTCCAGTCGTTCAGCTCGCTATTCCTGTCGCTCCGGTCTCCATTCAGCCCGCCATTCCCGTTACTTCCCTTGCCTCGCGCCCTGTTACCTTCACACAACGCCACTGTTCGGCCCACCGTGTCGCTCCCGTCTCGGTGGTGTTGGTGGGCAGGTGGGTGGTACTGGGCACAGGGTGATCAGGAGGGGAGAGAGAGTGATAATCAGAAGGGGGAAGGGGAGGGTAGGAGGAGAGAGAGAGTTACAGATAGGAGTGGGAAGGGGAAATGGGAAGGGCAAATAAGACAATAGACATAAACTGGGGTTATTTTTAATATTGAGTATAATTTGGTGCTATTTTAGTGAGATTGGTAAGGAATGGTGCCACTTTTCTGTATTAACACTATTATTAATTCAATTAATTAACACGGTTAACTAAATTAAATAGGATATTTTTAGATAATCATTATTTAAAATAAAAATGTTAAAAAAAACTTAAAACTTAAAACTTAAAGTCTTCATTTATATAATTTTTTTAATTATTGGCCAATTACATAGATTTACTAATAGTTTTTTTGTTTTTACCATAGATTTACTAATGGTTACAAAAATTGGCTTGATCAAATTATATTTATTTTATAAAAGTGGATAATAGGTTAATCAGATTGATAGGATTGGTTCCATATATATTTCAGATCTTCTGAAATATTGTTTCAACTTGATATTCAAAATCGAATTGAATTAGATTTTTCGAATCAAGCCCATGGTTGATTTGATTCAACTTTACCATATTAGGTCCGTTTCGTCATTAAAAACCATAATAATACTCACCCTTGTTAAGAATGTAGCATGTTTAGTTCGTTGAAATAATAGTTATTCCTTAGACTACCTTTTTTTCTTGGTTTGCAACACACAATATTCTTGGATCAGTCGAAACGCATCTCAAGACTAATCTCTAAGTGGGTTGTGATCCCTGGAAAAATTCCCATGGACTATTCCAGCTGAGATTTGATTCTGGGGTTGCCTATTTAGGGACCTAGTGAGGGAATCATTATGTCAATATCAAGTTGGGTATTCCTTATACTATCTATTTCATACGAAATAGCTATTCCAGCAAGAATATCAAAAATATCTATTCTCGATACAGGGAGAGCTCCTCCTGGTGGGAAATAGTTATCACATTCTCATTAACTATTCTTTAAAATTTTAGCTTTTATTTCATTTTTTTGAAAAAAATAATTTTAAAATATTTATATTTAAGATTTCTCATTTCTGCATTTTCTATTCCCTTTTTAAACTACCTTCAACCAAATAAAATGATCCCCATCAAGACTCACATCTTGTTCAGTAGCCCGTAGTGGGCCAATCATTTCCAGTCGGATTACATATGGAATATCCAATACATGATTTGGTTGCAATTTATGTTTGTGATGGGTTTTCTAGATTTGGGCCCAATTTCAACCCATATGAAATAGTTGTTACAGATCTCAATATATGTAGTCCTCATTACAAGCTGGTTCATTATGGCTTGTAATAGATGTTATTATCTGATTTATCATTGTTACCCCTCAAAATTTTAAAAACTACAAGATATACCCAAAAAGGAGGGATTATTCGTTCAAGTATTATCTTGATTGGGACACCGGAGAGTACAAAAATATCGGTGATAATTTCGGCCACATTTATGATACTTATCAAATTTTATAATTCATTTTAACAAATACATATCGAATATTCTTATATTCGTTAACTTTACAATTATTAATTTTTGTTGATTTGGGATCACCTCAATTATTCTATAAAATATGTCTATTTTAAAATTTTTATTTTAAGTTTATTATAATAAGATTTATTATTTATTACTTTATAATATAACTATATTTTAGTTATTAATTTATATACATGGGTGTTTGTACAATTTCAATTGTATTCCTTATGAATTCTATATCCTATTGGTGAATACCAAATTGTGAATTATTAATTCCCAACTAATTCTATTACATGTTACTAAGCAATGTAATATATATTTTTAACATGTTACATTTCCTATTAATTCTTTTTCTGTACATATCACCATTCATGATTAATACATTTATCAATACCAAATACACCGTTAATTTCTATTCCCTATCTACTCTATGCTTTTTTTTTTTTAAGCTAACCAAGCAAGCCCTAAGATTCACACTCAATTTCTTCATCTTGCTGAAGCTAGAGATTGTTTTTTTTTTTTTTTTAATGTAATTTTTCAGTATATTCCGCTTGACATCCATGAGTCAAGTAGATCATGACTAATTTAGGTTCAAGTTAGGTCAACCCACTAAAGAATAAAACTCTCATAACATGAATTTTATCAAGCTCGAACCTGGACCTTAATACATTGCTAACATATAGTACATGTGTTTTACCTTGCGATTCACTGTCAAGCATACTACAGCGATCTTAGTGCAATGACAGAAACAACACGTAACCACCAGGAAAGCAGCCAATACCGACACGCCTGAGCAGAATCCTCGGATCGTTTTTACCAAAACTTGTGTCTTCAGGGACTAATTCTCAGATTGTCAATTGTCACTACTCGTACTGCTGTTACCTGGTGCACTTGATCCATCGTGGACACTCTGATCTTCCCGAGACATCACTTTCGATGCTTGAGAGCTTCAAACCGAGCTGCAAGATCATCGTAATCAGACAACATCGGATGGGTGGGAGGAACGGGGTCCCGCTTAACATGAGATGAAGGCACTGGAGGTGGAAGACTCCCATCCATCTCGATCTCGTCATCAAAGTCTGGTTCGTCGAATCTTGCATCAGAATGCACAATAGAAATGGCATTGTAGCTGTGCCTTTTATGCATCTTCGCGCCATAACGCCGCTTCACTTTTATCTCAGCTACCTTATTTGACAAATCAGAGCATCAGACCACTTGCGAGCTCATGAGACGCAGACGCATTCCTTATCTTAGATGAGTACAAGAACTGCTTTACGCGTATACCGATCTCGACCGCAGCTAAGTTATGCTGTGTATCGGAAAATCTCTGTGCATCTACAGGACTGTCCCTGAGAGTGTACCCATTTAGTCAAGGAATCTGCAGAAATCTCTACAACTTCTGCTGTGCCCGGACCAGCATCACCGATACGGAACGACTGCCCAGCGCAGTGGAGATCAAGGAGAAGTCTAGGCCATACACATGCTGTGATTTTTAACCTGCCGTTGCTGCTGAAACCGGGGTGCGTTTCTATCAACGGGCCTTCATTCTTATTCTGCAATGACTCTCATTTCCTTGAGAATGCTCCTGATGCTTTCGCCATTTCGGGATCGCGACCCAGAGCTTGTTTCACGAATCTGGCTGTTGTGAAGTTCCATTGTCGCCTCAAAAGGTTCGATTTGTTGTTGTGCTCTAATTTTTTCTTTCTTTATAGTGAGAATTATATGGTCGTGTAAGGGCTTTTCCTGGAAACGCTTCTTGTATGTCTCTCTCACTTGCAGGTGGCTGAGTCGTGTTTGAACGCTGTACGGTCTTGTTCGATCCCTTGAAGCTTGTCAAAGTGATGAGTTACAGTGCATCCGTGCATTGAGATGATGCGAGGCTCGCAATGGATAGAACGAAGCAATCTATGGTTGTGATTGGTCTAATTTGAACATCTTGAGTAAGAGATGTTGGATTTTTAGTCCGACTAATATGGTCCAACAATATATCATTGACCGAGCATCTATTTTTTCCCAATAGTTAACCCGATTAAGTAATCTAATTGAGTTTATTAATGGGTCTTAATGATATCTTATAAAAGTGTAGAAGTTAATGTGCAGAAGTTAATGTGCAGATACAAAAATGAATTTTTAATTTTATGATAGGTGAAATTAGAAATTACAAAATCATCAGGTACTATTGTGCAATTATTTGGTTATGGTCCCTAGGTCATATGTTATAAAACCGTCTCCTCTAATATCCTATTGGTCAATGTGTGAGAACAGAGAGATTGCACATTTTCTGAGCAGTGCCGTGCAGACCCGGAATATCGTGCAGACTCAGAATCTGACTTCACGACCACCACTATGGATCCGGGTACGCTTCTACTTTACATTTTAAGCACGATCTCTTAACGATTTTGACACATGCGTTCTTGGAATTATTTGGATTCAATCGGTTATGAAATCCTTCAATTGGTGTCAGAGTTTTCATGTTGAATCGTTGAGAGTTTTCATGTTGAATTGTTGAGGATTCGTGTTTAGGTTTGGTTTGATTTACTGTGTCTGACATTCTGTGTCGAATGAATTGTTTCTTTGATGGAATTTTTTTTTTTTCTGTGCTCGCTCATGTCTGTGCACCCCTTACGAAAGCATTGGTTTACTCTATTACACAAAAAAAAAAAAAAAAAACTTATAATCGGCAACGCAAAAGCACCATGCAATTGTTGCTTGATTGATAGTTCTTTTTATTATTATTATTATTATTATTATTATTATTATTATTATTATTATTATTATTATTATTATTTTCGCATGAAATCATTCTGTAGATTTAAATTATTCACCATCCTTTTGGTTTGACTCAATCAAATATATCTTTTTTATCGAAAGATGATTTTTTTTTCTGGAATTATAGATTCAATGAAATTAACTTCTTGACCTTATAGATTCTAGCCATGATTAGGATTGCGAGTCGCGGTGAGTTTCCCATTTCTACTTTGTCATGAGCATTTGTACGATAACTTGCCATTAGGATTGATTCGTTCGATGGCAGTGTGCCTCCATGAGAGCGATCAGGTCTGTCCCATCTCCGGTAGGGCCGTTGGCTGTGTTCATGGA
This sequence comes from Lagerstroemia speciosa, assembly GCA_037672795.1. Lineage (NCBI taxonomy): Eukaryota > Viridiplantae > Streptophyta > Magnoliopsida > Myrtales > Lythraceae > Lagerstroemia > Lagerstroemia speciosa. Next base: position 8,903,455 of record CM075299.1, read on the forward strand.
AACGTGATAGCGGTTTCGTTTTCGAGATGTGGCCGTTAGGGGCGGAGGAGTGGGATAGACAATTATGATCTTAGGTTTTCAGAAAATTGGGGAAGATGAACAGTTAGTAATTAAAGAAATAAAAGAATTTAAAGAAATAAATAAATGAGGCAAAAACCGTCCATTGGTTTTGGATGGCCTTTTTTTTACGGGTGGGGCCTACTGTGAGTGGGGGCCACATATTAAAAAATAATAATTAATTGACAAAAAAAATCGGTCATTACCTTTTAGGTTTTGAAGGGTTATCAATCAAGTGGGGCCCACATCACACATTAGGAAGAAGCTACCGGTTGCCTTAGGATTTGAAGGGTCTTGTTTTCCACAGAGTGGGGCCCACATCACATATAGATACATAATATATATATATATAATTATAATACATGTTGCGCATGTTTTTAGGGGAATTTAATTCCATACCTTTAACTTAATAAAGGAAATTTACGATTAAGTAATGGTTTAATTGATATTTTATTTAATTCATGGGTTTAGGCCTATTAAGTCTATTTTAAGCTCAAGATTATTTAATTTAGTTTAGTCCTAATTATAATTCGATTCGAATTAATTTCGATTTCTTGAATAGAATAATGACCTGTGTATGTCTAATATTCTAAGATGGATTGATTGAAGCAACATCTCACCAAAGTGAGCTCTCTTGTGTAGATTGATCTAATTTTGGGATATATAAGATGTTTTTGTGTGTGGAATTTCATGCGAGCAATGATCGGCCCAAAGGAAGGTCACTGTTTGGCCGAGTATCATATATGCTTGCTGTAATAAATACGTGACGGTCCTTAGGTTTCCATGTGAACGTGAGTCAACCCAAAAGAAGGCTCATTGTTTGGCCGGATTGATTGTCAGTGTTTGATTACTGCACCGAGAGTACCACTTACAAGTTGACCTTTTTGCACAAAGATGAAACATCAATGTTGTACTAGGTATCTCGTAATGGGATATGCTGTTATTTTATTCATTCTGTTACTTAAATATGTGAGCTAATTAAATTCCCATTTTTTGTTGTTTGTTCTCTGATTTAGTTAATAGTTCTGCTACTACAATTTCTGCTACAATTAATTCCATCCCTGTGCTTACGGGCACAAATTTTAAAGCCTGGAAAGAGAACATTATGATTGTTCTCAGTTGCATGGACTTGGATTTGGCCTTCCGGGTAGAACAACCACCAGCTCTTATAGCTAATAGTTTCACTGAGGCAAAGAGGAACTTTGAGCTGTGGGAACGTTCTAACAAAATGAGCCTAATGATCATGAAGAGTGCAATTCTAGAGACCTTCAGGGGCGCTATCTCTGAGGAGATAGATGCCAGGTTGTTTCTTGAAACCATTGAGAAGCGTTTCGAAAGAAACGAAAAGGTTGAGACAAGCACACATTTATCAAAACTTGTCTCAATGAGGTATACGGGCAAAGGGAACATTCGGGAGTACATCATAGAGATGTCTAATTTTGCTTCAAAGCTTAAGGCACTTAAGTTAGAGCTGTCTGAGGACTTGCTCGTGCATTTGGTTCTAATCTCTCTTCTAGCACAATTTAGTCAATTCATGATTAGTTACAACTATCAAAAGGAGAAGTGGAGCCTTAATGAGCTCATTTCTCGCTGTGTGCAAGAGGAGGAGAGATTGAAGCAGGACAAGACACAGAGTGCTCACCTGGCATCGACCTCCAAGAGTAAGGGTAAGGGAAAGAAAAGGCTGAAGAATAAGGAAGTTGCGGGTGCTCCACAATAGAAAAAGCAGCAGAAGGAATAGGATAAGGCTTCAACCTGTTTCTTTTGCAAGAAAGGTGGACACGTGAAGAAGGATTGTATCGGGTATCACGCTTGGCGTGCAAAGAAAGGTATGCCTCTCACTTTCATTTGTTCTGAGGTTAATTTGACCTCTGTACCTGGACACACTTGGTGGATAGATTCTGGTGCTACTACTCACATAAGTGTGTCTATGCAAGGTTGCCTGGGCTGCCGAAAGTTAAATGATGCTGAAAGATTCATCAATGTGGGCGATGGCAAATCAGTTAAAGTTGGGGTTATAGGCAAGTTTAGGTTATTATTAAGGACTGGTAGTTATTTGGATTTGGAAGACACTTTTGTAGTACCATCTTTTAGACGGAATTTGGTTTCTGTTTCCCTATTGGACAAATCTGGATATTCTTGTTCTTTTGGAAATAATCAATTTTGTCTTCTTTATGGTTCAAATGTTGTTGGTACTGGTTCTTTATCGTTTCATGATAAGCTTTATTTACTTGATATGGTTGTCTCATATAATGAATCCTTGCATATGAGTTCACGGCGTACAAAGCGAAAATTAACCAATGAGAGTTCCGGTAAGTTATGGCACAAGCGCTTAGGCCACATTTTAAAACAGCGAATCGAGACGCTTGTTTCCAATGGAATTCTCGATCCCCTTAATCCAACAGACCTTGAGGTCTGTGTTGATTGTATAAATGGGAAACAAACAAACATAAGTAGATCAAGTGCCAGTCGGAAATCAGACGTTTTGGAATTGATATATACAGATATTTGTGGACCGTTCCCTACGGCTTCTTGGAATGGTCAACATTATTTTATCACGTTCATAGACGATTATTCTCAATATGGATACCTGTATCTAATTAGTGAGAAGTCTAAGGCCTTGGATGTGTTCAAGAATTTTAAGGCCGAAGTTGAAAATCAACTCGGCAAAAGGATTAAAGCCGTCAGATCTGATCGTGGTGGTGAATATTACAGTAGATATGGTGGATCAGGTGAACAACGTCCAGGATCTTTTGCCAGATTCCAAGAGGAATGCGGTATCTACCTCAGTACACCATGCCGAGTAGTCCTAGCATGAAGGGCGTTGCTGAGAGAAGAAATCGGACTCTTAAGGATATGATAAGGAGTATGATCAGTCATTCTACCTTATCGGAATCCCTCTGGGGAGAGGCACTTAAGGCCGTTGCTTATATTCTCAACAGAGTACCATCTAAAGCCATGACTAAGGCTCCATATGAACTATGGACTGGCAAGCAGCCCAGTATAAGGCATTTAAGGTTTGGGGTTATCCAACTAAAGCAAGGACTATAGGCCAAATGAAAAGAAACTGGACTCAAGAATGATTAGCTGCGACTTTGTTGATTACTCTGAAAGATCTAGGGGCTATAAATCCTATGATCCCACTACCAGATCAATTTTTGAGACAGGAAATGTCCGGTTCTTCGAGGAAGTTGAGTTTGCAGGGGAGAGAAAGTCAAGGATGTTGTCTTTGAAGAGGAATCTGTTTCTCTTCTTGTAATTGTTACTTCTGACAATGTCATAGAACTCCCCATGCAACCTCAAGAGGATTTACAACCTCAAGAGGATGTTCTAGTAGAACAAACTCAACAACCTCAAGAACATGTGTCATTAAGGAGATCCACTAGAGAGCAGAGAAGTGCAATTCCAAATGATTATATAGTATTTCTCCAAGAGTATGAGGATAGTATTGGAGTGATGGGAGATGATCCGATCAATTTCCATCAAGTCTTGAGTAGCTCTGACTCTCAAAAGTGGATCGATACCATGAATGAAGAGGTGAAGTCCATGAAGGACAATGACGTTTGGGACCTTGTCCCATTGCCAGAAGGTGCGAAACCCATTGGTTGTAAGTGGATATTTAAGACCAAGCGGATTCTAGAGGCAATGTGGAGAGATATAAGATTCATCTTGTCGCTAAGGGTTTCACAAAAAATGGTTTCACACAAAAGGAAGGCATTGACTATAAAAAGACTTTCTCTCCAATTTCCTCGAAAGACTCTTTTAGGATTGTAATGGCACTTGTGTCTCATTTTGATCTCAAGTTACATTAAATGGATGTTGAAACAGTGTTTCTCAATGGTGACAATGACGAGAAAATTTATATATTACAGCCAGAAAACTTTGAAGCTGGAGACCCGAAGAAAATGGTCTGTAAATTGAAGAGATCCATCTACGGGCTTAAGCAGGCTTCTCATCAATAGTATTACAAGTTTCATCAAATTATCATGTCTTTTGATGTTGAGATGAATCTAGTCGATGATTGTATATACCATAAGTTTAGTGGGGGTAAGTATATTTTTTTGGTTTTGTATGTTGATGACATATTACTGGCGTGTAATGTTATAGGCTTACTGCACGAAACCAAGAGATTTCTATCACAAAAATTAGAAATGAAAGATCTTGGTGACGCCTCTGTTGTATTAGGAATCGAGATTCATCGAGAACGATCTCGAGGTATCCTTGGATTATCTCAAAAGAGCTATATTAATAAGGTGCTGGCTAGATTCAGCATGTATGATTGTAAGTCAGGTGATACCCCTGTTGCTAGCGCTGATAAGTTCAGTCTTAGTCAGTGCCCTAAGAATGAATTTGAGAGAAAAGAAATGCAGAAGATTCCCTATGCGTCTATCATTGGGAGTATGATGTATGCTCAGGTATGTACATGTCCGAACATTGTGTACATTGTTGGAATGTTAAGCAGATATTTAAGTGATCCTGGCATGGATTACTGGAAGGCAACCAAACGGGTCTTGCGGTATTTACAGAGAATGAAACACTATATGCTCAAATATAGAAAATCAGAACACTTGGAGATTGTCGGGTATTCAGACTCTGATTTCGCTGGATGTCAAGATAGCCGCAAATCTATATCAGGTTATATTTATTTGGTGGCTGGTGGAGCGGTCTCTTGGAAGAGTGCTAAGTAGACACTCGTAGCCGCATCAATAATGAGGGCAGAGTTCATAGCTTGCTACGAAGCATCTAATCATGGAATATGGCTGCAGGATTTTGTCAGCGGGCAGCAAATCATTGATGGAATAGAAAGACCACTGAAGTTATTTTATGACAATAAGTCGACAGTGATGTATTCCAATAACAATAGGAGCTCTTTGAGGTCTAAGTATATTGACATCAAGTTCCTAGTTGTTAAAGAAAGAATTCAGAGTAGTCAGTTAGTTATAGGGCATATTGGTACAACTTCCATGCTAGCGGATCCGCTCACTAAGGCTTTACCACCCATGGTCTTTCATGAGCATGTTGCTCATATGGGTGTCATATCATGTGATGATATTATGGCTTAGTGAGAGTTTTGTACACTGATACTATTTGCTTATAGCAGCGTTTTTTTATTTATTATTCTGCAGAAATAAAGTATTCAGTTCTTTTACACTCTGAAATTATAGTATAAAGTTAAAGGTTTGATCTCCATACGGTTTAAGGAGGGCCAGTTGGAGATAGGCATATGCAGATCACATAACATGTAATCTCCATGCTGCGCACCTACATTTTATCTATGTTGTTGAGTCTATTGATATACGTGATCATTAATGGTTCCAGTTGCAATATGTGCGACGAAGAATGCTTTGATCCTATTGTTGATGCATTCAATGGACGAGATTGTTGAGATTGTTGAATAGGATGACAGTTTTGAGCTCATAAGGTAATTCGATGATACACGGTTGTTCAGGATACATTTGTTGGCCCAAGTGGGAGATTGTTGGATTTTTAGTCCGACTAATATGGTCCAACAATATATCATTGACCGGGTATCTATGTTATCCCAATATATCATTGGTCGATTTTTGGTCCATTATGCCATTGCGGCCACGACGGCCAACATTTTTATTTCTAGCCGCAATATCGGCCCGTAACGGTATCGGAAAGCTCCGATTCCGTTACATAACAGCCGCAACGCCCATGACGGACTGATTTTTAATTCCATGATCGAGAGATGGCTATGATGATAGCGAGCGATATCAGGCATCTTCTGTACAAGCTTCGTTTTTTCCTCGCGACAAGCCTTCATGGGGGTGTGGGGGAGGTGGCGAGGGCGGGGACGCAAGGATTCGATTTCTCGGACACGAACCCGTCAGAATTTGTCCTGACTTACTTGACAAACGTGATTTATGCGTTATTTGTGTGCCCGAGGAGGAAGTATTATTGCAACCACTGTTAGTCGAATCCGGAATACGTTTGAATACCTCAATTATCATGAAGGAAAAAAAAAAAAAAAGGACTTCATAACACAGGAAGAGCATCTACATGGGCTTCAATCCTCGTCAACAAGGTACATAGACAGTCGTATGCGGTTCGAGCCCGGCTTTATTTAAAAAAATTTTTTTTTTTCCTTATACGAAGTCAAGAGGTATATGCCATTGTTGTTGTCGTGTATGTAAGGTTTTTGAGGCATATTCGTTTGATCCAGATTGAACGAGTCTGTTCTGTCAAAGTAACTGCAAACTTAACCTGATTCATTCTCTGAGTAATGAATTCTGTTGAATTTACTGCGATCCTAGACTTGAAACCATAACTGTTACTGCAATAGTGGAAACTTTCTTTGTTGAAAGCATTCGGCCCTTTCCCGCAAGTGTCAGATATCTTATCTGTTGATTTAGTGTACAGTTGTGTGAGCGGACGATCGCGAACTCTAAGACCGAGAGGGGACTGCCTCACATAATATACTAACAATATCGAAATGATCTTAGGCCTATGCAAGACCGATAAACTGCTATAAGATCGACTAAGCGGTGAAGTTTTCCAGTATTTGCTAAAAGTTAAAAATGTGCAAACAAAGATCCACGCTAATCCCTTTAATGGAATATAATATTGTCCTATTTGCATCTCATCTTTGACTTTTCTGTTTAACTTTTTCCTTTACATGTACCATAAAAGTCGAACGGATTTTAACAAATCTAGTTAATGAGCCTTGAAAGATATGGGACCAATTTTCACCCAAAAGCCTAAACTATTAGGTGGTAGTACCTAGTCATCCTATAAATTCATTATTGTTCTCTTATTTAGTTAGTATGAGATATTCGTATATCATCTTTTTTAATTCATTTTACGATTTAATAACTCATAAGCGGATTTTAGTAACTAAATATTTGCAGCTTGAAAATTCAAAATAGACCTTTGAAGTCCTTAAATATTATTTAATGGACAAAAATGGAAGGATTTATAATCCCGATCCATGCAGTAACATCGTTTTGAATTCATTCAATTTGAATTAGTATTTTTTTTCCCTCACAATAATTATCAAGTTTCGGTTCGTAGACCAAATAATACAATGCAAGCAAAAGTTCCTAGATTCATGGTATTTGTGATACATATTTAATCATATTGTGCAGATAATTTCTTGTCAAGATGAATATTACATACATGATCTAACACATCTCTTTGGTGGGTATTGCATTGCAACGACCCAATTGCTAGAACGGACCTCTACCAACTGAGCTATATCCCCTAAGCTAAGTGGAGCATGCGTGGCATGAAGTAGTCAAATATTTCTTCTATTCTTTTCCTTGGCCCAGCTGGGCCATCCTGGAATTGAACAGAGACCTCACCCGTGATATAAAATCATCGCACCTGCGGTCCAACCAATTGAGAGAGAATAAACAAATTCCTTTTTAGGAGCAATTCATCCAAAAGTTCTTTTGGCCTTGGCCATTCTATGAGTCTCTTCCCTTTTGCGTATGGCATCGCCACTCCCTTTGGTAGCATCCATTAATTCGAAAATCATAGATCGAACTATCGAATAAAAAAAATTAGGTGTTGTCGTATAGTTTTGTATCGGCCAAGTTTAAGTTCACAAGTTGGAGATAAGTGGGCTCCAACCGTTGACACGCGACAGGGCAAACCACCGCCTCTTTGGGATTAATATTCAAATATTTCTTCTTTCACGGGTTTTGATTGATTTATTTATTTATTTTATATTTTCGTTTCACATTTCTCACCAAACAAATACGAAAATTTCCATTCCCTCACCAATAATGATTGATGATAGAGAGACGTATAATACAATACGTGGATTGCTACAATTATCGGTAGCATCACATTTGAGATTCCAGGGGATACCGAAAACATACTAGGTCTGTGGTTGCACAATACATATGAAATAATATACAATAATGATGTATTTGGCAAATACAAAAGATTCCCCTTTCATGTGGAAAGAGCCTGCATCAATAATTATAATTAATCCCATTCATCTTTTACCCATCGAGAAGGAAACAACCTGGATCACCAGCCAAGGCCCCTAAATGATCACCCAGTGATAAAGGAGGTAAGGATTCCTTTTCTTTACCTTTGTGATAATAAATGGCATACTTTAACTCAGTGGTAGAGTATTGCTATTATACGGCAGGAGTGATCTATTCTTTTTCTTTTTTATTAGAATCCGCTAGAACAAATCTAGGGGCTTTCTTGATTATTGATTGAATACAAAAAGACAAGACTAAGTGTTTTTTTATTTTGCTAGATAGGTGGGTGAGTTACAAAAAGATAATGCGTATATATTTTTTTATTAAAAATTTTTAATGGGTTGCCCGGGACTTGAACCCGGAGCTAGTCGGATGGAGTAGATAATTTTTTTTACCTATATTAAAATAATCTATTCAACTTTTTCTTTTGCGTGTAACATTAAAGTCCAAAGGATTTTAACAAGTCTAGTTAATAGGTCATAAAAGAGACCATACCCGTTTTCGTCCAAAAGCCTAAGCTATCAGAAAATAGTACTTAGTTATCGTATAAACTCAGTGTTATTATCTTATTTAGTCGATATGAGAACTTAATAACGTGAAAATACTCTTAGGCCGATAGAGCAAGAGTGATAAACTGCTATACGATCGCCTAAGCGGTGAAGTTTTCTAGTATTTACTAAAAGTTAAAAACGTGCAAACAAAGATCCACGCTAATCCCTTTAGTAGTATTATCTTAGGAATGTAATATTGTCCTATTTGTATCTCATCTTTGACTTTTCTGTTTAACTTTTTCTTTACCATTAGTAAAGAAAAAGTTATTTGACTTCTCTGATCAACCTTTTCTTTTACATATACCATTAGTATTCAAAAGCCAAACGAATCTTAACTAATTTATTAGTATTCAAAAGTCTAACGGATTATAACTAATCTAGTTCAAGTCCAACCAGCTAGATAGGGGGTAAAGGTTTTTTTCAACTATTTCGATTACAAAGAAGGAAGGAATTGAAATTTAAAAATATAGAATACAAAAAATTCACGTGTGAGAATCAGTCGGACGATATCAGTATTAAATCTTTACTCGAAGTTGTACACGAATTTAGTTTTAGTTTAATGTTAGGACAGTCCTTTCCAACTTTGGAGGATTGTTCTCATTGAAACCACAAATCACTAGAAAAGCCTAATGGGTTCTATTGAAGGATTTCATAATCGATTGAATCCAAATAATCCCAAGAATACGTGTCAAAATTGTTAAGAGATCGTACTTAAAACGTAAAACGAAAGCGTACCTGGATCCATAGTGGTGGTCGTGAAGTCAGATCCTAAGTCTGCACAATATTCCAGGTCTGGATCTTCTGGGTCTGCACGGCACCGCTCAGAGAATGTGAGATCTCTCTGTTCTCACACACTAACTAATGGGATATCAGAGGAGACAGTTTTATAACGTGTGACCCAGGGACCATAACCCAATAATTGCACAATAGTGCCTGATGATTTTGAAATTTCTAATTCCGCCCATCATAGAATCAGAAATTCACTTTTGGTATCTGCACATTAGTTCCTACACTTTTATGAGATGTCATTAAGGCCCATTAATAAATTCAATTAGATCGCTTAATCGAGCAAACTATTGGGACAACATAGGTATTCGGTCAATGATATGTTGTTGGACCATATTAGTCGGACTAAAAATCCAACAATCTCCACTTGGGCCAACAAATGTATCCTAAACGACCGTGTATCACCGAATTACCTTGTGAGCTCAAAATTGTCATCCTGTTCAACAATCTCATCCATTGAATGCATCAACAATAGGATCAAATCATTCTTCATCGTACATATTGCAACTGGAACCATCAACGATCACGTACAACAATACACTCAACGACATAGATCAAATGTAGGCGCGCAGCATGGAGATTACATGTTATGTGATCTGCACATGTCTATCTCCAACTGGTCCTCCTTAAACCTTATGGAGATCAAACCTATAACTTCATACTATAATTTCAGAGTGTAAACGAATTGAAATAGTTTATTTCTGCAAAATAATAAATAAAAAAAATCTGCTATAAGCAAATAGTATTAATGTACAAAACTCCCACTAAGCCATAATATCATCACATGATATGACACCCATATGAGCAGCATGCTCATGAAAGACCATGGGTGGTAAAGCCTTAGTGAGCGGATCCGCTAACATGGAAGTTGTAGCAATATACTCTGTAGCTAACTGACTAATCTGAATTCTTTCTTTAACAACTAGGAACTTGATGTCAATATACTTATACCTCGAAGAGCTCCTATTGTTATTGGAATACATCACTGCTGGCTTATTGTCATAAAACAACTTTAGTGGTCTTTCTATTCCATCAAGGATTTGCTGCCCGGTGACAAAATTCCGCAACCATATTCCATGATTAGATGCTTCATAGCAAGCTACGAACTCTGCCTCCATTGTTGATGCGACTACGAGTGTCTGCTTAGCACTCTTCCAAGAGATAGCTCCACCAGCCACCAAATAAACATAACCTGATGTAGATTTGCGGCTATCTTGACATCCAGCGAAATCAGAGTTTGAATACGCGACGATCTCCAAGCGTTCTGATTTCCTGTATGTGAGCATGTAGTGTTTCGTTCTCTGTAAATACTGCAAGACCTGTTTGGTTGCCTTCCAGTAATTCATGCCAGGATCACTTAAATATCTGCTTAACATTCCAACAATGTATACAATGTCCGGACGCGTACATACCTAAGCATACATTAGAGTCCCAATGATAGACGCATAGGGAATCCTCTGCATTTCTTTTCTCTCAAATTTATTCTTAGGGCACTGACTAAGACTGAACTTATCAGCGCTAGCAACAAGGGTATCACTTGGCTTACAATCCTTCATGCTGAATTTAGCCAGCACCTTATCGATATAGCTCTTTTGTGATAATCCAAGGATACTTCGAGATCGTTCTCGATGAATCTCAATTCCTAATACAAAAGAGGCGTCAGCAAGATCTTTCATTTCGAATTTTTGTGATAGAAATCTCTTGGTTTCGTGCAGTAAACCTATATCATTGCACGCCAGTAATATGTCATCAACATACAAAACCAAAAAAATGTACTTACCCCCGCTGAACTTATGGTTATACAATCATCGATTAGATTCATCTCAAAACCAAAAGAGATGATAATTTGATGAAACTTGTAATACCATTGACGAGAAGCCTGCTTAAGCCTGTGGATGGATCTCTTCAATTTACAGACCATTTTCTTTGGGTCTCCAACCTCAAAGGTTTCTGGCTATAACATATAAATATTCTCAACAATATTTTATTTTTATTTTTATTCATTTTGGATGCGTAAAAAGAATTCGAATCGCGACACCCGCGACGCTGTTATATAACGCTGTGACAACCCAACCGAAACCGTTGCAATCGCGGCGCCACTATTACACGATGATACATATCGAATTTTGAAAGAAGAAGAATTGGGGAGAGAAGATGAAGAAGAAGGATCAGAGGGGAAGAAGAATTGAGAGTAGTCAGAGAGGAAGGAAATCAGTTTCATTCTATCCATACTCCTCTGCCTCTGTTACACTTCGTTATACGCAGTTCAACACTCTTTGGTCTTTTACATTCACATCCCTTTCATTACTATCTATTACAATCAAGCCCTCCTCTTCTTTTCTTCTTTACAATCCAGTCCTTGTGCCATATCACGCGATCAGCGAACAATCGTTATCTCGATCCAATCGCAGCTGGAAACTGAGTTCCGGTGGTTGCTCTTGGAGTATCTTGAGCTCCTCCGACTGACGCGCTCCCCGCTTCGCCAGCAAGTCGGCGCAGTGGTTCGCCTCCCTGAAGACGTGGTAGACCCGGACCTGGCAGACGCTCTCCAACCTCGCACAGAGTTCCCGGATCTCTTGGAGCAGCGGCGAGTACTCCTCGTTGAAGACCATCTTGATCGCCACGGAGCAGTCGGACTCTATCTCCACGCCAGTAATGGACCCTGATGCTGATGCTCTGTCGAGCGCCAGTTGAATCCCGTGCTTGATCGCCCAGAGCTCTGCAAGGAGGTAACACTCGTCACCGATGTAGGCGGAGAAGCCCGCAACCCAGCCGCCTCTGTCATCTCGTACGAGTCCCCCGGCGCCGGCTCGTCTCGGATTCCCGAACGAACTCCCGTCCACATTAAGCTTGAGCCAGCCTGGCGGGGGAAGTCTCCAGGTCACACAATCTGGGCGCTTGCTCGGCGTGCGAGCGGTGGAGACTACGTGGAGGAAAGGTTCAGGGATGATCGGCGGGATGGGGATCGGACCTGCAATCGCTGTCGGCCGGCGCTGAAAAGGATCGCTGCTTCCGCCTATGAAAGCTGCTTCCTTCTCAGCCTCAACGCCGGTGAACGGTGTCGGGTAGTATGGCCTCATGCCGACGTGAAGGGGAAATCCGAGGAAGTGGCAGAGAGTAAGAGAAAATCGCCAACGGCTGTGCTCCTCCAGGCTACTGAGAAGTTGATCGCTGGTCGGCAATGGATTGCGTGTTCTGTCTTCGGACTTTTACGAAGGCTGTTTTATTAATATAAATCATTTTTTTTATCCTGAGAAAATAAATCAAATATTGTTTTTATTTATTTTTCTGAATCTTGAAATGTATCGTAATTAGTATAATAACGGTTATATATTAAAAGATTTTATTCATATGCGATTATATTTTCTTTTATCAGACAATTAAATAAATTTTAAAAATCCATTGAATAAGATCTTTGCATGCTGTCCTACCAATGGCATTCTGAATCATCTTTTTTTTTTTTTAATTTTAAAGAGCTATACCTAAAAATTTTGTAATTCGATCACTTTAATTGGCGACCGAAACTATTCATAATCACTGAGAAAAATAAAGAAGCCATTCAAAAGCTTCCACCTTCTCCACTAAATTTTTGAATTCTACGACAAAAAGTATAATATCCTCTCGGATTTTTTGCTAAATGTGCTGGGAAATATTTGACATTGTATTACGGGATGACCCAACCACGTGTACACCAGTACCCTTGGGTATATGCATGTCGGGTACCCTGGACATAGGCATGTCGGGTACTGCGAGCACACTCTACGTACCCAACACCCGGCCCACTAGGACCAAGCTTCCTCCCGTGCGGGATATGCATGGCATCGGAGGGCCATTCTGGGAAACCGCCCTAGGCTTAGCTTTTTTGCAGGTCTCCGATGAAATCTGCCCACCTTTTCCATTCCGAGGCCGGCTCCAATTCAACCCGAATATCTCCCAACCCGATAGGCCGCTCGAGGAACCTATCATTTTGGTGCTCTCAACGTGGATGAGACCAGAGTCACCGACATAGAGGGTCCTGTCGAGAGGTATTGTCCGCTTCGGGCTGCAGTGCGGCGGCTCGGCCCTCACGGGTTTGTCCTTGAAAAGGTGCCTCTCGAGGGAAGAGGGATACGCATGAATCTTATAAGGAGCTCACTTCCTCCTTACCTCTCCGGTGTGGGATTAGTCCACATCCTATCTTGATCTACGGTCTTGCAGCATTGCACTGCTGCTAAAGATATGGGATTAGGAATTGACAGGGTACGATGAGATTGGAAAAGTGAGGAATAGAAAAGCAAAGTAGAAAAGGCAATGTGGGGAGGTCACCAACTTGGTGAGTTGCCATATAATAGGTAAAATGACAATATAAACCTCTTCCATCTATTGCAAAGCAAATGGATCTAAATGTCAATTTTGGGTTTCGAAAAGTGAGACTAAAAGGTGACCTTTTCCCGTAAAATAGTAATAGATGCTGTAATATGGACCAGATCATTCACCAAAGTGCATCTCAAATTTACTCTATATGTATATGTGTGATATGGCTAGCTAGAACCTTTTTTTTCTTTTTGCTGGATATGGCTGGCTCGAATCATGCTCTTACAAAAGACCAACACAGCGCATTCTCTATGGAGTCGAGTCTGCACATTAACTGCACTCGTTTTTTCTTCGTCCTACGGTCCCATACATCATCCCGCACTCAATTTGATGTTTGGGTCGATCCATTGTGTACGACAAGATCACCGGTCGATATTGACCCTCGAATGATCGTATGTTCAA